>VDFB02026320.1:44252040-44609490 GCA_007258455.2 Sequoia sempervirens | reverse complement strand
AAAAGAATTTCCTAGGGTGGTTATTACATCTTGACAGGCTGTAAGTGAGGGTATACAGTGGCGGCTAGCAGCTGCAACTTCTTGAAAATCCTGGGAATAGTGAACAATGCTGTGGTGTATATTCAATGTATGCACAGCTTCGCTCTTCCCATGAGATCTCTAAAACCAAGCCCTTGAATCAGCGACACAGTGGATGGAATATGCCTTTGAACAGCAGATAACCCTCCAAATAATGCAGTGCCCAGTTCAGATCCAACCTAGTAGCAAAGAAAAGTGATCAGCTTCCAATAATGTGGTGCCTAGTCTAGATCTAGGAGATCAGAATTTGTCCCTGCAATCGAAACATAAATCTCTGGTTCAGCCGGAATCTGCAATTCTTGTGTGGAAATTGCCAAGAAGAGGGTAGGGTTTTTGTCCTAACCTCTTGTTGTGACCTATTTCACACATCGCCCCATTATGGATGGGGACCCCTGGTGGTTTGCTTTTAGGGTTCAGCTTTGAGCGGCAATTTCATAAGCTCTGTTGCTCTGGGGTTTCATGTCAGAGTCTGGAGTCATCACCTAAGCCAAGTTGAGAATTCAAGCCTGAAAATGTGCTTAGATGTCATAGAAGTGCTCAGAAGACCTGGTAGACGAGGATTGCTTGTGCTTTCGCTCAATTCTAACACTTACTATTTTTTAGGGATTTTGCTTTTTTCATTTTTGGCACTTTTGGACCAATTTGGGATTTACTATTTTTAGAAAGTTGCTTTTTTGCTTTTTCTATTTTTAAAAAGTGCTAGGTCCCACTGGTAGTATAGTCAATAGTCAAAATTTCCACTTTTAGAATCGAAAAGCATGCAAAAATCAAGCAAAAAAATCTAAAAAATTGGAAAAATCATGAGAAAAGCAAGCAAAAAAATCTGGAAAATCAAGTGAAAATTGCACTTCCAAGGGAAAAATCAATGAAAACATCAAGTAAAAAGCAAGAGGATCATGGCGACTAGCATGAAATTCGCCTAAGTCTGAAGAAGTGCGCCCATGAGAAAATCTAGTTGAATTCTGGAAAAATCCATTCAAAATTCGTCCATCAAAATGAAATCCACTTGAAATAATCCAGTTGAAATTCGCCCAAATCTAGGAATGAAATCTAGTTTGATGAAGCAAAATTCCAGTTGGGCAAATGTGTTTAAAAGTGGAAATTCAACTCGAAAATCGAAAAAATTGACTAAGGCAAAGAGTCACCTTGGTAGAAGAGGAAAACCCAGTTATAAAGTGAATAATTCCACTTAAAGGTCGATTTTTCTAGACAGGGAAAAATAAAATAACTTCAGTTTTTATTTTGAAAATTTCACCAGTAAGCAAAAGGGGCGCCCATAAAAATCAAGAGGATAAGATTGTTTTTTTGTTTTTTTTACAAAGCAGCCAATCAAAGTAAAAATCGAACCAGGCCAATAAGGAAGGTTTTTATTATAAAAGAGGCACTTGAGGGGTTATTTTTCATTATTCACAGGTCAGATTTTCTTTCAGCAAGCTTCTTTCCAGCCATAGGCGTCCTCCATCTTTTTTGCATGTGCTACAAATTGGATCGATTCCAGAGCAAAAGGCCAAACATTTTCTTCTATTTCCAGATTTCTTATGCAACTGCAAAATCATAGCTGGCGAATTTGAAGAAGAAAAAGGAATTTAATTTTCAACTTGTAGAGAAACTTCAGTTTCAGGCTCCAAAATTCCAGTAAATTATTCTCTGAATGTTCTTGAAAAGATAATAAGGGTTGTTGAGGAAATTTCATTTTATTCAAATTTATCTTAGCCTTTGCAATCAAATTCTAGAACTTTTAATTAATTAATTGAAATACTCTTCAGCCTTAAAATCTTAAGCACAATGCCTTCTTTGCAATTTGTGAATATTTTCTAACTTCGAGCTTCGTATAGGTGCAATGTTTGTCACAAAGAATGTAGGAGGAGTTAGAAAGAATCAAGTGAGAGAAGTTCTCAAGGAATTCTATCCAGAATCCCAACTGTCATCAAAATGGAAGAAAGTAGCAGACACTAACTTTGAACAATTCAACCTGATTTAGCACAAGAAAAGGATGTTTGGCACCCAACATGAAATGCCCACGCCTATTGCAGCCAACATGCTTAAATGCGGACTTCACCAAGCAGCTGGTTTTCCACCTGTAGTTCAGTGCAATGAGTTGATAGTTGAATGCGCCAGAAGATATAATCCACAAACAAGATCCATTAAAGCATCTAACGGGATTACTTTGGCGTACTTCATTGAGGATTCAGTTAGAGAAGTGTTTGGTATTCCTCGTCGTCACAAAATGTTGAACAAAACCCGAGAAGAGTCACAAGCCATGTTTGATCAGGCCAAAGAATCTTGTATGGATATAATTAATTCCAACTGGGTCAAGGAACCGAAGAGGCATTGTTCTAAGCTACCCGAAAGGTTGATTTGCACTAGTTTTAAGGAAGAATACACTGACATGATCCACATGTTGAACAGGATTATGGGTACTCCTCAAGGGGTGTTCATTGAAGTGTGGATGTTCTCATACGTGGAGGAGATTGTATTAGGAATGGAAATAATAAATTGGGCCAAACTAATAAGTGACAACATTGATAGCCACCTGAGAAATTTAGGGAAGACCAAGACTTTCTACATGAGTTCCTACATAGTCTACATCTTAGCCCAGTTTACCAAGTATAAGGGATTGATTTGCAAAGGAGAAGTAGGACTTCATAATAAATTGTTCAAAGCACATGATTGTTACCCACAGCTACAGTTGCACTACAAGGACAATTGTAAAATAACCAATGATGCCTTTCTCATGTATGTCATTCGATTGCTTCAAGGTGGAATCCAAAAGAGGTTGTCTAAGGAGGCTATGGCGTTGCTTGACAAATTCGGATCTTGGTTCATTCAATTTCCAACTTTTACATACCTAAGGATCCATGGGTTCGCAGATGCTCCATATAAACTCCCAGGATATCCAACAGATAAGATAATTATGCTTGAAGTTGCAAGACAGGTGGTGCATGTGGATTCCAGTCAAGAGAAAAAGAACAAACAGGGAGTGAATTTTCCTATTGTAATTGGGAAAATGTTAGAAGTCGGTCCCTCATTGCAATCAGCCAAGACAGCAAAATCAGAATTACAATTTTATAAGTTAAGTACTTATAGACCAAGGTCAGATTATGATCCATACTTGAGAGTTCACGGGAAGAAGTCCCTTCATGTTATGCAAATAGAAGTCCCTTCTTCCCGTGAACTCTCAAGTATGGATCATAATCTGACCTTGGTCTATAAGTACTTAACTTATAAAATTGTAATTCTGATTTTGCTGTCTTGGCTGATTGCAATGAGGGACCGACTTCTAACATTTTCCCAATTACAATAGGAAAATTCACTCCCTGTTTGTTCTTTTTCTCTTGACTGGAATCCACATGCACCACCTGTCTTGCAACTTCAAGCATAATTATCTTATCTGTTGGATATCCTGGGAGTTTATATGGAGCATCTGCGAACCCATGGATCCTTAGGTATGTAAAAGTTGGAAATTGAATGAACCAAGATCCGAATTTGTCAAGCAACGCCATAGCCTCCTTAGACAACCTCTTTTGGATTCCACCTTGAAGCAATCGAATGACATACATGAGAAAGGCATCATTGGTTATTTTACAATTGTCCTTGTAGTGCAACTGTAGCTGTGGGTAACAATCATGTGCTTTGAACAATTTATTCTGAAGTCCTACTTCTCCTTTGCAAATCAATCCCTTATACTTGGTAAACGGGCTAAGATGTAGACTATGTAGGAACTCATGTAGAAAGTCTTGGTCTTCCCTAAATTTCTCAGCTGGCTATCAATGTTGTCACTTATTAGTTTGGCCCAATTTATTATTTCCATTCCTAATACAATCTCCTCCACGTATGAGAACATCCACACTTCAATGAACGCCCCTTGAGGAGTACCCATAATCCTGTTCAACATGTGGATCATGTCAGTGTATTCTTCCTTAAAACCAGTGCAAATCAACCTTTCGGGTAGCTTAGAACAATGCCTCTTCGGTTCCTTGACCCAGTTGGAATTAATTATATCCATACAAGATTCTTTGGCCTGATCAAACATGGCTTGTGACTCTTCTCGGGTTTTGTTCAACATTTTGTGACGACGAGGAATACCAAACACTTCTCTAACTGAATCCTCAATGAAGTACGCCAAAGTAATCCCGTTAGATGCTTTAATGGATCTTGTTTGTGGATTATATCTTCTGGCGCATTCAACTATCAACTCATTGCACTGAACTACAGGTGGAAAACCAGCTGCTTGGTGAAGTCCGCATTTAAGCATGTTGGCTGCAATAGGCGTGGGCATTTCATGTTGGGTGCCAAACATCCTTTTCTTGTGCTAAATCAGGTTGAATTGTTCAAAGTTAGTGTCTGCTACTTTCTTCCATTTTGATGATAGTTGGGATTCTGGATAGAATTCCTTGAGAACTTCTCTCACTTGATTCTTTCTAACTCCTCCTACATTCTTTGTGACAAACATTGCACCTATACGAAGCTCGAAGTTAGAAAATATTCACAAATTGCAAAGAAGGCGTTGTGCTTAAGATTTTAAGGCCGAAGAGTATTTCAATTAATTAATTAAAAGTTCTAGAATTTGATTGCAAAGGCTGAGATAAATTTGAATAAAATGAAATTTCCTCAACAACCCTTATTATCTTTTCAAGAACATTCAGAGAATAATTTACTGGAATTTTGGAGCCTGAAACTGAAGTTTCTCTACAAGTTGAAAATTAAATTCCTTTTTCTTCTTCAAATTCGCCAGCTATGATTTTGCAATTGCATAAGAAATCTGGAAATAGAAGAAAATGTTTGGCCTTTTGCTCTGGAATCGATCCAATTTGTAGCACATGCAAAAAAGATGGAGGACGCCTATGGCTGGAAAGAAGCTTGCTGAAAGAAAATCTGACCTGTGAATAATGAAAAATAACCCCTCAAGTGCCTCTTTTATAATAAAAACCTTCCTTATTGGCCTAGTTCGATTTTTACTTTGATTGGCTGCTTTGTAAAAAAAACAAAAAAACAATCTTATCCTCTTGATTTTTATGGGCGCCCCTTTTGCTTACTGGTGAAATTTTCAAAATAAAAACTGAAGTTATTTTATTTTTCCCTGTCTAGAAAAATTGACCTTTAAGTGGAATTATTCACTTTATAACTGGGTTTTCCTCTTCTACCAAGGTGACTCTTTGCCTTAGTCAATTTTTTCGATTTTCGAGTTGAATTTCCACTTTTAAACACATTTGCCCAACTGGAATTTTGCTTCATCAAACTAGATTTCATTCCTAGATTTGGGCGAATTTCAACTGGATTATTTCAAGTGGATTTCATTTTGATGGACGAATTTTGAATGGATTTTTCCAGAATTCAACTAGATTTTCTCATGGGCGCACTTCTTCAGACTTAGGCGAATTTCATGCTAGTCGCCATGATCCTCTTGCTTTTTACTTGATGTTTTCATTGATTTTTCCCTTGGAAGTGCAATTTTCACTTGATTTTCCAGATTTTTTTGCTTGCTTTTCTCATGATTTTTCCAATTTTTTAGATTTTTTTGCTTGATTTTTGCATGCTTTTCGATTCTAAAAGTGGAAATTTTGACTATACTACCAGTGGGACCTAGCACTTTCTAAAAATAGAAAAAGCAAAAAAGCAACTTTCTAAAAATAGTAAATCCCAGATTGGTCCAAAAGTGCCAAAAATGAAAAAAGCAAAATCCCTAAAAAATAGGAAGTGTTTGAATTGAGCGAAAGCACAAGCAATCCTCGTCTACCAGGTCTTCTGAGCACTTCTATGACATTTAAGCACATTTTCAGGGTTGAATTCTCAACTTGGCTTAGGTGATGACTCCAGACTCTGACATGAAACCCCAGAGCAACAGAGCTTATGAAATTGCCGCTCAAAGCTAAACCCTAAAAGCAAACCACCAGGGGTCCCCATCCATAATGGGGCGATGTGTGAAATAGGTCACAACAAGAGGTTAGGACAAAAACCCTACCCTCTTCTTGGCAATTTCCACACAAGAATTGCAGATTCCGGCTGAACCAGAGATTTATGTTTTGATTGCAGGGACAAATTCTGATCTCCTAGATCTAGACTAGGCACCACATTATTGGAAGCTGATCACTTTTCTTTGCTACTAGGTTGGATCTGAACTGGGCACTGCATTATTTGGAGGGTTATCTGCTGTTCAAAGGCATATTCCATCCACTGTGTCGCTGATTCAAGGGCTTGGTTTTAGAGATCTCATGGGAAGAGCGAAGCTGTGCATACATTGAATATACACCACAGCATTGTTCACTATTCCCAGGATTTTCAAGAAGTTGCAGCTGCTAGCCGCCACTGTATACCCTCACTTACAGCCTGTCAAGATGTAATAACCACCCTAGGAAATTCTTTTTTATTAAATTTTTGCCAATAATATTCAACAACATAAAGTTGCAAAATAGAGGTATACTGCTGTCATAAACTTCTGATATAAGAAATCAGCATCCGTATAACTGCTGTTACAATTGTTTTGATGGAAAATCATTCACATAGAGATGCCAATACAAGAAATAAGCATGATAGTGAGATGCCCACTAGGTAATACCTCAGATGAAGGATGGAAATAGACTGGTACAGGTCTGCACCCTCTGGAAATGAACTTTAACAGGACTGGTATGTCTGTACCAAAGGTTGCAGGTCTGCTGTCCAAGGTGGCAGGGCAAACCAGCAGTGAAAATATTCTTCTAACACCTCCAAACTCACCAAGAACACCTACTAAGATTGCTAGATAACTTAAAATTCACCCAAAAAGCATTCCAACCACAGTAACGAGACTCACCAGGCTTTGGCGAGTCCCGAGTTGAGTCCACTTGGTTGAGTCTGGGGGACTCGGACTTGGACTCGGCTGAATTCGGACAAGTCTTGGCCGGACTCGCCGAGTCCAGGTGAGTCCTGTCAGCAGGACTCAGCCAGCAGTTTGCTAAGTAAAAAGCAAAAAACAAACATAAAACAATTAACTAATTTGGTTTTTTTTTTAGTTATATCTTCTCCCCAACCCTAAAAGCAACTTCATTTTATTTACTTGGCAAAATAGGAATAGAAAAGAGAGCTGTGAGAAAAACAAGAGAGCATTGTAGGGCAACCAGCAAGAAGTAGAAGACAAATCCATCATCAGATAGCATCCGGGAAGCCTCATACCAGCAAGGAGGTGCATTGAAAGCTCTTTACCAACAATTAGGAGGAGTTTGCATTGCATTTTAAGCCTAATCCAAGAGGTAAGCTTGATTTTAATTCGTTTTTTTGTGTTTTTTTTAACAAAAATTCATTGTAAATTCATTGTTTTTTTGAGTATGCATGTTTTTTTTACAAACCCTACTTGTAACTTAAATAATTTTAGAAACCCTACTTGTTATTGCAGCAACCTTCATTTGCAATTCAAACCATATTTTCACAATGTCTCAAACCCCAAGCAGAAAAGACCCTGCTTGGAAACATGTTGAAATCTTTCCCGAGTAGAAAAAAGGAGAGGCCAAATGTAAATATTGCAAAACACCTTTTCATGGAGGCATAAACAGATTGAAATACCATATTGCACACATACCTGTCCATGATGCAGTGAGCTACCCTCTTGCACCTCTTGAGGCTATTCGCGAGGTGCAAGTGCAATTAGAATCATTTGAATTGCAAAAAGAAATGAAAAAGAGGCAGAGGGAGGAGTTGGCGAGGATTGGTGGTGTTGGAGATGCTTCTTCCATGCCTTCATACCATCCTAGTGCTAGGGCTTGTGCTAGGGCTTATGCTAGTGTTGGTGTTATGAGCAGTGCTAAAGCTAGTGGTAGTGGGAGTGTTAGCATTAGCCCCAGAGTTCGCAAATCTAGGGTGGATTCATATTTTGTACTATGCAGTACTCCTAGTTCCCAACAGTTGCTTGAGAGCATGGGTTGGAACAAAGAGGCAAATGATGCAACCAAGAAATCAATTGCAGACTTCTAGTACTATTGCACTATTCCCTTCCATGTAGCCAAGTAATTCTTTTTTGTTTAATTGTTTTAAAATTTATAGTTTGATAGTTGATTCTTAATATCTTTGTCTAATGAATTCTTATATTTAGAATCTAGATGTATGTCATTGTTGAATTCAAATTTAAAGTTAAAAACTTTTCATTTTACAATAAGTATCTTATTAATTTATTTATAACATGTTTTCGGTCTCCCTTTTGGCAAAATATGGTTGATGCCATAACTATATGTGGGGCGGGGTTCAAAGCCCCTAGCGAAGATGAATTAAAGGGCCCACTTTTGAGTCAAATGGTGGTTGATGTAAAGCCCAACTAGAGGAGTAGCGCTTGCAATGGTGCAAGATCGGTTGCACCATCATGACTGATGGTTGGACCGAAAGGAGAAATAGGACACTGCTCAATTTCTTAGTTTCCTCTACAAGTAATTGTACTTCACTCAATGCATTGAATAATTTGAAATTTGAATTTGATTTAGTGATTAATATGGCTGATTTATGTTTTTTTAATTTATTGAATAATTGATTTTGCTTCTTTTTCAGGTGACACCATGTTCATCAAATCCATTGATGCTTTTTCCCATGAAAAAAATGCCGCATACCTTTGCGAGGCTATAGAGGAGGTCATAGTTGACGTGGGCGAACAAAATGTGGTTCAAGTGGTGACCGCTAATGCAGAAAATTATGTTGTTGCTGGTAGACTATTGATGGAGAGGCACCCAACTATATTTTGGTCTCCATGTGCCGCTCATATGTTGTTGCTAGTAGACTATTGATGGAGAGGCACCCAACTATATTTTGGTCTCCATGTGCCGCTCATTGCCTTGACCTCATATTGGAGGATCTTGACAAGCTTCCATGGATCAAAACATGTGTGGATGTGGCAAAAAACATTTGCAAATTTGTATACAATCACACAAGGGTCCTTAGCCTGATGAGGCAATACACGGGGTTGAGGGAGTTGGCTTGTCCTAGCATCACTAGATTTGCCACAAGTTTAATCACATTACAATCCTTGATTCAATCAAAGGCAGCTTTGAGGCGTATGTTTGTTGGTGGGGAGTGGACTTCCTCATCCTATGCTACAACCACTGCAAGGATTGATGTGACAAATTGTATTTTTGATGAGCCAAGGTTTTGGGCACCAACGGAGGAGATTGTGAAGGTAAAATTTAATTCTACATTATGTTTTAAATTTTATTCATATTTTACTTTTATTTGTTTATTTCCGTTCACACTTACTTAAGTTGATGTTTCACGATGTTTGCAATCCATCAAGCCCTTGCTAGTTCTCCTACGAGTTGCTAATGGGGATAAGCCCGCAATGGGCTACATATATGAGGGCATGGATAGGGCCAAAGAGGCCATTAGATCCATCTATGGTGGAGTTGAGGATAAGTATCGTACCATTTGGGAGATCATTGATAGGAGATGGCACCACCAGCTTCATAGGCCCCTCCATGTAGCAGCATTTTTCCTAAATCCAGCCTTTCAATTCCGCCATAATTTCCGTGCAGATAATGAGGTTCTTAGTGGGCTCTACACGATGATAGAGTGGATGATGCTTGTTGTTACTACACAGATAGTACACGAGATAGACGCCTTTACTACTGCACAAGGAGAACTCTTTGCACATCAAATGTGCAAAGATAGCAGGACGACATTATAGACAGGTAAAAATATATTTAAGGGCATAATTTTCCTCTTTTTATATTTTAATTTATTATTAAATGTTAAACTTGAAACTTGAAACTTGAAAATTAAAGTTGGAAATGAGATTGATTTTGTTTCTTTTTCTCATCTCAAATAGATGGTGGCATATGTTTAGTGCTGATGCACCGAACCTTCAAAATATTGTCGTTCGTATATTGAGCCAGCCATGTAGTTCATCTGGTTATGAGCGCAATTAGAGTATGTTTGAGCAAATACACTCCAAGAAGCACAATAGACTGACAGTGGAGAAAATGAATGATTTAGTATATGTTCATTACAACCTTTGTCTCAGACACAGGCAGATTTTTGACCAAACTCCACCCCAATTAGGCTAGAGGAGGTTGATCCACAATCTGAGTAGATCACTAATGCTACAGATGCAGTGTTTAGTGACGAGGACCTTGATTGGGTGGACCAGGCAGATAGAGAGGCTGAGGTTGTAGCCATGGCTGAGGCTAGAGCACGAGCAAACACAACTGGTGCTAGTGAGAGTGGCATGGAGACACAGGCAGAGACTATGGCTGTAGCTGTTACATCATCCAAGACCCTTAGACGCCTTTGTAAGAAGGATGTTGGCTCCTTTATGCCATAGAGTTGTAGTTATTGTTTTGATATTTCATATTTGTATGGAACATTTGATGTCATGGACTTCATATTCCATGAGTTTTGTATACATTTGACTATATTTATATATCTAAGTGTGTTATTTCCTTCAGCAACTCAGCTACAACTTGCATTTATACTTATGTGATCGATGTATACTTGTGTGCGTGATCAAATTTGCTTCAATTTAATGATGTTATTGTGTCTTTAAGGTTTATTTAATAAACGGTGCATGAACAAGTTTTAAATCCTTAAAAATCTCTAAATTTCTAGGGTTTTTCATTTTGCCAAGTATGCGCCAAGTCTGAGCGCCGAGTCCCGAGTCTCGAGTTGAGTCACCCTCGCCGAGTCTGTGCTGAGTCCAAGTCTTGTAACTATGGTCCCAACACTCTCAAAAGTTAAGGAGATGACACCTACATGTCTGATAATGACTGATACGAGGCTGCAGGTCTAAAACACCTTTATTGCAGGTCATAACAGCCCTGAAACTCATCAAACCCTCTCCCAACCTACATGAAACACCTCAGTGATAGCAACTAGCAACCATGTACACTCAACTCCACACAGCACGCTCAAAAGGCACGAAAAATGAGCAGCTACTAATGTGTTTTACACTTTTCAATCACACCTAGCTTTATCAACAACCTCAAAAAACACCTTAAAAGGATTGCCCAACAATGAAGATCACAAATATCATAGCCTTTGATGATTTAGAATTCCCAACACAACCTTCCTTGCAAGAAAAATGAGTGGTACGACAAGCTAGGGCAAACACCAAACCCTCTAACTAAACAGCCAGCAAAGCCAATCTGAAAAATGTTTCACAAACACAAAAATCACTAAAAACATTAGCAAAATAATTACCCCAAAATCTGCAACTCAAAGTACTTTGAAAATCTTCATTCTTTTTGAAACCCTAAAATCCAAAACTCTGTTAATACTAATGTGATTCCTACATGAAATCACTCTACTAGCCAGGGAGGATCTTTCACCACCGAAACTAGTGATTTGATGAGGGTTTTCATCCTTAATCAACCTTAGAAGAACTTCTCTATTCACTCCAACAACATCTTGTTATGTGTGCAATCTTGAACAATCCAAATGAGAGCCCCCACACCTCCTTTTATAATTTTTTCATTGCTTTTTCAAAATAGCATTTTTTTTGTTTTTTTGCTGCTTTTTCAAAAATACACTCTTTTGCTTTTTCATTGCTTTTTCATTGCTTTTTCAAAAAAGCACTTTTTGTTTT
Organism: Sequoia sempervirens; assembly: GCA_007258455.2. Classification (NCBI taxonomy): domain Eukaryota; kingdom Viridiplantae; phylum Streptophyta; class Pinopsida; order Cupressales; family Cupressaceae; genus Sequoia; species Sequoia sempervirens. Next base: position 44,597,882 of record VDFB02026320.1, on the reverse strand, counting down.
TTAATTTAACTTTAAATCGCCTTTTCCCCTAGGCATCCAACGTGGGGAAATAACATTTCAATTTATAATATTTAACACTAAAGTAATATTAAAACATTACTTTATAACCTTAGTGTAAATATTAAAATAATTCCAACCATCTTACAAAAAGCACTGACAAGACATTCGAAATGGAAATTGGTTGCACCAGGGAGCTACTGATGACGAGGGAAAATGCGGGATGCCAAAACAAGCACTTACTAAAAATAGCCATGTTTTCCAAGGAATGTGGAGAAGAACCCAAATGGCCAAAAATGCAACAAAGAACATCACCACCATCCTGAGGGCCAATAGCATCAACACACCATTGGACGTTGAGAAAAACCACCACTGAGCTCTCCAAGAACCTTGAAGCCCAAACCGAAAGCCAAAAATAACATCTAAAAGCATCATATGACTCTTCTTAACCTCCTAAGCTCACTGGTAACATCAATTTAGCCCTCTAAACATGCTGACAAAAACCCAGAAAGTCAATGCCAACTACAAAGCAAGAGAACCCAAAAAAAGGGACATTACACAAGAATGTTAAAATCCCAGATTTGAATGTAAGAGTGTCAGATTTGATTTGAGGAGTGCCAAAGAAATTGATAATGATCGGCAGACATCTTATGTATCTTATGGAGAGCACACAGGAAATACTGAGAGGGGGGTGAATCAGTATTTCAAAACTTTAAAAACTTTAAAACAGATTAATCATATAAATCAGAAATCAAATCATAACAAGAGACACCATAAACAAGCTGAACACCAGGATTACGTGGAAAACCCTTTCAGGTAAAAAACCACGGCAAAATATTGCTTTTATTAATCTCCAAAGGGCTGATACATAGGTGAGCACCAACCCACCGAGAGCACCAAGTCCCCTCGAAGCACCAACTCGATTACATTTAGTGAGCACCAACCCATCGAGAGCACCAACTTTCCTTCGAAGCACCAACTCCGAATACACCGAAGCACCAACTTCAGTGGCTAAAGCACCAACTCCAGACTTCTCAAAACTGATAACACTGCAACACAGATTTCAAACAATGCCTCCACTTGAATAGTGAGGCTCAAACTTACATATACGCTGTCCAAAAGCAGAAAACTGATTCAGCAATTTTAACAGATGCAAATAATAACATTTCCTGGAAAACTCATAATCTCCTTACACACAAAGTATAACATATCACGTTCCCTTTTTGCATACAACAACTCTTACAGGAGCTGCATACCCAGCACTAGACATAAACTGATTCTCATGGTTTTTACATTATTGAGACTACACAAGAAAGGATAGCAACAGTATATTGAACACCACGTCCTCCAAAACATTTAGGCAAGAAAGAATACAAACTGCTGCACCAACAAACTCTGAAATCTCTTTGCACACAACACACTAAAAGAACTTGTACCAGAATAAGCAAGAATGTGTCTACACACAGCTGTTCAGTGTTCACGTCTCTAACTCCTCCAACATTACCGTGAATAACCAAAAAACTCTAAGCATATACACAGGCAGAGCATAATTTCTGAAGACGCATACAGCATATATTCTGATAATGAGCTGCTCTCATCCGATAAAGGAAAAAGTCCACAAAACCATCCGACAGAATTTTCTGAAGCACAAAACACTCTTCCCAAAATACAATGATTCCAATGTAATAAGCATGAAAACAGGATGCTCAAAAGTCACTTCACTCAGGGACTGTAAATCAGAATACTCTTCAAATCAGGAACTCTATATCATCATGCAGCCAAAAGAGTCCACATCTCTCAACTCCTGTAAATATATAATTATGCTTTCATTTTCTTCAAAAGTCTTCTACACAGCATTCATATGATCCAACCTCCCTGATTCTCAACACAGAATGAATATAATCTTCAAGCAAAAACACCAACCACACATGAAAGGAGTGAAGTCATTATATATTAAAAGCAACACTTCTTCAATCGATGCCTCACATACAAAAACAGACCAGAACCTGAAAGACGTCCAACATAGTGACCTGCTAATTTGTGACTAAACTTCACCTCATGCAAAACGACAAAGGCATCAGAAAAATTCCAATTGACTTCTCATTATGTAGCTCAACTTAAGACATCCACACACCTACAGCTCGACTCACAATAACCTCAGAGAAATAAAAATGTCAAACCCCCCTTCTTTTAAAAAGCTAACTCCAAAATTTTTTATACATGAATGATCATCCTGAGAGTAATCACGTCCAACTCCAATATGTGAATTTATGAAAGGCACTAGAGTCATCTCCTATAACCGCCCACATATCAAATTCTCATAAATTTGCATTAAAAAGAATATTTGAAAGATCGCGCCTTCTCAGAAAATGTAACCAACGCCCAGTCTAAAACCGTCGACTATATTTTGAAGATACCGTAGACATTTGAATTGCCTCCATAAAAGATTCAGCCAGAAGAGAAATGTCCGCTAACACCCGCCATAAGGAAGAAGATGCCTGACAGGATTTAAAAAGCCCACACAAAGAAATTCAAGCCGCCTACTCACAAAAAGCTCCACATAGACTATGAATGAACACGACTGAATAAATGAAAGAGTCATCCCAATAGTCTCGACTTACTCTGGTAAAGATAAATTAAAAACACTTCCAATAAAATTAAACGCCCTGTGAAGCCGTTTCCACTTCTCCCGTCCATGCATACACTATCGAAACAACACTTGTGAAGAAATACAATTTGAATGGAGGAGTCGCCAATATATAAAGAATATTATTAAGCCACCTAGAATATCACTGAAGCCGTCGCTCTAACTATAAAAGACGCGATTTTTAATCTCCAACACTTTTTATTTGCAGAACTCAAAAAGCAGTCGCCAGGCACCACGTTGAAGAAAGCACGGCAAACACATAGACACATCCCTGAAACCAACGAAGTATAAATATAGCCTTTGACGAAATATTATGAAGCTCTAAATATTATGAACTTCTAAAAGGTGAGCCATTGATTGATGAGTATGCATTTGAGGAGAGTGTTTTGGCTAACCCAAAGATGAGAGTTTTGAGTCAAAAAAATGGAGGTGCTAAGGATATCTCAACAAATTTTCTTTGGGCTAAAGAGGTTGAGTATTTTGTTCGCAACCTAAGGTATGAAAATATTTCAGATTTGTTGCTTCCTATGTCACTGCATAATTCTTGTCATCATGGAAAGCATGCAAAAAAGGGTGATAGAATAAGGGACACAACTTGCAATATAGAGCATGTGAACCCTTTGTTTCAAATTCCAAATTGTTTTTGCATATGGGATCCAAGTAATCTCTTGAGGGTCAAAGAGGATAGAAGCATTGATGTTACTATTGAGTTCCCCATCTCTTGCAATTGGATTGAAAGGAATTTTATGAGGAATCACATAGGGTTTGTTGTGCACTCTAACCACATTTTGAAGGATCAATGTTCATGTTTCATGAATCACCCGTGGGAGCCAAGTACTACAATCGAAGGTGAGAGTGGGAGTGATGGCCAAATGGAGATAGTAACCCCAAGGTGCTTGATACTAGATGATGGTAAGCAAAATGGAAGTCCTTTTGATGCTCAAAATTTTGTGACTAAGTATGGTATGGTGTTTTGGGTATCAAGTTACAAGCAAGTTGGAGGATTCATGAAGAACGAGACACTAAAAATTCCTAGCATATGAAGGCAAGGCAATTGGTCATCTTTTTGAGTGAACAAGAGATATGCAAAGATTTATATCAAGAGCCTTGGAGGGATCAAGAAAACATGGAGCTTGCATTGGGAGCATTTAATGGGAGAGTTCACTATGGAGCTAGAATCCAAGAAAGAAGAGATAGAACTTCAAGGCATTGAAGAGGGAGATCCTAGAGTTGCCATGGCTCTATGGATGTAAAATCATTTGGTGACAATCACAATATTTTCCAAATGTAAGGTGATTGACCATAATGGTATTCAGTCTATTTTGTTTATGCCCAATATTACAATCCTAAGACGGCCACCAAAGGGAATAATTGTTAAATGGAACTTATTTAATGAGGAATACCAATTTGACATAGCTGGAGTGAGTATAGGTTGCAATAGACATGAGCCAAGGTGTAAGACACCCAACAACAAATGCACAACAACAGCAAAATATTGGATGTCCAGAACTTCAATTTATTTCAATCAGCATAGGAAAATAATGCCCAGTGCTAGCTAATTTTAAATTTAGATCTTCAAATATACTCTCCGCTAACAATTGTAGTTTACCAAGGAAACATTCAAATCAACAAATACAGGCTTCAAATTTGTATCGAATAATAATACATTTACCGATAGTAGCTACCAACATACTCACTGACTTTACTATGTATGGAATTATTGTGCCTTCATATACAATGGTAAGACTTAGAATGAGATACCCTCGAATCTGAAAGAATGTAAATCATAGAGGGACTACTCAACAACGTTATTGGAAAACTTAGTATGTTATACGACGTTAGAATGTTATTATATACCAAGCTCAACAGGTCACAGAATAATAACTAAAAATTAATAAGCCCCAAATCTGCCCACTATGCAATGTGAAGGAGCTCAATAAGATAATGCCCAACGCTGAGATATGAAATGTCACTTGCCCCAGGTCTCCTAAATGCCTGACGGTATGGTCCTAGCACGGTAGATGGGGCGATCTATTTGAACAAGTCGGCACCTTATGAGTGGCGCCTCCACAATAGGCACAGGTTTGCAAAGGTGTGTGGCCCAATTCCTCCAATAATCGCCTAGTATGGGGTGATCTTTGGTTACTACAGAATTGACCCCGATCTTGGTCGCATACACAATGGAGTCGCAGAGATTGTTTGGATCATATGTAGTCAAGATGTGCAATAACAATAATGCCAGCAACTAGGTTGATATCCATCGGTGTCCAAGTCATCTCGCCCAAAATGTTGGGTGCCTTCCTACGCACAAGGTATATTGCCCAGGATGTGGCCAAAGCTGAAGGCTCAACCACAAATTGCCTATCGCCTTTCGCCCAACAACTCCCTTCCTCACCCATTCACACTTGAGCAGGATGTAATGTTAGGCCTGAGAGATAACGGATGGAATCAAGAATCACAATCAGCCAGATGAGATTGTCGCCTCACCTAGTTGTTGACACAGTAGGGGTTTTCGTCCCTACTCTATCCTCAAGACAATTTCGTCCAAATTGTGATTGATGATCCTCTTCCAAACAAATGAACCCAAATATATATGCACTCTAAGGTGCTTCCCAAATGGGTCGGCCAAGGGGACCAAAGTTTAATTTAAATTTAAATATTATTATTAATAATTTAAATTTATGTTATTATTTAAAAGTTTATAATTTAATATTATTTTAAATATTTAAATTTCATTTTAGTGCTAACAAACACTATTCTCCCGCCGGAATGAAATTAGGGCCCCATCAAGAAAGGGGACATTACACAAGGACCATTTTGAGTATGGTTCCCAATCTTAGATCTGCTGCCCTCAACATTTGCAGCACTTCCCACACTTTCTTGGCAACCAAAGAAGAGCCTCCAATCATATGGTGGAGGATTTTTCAGCCCATTACCACTGCTGAAGTGTTCTCAGCTTGTACAGGATAGTTGCCAGCCTTTATCATCTTGATAAATTCATGTTTTGGATTGATGATATTTTCATGAGCAGCTATAGATCTGCAGCTGACATATCACTGTTTGAATGTGTTATCCCAAAATTTGAACTTGAAAATTTTGGAATTTTAGTGCATTCTCCTATATGCCCTTGAACCTGCCGAATCACAAAAACAATTAAATTTGAAAATCTATAAGAGCTGGTATGAAATCCTTTGGTAGGTTTGTTTATAACCTCATTTCAACCAATCTGGCCAGTTTTCATGCCCAATGTTAGTCGTATATTTTTACTTTGTTGTCGGCCGTAATCGGCCTTGGTCGTAGTCGGCCAATTGCTAATAAAACTATAGATTAGTAAAGAATAATAATGTCATGTACTTCGGGAAATCATGTTCGGATTAATGTTGATGTTAATGTTGTTATGAAGCGTCGTGTCGGTTGGTTATCTAACCACCGCCGAACGTTATATGTAGCCTGTTGGGATAGTCGGAAGGAGTAATGAGTTATGTGCCGATGGTTATATTGTTAAGCATTGTGATACTCTGTGATTGTACATGATATTTCTGAAATGAATAAAGTTTCTGGTGTTCAAATATGATATCTTTCAGTTTACTGTTTTATCCTATGTTCTGCACATGACTAGTTTGCCAGTAGTACGTAAGATTAGAATTACATTCCGTAGGCAAAAATTTGGCGCCATTGCCTGAACGGACTAGGGTATCATCTACCATGGCAGCGTAATGGGTCAACCAGCGGAAGAACCTATAAATGCTAATGAGGAACGGGAAGACTCATTGACAGAAGATCTGGTAAATTTGTGGAAAATATCGCTACGTGACCACGTGCGTAGGGAATCCCACATTTGGGAGATCCCTGAGGAAGTCATCTGGGATCGGCTGGAAGTGAACAACGAGGTGAACCACCTCCTGAATCGCATGCCCAGGTTACTGGCCCGCCATTTCATTATCCTGCAAGACTTGCGAGCAGAAGAGGATCGCGAGCGCCGAAGGTAGCAAATCGTGCAACGTTGTGAAGACAGAACCAAACGTGAAGAGGAAGAACGCGATACTAGCCGGCGCCGTACTTCCGGCAACCAGCAATGATTGCTTGAACAACTAATAAATGCCCGTACGGCCGAACAAAGACAAGCATCGAGTACCTGACGGGCACGGGACTTCGGAAGAGCAAGTTCGGCGATCACTCAGGCAAGAACAAGAAAATCGGCGAAGACGACTAAGGCAAGTCAGTAAGGAATTGGATGAAGACTTAATTGAAATAAATCAGAGCATAAAAAGAACATATGAAAATCTGACAAGAATAGACACATCCATTGAACGAGCACACCACAGTTTGATAGAAGGAAGGGACGAAGACCCTTTCAGCACTCCACACGCAGGAAGATATAACCCCTATGAAAATGAAGATGATTTGAATAGTAGCATCAGACAATTTCGAGAGTTGTCCCTCTCGGACGACGACGAGTTAAGGAGGGAAAGACCAGAGCTTAAGACCCCAAGGCAGAGAGAGCAAGGGATCCAGAGCTGTAGGAGACCCCAAGGCAGAGTGAGCATCAGGCAGGGATCCTGAGGAGACCCACGGTGTTGAGGACGCTGACGGAGGAAGTGGGAGTGACTCGTACGTGGCCAAGAGTACAAGTGACGCACAGGGATGTAGCGAGGAATCCACTAGTCTAATCGGGTCCAACACACAAGGAGGTCAACCGGGAAAGATGGCTCAGCCGGAGAGGCAAAAGTTGCCGAAATTCATGGGGAATGGCTCTGAGGATCCCGTACGGCATTGTAAGACATGTGAGACAATCTGGATAGCCAGCGGGCAGGATGATCCCGACTAGTGGCTGAAGGCATTTCCAGCGACACTCAGAGACAGTGCCATTGATTGGTACTCGGAATTGGACCAAGCACAGAGAGCTACATGGAGGTTATCGAAAAAAGCTTTCCAGGAGGAGTTCAAACTTCTTCGAGATGACAGCGAGATCGTTGCGGAGATATACAATACCAAGCAAGGAAAGCACGAGAGTGTGCGGACCTATAACCGAAGACTCAAAGACTTGCTGGGGAAATTGGAGGCACAGCCGGCTGACGGGTTGAAGAAAAGATGGTTCATCGAGGGCTTGCTTTTCGTCATTAAGAAAGAAAATGAAAGTTGTACCTCCTTCGTCGTACGCTGAAGCATACAATCGGGCAATGGACATAGAAAGTGAAAATAAAACATCCTCCCGAGGGAAAAAGAAGACAGACGACGAGGAGAGTATGGACGACAGCGACGGTGAATCCAAGACTGTACAAACACTCAGGAAAGATATGATGCGAATGATGAAAGAATTGAAGGCCGACGAGGAGAGTACGAGAGAAGCCAGAGAACTGTGGTGTACGGATTGCAATGGGGAAGGTCACACGAAGGCGAACTGTCCCAAGAACTTATTCTGCAATATCTGCCAAGTGATGGGACATTCCGTCAAGGAATGCCCATACAACTTAAAAGCCAAAAGTGCACAAGTACTCTTCGCACAGGGAGAACCGTCGACACCGCCGAACACACCACCAAAGCCCCAGTACAATAGCAATGCATCCCCTGGAGGTTACAGAAGCAATAGAAGTCCGAGAAACATGATACAGTACGATGCAAAAGGAAGGCCTATGATCCAATGCAGGAAGTGCAACGAATGGGGCCACTTCGCCAGGGACTGCCAGAACGGTCAAGGTTCGAGAGGGAGATTGTGTAAGTGGTGTGGACCAGGCGATCATGAAGATAACGAATTCCCGAAGCAAAAGGGTATCCATATGCTGGAAGTAGAAGAACAAGAGGTACTGGCGATCACCAGAGCACAAGCAAAAAAAGCCACTTACCCAGATCCATGTACGGAGAAACAAAGGATGAAGGAAGCAAAAACCGAAGTGGAACTGGTGATGGCGAAGGAAAACAAAGTACCTCTGGAGAAGCCAGGAACCTCTCGGCGGTCGGAGGCGGAAACCAACATCATACGGCAGGTACTGCAGACCACCATACCGATCAAAGTAACTGACCTTCTCCAGACTATGCCGCAGTTGGTGGCGATCACAAACGTCGTCGAGGATGGCAAGCAACCGCGATTGGAGGAATGAAGGAAAGAATTGATACCAGAACAGCCACCGTACGGTGAACAAACAATTGACCCGGTATTGCTCACAACGAACATCGGGAAGATGCCAGCGGTTGTGCATATGGAAATCAGAGGGAATATCTTGACAAATACTATCATCGATGGAGGATCAGGAGTCAACGTACTACCCGAAGACACATGGAAGAGTCTTGGGAAGCCTACACTCTGGCCGCCGACATTCCAACTAGTTGGCGCTAATCAACATGGTATCAAGCCGTTGGGAACGTTGATGGCACAGAAGGTGACAATCGGGACACAACAGTTTTTGCTAAATTTTGTCGTCATCCCATTACAGAGGAAAGCGTACGATGCACTACTTGGGAGAGGATGGCTGATAGCGGCGAAGGCAAATCATAATTGGAAGAGGAACACACTCTCGATCGAGAACAATGGGGGGAAGTATGTCATCGACTTGAAGAACCAGGCCGTGAGCGAAGAATTGGCTTCCTCCGGATCTGAATCGGATGGAGGTGAATCGGTTATGGACGAAGGAAGGAAAGCTATGGAACCAAACATCGAAGGCGTACTTGAACTCGAGAGTTATTCGGAGGACGAGACAAGCTCACTGAATGGCTTATTTCATTGGCAGATGGAAGACTATGAAGTGTTCCATAGAGAGTGCAACATGCTACAAATCGGGGAAATCAAGGAAGAAGAGGGAAGACCCAGCCAAAAACTTCCGACCGAGTATGGAGAGTACAAAGGAAGAGTCTCAAAACTGGACGATACGCCAGTCCACAAGTTTGAACAGGTATGAGATGAAAAAATTGTGGAGTTAAAAAATGAAAAGTATGGAAAAATTAAAAAATTAGAAAAAAAGAAAAGAGATGAAGAAAGGAAAAATGGAAAAGAAGAGAGAGGGGATGAGAGAGAAAATGAACGACATAAGGAAAAATTAAAAATTATCAAAGGAGTGAAATGGGGAAAAATAGAGAGAATTAAAAAATTGAAGGGAAGAAATAAAAGAAATTCGAAGGGAGACAAAGGTGAGTTATATAAAAAAGTACGAAGCAATATTCTCATCAACCATATAGTATGTCGTACGGCCAAGCTCAGGAAGGCAAAGGCTAAAGGAGAGAGATTTGACAGGACTTCACCGGCCAAATCAATGGCACGAAGGAAGGAAGGACGAAGCAAAGGGAAGAAGCCCGTATGCCCATCACAAGAGGCACCTCCGTACGATGTATGGACAAGAAAGAACTCAGAAGGAAATTACGTATGACACACCAATCAAAGGCACGTACGAATCACTGGAGGAGAAGAGGTCGTACGACGGCCAAAAGAAAATAGTGTAAGGAGCTTGGAAGGGAACTTCGTACGGGCCAGAAGAAATCTGTACGCCAAGAGACAAGCCGTACGAGTGCCAGAGGAGGTCGTACGGTATCAACAGAAACACACAATACGTGGTCACGTGAAAAGAAAATTAAGATTGCAAGTGCCAAGTCGACAAGGAAGGGCCACGCCAACAATCAAACCCCTCATGGACAAGGCCGTACGATATAAAGAAGTGGTACGATTGGAAGAGGCCGTACAACTTGGAGATAGAGCCGTACGCTCTGGCAAAGGAGATGCCGTACGACCTAGAGAAAGAGACGTATGCTCTGGCAGAGGAGAATCCGTACACTCTGGCAGAGGAGAATCCGTACGCTCTGGCAGAGGAGAAGTCGTACGACTTGAAGGAAGAGCCGTACGCTATCATACAAAAGAGGCCGTACGAGTTGCAAATGAAGCCGCATGCTTGGATAGAGTAGAGGTCGTACAAGCTAGGAAGGAGGTCGTACGCCATGCTAAGGAGAAATCCGTACGACATATTAAGGAGTTCGTACGGTGGGAAAAGGAGTTTGTACGCATAAAGAAGAAGATCGTACGCACTGAACAAGGGAAGGCCGTACAATGTAGAAAAGGAGTTGTACTCACTACCGACTTGAACAAGGGGAGACGTCAAAAGAGGGAGTCAAATGCAAATGTCGTACCAGTTGCCAGTAAGCATCACCACTACGGTAATTGGAGTGTCGTACCAAGCATCGACCGAGAGGAAGTAATGTCTAAGAAAAACAATGCAAAATCTGTAATTTTCGGCTTCGTCAGCACTATTCAGAACCTATGGAAAAGCCATGAAAATGGGGTGCGCGATGCAGTTTCGAGTGGTTTCAGAAGTGTTAAATTGGTCTTGGCGGCGGGGGCGCTGCCCCTCGACCCCGCCCTGTATCGCGACAGGGAGCACGACAGGGGCGCTGCCCCCGGACCCCGCGAGGGGCGCTGCCCCTCGACCTCGCTGGGGGCGCTGCCCCCAGACCCCCGCAAGGGGCCCTGCCCCTTGACCCCGCTAGGGGCGTTGCCCCCAAACCCCCATCAGATTTATTGGAATTGCCACTTTGCAATACAACCAGCCATCATAGTACAGTTACAAGAGCAGTTGGCAGCCGAGCAAACAAGAGTGGCAGCTCTCGAGGAGAAGTTGGCAGAGAGGGATAGAGTATTGGGTCAATTGATAGAGAATGATACTCAGGTGGCCGACGCGCAACAACTTTCAGCACTGAGGGAGAATCAATTACAAGAAAAGGACGAGGAGTTGGCATTTTTTGTTTTCAGTCGTCTGGAAGACGACTTCTTTTTAGGGGGGGATGATGTTAGTCGTATATTTTTACTTTGTTGTCGGCCGTAGTCGGCCTTGGTCGTAGTCGGCCAATTGCTAATTAAACTATAGATTAGTAAAGAATAATAATGTCATGTACTTCGGGAAATCATGTTCGGATTAATGTTAATGTTAATGTTGTTATGAAGCGTCGTGTCGGTTGGTTATCTAACCACCGCCGAACGTTATATGTAGCCTGTTGGGATAGTCGGAAGGAGTAATGAGTTATGTGCCGATGGTTATATTGTTAAGCATTGTGATACTCTGTGATTGTACATGATATTTCTGAAATGAATAAAGTTTCTGGTGTTCAAATATGATATCTTTCAGTTTACTGTTTTATCCTATGTTCTGCACATGACTAGTTTGCCAGTAGTACGTAAGATTAGAATTACATTCCGTAGGCAAACACCCAAATGCCTCATCGTTTGAGAGATTTTAAACCTTACATTTTTCCCCTGCCAAGTTGCAAATGAGGCCAAAATTCAAGTTTTGTGTGGTTGGAGATTAAAAGTTTTCTGGGTTCTGCTCTGTGGTGTTTAATCATCCTACAGTCCAAATTTCATGCACAACGGAGCTGTTGTTTGAAAGATATGAAGTTTTTCATCTCTATGGCCAAAGCATGATTTCAGAGAAAATTGTTGTCGGGAAATTATTTGATTGGTTTTGAATGGCATTCGGATATCATGAGGTGCAAATGTTTCTTTTGGTATTTTTGGAAAGAAAGTGGAGAAGATTTCATAAAGTCATTCTCCTTCATCTACAGAATTAGAAAGTTTCAATATAATACGGACTTTATTAAAGTCACTTTATTTCATGGAAAATTTTAAAAGTCTTGAGACTTTATATGTCAGCATTTGAAAAAGTTCTTGAACTTCATAATAGCCCGACTCTCTTTCCTTTGTCGGAAGTTTGCTAAATTTTTGAACTCATTATTAAAAGTTCAAAAGTTTGAAATATTTTTGATTCCCCAACTGCATGGTTCAAAAGTTCGCATATCTCCCAACCATCTGACTCCTCTGCCAGCATGCTCTCTCTCTCCATCAAAATTTTAAGGTTTGACCGCCACATAATTTCAGGCACAAAGAGATCAAAGTGTTGATGAATGATAGCATCAGTCAGATAGGAATGATGATTGTTGGAAGCATCATCGTCATTCCTACTTGATCAATATTATCACTTGTATTTAATTATCTTTCAGAAATATTATAAATCGAATTCTATGAGCCTCCATATAAATTCGAATCTAGATTTTTGTATATTCTGGAACTAATTAATACGTATCTTATTGCATCCGCCATCTTCAGATTAGTTTGTTTGTGTTAAGGATTAACTTTAGATAACATTTGAAGTTATCTTTAGACGCGATTCAAAGATCACGTCCCATGGTTGGACGTGCCTCCACTTGTGGAGACACGTCCTACCATAGGACGTGTCTCTTAAATGTGAGTTTCCTTCCTCATATTTATGGCAGTTCCTTGGTGATTTACAAACATAGAAATCAATTAATGTTCTGCAATCAGCACATTTGTATTACAATATAAAATTCTGGAAATCGCTTTTCTGTACTTGAAATTCTGTATAGTTTTCCTTCTCTCAGTTATATAAGTTTGCCTTAGGTTCCTAGGTCTGATAGGATTTGATTACATTTACATGGTATCAGAGCCAAGTTGTGCAGATTCAAATCAAATTTAGTTTTCAGACTTCTAATAGGTTCGAAATCTTCACCTTTCATCATGGCTAGTGTAATCAGATTTGAAGATCGTCTTGCAGGAGCAAACAACTTCACATCTTGGAAATTTAGGATTATAATGATCCTTAGAGAGAATAAGCTTGACTCACTTGTGAGAGAAAATAAGGAACCTGAAACTGAATCTGAGAAAACTCAATGGATTGAAAACAATGAGAAGACCATGAAAATTCTAGTAGATGCAGTTAGGGATCATATAGTACCTATCCTAGCAAAACATGAAACTGCCTACCTCATGTTCAAATCTCTTGAGAGTACCTATGAGATCAACAACACCTGTAGGACTCTTGCTTTGAAAAGGCAAATCAACAATGTTCAAATAAACAAAGGAGAGTCCATTAATGCATACTTCATGAGGATTATTGAACTGAGGGATCAATTATCCACCATTGGATATCAGATTGACAGCAAAGAGTTAACTCTGATTGCTCTAGGAGGTCTTCCAAACTCTTGGGAGTCCTTTGTTCAAGGTGTAAGTGCAAGATCTAAACTCCCTAAGTTTGATAGGCTAAGATCTAACTGTCTTCAAGAAGAATCCAGACTCTCCTCTAAAGAGAATAAACAAAAGAACATAGATGAAGACATTCTTGCACTCAACTCAACATCTAATAAACAGAGTAAGAAAAAATCCTTCAAGAAAGGGTCTTCCAAAAGAAAGAGAAATTCCAATGGAAAGGGATCTCATAAGAAGAAAGATATCTCTCAAGTACAATGCTTTAGATGTGATCAATATGGTCACTATGCAATGAAGTGCCCTGATAGGACTAAACAACAAACTTCCTTTGCTAAAGTAGGAAAGTCAAATTCAGATCATGAACCTGAGAACTTTGTGTTCTATTCAGCCCAATCTAGTCAAGTATCCGACCACACTCTCAACTGGGTGATTGACAATGGTGCCTCTAGACATATCACAGGATTCAGAGAACACTTAGATACTTTGACCGAAAGGATTGATGAAGAAGTAACCATCGGGGATGATTCAGCACACCCAGTAAGAGGGGTTGGAACTTGTTCCATCAAGTTGAAATCTGGGCTTTCTCTTCAACTCACTGAAGTCTTGTTTGTACCTGGTATAAAGAGGAATCTTATATCCATCTCTACCCTTGAAGACAATGGTTATAGAGTTACCTTTATAGATGGAAAAGTTCTTGCTTGGCCTAAAAACTCAACTATCAAGAAAGCCCTAACCATAGGCGTAAGACAAGGGTACCTTTATAAACTATGCACTGAAGTTAATCAAGCCCTTACCCTTGACACCTTTGATTCAAATGAGATTTGGCATAGAAGATTAGGTCACCTTCATTTCCGTGCCCTACCTTCTGTGGAAAAACTTGTAACAGGCTTACCTAAGTTAAAACCATCTCATGAAGGAACTTGCAAAGGTTGTGCCTTAGGGAAGAATTCAAAGGGATCCTTTCCCTCTAGTTTGAGCAAAACTCTTAATGTGTTAGATCTAGTTCACTCAAACTTATGTGGACCCATGTCTGTACCCTCTAAGGCAGGATTTCTTTACTATGTCATATTTGTAGATGACTTCTCTAGGAAAACCTGGATCTATTTCCTTAAGTGTAAAGAATCAATAGAAATCCTCAAAAAGTTCAAAGAGTTCAAAGCCCTTTCTGAAAAATTCTCCGGAAAGAAAATAAAAACCTTAAGGACAGACAATGGGAAAGAATACACCTCTGAGATTTTTAAGGAATTTTGCCTAGAAGCTGGAATTAAGAGGGAGTTCACAGTTGCCTACAATCCCCAACAAAATGGGGTTGCTGAAAGGAAAAACAGAACCATTGTAGAAGCTGCTAATGCAATGCTACTTGACCAAAACATTGATACTTCTTTCTGGGCAGAAGCGTCTAGGACTGCTATCTATATTCAAAATAGATGTCCTCATTCCCATCTTGATAACAAAACTCTTGAAGAAGCCTTTACCGGCGTGAAACCTGACATCAGTCATTTTAGGATCTTTGGCTGTCCTGTCTATATTCATGTACCTAAAGAGAAGAGATTCAAACTAGAACCTTCCGGAAAGAAGGGGGTGTTTATGGGTTATAGTGAAAATTCCAAAGCGTACAGGATTTACATTCCCGAGCAGAATCAAATTGAGTTGAGTCAAGATGTCATCTTTGAAGAAGACATTGCATTCAAAAGGGCAAGAAGCTCCTCTAAGATAGAAACCCTTTCCCCTAGAGTACCTGAGATGGAACCTGATTCTGAGATTCAGAGGGAGCATTATGAGGAAATGTCACACGAACTTCCATCAAGTGAGAATTCAAATGACAATAACAGAAAGAGACCACTTTGGGCCAGGAAGATGCTCAAAGAAGCTGAGGTTCATGCAGCACCCAAAGGAACGTTCAAGGAGAGTAAAAGACCCAAACGTTTCTCTGGCTATGTTGCTCTAATAAACAACATCTTAAACTCAAAACCTGACAGTGTTACAGAAGCCCTCCAACATCAAGCATGGAAGGATGCAATGACTGAGGAATACCAATCTATTCTTAAGAATGATGTATGGGTTATAGTGCCTAGACCTAAAGAGAAATATGTTGTCTCTTCCAAATGGCTCTTCAAAATCAAGCATGCTGCTGATGGTAGTATAGAAAAATATAAAGCACGTTTTGTGGCAAGAGGTTTTTCTCAAAAGGAAGGTATTGATTACGAAGAAACATTTGCACCTGTTGCCCGTTACACATCAGTGAGAGCAGTGTTAGCCATTGCAGCAGCTAAAGGTTGGAAGATCCATCAAATGGATGTGAAAACTGCCTTCCTAAATGGAACCATTGAAGAGGAAGTCTATTTGGAACAGCCCGAAGGCTTTGTGATACATAAATCTGACTCACATGTATGCAGATTGAAGAAAGCCCTCTATGGACTTAAACAGGCTCCCAGGGTTTGGTATGAAAGAATTGACAGCTATCTCTTGGGATTAGGATTTTCAAAGAATGATGCTGACTCCAACCTCTACTTCAAGATAATCAATGGAGATATGCTGATAATTATTTTATATGTTGATGACCTGTTGATAACAGGAGAAGATCACCTTATTGCTCAAGGGAAGCAGGATCTAATTGCTGAATTTGACATGAAAGACTTGGGCATTTTACACTACTTTCTAGGTTTAGAAGTATGGCAGAAATCAGAGGGCATCATTCTAAACCAAGGAAAGTATACTATTGATATCCTGAAGAAATTTGGAATGTTAGACTGTAGACCGATGTCTACACCTATGGAAACCAACCTTCACAAGTTGAAAGAAGCAGCAACAGAATCCAAGTGTGCAGATCCAACCCTTTACAGACAGATGATTGGATCCTTGATGTATCTGGTTAACACCAGACCTGATATTTGCTATGTGGTGAATGTTCTTAGTCAGTTCATGTGTGAACCAAAGTAAATTTACTTAATGGCAGTGAAACATATTTTTAGATATCTTCAAGGCACTATTGGATATGGTCTTCTCTACAAGAAAGTTCATCTAGATCTACATGGGTACTCTGATTCAGATTGGGCTGGAAGTGTAACCGATCGAAAAAGCACATCAGGATGTTGCTTCAGTTTAGGATCAGCTATGATCTCCTGGATTTGCAGAAAACAATCTTCAGTTGCACAGAGCTCAACAGAAGCAGAATACATTGCAGCCTCAATGGGAGCAAGAGAAGCAGTATGGCTTCGTAAGTTGATTGTGGGACTCTTTGGTGAACCCTTAAATCCTACAATCATTCATTGTGACAATCAGAGTTGCATCAAACTCTCTGTAAATCCTGTGTTCCATGATAGATCTAAGCACATTGAGATCCCCTATCATTATGTTAGAGACATGGTGGAAAGGAAAGTGATCCAGCTGGAGTATGTTAGTACAAATGATCAAACTGCAGACATTCTCACCAAACCTCTCTCCCGCATCAAGGTAGTGCACTTCAGGAAGAAACTCGGTATGGTTGAAATGTAATTTGATTTATGTTGAAATCCAAAATTGTTATATGAGTTGTACTAATATATATAAAGATGTTTTATGTGTAAACTCTTTTTGTCATGTGTGTGACTCCATGACTTTATGGGCCTACCCACTGTGTACATCATTGAAAGGTGACGATCTTTCTAATGATAAACACTTGTATGTGACATTGTAAGGTGACGACTTTGCAATGTTTAACTATCATGATAGATATCATGTGACTTGATATCTGTGAACATGTCATGATAGTATCTCTTGGACACTTTGATGGATGTCATGTGACTTGATGTCTTTTGAAGATCATTGTGATTCCTAGGTGACGACTTTGCAATGTTTAACTATCATGATAGATATCATGTGACTTAATATCTGTGAACATGTCATGATAGTATCTCTTGGACACTTCGATGGATGTCATGTGACTTGATGTCTTTTGAAGATCATTGTGATTCCTAAGAGATAATCATGGTGGATATTTTATCCATGGAAATGCCATGAATTATTATGGTAGACATCATGTGACTTGATGTCTGTGCACATACCATAATAAAGATGTGTTATGAAGAATGTCATGAGACTTGACATTATTGAGAAAACATACCATATCTTTGATATCACGTGTGAAGGTGATATCTCTACTTATTTGATTTGATTTATCTTCCCGTGCTAAGAGGGAGTGTTGATGAATGATAGCATCGGTCAGATAAGAATGACAATTGCTGGAAGCATCATCGTCATTCCTACTTGATCAATATTATCACTTGTATTTAATTATCTTTCAGAAATATTATAAATCGAATTCTATGAGCCTCCATATAAATTCGAATCTAGATTTTTGTATATTCTGGAACTAATTAATACGTATCTTATTGCATCCGCCATCTTCAGATTAGTTTGTTTGTGTTAAGGATTAACTTTAGATAACATTCGAAGTTATCTTTAAACGCGATTCAAAGATCACGTCCCATGGTTGGACATGCCTCCACTTGTGGAGACACGTCCTACCATAGGACGTGTCTCTTAAATGTGAGTTTCCTTCCTCATATTTATGGCGGTTCCTTGGTGATTTGCAAACATAGAAATCAATTAATGTTCTGCAATCAGCACATTTGTATTACAATATAAAATTCTGGAAATCGCTTTTCTATACTTGAAATTCTGTATAGTTCTCCTTCTCTCAGTTATATAAGTTTTCCTTAGGTTCCTAGGTCTGATAGGATTTGATTACATTTACACAAAGAGATAGGGATTGGCGCAACAATTATGATTGAATCTACAGTGACTATTGGAGAGAAAGACTTTGAGGGGGCGCATTGTGCATCTAAAGGAGATGATGAAAAGGCATGGAATTCAATTAAATGAATGCAGATTATGAAGAAGAGCAAACCGCACCAAAGAGACCACACACAAACTGTTTGAAGGGTTAGTGAATCGCACCACATAAGGAGAGGAATTTGCAGATTTCAAGGTGGAAAAGAAGGCCACATAGTGAGAAAATCTGCACGAGTATAGTTTGAGAAAGAACCATTGATTCAGATGCCAAGTTAAGTAAAGAAATGGTGGAGAAATAGGAGTGGTGGCTGATGGAAAGGCTGAGCCATAGAGTAACGGAAAAATACAATATTTGAATTAGGCACAGCATGTAAACTGCTTATCCTATACACTGAGTGTGAATAAGTGAAGCTGCAATGGAAGGAGGAGGATTGTAAGGAAGACAAACAAAATGTGCAGGGGCTGCGATAAGAGAGAGGTCGAATTGGGTCAAGGAGGGATCATATGCAACATTGCATTGCATGGCGTGAGGGGGAGATTGACTGGTTATATGAGACAAAGAAATGGGATACAAAGGATGGAGGGGCAAGACCAGATATCAATTTGTTTCCTCACATGACCTATGGGATTGCAAGGATCTCGAACTCCACAGAACAATGTGAGGCGACTGCTCATTTCACACAAGATGCAGGCCTTAAGTGGGGAATAATGGTAGCAGTGATATGGAGACTACAAGCACTGCCAATCTTATCAGTATTATTGATGCAGCGACATTGTTCAACCTCACATAAACCTCAATACCAATCGGTTCATTTCGGGCTATGAAGAGCTGATGCAATGTATAATGAAGGCAAATGAAACAAAGCCAAGTTTGATCTGCATACCTCAAAAGGATAAAAGGCAAAGAGGATGAGATAAATGTATCAATATTTGATATGTATAATGTGAGGCAAAGATAGTCGTGCTCGACCTAGAGGGTAGAAACGTAGAGGATAGCAAGCAGCTCACACACTGTCTTCTGTGTATATCTGGAGATAATTACCTTCATCAACAATATGAATCGGCTTTTTGTAAAGGTTCATAAGGGAAGACTCGAACAAAATTCATCAAGCAATAATACAGGTCAAACACAATCATCAACACCTGATTATTCCTCAACCAAGCAACTTTGAAAGCTCTATAAAGCATTAGAAACATTGAATATTTGACCATCTGATATTTTGATTATTCATTTGCAAGAGGATAATCGTGAATTGTTTGATGATAAGGATGTGCAGTAAAAATCGATATGACTATTTGGAATTGAAGGTAAAAAGTTCCTTTTATTCCGTAACTAACTCTTTCAAAGAAACGGTGGCAAAGAAAACTGAAAGGATTCCGTGACATTAGAAACATCATTTATTGTCACTTAAAATTTGAAGGAAAAATGGAAAGTTCCTTTTAATTGAAAAGGGAAAAATCAAACCCAAGAAACGATTGAAACTGAAAAGGCTTACGAGGAGGGAAAATCTAAAAGGTTTCTTTTTATAAAATTGTAATTTCTTGGGCAATTATGGGTGACGTGAGAGCAATATAAAAGAAAGTTTTATATGGGGGGATCTTTTGGTAGATACTCTGGAACAGGGGAAAGCAGGGGCAGTTTTGTTTTCTTTTGAGCTACAGTTTGTTGTATAGGGAATTGAGCCTTTGAACTCATTTTGGCATTGGAGAAATAAAGGAGATATTTTTGAATCTGTGTATTTATTAATGTTTTCTTTGATTGTGAACAAACTGTGATTCTTCATAATTACTCTTCAATGTTTTATCTGTTATGTTTGGCTGTGTATATGGTTATTTCTGAGGCTTTGAATTCAGTTTAACCTATCTGTTGAAAGGGAGTTTGCTGTCCATTCTTTTCTCGTTTCTCATTTGTGGGTGTGAATAAGTGGACTGTGTGTCATTTGTTTGCATTCGCATCATTCTGAAATCAATCTTTCGCATCTACTTTCATGGTTATAGGTAGGTGTTAGTTTGCCTTTTCTGCTTTCTGGTGAAAAGCATACCTTGTGTTTTCATTCATTGCATATTATTCGAAGGTAGCTGTGCCTCGTAAAATAGAAGAGGCGAGTAAAATTATTGGCATGTGTTGGTCACATCTCTTTGAAGGGGACATTATAGAGATGAAGTTCAAGGAAAAAGAGGTAATACTCCAAGATATGTTGAATGGAAACCTAAGGATAGTCGAAGTGAAAAGAATGGAGGCGGGTGTTCAAGGAAACCAAGTCACTCAATGCATAGGGAATCGGGATAATCAAGAATCCACTCCACGGTAAGATACTTCACTATGATAATGTTTGGTTTATCACTCTCCTAAGGTGGGCACCAAATGAGATACTTGCAAAATGAAGCATTCTTATTAGAAGTCGACAACTATATATGGTAGGGTTAAGTGTGTGCTGCAAGAAACAGGAACTAAGGCCCACTATGGAAAGGGTTTTCAACTTAAGATCCGCTGTTCACAATCTTTCCAGCCTCTTCCATACTTTCTCGACAGTCAAAGAAGGGTTTTCAGTCACTTGGTGGAGGAATTCTCAGTTCATTACTGCTGATAGAGCATTTCCGGTCATTACAGGATGGAGTCCAGCATCCACATTCCTGATTTTTGGCCAAGGAACTTCCATGTTACAGCTGTGTACTATGTTCCAATCATTTATTTTGATAATCTCATGTGTTGGATTGATGTTATCTTCCATGAGCAACTATAGACCTGCAGATTTTTGCTTAATGTGGTGCTTTGGAGGTCTCGGCTATGGTCTCGGCTATGGAGTTTAGTAAGTACCATTATTGCAGCCTGCATATTGTTGTTTTGGAAAAAATTCCAAGTGCATATAACTGTATGCCCATGATACAGTGATAAGAGGAGTTCACATGAATACTAGGGTAGCACAAAATGAGCACAATGGAATAACTCCAAGTTTGGATATCTGTGCAAAAGATCACCCATGAGGCACAAGGGGGATGAATGGTGATAAAGGGATATCACCATACGACAGCGGAAGCACTTCCAGGACAGCTATGGACCTAGCTTCCAGCCCTAACGCTGTTGCCGTCATTGTAATCAGCCACCCAGTTACTTCAGTGGCACTCAGACAAGTTGTTTTCCAGGGACTCCTAACCATGGTAAAGAGTATCTTCCAGTTAGCTAAGGGAGAGTTCTTAGTCCTTATATGGCTACCTTTTGCTTCTACATTGATCACACTGCCGAATTTTGCATGGGTATGTCATATTTGCAGCTGTTACATCATTTCTATATTGCTAGTATTAATGCTTTCAGTCAAAAACAGTAGTACAATTGTGAGGGTTACCCTGCTTGGTAATGTTAGTGAAAGGTTTACATTATTGAAGACAATCATCCCAGCCATCCTTGTGCAGATTGGGATGGAATTTCGAGTGGATTGTGGCTGTTACAACTCAATTCCAACTTACATACAAGCTGATCTGCATCACACAATGATATTTTGGGACATATCGGATTTCGAGGCTTAGTCATGCAGCGAGTGGAATATTTCGTTATATGAGGTGATCACATGGGTACAGCAGGAACATGGGTAAAGCATTTGACTCAACGGCTTGGTTGCAGAGATCTCACAGGAAGGATGAAGCTATGCATATTGAATATACACCACAGCATTGTTCACCATTCCCAGGATTTTCAAGAAGTCGCAGCAGCTAGCCACCACTTTATACCCTCACTAACAGCCTGTCAAGGATGTTGAACGCCCAGATTTGAATGTAGGAGTGCCAGATCTGATTTGAGGAGTGCCAGAAAAATTGATAATAATTGGCAGACATCTTATGTATCTCATGAAACTGCTGTGAATCTAGTGTGATTTGTAAGTTTGAACACTACAGTGTGATTTGCAAGTTAGAATAGAATACATAAAAAAAATTATGCCTGGCATACTGGTACTGCACTGGATGATAAATAATCATCATCATGAGGGTTTTATGTCTGGGTTGAAGGTCTGTTGTCAGTAATAATAATATTCGATACATTTCCAACAATTTTATATAGATTTTTTTTTATTGCAAACACTTATTTCAGACTTTGTTTTATCAGCAGTTTCATAACAGCAGATTTACATTATTTCAGATTGTTCAGTTATATATTTGATTATTAATCCAAGCAAAAAACAAAAGAGAATCAGGAAACACAGATATTTATCATTGGGTATATTACAAAAACAGTATGAATGTCCTCAATTTCAGAACTGATATGTTTATTTGCAAATATCCACTGAGTTGACTGTTTTGGGAGAATTTTGTGCTGTTAGAGATTAAACAATCCATTAGAAGTATGAAATAATCATCTGGGATATTACACTAAAAGAGATCCATACTCTCACCCTTGACCTAATTTGAACCCTGAAATCCCACCTTGTCAAAATTAGAAACATGGCAATCATAAAATTCATTCTACAACAGAGGGAATTTCTCTCCCAAGACAGGACCCAAGTTCTAATCCCCAACAACAACAACACAATCCATAACTTCATCCAACAAGTGGCAAGGTTGTGGTATAACACTTACAAAGTACATACAAATATTACACATATTTACTATTTTCTGAAGAATGTGATCCAATCAAACCCTTCAGGGAGCGAGCTCACGGCCTCAGCCTCACCCAAGATTTACCAAGAAAAAAAAGTACTACAATAAAAGGTTTTCAATTATTGAACAAGTTTAACATTGTTTCTGATGGATACATCCGAAAAGAAAATATCCAATACCAAATAAAAAAATTCAAAACCTCTCATAGATCTTGACCTACAGTATCTATGTTCAAATCATATGAATCCAACTTCTGAATTCAGAACCCATCAAGGAATCTCGCTTCAGGCTATTGCTTTCAGACAGAATTCAGTATGGATTGTGAATTGTTATACTTTTAAATAAATTTCAATAACAATCAAGATCATTCCATTGAAGCAAACTACTGAGCTCTAATTTATTAAAAGTGCATATTGATTATTTTTGAATTTAACAAAAGTGGGTATTGGTTCTTTGAGAAAATGTGACAGGTGTAAAAGGAATCATACCGTGTTAGTGTCCAGGATGAGGACTTTCATGCCCGAAATATCTCGGAGCATCCTGCTTACATAATCCCTTACTGCAGTTACCAGCACCATCTTTTTGCCTTAGTGTCAACTAATCCAATTCTCCAGAATACTGATAATACTAGCACTTGCAACTTTAGAAGGTGCAAGGGATGTGCCAATAGGAAATTTAAAGAAATGCCATCATCATATTCTCCCTGCATCCAACCATCATTATCCTCGTCCTTATTTCCTTCAAGACTTTTCACAAGCCAAAGTATTTTATTACACCTGAAAAATAAGCACATACAAATATAGAATAATTAGACCCCTATAAAGATAGGAACTACAAAATACCATTCAATGCCATTTTGTAATGAAATACATGAAATACCAGGTCACATCAACATATAGAATTATTACTCACCCACAAGACTTAAAACAATTATACCTACATCTAGACAATATGAAAATTTCCATTAGTATTTTGACAAGCCATTCCAAGCCACAACTGTTTAAATTAGCATCATACTTTTGACTAGTAACATGATAGAATAAAACCAATAGAGCTAACAAAAAAAATAGTCAAACAAGCTCACATTTTTAAAAAAAACTTTTACATAGGCCCTTTAATTGCTCATAAGTTCTATTGAAATTGGTACATAATGATCAAATAGCATCTCAAAATGATTTGACATATAAACTAAGTCAATTTACCACACTATCATAAAGTTGCATATACATCCTAAATCTTTGTTGAACTAAGATCCATACTAAAATTTCCTAAATGTCACAAGAAGAAACATAGCCATCTCAACAACTTAGAGGTCACTGATGTACTATAAACTAAATCTCTTTCAAGCATGTCATTGGAATTATCTTAATTTTGGTAATTGGTGGAAGCAATAAGAGCTTTACAATAATCTGTAAGAAGCCTACCTTATCTCAACCAAAAAAATTTCTCCTTGCTGGCTTAATATTTTGATGTAGATAAAGAGATTCAAATATATCATGAAACAAATATCAAATGATGAAGTTAAAATCAATCAAAACATGAGAATGGCATACCCAAAAAATGTTGATAGCTTTGTATTGATTGAACAATCTGATTACAATAGAGAACTGTTTGTAGCTTACAATCAAATAGTCTGATTTAGAAAATCAGATCACGTACAACATGCACAATAGTCAAAATGTAGACCAAACCCTAACCAAATGATTGAAGAATGAAACCCTAGGTAGTCTCAATGGAATACTCTTCAATCCTTGATTGAAAGAAGACTGTAGCAGCATGTTGGAGGTCTGGTATGACTGATGATAACTCTGTAACAGCTGGTATGCAATCTGTACTTGACTGAAGATGACCCAGAAATGCTGAAACTCATCAAATATTGCAAAAATGGCTGAAATCATGAAATCGCCTAGCTCAGATAGATGGTGATTTAGCCCAGCTTGCCTCCTATGCTTGAAAAGGGATGAAATATAACTGATATCAAGTCTGAAACTAGATTACCAACAACTTGTGAAAGCCTGATATGGATTTCCAGCCAACCCACAATGCAAAACTCTTCAAAAATGAAACCCCAATATGCCAAAAATGGAGTGACTTGTTCCAAGATATCCAATGCTAACCAATCTGCCTTATTATTCCTTGGATCTGCAATAAACAAGTCTTCAAACCCTAGCTTTTATAGTCCTAACTCCTCAGAAACTTGTCAATTAAGCTCTATGATGAACTCCATGCAAATTCACCTCTCATAATGGAATGGGGTCATCACCAAACCACTGATATTTCAAGGGAATACCACCTTGAATCAACTGGAATTCACTTCCAGCCAAGAGAAAACTCTCATACACAAAGTTTTCCAAAATATCAATTCAACATGTCTCTCAAAGCAATCGATGCCCTCTTATATAATGCTCTAAACCAACCCTAGTCCAAACCACCATAGGGGAAAATCTGATTTGATCTTATTAAAATATTCAATGCCTTCTTCACTAAGGCATCTAAACCGTCCTTATCCAAACCGCCATAGGGGAGAATCTGATTTGATCTTATTAAAATATTCAATGCCTTCTTCACTAAGGCATCTAAACCGCCCTTATCCAAACCGTCATAGGGAGGATCTGATTTGGTCTTAAAATATTAAAATATTCAATGCCTTAAACTGCCATAAAGAAGGATCAGATTTGATCTTAAAATATCAAATATTAGGTGCCTTCTTCATTAAGTCTCTAAACCAACCTAGGAGAGAGAATTGACTTTTTGAAGCAAATCAGATTTGATTCTCATGTGGGTCGACCAACTAACGATCAAATTTGATTCATTTTGGCCACTTAAGGAAGAAAATAATCTTTTATTTGTTTTAAAACTCCCCTCCTATATTTCTTATAAGATTGCTTTCACTTGGCATAAAATAATAATAAAATATAATCAACATTAAATTTTATTCACCATTAAGAATAATTCCCCTTTTTACCTCCAAAAGCAAACTCGTCAAAATATGATCCTCATGGCCCAAAATAGCATTCCCTCACCAGATGGCTAGCTCACGAGAATGGTGAATGAGCTAGTGCTCATCTCAGGCAATCATTACGAGAATGGGGACATTACATAATCAATAACACTTAAACCCATTTCAAATCAAGATTAAAAATTTCAAACATTTTTTTAAATTTCAAGAGTAATCTATTATGGTTCCTCTTTTTTTCTTCTCAAATGAACTTTATAAGCTCATTATTTTTGTTATGCATGCTCACAATTTCTGACTTTCAAGGATAAGATAAACCTTTGAACTAGATTGCAAATGTATGAAGCACGAGACTTGAAAAAATATAGAACAAAGTAATTAAATTCTAAGAAAATATTCTACCTAGTCTACATATCAAGATCTATTGAAAAAAGTGAGTTAAGCCTTGTGGTCCCATGGAGAGTTCATGCAGCAATTTATTTTCAGGTCAATAATTACACTTATACTTTGCAAATAGAATAAACAAATTAACTTTTCTAAAGTTGCTGCAAACTCTCAATATCCCATCGCTGGTTGGAGCTGAGATTACTCTTCCTAAGCAATAAGTACTCCACAATTTTATTTTACTTTTTAAAATTCTATTGTTTGCAGTTTTGAAATGTAACAAGTTGCATGAGACAACATGCAACAGTAATAAGGATCAAAGCCATGTGCTCAAATACTAGGCAAACATACCAAGGATCAAAATTGGTCAAAATATTGGTCCAACATAGTGTTCCACGGGGACGCGCCCCCCCCCCGAAAAACCACGCGCACCCAAGATGGGGGGACACCTGGGAAATGTCCCTCCGCCATCCCTCCGCCGTCTCCAAGTACCCCTGCCATCTCCAAAACGTTTCCTCTTGGAGGGAGACGTTTCCTTGCCATTTTTGGTAAGGAGACGCCAGGGAAACGCCCAAGAGATTTGCCTTTGGAGGTCAAAACTTACAAGCACAACAAGGTATTTTTAATTTTTGAGTTTTTCGTGTTTTTTTTCGGGCTATGCTTTGCCGTCCACCCTTCGCTTTGGCTCCCGTGTGCAAAATGTGGAAGCGCCAGCAATGGCAATGTTGGGCGTTATTTTTGACGGAACGCCTCAAAGAGATGTCGGCTCATGGAATACAATGGTCGCAAGGTTTGCAGAAGCCGCGACCATTGTATTCCATGAGCCGACATCTCTTTGAGGCGTTCTGTCAAAAACAGCACCCAGCATTGCCATTGCTGGCGCTTCCACATTTTGCATACATTAATAAACTAATAGTTAATATTATTAATTTTAAATATTTTTTTATTTTTTATTTTTTTTAAATCATAAAATGTAAATTTCAAAGTTTACACCTGCTATTTGCATTTGCTTGAAAGTTCCTAAAGCCTTTTCAATTTCAACTTCAACTTCAATCTTACTATTTTCAATGCATCCATTTTGTACATTATATTGTTATATATCTTTTTATAACTAATTTTTCAAGTACTATATGTATTTCAGCACCACCCCCTCGCCCCCCCCCGCCGTCCCCCTAACGTCCCCAAACTTAGGCCCCCCGTCTCCCATCCCGGAAACGTGTCCCCCCGTCCCCGTCCCCGAAACTTCGTGGAACACTCCAACATTGTAATGTCCCTTTCAAATTTTCCTTATTTTCTATAAATAATAAAATCCGACTCACAATTATAGCAGCACAGTCAATTATAAATATGATATCAACTTCAAAAAACTGCAGTTTTTAATAGTTTATGTTAATTCAATATAATATTTAGAGTACATGCAGCAATTTATTTCCAGGTCAATAATTATACTTGTGTTTTGGAAACAGAATAAACAAATCAACTTTTCTAAAGTTGCTGCAAACTCTCAAAATTCCATCACTGGTTGGAACTGAGATTACTCTTCCTAGGCAATAATTACTCCACAATTTTTATTTTTATTTTTATTTTTTTAAATTCTATTATTTGCAGTTTTGAAATGCAACAAGTTACATGGAACAACATGCAACAGTAGTAAGGAGCTTTTCATCCTCTAATTTCAGGCCTTGAGGGGTTTTGTCCTTAGGTTGCTAAACCACAATCCATACTCTACAAGGAGTAATAACTAGATATGTATTTAATGATGCTCCTTCTCCTTGCATGGTCTCTCTTAAATACCTTTTCCCTCCAATGGCCATAACCCTTCACATGCCCCTTGATATTATTACAAATAAACTTTAATTATAATTTTAATTTATCTATTACACTTAACCTTTGTTTGGACATAGTTGAAGTTTGAAGAGGGGACATTACAATCCGCCCACAAACTAGGATGCTCCTAGAGTGACCAGAATCCCAAATCATCCTTGGAGATTTGTAATTCCCAATTCTCAATCCTCCTTGTGGGTTACAGGACATAATAACCCAGCCAAAATAACCCTGGACAGAATAACCCGGTCACAATAACCCAAAGACAAAATAACCCAGGGTCATAATAACCCAATCCAAAATAACCCATGGACAGAATATCCCTATAAGAATATAGAGAAAGGAGAACGAAATTTATAAATGACCATGGGTTATTCTTTCCATGTGTTATTTTGACCATGGGTTATTTTGTCCATGGGTTATTATGACCCTGGGTTATTTTGTCCTTGGGTTATTGTGATCGGGTTATTCTGTCCAGGGTTATTTTCGTCAGGTTATTATGTTTTGATACCCTCCTTGTGATGTAGTTAGCTTTTGTTGTGCTAATCTAATATAATTAGGAATTGGAAACTCTACACCAAGTGATGTTTCTCCAACTGTCTCAATTATATCCAGCTTTGTTCTACAGTGATGTCCCTGAAGAGTCGTTGTTACTATGCTTGCCTCAAACTATCTGCCAAGATAGTCCTTCAATGCCATAATAAGGTTGATGCCATTTGTGTGCAGTACCATACCACCCAAACTTTGTTCTACTGCCACAAAATACCCTTGAGTTGCTTGTACTGCCTTACCCAAAATGTTCATGGAAGCCCCACCATCTTGGAGAGTAGCAAGTACATTTTACCAATCCAAGCAATTAATCATGATACACTATATTTGCCCAACCATTAGATGAAAATGTGATGTAACTATAACCATGCTTCCTCTTTCAAAGAAAAGAATTGCAACCTTTGCAATTGTTGCCCACTCGCTAATGAATTGCTCAGTACCTATGGAGAAGATGAATGTTTCCCAACATATGTCATTTCTTTCAGCATTCCTCAATCTTGAATCAATGAGAACATTCCCAATGAGGTCTTTGTATCTTAGGAGTAGCACTCTCCTAGGTTACGTTCCTTTGATTGTTGGTCATACACAACTCTACAAGATCTGACCGTGCTCTTGCGGGTTTCAAAAATCCTCATAGCTTGCATCATACACAAAATTTTAGGAGCATAATTCTCCTTCCAGCATTGGTATATCCATGGACACTCTATTCCCTCTATCAGCACAAGCATGATAAGCAGATGACTGTCTACAAAAATAATTCTGCTGTTCAAAATCAGCAATAGGAGCAAGACGAAGTTGTGTCTTTGTTGTACCAAGTACCCTATGGTCCCCAACTTCTCTTGGTGTCTCTATGCATGTCATTTCAGCCTCATGACACTGGCTGATTGTTGATCATATCAGCAAGAAGTATAGCTGCCATTTGATTTTTATTAGCCCAAACAGCCTTGTAGGCAAATTTTAAATCAGCTATTGTTTGACTTTTCTATGCAAGAACCAATATGATGCTTTCTGCCAATGCTAGCTTGCCTCCACACTTATCCAAAATGTAAAACATAGGAGCACTATAGTTCTACTCTATGGATGGTATAGGCTGCCCTTGAAAAGTGGTGAAGATAAATTCCTCCTCTCCTTTCATAGATAGGTGGTAGGAGTATGTTCTTACTATAATCCCATAAACTAATTGCCATCTGATATATGAACTTACATGCACCAATGTGATTTTTGTGGGATGGTGTTACCTTTAGAGCAAGGGTTCCATCCAATGAATACCATAATAAGAAGATGGAAAATTTTGTACCATTGCCATTTCCCATAGCAATAGGGGAGCCTTCACAAGTTATTCTTTGCTTATAAAAATCCATTCTCATGCACCATCCGCTTTCAAGGGATCATCCAGGAGTTATGTTATGAAATAATATGCTCTGCTCAAACCAAGTATTATAAAATTTCTACTCATTCATATATTTGACATTGTGTTTATCTTTCAACTACCATTGGAAAACATCTATATTAGCAAAAGCATATGTATTCTTCTCAATAGATTTAGGCCTTGAAAAAAGAACAAGAAAAATTGGCCTAATAAAATTAGATGATATCATATGGTGCCACAATCTTCCGCTCTCTCATTACATATTCATCAAAGATCCTAGGCAACAAATACAAACTCTTGATTGTCATTGTTGACATCCGCAACGACAACAAAGTGTTACATCCACAATGACCACCGAGTGTTGTATCCTCTGTCATGATGAATTGTGACAAAGCCCTGAATACCAAGATCCCACTTCTTTGTGCATAGCCAATTTTGTATTTGGAAAAAAGAATATAGGTGTCCTTTACTGCAAGTTGTATCTTTCACTTTTTTCCCATGCTAAGAGTACTTTCCATGATGACAAAAATATTGAAAGGACAATGTAAAGTAAAACTATGCTATTATCATCTCTTTCATATTTTGAGTTGTACTCATAGGAATGATAGGAATGCATACCATTTTCTTGCTCGATGATGTTAAGAAGACTAACCTTTCCTAGTCCTTGGTGGATAAAGGGATTGATCACTCCAACTCGCAAACCCAAGGCTGACTGCTTTGTCATC
The DNA here is from genome assembly GCA_007258455.2 of Sequoia sempervirens. NCBI lineage: Eukaryota > Viridiplantae > Streptophyta > Pinopsida > Cupressales > Cupressaceae > Sequoia > Sequoia sempervirens. Next base: position 44,567,093 of record VDFB02026320.1, on the reverse strand, counting down.
ACCTTCTGAGGCTCGCTCCCACCTAGGATTTAGTATTACTCCTAGTTGCTGCCTAAACTCTTGCTTTTCGTTATCCATGTGAGCAAAATTTTCCTTAAATTCTTGTAGATGTTTTGCTCGAGTGGCTATCAACTTAGCTTGTTTTGCCCTTCTTTCTGATTCCTCACATAATTTAAGGTCTCATGTTACATCTTCTGCACTTTATTGAAATAAGGTAAGCTTCCCTCTTTTTTTTGATTTAGTGATACAGCAATCCCAGTGACCTAAATCAATAGCATGAAGATTAGGGGGGCCAAATTCCACATCCTCCCCATTTTTATGCTCCTCCATACTCTACCTTGTAGATTTATTTCATCCCTAATTTGTATGGTGGATTCCTTCTGTTCTTGCTCACTAATCTATTCCTTCTTAATTTTGGCACTCTAGTTTTAACCCTTCCACTTTTGGCTCGCACTCTATAAATTCCTCCTTGACCTCTTCCTCTTGTAAATTTAAATCTAGTGTATCCCGTCACTGGTTCCAAGGTTTGCTCAGTCTCTTCATCTAATTTTTCTGAATCCTTTTCAGAATGAATTTTACTCTGTGTTATTAACAAATCTAGAAATATATTCCTCTTGATGACCCTTGCTTCGACTTTTCTCCTTCTCTACAAATGCAAATGGGTCGTAGAGGTCTATCAACAGATCCAACATTTGTTCTCTATGTGTGATTGTTTTGATTTTTGTTATTGGCTCCTAAAATGCTTGCCTCACTATTTCGCCTTTTGGAAGCATTCATATCATTTTGCATCATGTGGAGCATCTAACCCAACATGTTTATCATTGTATCAATCTTTTTTTCTTTATCAGCATCCATCTCCTATTATTAATCATTCCTAATGAGAACAAGCCTTAGTTTTTGTCAGAAACTCTTCTCAAATTATTCATATAACCTCCATTGATTGGAAATGATACTATATCTTGGAAACCTAGAGTTTGATAACAAGTTGATATTGTTTTTACTGGTTGATGAAATTTGTTGAACAAACTTTAACACTACTGTTGTAAAATTGATATGATGATGAACAACTCAAAAACCCTCTTGCAAAATCAATATGTTAGTTGTTTCACTGCTGACATTTGTTTGTAAATATTGCGGAATTTGATAAAAATTGTTGAACTTTAGATGATTATCACTATAAATCAATGAATGCAATGAAGACTGCCTGAAAATATGTTGAATTTGATCAAAAAAACCCTCATCAGATTGCAAAGGCCACCATAGTTATGATGAAAACTCTTGTTGTAGGTCACTGAAATCTTGCAAAACTGATGTCTTAACCCTCCAAACTAACCTAACCAGCCAAGGTTTGCTAGTTTGAAACAATGAAAAGAAAATGGGATGATTTATGTATACTTAATATTTATGCACACAAATCAAGCTATTTCTAGCCCTTCTGATCACCTAAACATAATCTTTGCTTTTTGCCTTTGATCTGCTATTAAAATTTCAATCTCCTTTCTAGGAGTGCAACTTTATATATAGATGCCTTTTGTGTTTTCAAAATTTATGTCCACTAATAGGAAGGTGTGCCCTATTTATAATTGTTCTTCTATTTTCAAATAATTGCATCCGTTCATGGAAAGGTGTGCACCTTTAGACTCTTGCGCAAGTTTTTAAATCAAAATCTAGTTGGCCCTTAATAGGCATGTGACAATCAATAGGCATGCATCCTTTGGCTTTAGAATATTTGTATTGTCCTAATATAGAAACAATGTCTTTTGTTTTTGAAAACTAGTCTCTTTGTTTAAGGGTGTGCACCTATATATAGTGTTGCCGATTTTTTACTTAAACAAAAATTTGATCATTCTCTTTCGCAAGCTGGCAAGATCCAACTCTACTACCATTGTAATGCCCCTTTAAACTTTCTTCTTTTTTTTTGTTAAATAAATAAATCTAACTCACAATTATAGCAGCATTGTCAATTATAAGTATGATATCAACTACAGAAAACTACAATTTTAACAGTTTACTTTAATTCAATATAATATTTAGAATTTTAGAATATATTTTAGAAATGAGGGAATTTAGCCTTTGTATCTGTTGTTGATTATCTCAAATCTGCAGTGATCTATCTTTACTAAAATGTCATTGAATTGTCTCCAAATCTGTTTGAATCAAGGGTTTCTGTCCACTAACTCAGCAATGGAAATTAGGGGCTCTTTGTCCTCTAATGTCAGGCCTTAAGGGGTTTCATCCTCAAGTTGTTGAACCACAGTCCATGCTCCACAAGGAGCAATAATTAGATATAAAATGTGGCCAATGATGCTTCTTCTCCTTGCTCGGTCTCTCTTACATACCTTTTTCCTTCAATGAATATAACCCTTCACATGCTCCTTGATATTATTAAAAACAAACTTTAATTAAAATTTTACTTTACCTATTACTTAACCTTTGCATAGACATAGTTTAAGTTTGAAGAGATGACATTACAAGCATAGCCCCTCCAAGAGAAATTTACAAACTAAAAACAAAAGCTAATCTTTGTAGCTTAAAAATCAACGAGGAATTGGATCCTAAATAAGACCAAAATAAGGGCAGACCCAAAAAATGTGTTAAAATACAAACCAAAAAACCAAAAAGTTGATCCCTATATATTGACAAGAAAAGGAAAAACAAACTAATACGCATCAATCCCTCTTTCAAGGCAAAGAAAAAAAAAAATTTAAAATCTCACCTTAATCCTCCTTCCTAAACCCAATCTATAAGCTGCTCAAAGATACAGTCACTGAAAAAAAACAAATAAACTTGTCTGTACCTAGAAAGTGTAGAACAAACAAGAACTCTAAATTTTAATCCACTTAAAATAGGATTAACTGTCCCAATTGCAGAAAATATCAAATACAATTTATTCAACAGAAAAAGAAAATAATGAATAAGCAAACGACCTAATTTTTGTCTAAACAGAGACTTCAATAGTATGAGAGCAGAAACAAAATGATGCCGCTTGACTGAGAAAAATCTTTTTGAACTCATTTGATAAAAATCAAGCCAAAAAACCCAAAAAACCAACAAGACTCGGGAAAATTTTCACAGAAATAACCTCAAGAAGGAGGAAAAATAAATAAATAAAAAATTTAAATCCATCAAATAAACATAAAATTCATTTCACAATTCAAAATATCTCTACGTGAAGAAACAAATAGGGATCTAAAACTAGGTATTACAATAATATCATAGATAAAAACAGCCATAGATGATCATAAAACCACAGAACGAATGCCTCATTTAACAGATAACAACAAAATTGTTTTAGAATGAAATCAAAGACAACCAAAAAACGATCCGCCCGTGTGCAAATTCCAAAAAAAAAAAAACTCACCGAAACCATGGCAAGTGACTTACCTCAAAATTCTGCACAAATTGTGTCGTGCTGTCAACAATGCCGATGAGAAAAAATGGGCAGAGCTTGCAGAAAAAATATTACGAAACCCCTACCAAAGCAGAAATCTTTTTAAAATGAGACAAACCAAAACCGATCTACCGACAGCTGGTGTTTCAATCTATTCACAATAAACGAAAAGTAGATCTAAAAGTAGCGAGGTTTTAGAGCTACTAGCATCTAGAGTTCGAGGCAAAGATTTTTGCAGCCTCTTAAACGAAAATATTGCTTGCGAGTTAAAATTTGTTTTCAGGCGTGAGGCGAGGACTGTTTCAACCGCCTGAAAGTTGTTCTTTTGGGGTAGGGGACAACTTTCCGGGTGAAACCTGCTACAAATTATACGATGGGTCGGTAGGAAACTTAATCGAGGGTGTAAATTTTTAATAATAATTAATAAATCATGAAATATGTTATTAAGTTTATTTATTTATTTTTTAATTAGTGATATAATAATATATGTATATGTTTTGAGTACAAATTTTAATTATAATTTGTATAATAGATTTGTACATATTTGGGCAGATGCTATTTAACAATTTTTCATTGTTTATTATTTTACTAATATTAAATACAATTATTTTAATTATAAATTTAATTTAATTAAAGTTAACATGAATATACTATTATATTATAGTATACTATTATATTGTTCTATTATATTTATCAAAAGTATATTTATATTATTTTACTATTAATTTTTATTATATTTTTATAATTTTATTTTTCTATTAATTTTTATTATATTTATATAATATTATTTGATTAGTAATTATCATATTCTCATTTGATTTTAAGTTTAGTTTTTCTTCTAATTCTTTTGTAATAAGTAGATTTGGTGAAATATTAATGCATTTATGTTTGTATATCTTTGGATCTCATACTACTACACATATTGGTTTCATTCAAAAGAGTATGTATTGATTTGAGGTAAATAAATTTGGTGTTCATTAAAGTGGCACAAATTTTCTATGTAAGGTGTAGGAATGTGAACACGGGAGGAGGGTGCTCTCGTGTTGGGTTGGGAGGTGATATGATATCTGACATGTGTGGTTGCTTGAGCCCCCTCTGGCCTTGAAAATAAATTGGGTGTTCATTAAAGTGGCACAAAATTTCCATGTAAGGTGTAGGAATGTGTACATAGGAAGAGGGTGCTCTGGTGTTGTGTTGGGAGGTGAATTGACACCCAACATGTGCGATTGTCTGAGCCCCCTCCAACCTTGATTCATGCAATTATAACACTACCTTCCAGTGCAAGTCTTTGTTTTCTTGTTATGTGGATTTGCATTGGTCAATTTGTAGGGTTTGTGTATGTTCTTCATTTAGCTTTGGTATTGTGGGGGGTTGTCATTTTTAAATTGGTTTTTGTGCTCCTCAATACAATTTGTATAGGTTTCATAGGGTTCTTTGTAGGCTCGTACAGATGTGTTGATTGCACCTATGCAGGTGTTTATGGAAGATTGTTCTTTTTCATAAGGGGAGGATGTTGGGAATTAAGGTGTCTCAACCTTGGCAATTCCTAAGTTGTTTATTTATTATTATTTTACATTTTCTCATGAATAAATATCATTTATGTTATTAAATAATTGTGCTCCATCAAAAGGGGCATGAGATTTTGAGTTGGCACTTTTGCCACATGTCGATGCCTTGAAAATTATGTTATTAGTTGTCAAAAGATGCCCACTTAGTGGTATAACATGGAAAGCCTATTTTTTATGACAGATTCTATGACAACTGTAAGGGCTAAAAGTGGGGGATATTATTTTGGGCATGAGAATCATCTATGACACGCGTAAGAGAGTCTTTGCATGACTATTGATGGCTTATGATGCATGGAAGAGCATCTCCTATTTTATAGGTATTCTTATGACATCTTGTAAGAATGTGTAATGTCATGTAAGAGACCATGTTTAGCATGTAAGGGGTTGAATGGATTTTTACCATGGTATTTTTGAACCTTGTTTGACCCATGGTAATGTTTTATGGTGGTATTTTGAGCCCCCATGAGTCTATCTATTGAGGGTTGAGATGGAAACACTATAAGATGGTTTACAGGCACACAAATGCTTCCAGATTGAAGAGGAGTTAGAGTGGTTGTATTGTGAAACACCATTGTTGTTAATACAACTATCATCTCTTCTTTGGTGGAGTTTTTTTTCTCAAAGGGTTTCTCCACATAAAAAATGTGTTATGTGTTGTGCTTTCCATTGTTTGCAATTTTTGTTTACAATTGTTTAAGTCTCCATGTGGTTTACATTGCATAATCTGGTTTATAGTAATTTGTTAAAGCTTTCATTATAGCTATCCATCTACCATTTTTTCTAATATTTGGTATTAGACCCTGGCTAGTTTTGTGTTATGGGTGGTAGAACAAAGGTTTTTTTAGTTTTAGTGGGAGTTTTGTTGAGTTGTTTTTTCTAGTATTTTGTGTTTAACCATGGATGCGACTTCTAATCATTTGGATATTGAAAAATTTAATGGAGTTGGTTTTGAGTTGTGGAAGCTGAAAATGGAGGATCTCCTTGAAGAACGAGATCAATGGGTAGTTGTAACAAGTGAAAAGAAACCCGAGAAAATGAGTGATGAAGATTGGGAGAAGATAGATAAAAAGGTGTGTGGTACTATCAAATTGTGTCTTTCTAATTTTGTTCTTCTGAATGTCTCAAAGGAAAAGACTGCATATGCTTTGTGGAACCAGATAGGTGAGATCTATCAAGCAAAAAGTTTGGTAAATAAACTCTACTTGAAGCGAAAGTTGTTTTCTCTTAAGATGGGGGAAGGTGAATCTATAGTCGAGCATTTAAATTCTTTTAGTTTGGTTTTAAGTCAACTAGCCTCTACTAATGTTAATGTTGAAGAAGAAGATAAATGCATTATGATTCTTTGTTCTTTACCTAAATCTTGCGATAATTTCGTACTTGTTATCACTGCTAACATGGAAGATCCAAAGATGGATGCTCTTGTATCAACTTTGTTGTCACAAGAAATGAGGAAAAAGGCAATGGATAGTACAGGTGATGCTCTCAATGTAAGGGGAAGGCCTAAAGAAAGAGGGTCTAAAGGAGATAAGAATGGGCCTAAGGACAAGTTTAAGGGTAGATCTAAAACTCTTGGAAAGAAGAATAGAGTGAAGTGTTGGAACTGTGGGAAAAGAGGACATGTGAAGAAGGAATGCAAAAATCTGAAGAAGCAAGTTGATTCCTCCACTTAGAAATCCTCAAACTCAAGTGATGAAGCTTTGATTTCTTTTCTTTAGGTTATGACCAATGAAAATTGGTTAATTGATTTAGGATGCTCATTTCATATGACTCCTCACAAGGAGTGGTTTACCACATATGAGAAATATGATGGAGGTGAAATCTACCTCAGTGATAACTCGTCATACCCAATTGTCATAAGGGGTAAGGTTAAGTTGTGTTTCAGTGATGAGAGGATTAAAACCCTTCCTAGTGTTTTGCATGTTCCTAGAGTAGCTAGAAATCTCATTTCAGTTTCAAAGTTGAATGATCTGGGAATAAGTGTAACTTTTGATAAGCATGGTTGCAGATTGGTAAGAGGGAATTTGGTGATAGCAAGAGGAACAAGAAAAGGAAACTTGTTTAAGCTGGAAGTCACTACTTTTGTAAACTCTGCATATGTAATTGAAAAATATGAAAACACTTGTATGTTGTGGCACCGCAGATTGGGTCACATAAGTGAGACTGCTTTAATGTATATTTTGAATAAAAATTTGTTAGACGGTTTATCCTATTTTGATGAGAGTTTTGATTTTTGTGAACATTGTGTGTTTAGTAAATGAAACAGAAAATCATTTCCTTTTGGCAATACAAAATCTAAAGTTAAATTGGAACTAATTCATACGGATGTGTTTGGCCCTATGGATGTTGAATCAATTGGGAAATATAGATATTTTGTCTCCTTTATCGATGATTTTACAAGGTTTACCTGGTTATATTTTATGTGACATAAATTTGAAGTTTTCACTAAGTTTTAGGAATTTAAAGCCTTAGTTCAAAAGCAATTAGATTATAAAATTAAGGTATTAAGGTCTAATAATGGAGAGGAATACTGTTCTAAGGAATTTCATGAATTTTGTAAGCATGTAGGAATTGTTAGACAGAAAACTACTCCATACACTCCTCAAAAAAATGGTGTGGCAAAAAGGATGAACCGAATGATCATGGAAAGAGCTAGAAGCATGTTAAGTGGTTCACGGCTTGATAGATGCTTTTGGGCAGAAGCTGTAAGTACTGCTTGTTACTTGATTAATATATCTCCTTGTAAAGCTCTTGAAACAACACCTTATGAGATGTGGACAGGTAAGAAACCTTTTATTTCGCATTTAAGGGTATTTGGTCGTGAGGCTTATGTTCATGTGCCTAAAGAAAAATGGACTAAGTTGGATCCTAAAGCTAAAAAGTGCATTTTCACTGGATATGGTGATGATGTTAAAGGTTATAAGCTATGGAATCATCTAACAAAGAAAAGTATCTATTCTAGAGATGTGATTTTTAGGGAGATTAGCATTATTTCTATACCTGAACAACCAAAGGAAAAAGAAAAGGGAAAGAGTGTGCATTTTGAAATTAAGCAAGAAGATGCACCTCGAGAAGAACAAAGAGATGAATTCAATGAGGAGGAAGATGAGGTATCAGATGAAGTTACTGATCAAATGGAAGAACGTGAGGAAGAAAATCAAGAAGAGGTTGAGCAAGATCATGAACAATAAGGGCCTCATACTCCTATTCTCGAAAGATCCACAAGACAACAGAATCCAATCGATAGGTATAGCCCACCTAATTTTCGTTGTATATTTGATTTATTAAGTGGTGACGATGAACCTAGATCTCACAAGGAGGCTCTCTCTTCAAAGGAAAATGAGTCTTGGTTTCAAGCTATGCAAGAGGAGATGATGGCATTGGAAAACTACAACACCTGGGATCTTGTTGATTTTCCCAAAGAAAGAAAGCCCATCAGATGTAAATGGGTATTTAAAAATAAATTTGGAGGAGATGGTCACTTGGAAAGGTGTAAGGCTAGATTAGTGGCTAAGGGCTACTCCCAGAGAGAGGGAGTTGATTTTGGTGAAATTTTCTCTCTTGTCGCTAAATTAACTTCTATTAGATTCTTGTTATCTATTGTTGTTGCTTGTGATTTTGAGATAGAGTAAATGGATGTTAAAACTGCTTTGTCGCTTGGGGATCTTGAGGAGGAGATTTATATTTGACAGCCTGACAGTTTTGTTGTGAAGGGAAAAGAAAATTTGGTTTGTGTAGACATCGAAAATATACTGATTGACATCATGCATCTGATCCTGACTTTCTAACATCGTTTCTTCCTAAATCATCCCTTGGTCTAACCGTTTAATCAAATTCCCTTATCTAATTAAATTCATCAATATTCGTCTCTTAATTAAATAAATCATTTTGTCTAATTAAGTCACTTTCTCTCGTTAATTAAATCAATCCATCTGATCTAATTATCCCTATTTAATTAAATAATCAATTTATTTGATTAAATCTCTAAAAGTCATCCATTAAATTTAAATTAAAACCTTATTTGATTTAATCTAACACTATCCCTTTTAATTAAATCAAAATCCTTATTTAATTAGCCTCTTATCATATTCCTCTCTTATTTTATTTAAATAAATCCATAAATCTAAGCCAAATAAGTCACATCATCTAATCTCCTATTAAATTAATTAACCTTTGATTAGTTTAACCTCATCTCATGTCACATCCTCTAGATAATGCAAGTTGCACATGAAAATAGATTTAATTCATTTATTAAATCCCTATTTTCCCTCAGATGGCATCTTTTGGAATATTCCCCTAATTTGAATTCAAAATCCAAGTGGGAATAAGTCCTTCCAACAAGGCATTTAAGATCTCTTACATGTCCTTTGCCTTGAGCCAAGTGGCATTTATTGCATTTTCCCCTTCCCTCTTACATGTCATTTCAACAAATTTGAATTTCAAATATTGACATTTATTGGCACAAACCCCAAATCTTGCACAACCATCATCCATTCATAGCTTGACAAGTGGCACCATATCCTTGGATGAAAGTTAGTCCCACATTGCTAAAATTTGGACTTTCATCCATCTTGAAATCCTATAAATGAAGAGCTCCTCTCCTCATTTTATCATCCACAATTTGAGTAAAGTTACCATGCTCAAATATTTATCAAGATTCATACCATTGAGCTCTTAGCTAGGTTATTTTGCAGATTTGGCTTGGAGTCTTCATTATTCATCACCAAAAGTGGATCACATTTCTTCATCAAGTCTACATTCGAAACTTGCAATCATAGGAATTGGGAAAGGGCCAAATTTCCACATCAAATTGGCACCAATTCCCCCATGGGAACAAGAGTTTGCTATTTAAATTAGGATTTCATTTTTGGTTTATCATTTTATTGTGTTTTTGCATATTTTCATTCCTAGTTTGAATTGTAAATGGATTCCATGGGGAATCCTTGTTTATGCTTGCAATATCTAACTTAGGGTGTTTATTCTCTTTGTTTTGCAAGTACAATAGATTGGGGTTCACATTTTGGTGCTAGGAGGGCAACATTCATAAATTCCAACATTTCCTCAAAATTTCCGCGTTTTCTTGACACACAGGAAATTCCAACACGGGCTCCCCAGCATCGCTATTTTTTAGCGCCGCGAGCTCGTCAGTGTCGTTGTTTTAGCGCCGCGGGCTCGCCAACGTCGCTATATAGCACCGTGCACACATAAACTTCGCTGCTGGACTCATCCCGCCAAGAAATTTCAAATTTTAAACTGTCGCTGGACTCGCCGATCTGGATTAGTTTCAAAAAAATTCTAAACTCCGACGCTTTCAAGAACTGCGATGTTGGGTGAAAACAGTGATGCAATCGTGCTCTCTGTCCCGACACAAAGCGCCGCTGACTGGTAAAGCGGCGCTGTAAGAGCGATGCTGAGAGGAAAAAATAGCGACGCCTTCACGAGTTGCGACGCTGGAAGATAGTAAAAGGGAGAAATTAAATTTTTAGCACATGCTTTAATTTATGATTGTTTCTTTCTTTGTTTTCTGCCTTTTAATTGCTGTATTTTTCCAGAATCTAACTGTTTTCTTCTTTGTAGGTTGGAAGCCAAAAGCAAAGGAAGAAGGAGCATGGTGATGATATCTTATCTAATCAAAGTGTTTTTAAACACTTAAGTGTTGTTTAACACTTCCTTAAGGAATTTGTCATCTTTTTCTTTCTTTAGAACACTAGCTTTCATTTGGGTTTAAAAAGGACTCTTTTGTTTATTGCTCACAAATAGATTTAAAAAGAATCTTAGGATCTACAACTTACTAGATTTCGTTTATGGGTTAAACAATTGAACAAATGTCTTTCACTTGTGATTTGGTGCTCTAAAATGAACTCACATATTGCTTTGAAGGTTTAAAAAGAACAAGTGTAGTTGTGTTTTTCGTGAGGGCTTACTTAGACTAAAGCCATTGGAAAAGGACGTATGCACTTCTCTCGCGCTTTATAGTGATCTTGAGAATCAAAAGGTCTTTTCCATGACTTTGGGTTAAGACAAAGCAATCACCTCCACACTTCGATTTGGGCTTAAAAATTGAACAAACTATTGTGCGAGTGTGAGTGGGGGCATTTTCGCGTATATTCTCTCTTTGTTGCTATCAAATATTGATTGAGTTACAAATTTTGTTCTTCATTCGCTTTTGTTTATCTTAAAGGGCCCGCCTTGTGGGAAAAAGTAATCACCCAAGGGAATGACTCAACCGGTAACACTCTAAAGCCAAGAGTATTTCCAGCCGGGATATAAATGTGATATTGGAAGAAACGCCAATATCACGCGGTTGACTCCGACAAGATGGATCCGAAAGGGGATTCTTGCCACGTTGGGTCAACTCTTATGAACGAAAAATCCTTACTAGAACCCATGTGCTAGAATTTACCAAAATCCTTTTATCTATTTGTTGGTGCAAGAACGGTCGTTCTGAAGCCACCCCACACTTTTACGGTCTTTTAGTAGAGATGGAAAGCATGCCATGGGAGTTTTCATGGGTGTTGATGCTTGGCTGCCCCGTATAAGTGAGTGCCATGAAGGGGAGCCGTGGGTCAAGCATCTAACCATCCACTAGAGATAAGCGTGCTGGACTTGTCCAAGTGGGAATCCAACAAATATTGTCTTACACATCCATAGGATTGTAATTGTTCTTGGGTTACAAAAAATGCATTGCTTGATCGAAAACATCATGGAAACAAACACTTAACATTATCCAAATTTCAAACCCTTTTGAGGACAAATACAATTGACTCAATCCATATGTTATTGCTTTCCCTTGGGATTCACATCCTTAGAGGTTTCTAAACATTGGATTATATCTCAATTTGTCTTCTTAAGTAAACAATAGGAAACCCTTGCCTTGAGTTCATTAAACTTCCACATAACATATCTTGTGGGGGGTTTGAAGAAATTAAGACAATGGACATCTTAGTTTGAAAACCTAATTGAAGAAGGTGTTTTTGGTAAAATAAAGACATTAAGCAAAGCTAAACAAAAATGAACCTTCATGTGTGTTGAAGACTCCAAATCCCAAAAACACAAAATCATTGATTGGAAATCTAAATGTTCAAATCATTTCTTGGTTACAAAGGTCATTAGGAAGCATTTGCATGCTCTTCAATACCTAGGTCTAAGCAAACAAAGTGTATCTTTTTAGGTTCATGTTCAGGATCAAAACATATCAAAATCATTTTTCACCCATCTTCCAAAATATCAAAACAAAATACATCTCATTATCACCTTTTGGAAAATCTTGAAATCATCCTTGATACTAGGCTTTGTGGTAAAAAATTATCAAAATCATTGAGACAAAATCCTTGAGAGATTTTATCAAAACATCTTTGGCTAGGTATGTGTAGATGCATTCTTTTGCATATACTTAGTCAAAATTATCAAAATCATATTGTCTAGCTTGGTGTATGTAGATGAATCCTTCTTCATATGCTTAGTGAAACAATCATCTTGTTTGAATAGGTGTGGGTAGATGCATCCTTCTCCTCACACATATTCAAATTATCATCCTTTGAACAAAACTATCCCTTAGATCATCATCCAACATCTTAGGGTCTTTTTGTTCAAAATCCAAATAAAAAATTCAAGGACAAAATCTCAAAATCTCAAAATCCAAAAATCCAAAATCAAGAATCCAAAGTCCTAAAAGCCTAGTGTCTCATTCAAGATTTATCAAAAGCCAAAACATCCATATCATCCATACCTAAAACATCATTATCATATCATCACCTTTTATCCTCAAAGCATCCTAAAACTTTTTCACTTTGGAACATAAGATAAAGATCGATCCAAAGAATCAAGAGATTCATCTCCCATATTTTTGAAGATTGATCCTTGTTTTATGGTTCAAACGAGATCTCAATACAAGAAGAATATGGAAGCCCACAAAGAAACTCCCGCTTCAAGTGATCTTAGCCAAACAAACACAGAAATGAATTCCGCCAAATCAAGCAATCCATTGATCCCCTCATCATCCCAAAATCCACAAGAAGAAAATCAAGGGGAGGACCTCACCTTTGGAATGTCTCACGAGGAAATGACGGAAATGCTCCAAAATCCAGACAACCATAGAATCATCAACATCATGATGAGACTTAACCCTTCGTTGTACATGCTTGAACTAGCAAAACAAGGGGCCAAGTTGCCTTCAGATTTTGATGTGAGTACTATAGTGGATACATCACTTCCTCTGATTTCGTCCACCATTCCCATTTCATCTACACCTCCATCTCAAAATATCACACAAAACATCCCGCAAATTACAACATCGTTTGCTCTGACACAACCCAATGTCAACAAGGGAAACACATTCCTTAATGCTCTTCAATCACATCCCCTTGTTAACAATCAAAACTTGGACGCAAACACCACATTGGAACAAAACATACTCAACAACCCATTACACAAAAATGTTCCTCTCACTTTACATTATGACCCATCATCAACATCTTTTCATGGAGCACCACAAACACCTCTTCTCACAAATTCACAAGAAGAGGGAGATACGTTCGGACTAGGGGGCTTATTCGACACCACGACATTCTCACAACAACTCACACCTCTCACATTTCCACCTATTTCGCCATCGCCATTATCATCCACACCACTCCTTGGTTTAGGGCTCCCTCCCCTACCAAGCATCAATCAAACCTATATCCAACCATCAATCAAAGCATTGCACCAAACACACAAAATTTGTCGTTGATATCGCAACAACAAACAACAAACACACAAGCAATGGCAACATCATCGAACATCCCCTGAACATCACAAGGCATGGTGTCTCAAGGACCAACCACATCAATACCATTATCCAACACCCAAAACATCAACACAACATCATCATCCACCACCACCCCCACCACCACCAATGTTCACCACATCAAACCAATTCAACGCAGCATTGCAAGCCGCTTTCCAAAGAGGATACCAACAAGTTCAAAAACAAAAAGTTTTACAACAAGCTGCTCAAGCCGCACAAGTCGCCCAAGCTGCACAAGCCGCATTACAAGCACAACAAGCACAACAAGCCCAAGCTTTATTGCAACAGCAACAACAACAAGCCACCCAATCCACCCAAGCACAAAGGGTCGCTCAAGCACAATTTTTATTGCAGCAACAAGCAGCACAAGCGCAAGCACAAGCTCAAGCACAAGCACAACAAGTGCAAGCTCAAGCACAACTTCTTGCACAAGCAGCACAAATGCAAGCATATCAGCAAGCACTAAAACAATACCAAGAGCAGCAAGAAGCAGCATAATTGGCAGCCCAACAATAAGCATTGTGGGAACAACAACAAGCACAACAACAAGCGTTGTTGGAACAATAACAAGTGCAGCAACAAGCACAACAACAAGCACAAATACTAGCGCAACAACAACAAGATCAACAACAAGCATTGTTCATCCAAAAACAAGTAGAAGCCTACTTCGCTCGCCACAACATACCGATACCATCGAACAATGCACTGACCAATCCATCCATCCAAACCATGATTGCAACGTGCCTCAGAACACATTCATCCCACCCCCTAATCCACAAATCGATGTAACGACACAACTCAGATTGTTATCACAATAAGTGCTTGACCTTCAGTCGGGACGAACAACCAAAACATCAAGCAACTTGTGTCCCTATCCATTTGATAGGAGCTTAGAGATGAAACCATTCCCCAAGGGATTTGAGATCCCTAATTTTGACAAATATCGAGGGATGGGAAACCCTGAAGATCACATCAGGGAATTCCAGGTTCATTGCATGGAGGTCGCATACGACGATACTTATTTGATGCAGCTATTTCCTAGAAGCTTGGCAGGCCCCGCTATAGAATGGTTCTCTCGCTTACCCGCAAGCATCAAAACATTCCAGGAAATCAGAGATGAATTCATTAGAAACTACGCATGTAACATTGCAATGGATGTCAGTCTCGAAGAACTATACGCTCTAAAACAAGGAAAAAATGAATCTTTTGTTTTATTTCTTCAACGATGGCGATCCAAGGCCAATCGGAGCAAGTGGACCATGCCAGAAGAACAACAAGTTTGCAAAATCATCACCAACCTTGAAAGTCGCTTGTCATTCCACCTCAAGGTTCAGGGAATCACCACCTATGATCAACTGATCTCCAAGGTGCTTAGCATCAAAATAGCCCTTGCGACCCAACCTACCGAATCAACGTCATATCACAAACAGCAAAACAATCGCCCACCATCAAATTACAATGATAAACCTCGAACATGGGAAAGAAACAAGAACATCACTAATGATGGTATCGTTGATGCCAAGGTGGTCATTAGTGGTCCACGCCAAAATACACCTGCACCGCAAATCCAAAATCAACGCCAAAACACTCATCACACAACATATCAACCCAACAACAACCCAACCATCAATAACCTCAATGACCAAAGAGGACCACCCCAATGCAAAACATATCCTCAACGAAAATACACTATGTTGGGGGAACCACTTGAGGACATCATGAAAAGGTTGATCGACGAAAAGCTCATCAAAGCACCTATATTCGAGAATTACCAAGAACCTGACGTCAAACCCCCTTGGTATAACGAAAATCAACTGTGGGAATTTCACAAAATCAAAGGTCACACCATGAACAACTACATGAGACTCAAAAATATCATCCAAGATCTCATTGACAAAAGAATTATAAATGTCGAACAACCTACAGGAAATCAGGACCTAAAAATCTACACAAATCTGATGCTGAATCATGGCAACAAAGGAAATAAAAATGATAAAGGGAAGGGTAGTGTAAATCATGTGTACCAAATAGTCGTTGCCTCCCTAAATGAAGACTGCATGGTCATCACCATCAAGGGTGCCCATGCCGAAGATTGTGGAGTCACCACATGAGGCGGCAAAGTCACCATTGCAGAATCATCCCAACCTAATAGAGTCCCTTCATCAAGAGTCGTTCCGTATAGCTACAATGTTGTAGACCAACTCAAGAGAACACCAGCACACATCTCCATCATGGAGTTGTTAAAAATATCATCAGCCCATAAAAAGATCCTTGAGGAAGCATTAGCCTCATCCACCATCCCCGCAGATCTTGATGCAGACCAATTTCAAGCTATGGTTGGGAATATCATAACGCCTAATCTCCTTACATTCTCTGACCAAGATTTCCCCGCCCAACCATCTCACAACCGTGCACTTCATTTGGAAGTCATTGTAAACAAGAGAAAAATCAAAAGGGTCTTGGTGGATGGGGGTGCAGGTTTGAACATCTGCTCTCTCAGCCTAATCAAACAATTGAAAATATCAGAAGATTCCATCGACAAAGGTAAAGGCATAACAATCAGAGCATATGATGACCAAGAAAGAGTGTCTCAAGGCATGATTAAACTCCCTATTCAAGTAGGGCCAACGCTCATGGAAACCACCTACCAGGTCCTGGACCTTGACTTGCCATACAACATCCTCCTGGGATGCCCATGGATACATGCAATGAAAGTTGTACCATCAACCTTCCACCAATGTGTAAAATTTACACATAATGGACAAGAGGTTACCATTCTTGGAGATCCCGAACCATTTTCATATTGCAAAAATCTTGAGGCCAAATATTACAAAATCCCCCAAGTGCCAAAGAATGATGAGGGCCCATCCACACCATACATCGACCCCGCCACCCTCGCATCCACTTCTGCAACAAAGACACCCGCCATCCCTGTAATCCCCTCCATCTCTAACATCAAGCTCATCATCTAGGAAGATGGCTATGGAAGCTATAGGCTTCCTAACAATGCTTTTGTGATATGAGAGTTACCACAATCTCCTAGATCACGAGGATGCCCACAAGAAAACCAAGCTTCCACATCACGAACGTCTCCTGAAGACTATCTTGAATTCACAAGCTGGGGAGACCTTGGTCGAGAGGTTATTGAAGTAGATCCATCTCACATGTTGTATCGAGATGAAAGACTGACACCTGAATTACCAATGAATGAAAGAAGCAGGGGCCTACAAATGATGTTTGCAATGGGTTATGACAGAAACCAGAGATTGGGAAAAAATGACAACGGCCTCATAATACCTATCATGCCGGAGACGCGACCCATAACAAATCTTGGTCTTGGATGTACCCCTCTAAGAATAACCATACGTGGCTGAGGTCCTCCGGTTAGAGCTACTAATGTCTCTCCTCAGCCAGTGCTAGTACAAGTACACTCACCAATAGTCACAAGTAGCAACACACATAACTTCATAACTGAGCCCTATATTAGTAGCGATGACGAAGACACCATATCTAATCTCCCTAGGTTATTCGAAGATACAACCCTATATATGATTAGCACCCTCTCCTTCAAAACCAATCATCCAAATCATGAGATTCGCCTAGTCTACCCCCAATTGATCGACTATGACCAACAAGGACCACCAGTTCTCGATACATTCAAAAATGATGAGGCAATTTAAGAATTCATGGGATTGAGGGATAACATTCCAGATGGAGACCATAAGGCAGGGTTTATAATGGAATTAGACACACACGCTTATTACGGGGAAACGATTGAATCCTTTAGTCGCAAAAGTGAGAAACTAAGAATCATATCCAAATCTTTGAGTGAAAACCACACTGTGGCACTCTTTGACAAGAAAATAGTAAAAAGAAAGGACGTATCCAACGGTGAAAACCTCTTCGAGGTGCCCGAGGATAAAGGATTCAATCTTCCCTTAAGAGCCATTCAACAAGAGAAGTCAGCAGTCTTGGCTGAAAAGTGCAATCCGGTCAACATAGGAACAGAGGAGACCCCGCATATCACATTCTATGCGAAATCACTATTATCAGAAGAACAAGAACTCCTAGTAGCATTCTTAAGGGAAAGGCAAATAAACTTCGCATGGAGTTATGCTGACATGCCAGGGCTAGAGCCAGAAATGGTGGTTCATCATTTAGCAGTGTATCCAGAAGCAAAACCGGTCAAACAAAAGCTTCAGAAAATGCATCCTCAAATCACTCTATTGGTCAAAATGGAACTCAAAAAGTTGTTAGATGTAGGATTTATCTGACCAATTGATTATCCAAAATGGGTGTCAAATTTGGTACCTGTGTCAAAACCTGACGGAGCCATCAGAATCTATACGGACTTCAGAGATTTGAACAAGGCATGTCCCAAGGATGATTTCCCACTTCCCAACATCGACATGATAGTAGACATGACAGTAGGACACGAGATGCTATCACTGATGGACTGCTTTTCAGGATATAACTAGATCATGATAGCAAAAGAGGATCAACACAAAACGACTTTCACTTGTCCATGGGGGACCTACTGCTGGAACATGATGCCATTTGGCCTAAAGAATGCAGGAGCAACCTATCAAAGGGCCATGACACTAATATTCCATGACATGATTCAGAAAATAGTCAAAGACTATGTCAATGATATTCTAGCTAAATCAAGAAATAGACAGGATCATATAGCAACCCTAAGTGCTATCTTTGACAGATTGGAAGAATACAAAGTTAGACTAAACCCTAAGAAGTGTGTCTTCAGCGTACAATCAGGTAAACTACTAGGATACATAGTCTCCATGAGGGGTATCAAGGTAGATCCGGCAAAAGTAAAAGCAATTCTCGAGATGGAAGCACCGAAAACATTAAAGCAACTAAGAGGCCTCCAAGGCCGACTTCAATCCATCTGACGATTCATAGCACAACTGGAAGACAAGCATAACCCATACTCTCACCTACTCCATAAGGGGGTAGCGTACAAATGGGATGCAAAATGTGAAGAAGCATTTAACAAAATCAAGGAATACCTACTGACGCCACCGGTGTTAATGCCACCTATCCCAAAGAAGCCATTGATCTTATATGTGTCAGCAACAACAGCAGCCCTTGGAGCTCTTCTTGCTCAACATGATGAAAACGAAATGGAGAGGGCCATCTACTATATCAGCAGGACAATGGTCAGTCATGAGCTAAATTACTCATTCATCGAAAAAGCTTGCCTCGCAGTAGTGTTTGCATCCCAAAAATTCAGACATTACATGTTGGCACACAAGATAAAGCTCATTGCAAAAATTGATCCCCTCAAGTATCTCCTATCCAAGGCAATGCTCATGGGCAGAATGGAAAAGTGGGTAATGATATTATCAGAGTATGACATCGAGTTTGTAGAGAGGAAAGCTATCAAGGGACAAGTCATTGCGGATCAACTAGCAGAAGCACCTATGTATTCTAAGAATCCTCTTGTCTTAGAATTCTCAGATGAGTCCATTTTTAACCTCAACATAACTGACCATTGGAAACTATATTTCAATGGTTCATACACCCAACATGGATTAGAAGCTGGTGTTTTCTTCATCACTCCACAAGGGGATTGCATACCAAAATCATACAAATTGGCATTTCCTTGCACCAACAACATAGCGGAATACGAGGCTTTGACTATAGGTCTCAAGATAGCAGTACAATGGAACATCATAACTCTCAAGGTGTATGGAGACTCTCAGTTGATCATAAATCAGGTCAACAATGAATATCAGACTAAGGATGACAAGCTTACTCTATATAAGAAACTGGTGGAGACTTTAAAGGAATCCTTCATTGACATAACATTTGAGCAAATTCTAAGAACCAACAACAGAGCAGTTGATGCCATGGCTACAATTGGGGATCTATTAGACATCCCTCATAATGTATCGAAATATGAATTTCTGATCGAGCAGCTTCTTGTTCCCACATTCGAGGTACCAGAATCAGAATATGTGTGTGAAATTGTTGGTCCTGGAAATCCTTGCTATCATGACATCTATACATATCTTCGAATAGGAGTCATACCTGCTGACCTACCATTGAGCCTAAAATGAACCTTTATTAAAAAGGAATCCAAATTTGTGATTCTAGGTGATACCTTATACCGTAGAAGCATAGAGGGTACCTTACTACGCTGTCTAAATGCTGAGGAGGCATTAACCGCTCTAACTGAGGTTCATAACGGTATCTATGGCTCACAGTCAAGTGGAATGACCATCGCCAAGAAACTGTTGAGGCTGGGGTATTACTGACCCACAATGGAAAGAGAAGTGCATGACCACGCTAAGAGGTGTATACAATGTCAGCAGCATGGGGACCTCATCCATGCTCCAGCTCAAGAGCTCCATCCGATCGTCACACCATGGCCTTTTTCACAGTGGGGACTTGATCTTGTTGACAAAATCTCACCCACCTCATCCAATGGCCATAAATTCATTATAATTGCAACTGAGTACTTCACAAAGTGGGTAGAAGCCATACCCATGACATATATCACTAGGAAGCAAATCTCAAAATTCATCCTGAACTATCTCATCTGTCGTTACGGTGTTCCACAAGTCATTATCTCAGATAATGGGACACCATTCAAGAACTAGGAGGTTCGTGACTTATGTGAGAAATTCAAAATCCGACATCTCTTCTCCACCCTGTATTATCCCCAAGGCAATGGCCAAGCAGAAGCCACGAACAAAACTATCTTCAAAATCCTTAAGAAAACAGTCAATGACGCAGGTCATGACTGGCACTTGCAGCTTAATCCTGCCCTATGGGCTTATTGAACTAGCATCCGCACACCCATTGGCGCCACCCCATTCTCCTTGGTCTACGGATTAGAATCCGTACTCCCCATTGAGATCGAGCTCCCATCCCTCAGAATATCATTGCAAAATCTCATCACTAATGAGGACTACTAGGTGTCAAGATTAAACGAGCTGGAGTTACTAGATGAGAGACGCATAGACGCTTTGAATCATATGTAAGTCTATCAAAATAGACTCAAACAAAGCTACAACAAGAAGATCAAAAGAAGGACTTTCCAAGTCAGAGAATTGGTCTTAAAAGAAAATCAGAAGAATGTCCCCAATCCCAACAACAAAGGCAAGTTCAAACCCAATTGGTTAGGGCCTTTCATCATCACAGCAAGCTATAAATCAGGGGCATACCAGCTATCAACACCCGAAGGGGAACCTCTGCAGGAGCCCATAAATAGCTCTCATCTCAAAAAGTTTTATGCCTAATTCTTTTAAGGTATAGAACCAAAAAAATCCAAAATATCAGAAAAAGTCCTAAAAAAATGGTTACTTTGGCGAACCTGGCAAAGCAGGCGTCTTGGTAACAAAAAAAAAAAGTAAAAAAAAATAAAAAAAAATAAAAAAATGGATTAAAAAAATCGTCCTATAGTGAAAACCACTTTGGTGGCACTTTAGGCAAGTACCTTGGTGAAAACCTGGCAAACAGGCGCCTTGTGTAAATAAGCACTATCCATCCACTAGGATCTTTAGGGCTTGATCTGCATCATCCACCCATATCGCTTCCATCATCCATCACATTGAGGTCTCCATCCATCACTCATCCACTCGCATCCGCACCATAGCTTGGTCCTGTGTTTGTGTCATGATTCCTCCTAGTACTACTCAGCCCATCCTCAAGGTCAGTTTGTATTGCCTTTATCAGAGTAGTATATTGCATCACGTTGGGGGCACATTCTCATCGGATCGGATTCGTGTATGATCTTAAAGTCCTAAAATCAGAAAATCCAAAAACATCAAAAAATCAGAAAAAATCCAAAAACATTCAAAACATATCAAAATCCAAAAACAAGTCAAAAAGTCTATCAAAAAGCCAAAAAGAAGGTCTTCTTGTCGAACTACGTCATCTCTGAGCTTGAACGTAGGAAAGGGTGATCTTTGATCATCCCCTGAGACATTTAGGTCAGTCCTATAGGAGTCTGTCATAATAAGCTGACATCTCATCATGTATATCATCATCTGTAAATTGGTCAAGTCGTCAGTCGAACTACGTGGTCTCTGCGTGTATAACGTAGGCAAGGCTAATCTGTCGATCAGCCCCCGAGGCCCCTAGGAAAGGTCTTTAGGTTAGTCTCTTGGTCAAAATCTCAGAAAATCCCAAAATATTGAAAAAATCAAAAAATCAAAACATTTGTAAAACCTCAAAAAATACTAAAAAAAAATAGCCTCAAAACATTTCAAAAACATCAAAAACACCCAAATATTTGAAAAAACCCATCCGCTTCATCTCACTCGCACCCGCAATAACACCACTCATGATAAACTGATCGTCATCCTCAACCTTTGGTAAAACAATTGGAAACAAGTCTAGTAGATTAAAAGTAGAACTCAAGCGTCAAGTCTTAAGTCTAAGTCAGTGTGTAAACAGATTGGTCACCTCTTCGTATTGATAACTCATCATCTGAATTTGTCTCATATCAATCATCCCTTATAAACAAAATGACGTGCCACCATCCACTAACATGTCCTAGGATGCATCCTTCCTACAATGGGCATTATCTTTTGGCAATAAGTTTTGGTTTTTATCTTAGAAAACACATCCTTTTCCATTTAGCGGTATTGAAGAGCATTAGTTTGTTTGTTTACTTGGTCTTTATCTTTTGACTTATCTTATTTGTGCTCGTTCCAAGGACATCTCGATGATATCCCAAAATAGCAGATTTAGAGAAGTAGGAATGGGGCAATAATCATTATCTTTTGTTTGTTGTGCTTGTTGGATGTTCTCGTAATATAACTTGGCGAATACTTGCTTTGTTAGGCATATATGGAAGAAGTCTAGGGAAACTTGTTGACTATTGCATAGAAAGGTTTACCTTTCTGTGTTTTGGTCTGAGATGTCTAAAACTTCTGAAGTACATCCTAGCAAGGTTTTCGTATGTCAGGTGTGAACAAGAATACTCCTATCTGATTGTCGAGTCAAAGTCCATCACACTAAGTACAACACCATCCTGGTTTTCTATACATTGATGCATCGTACCACGTGTGTTATCAAACATAAGAAAATTTGGCCCCTTTGAAAATTTCAATTCCTCGGAAAGTAATCATCATCATCATCATCATTTGCATTTGTGTCATCTTACATCTTGTTGAAATGACTTCTTCTCTTCTCACTAACCACGCTAACAAGGTACTATGACAGTTGCTCATCATCATCATCACCATTGGTCCTGCATCCACAAATCATTAGCATATTACATAAGCACATCATATAGACATCACTAGCACATTGCATTACGTATCATATAGGAAACATCGCATTCTCATCATCACATAAACAGGTGCATCTATATCATCGTATTTCACCCATTACATTGCATCTCATGACATTACATTGATCATTGCATAAGCATTCATTTACATTTCTTAAATCATCACATAGCATGGATGGAAGTATCTCATAATCATTATAATCATAAATAATAGGAATATAAGCATTCAATTCACTGCATCACATACATCATCATATCACATCCATCCATAAATTATCTCATATATAAGCATTTTTCACATCATTGCATATACCATAAATCAAATCATTTCACATATCACATTTGCATAAAATAAATCATCATATAGTTAACATCATTGCACATCATATCATAAGTCACAATCAAATGCATAAACATCATTTCAAAATAAATGCATCCATCACATATAGAAAGAAGAATCATACATGCATAAATACAGGAGTACACATGGCATCACATCAAAATCAACTCATATATATCATATCACTGTCATAGTACCAAATAATAATTGGATCACTGTACAAGTATGTCAATCAGTACAAAAATTCCCATCGAGGCTATAAAAAATGAGCCCATAAGGCAACAAAAGTATACATCATAATATCTCGATCAAGCCCGATCTCTGTGGATGCTACCCTCACCCCTGTCATCGTGACCCTCTGGTGGTCTCTGGATGGCTCGCTCTGAGTAATCAGGAACCCAGTCTACTCTAGGTACATGGTCGTGGTAGGCTCGGCGGTAGTACTCTATCTCTCAGATAGCCTCCCTGTAGGATCGAACTGGCACTATACCCTGCGAGGACGAGGCGGCTGTCATGCTCTCTATCTGCTGCCTACGACCCAGCTTTGTAGCTGTCTGCGACCTGTCGCTGCTGTACAACCTGGTCTCTCTCCACTCTGAGCTACTCTCTCTCAGCCCGTGCCTGATCCCTCTCAGCCATCACTGTCTGTACCTGTGCCTGTAACTGCAAAATCAAGGCATCCCGTGCGTCTT
This sequence comes from Sequoia sempervirens, assembly GCA_007258455.2. NCBI lineage: Eukaryota > Viridiplantae > Streptophyta > Pinopsida > Cupressales > Cupressaceae > Sequoia > Sequoia sempervirens. The sequence goes on along the minus strand of VDFB02026320.1, from coordinate 44,543,052 downwards.
CCTGCCTTGCTGGCTGTGCCCGTGGCTGTATAGGAACCTGACCCTCACCCTCAGCTCGTGGTGGTGGGACTGGCTGATCCTACTGCTGGTCCTGCATGGGGACATCTCCCTAATCTGGTGGAACTGGGGGAATCAATGGGGGATCTTGTCGGATCTTGATCCTCAGTCCTCGTCCTCGTCCTCATCCTCTGCCCCTGCCTCTAACCCTGTGTGCCTCTGGATCCTCACTTGGAACAGTCAACCGAAGAGGAGGTCTGAACCAGTCTTTATAGGCCTGTGTCATGTCCGGATCTGCCAAACCCTGATCGTAGGCCCACGGTCGGGCTACCAAATGTCAAAAACTGTCAACCGCCTCCGCGGTAGGAATACCAGGGCCCCATGATGTCTGTGTCATGCTACGTGCAAAGATGACCACATAACCGTCATCTGGCCAATCTTGTGGCTCCCCAAACTGGCGTTGTACACACCCAGGCAAGTATCTCTCTATCATAGTGTGCTCTTGGCCCTGCATGTAGTGGTCATGGCGACAGTAGAAGAGCTGGTCTACATCATTAGCCCATCCAGGTTGACTGAGGTATGGTCTCCAAGTGAATACGAGCATCTCGTCTATGACCCGCCTCCAGTGGGGGATCATGTGCTCTCCAGTGAGTGTAAAGGAAACACCCCCTCTGTATCATGCCACTAGGGCATCCTCTGCCCCCATTGAAACCGGAACGACTCATGGACGTAGCACAAAAATGTGCTCCCACACCCAAACATGCAAAAGTGTCACCCCAACTCCTAGTGCTCTGCCATCCACGTATGAATACTTGTGGAGATCCCTGTAAAGTGAAGCCAGAAGGATGGGCCCCCACACGAATCGAACTGGCTTGTCCCAGACCACCTAGGACTGAAATACCGCCCTCGTCGGTCTAGGGCAACTAAACCTGAAATGATTGTCGTGATCACCCAACGGAAGGGAGGTGCTATGACTCTGTACCTCTCCAGCTCGATCTGTCCCTCGCAATAAATGATATCTCGTATGGCGAGGACTTGGGTGCAGCAATCGTGTCCCTCCTCCATATCATGGATCACCCGGTGGCCATGAATGGGCAACCATAGTATGCGCCAAACATCCTCCAATGTGACGGTCGCCTCACCAGTGGGAAGATGAAATGACAAGGTCTCGCTATGCCACCTCTCAGCCAGCGCTGATAGCATCCCACGGTGTGTGTGCACGGGCGCTCTGTACGCAATGTGCCATAGGCCAGCGACTCCAAGTCGGTCCTAATCCCTATCGCTCAAGTCCTGTAGGACGCTCGCCAAATCCTGTAACTGGTGCTCCCTCGAATAAAGCTCCCTAGGTCCGTCCTGCAGCAAGGAAAGTCAGCATGTTAAAATTTTTGGAAAATTCTTGACCTAACGCTCCAAACTCGTTCCCAGCGGCGCAGTTTGTGAAGGTGTCGCAGTTTGAGTTTTCTCAAACTCTGACGCTGGACCCAGAATTTGGCCAAACAGGGCCGCCGCGGCGCACTTTGGCCCCCAACGTCACAGTTTTCATGAAAAGCGTGCCGCCGCGGTGCACTTTTCCAAACTAGCCCGCCGAGTCCGAGCCGAGCCTGATCCCAGCGACAGAGCTTTTAAACTCAAATTGCATTGCGGTGCTAAACAGCACCGCTGCGACATAAAACGGCTAAAAGCGACGCGCTTCAAACACCGAGCGGTGCTATAATAGCGCCACTGGAGGCGAGCTCTCCTTAAAACATGTCATAAATATGTTAAAATAGAAAAATTAAGCTAAGGTAAGGATCACATACTAGAGCACCGATGCCAGGTGGCCGCTGGTAGGTCTGAACTCGGTCGGAAATGTGTAGAGGAAGTTGTCATTGCGCCATATCATCAAGAGGTCAGAGCTCAAATCTCGAGGTTTGCTAGTGGAGGTGTGTGAAAATGAATTGAAAGTGACCCCTCGGGCCCCTTTTTAGCCTAAAAATTAGGGTTTTTGAGCCCTAATTGGCTGTCCTGTTAGGGTTTTGGACCCCCGAACCTGTTTTCATCTGTTTGAGGCTTGGTTTTCATCGTTTTATTGCATTTAGGCACGTTTTAGTCTCCCAAACCCCTTCCAGACCTCTCAGGCACTTTGTCACCTTTTTTCGCGAGATCACCCAAAAAATTGAAATTTTCATCTGATCTCTTGAAGGAGCATCATAATGGCATGTTTTCTCTCGCCATGCAGCAGTGGGGCAAGTTTTTAAAATGTCAAAATTTTGGGCTTTGATCGAGATCATTTATTCTTTGAACCAACACAACGAGTGCATTGCTTCAAAGAGGGGCAAAATGTAGGCATCGAAAATATACTGATTGACATCATGCATATGATCCTGACTTTCTAACATCATTTATTCCTAAATCATCCCTCGGTCTAACCGTTTAATCAAATTCCCTTATCTGATTAAATTCATCAATATTCGTCTCTTAATTAAATAAATCATTTTGTCTAATTAAGTCACTTTCTCTCGTTAATTAAATCAATCCATCTGATCTAATTATCCTTATTTAATTAAATAATCAATTTATTTGATTAAATCTCTAAAGTCTATCCATTAAATTAAATAAATTAAAACTTTATTTAATTTAATCTAACACCATCCATTTTGATTAAATAAATCAAAATATTTATTTAATTAGCCTCTTATCATATTCCTCACTTATCTGATTTAAATAAATCCATAAATCTAAGTCAAATAAGTCACATCATCTAATCCCTTGTTAAATTAATCAATCTTTGATTAATTTAATCTAATCTCATATCACATCCTCTAGATAATGCAAGTTGCACATGAAAATAGATTTAATTCATTTATTAAATCCCTATTTTCCCTCACATGGCATCTTTTGGAATATTCCCCTAATTTGAATTCAAAATCCAAGTGGGAATAAGTCCTTCCAACAAGGCATTTAAGATCTCTTACATGTCCTTTGCCTTGAGCCAAGTGGCATTTATTGCATTTTCCCCTTCCCTTTTTATATGTCATTTCAATAAATTTGAATTTCAAATATTGGCATTTATTGGCACAAACCCCAAATCTTGCACAACCATCATCCATTCATAGCTTGATAAGTGGCACCATATCCTTGGATGAAAGTTAGTCCCACATTGCTAAAATTTGGACTTTCATCCATCTTGAAATCCTATAAATGAAGAACTCCTCTCCTCATTTTATCATCCACAATTTGAGTAAAGTTACTATGCTCAAATATCTATCAAGATTCATACCATTGAGCTCTTAGCTAGGTTATTTTGTAGATTTGGCTTGGAGTCTTCATCATTCATCACCAAAAGTGGATCACATTTCTTCATCAAGTCTACATTCGAAACTTGCAATCATAGGAATTGGGAAAGGGCCAAATTTCCACATCAAATTGGCACCAATTCCCCCATTGGAACAAGAGTTTGCTATTTAAATTAGGATTTCATTTTTGGTTTATCATTTTATTGTGTTTTTGCATATTTTCATTCCTAGTTTGAATTGTAAATGGATTCCATGGGGAATCCTTGTTTATGCTTGCAATATCTAACTTAGGGTGTTTATTCTCTTTGTTTTGCAAGTACAATAGATTGGGGTTCACAGTTTGAAAGTTAAAAAGATCTTTGTATGGTTTGAAACAATCACCCAGAATATGGTATCAGAAGTTTGATGCTTTTGCATTGAAGTTGGGATTTCTTAGGAGTGAAGAGGATCATTTTGTATATATTGAGGTTATTGATGATCATATTCTAATTATTATCTTGTATGTTGATGACATGTTGTTTATTGGTAACAACAAGGTAATGATTGGTGAACTCAAGAAACAACTTTCTAGTGCTTTTGATATGAAGGACTTGAGGGCTGCTAAATACATTCTTGGAATGGAAATAAGAAGAGATCGTGGTAACATAAAGCTTTGGTTGAGTCAGAGTAAGTATGTTGACATCATTTTGCAAAGATTTAATGTGCATGACTGTAAGCTAGTTAGTATTCCATTTCCAGTCTGTACTAAGTTGAGCTTGGATATGTGATATAATTATGATGATGATATTGAGGATATGTCTAAGGTTCCTTATGCTAGTGTCATTGATTGGTGAAAGAGGTAAGGATCCCCTCCTACCATAGGTGCTTAGGATTAATCCCAATGAAGAAATGTTAAAAATGGTGAAAAAGGAAGAAAATAGGTTAAGGAATACTATTGTTTTTATGGCATGTGTGGATAGTAATGATCTTCCCAGGCAAGGAAATTATTTGATAATTGTTTGTTGAATGTTTGGGGGAAAAATGAGATTTATTTCTCATTTTGTAGAATGATTCAGGAGTTATTTGTAATTTTTTAAAACTAGTAGCACTCAAAAGAAGGTTCTTGAAAAATAAATTTTGAAAATTGGTAAAATAGTGTTTAAAGCCATTGCTTTGTCCCCTAAAGCTTCTCACGGAGAAATAATGTTTTGTTTAGTCTTGAGATGGTTGAATATCAAAAATGCCCCACCTCAAGTATGGGCCTTCTTGCCTCACCTATTTAAGCCTTTGGGCAAGGTTATATAGATAGAAGAAACACGATCTACCCTCCCTCATATAAATGCTCAGGTTCTAATAACCTTCAATACTTGAATCCAAATTTTAGATGTTTTAGAATTTCCTATTGAAGGAAAAACCTTTCAATGTGAACTGGAGGCCCTCAGAGTGCTAAATGCTTATTTTTTATGTAAATTAGATGGGCACCAAAAAAAGACTACCCAAAAATTTCCAAATTTAATAAAAATAATTTTCATCCCAAGGTAGTCTTAAAAAATGGAGAGCGTGAAAGAAATTTTGATGGTATATCCCTAGATTTAAATGAGAAAGTGGAAAATCCCCTAAAAAATTATGTTCCTAATAACATTGGTGAAAAACAAGAGGAGGATGGAATCAAACTAGATGGGGAGATCTCAGACCCCATTGAAACATGTGAAAGCCCTGACCTTCAAGTAATGGATAATGAACATATTGGAAATGTTGGTTTTGAGGGGATGAGGGAGGTAGTGGCCCAATTCCAAACTCTAACCCCATACTAGATGATGAAACCCCTAAAATGCTTCATGTTCCATCTCTAAATTCTGCAAAATTTGGATTGATCCCTTGTATTGGGGCTTAGGGTTTTTATTATTGTCACCGTTAGGGTTTTTATGTTGCTAGAAATCCTTCCTAAATGATCCTTGATCTTGCGGCCTTGCCAATGTTACAATTTTTTGTTGACTTCTTATCATTGATTCCTGGTTAGTTTAAGTTGTGACTTTTGTTGTTGAGTTCATTCTATTACTGGTCCCTTGATCTTAGTGGTCTCAATCAATGCTCGTAGTCATGTTAAAATTATTGCTTTATTTTAAATCGGGGTCGATGTCTTTCAAAATATTTTTTCCAAAGGCTAAGTCAAGTTTTAATATTTTCCTAAGGTTTTAACCTTAATTGTTATATCCTTGACTGTCATCTACCTAGTGATGGCCCCTTCTTAAAACTAACATTTTTGGCATGTGCAAATATTAGGTTATATGTTGACCATTTGATCATCACAAGAAAATTTTTGTCATTCCTTGCTTCCCCGTCTTGTTTTATTCCTCATTAAAATAATCACATGGGCTAGCGGGGAGCAAGCCACATTTCTTCTGCATTGGCGATCCCAGTACCTATAGATGATCTGTGAGCGGTATTAAAATGAAATCGACAATGGTTGTTGGATGATGCAGTTTCATCTTAGTTGCTCCCCACCACCCCGTCTGATTTTATTTTATATTAAAGAAATATCACGGGCTAGCGAGAAGATTGACACCTGTTGCTTCAATAGAGGGACCCACTTGGCTTTGGAGATGATGAACGCTTTATAGAGTGGCGATCGACAGTTGATGGCAGGAGATGTGGGTCAATCCTGACCACTCCCTGCCATCCTGTGAGGGACCCACTCGTGCCTCTCATTTCTCAGTAGGGAGGCGGGTGATTGCCACATGGATCAATCTAAAGGGTTGAATGGACATTAGTAAGGGTGAAATATTAATAAATTTCACCGAAGAATACATTAAGGATTAAGGGTGCAGGATAAGAATTGATTTCTCATACATGTGTTTGAGATATGATGAGTAGTTTTTTTTATCTCAGCTATCATTTTTGTCAGGGGTTTGTACACACGGGAAGGTGATATTAAATTAAGATAGAGTACGTGCCGATGGTTTAAGATCAAATCAAGGCCACTCCTCGACATCTTGTTGAGATGAGTTGCAATTGGATTAATTCCCACGAGCGAGCGGGAAAATTGGACACAATAGACATTCTTAAATGTTAAATGGGTGATTAAGTGTGCAGACAGAGTGGATGTATATCCATTTGGGATTTTCTGATTAGACAAAGGCATCAAGCGCATGCAGTTAGCCTCTTCAAAATTAATTACCTTGATTGTAATTATTAGTTGATTTATCTCAACATGTGATCAACAGCTGAGGTTATAAAATCAAGTAGTTGATTGTTAGCTTGCTCACACAAACCTTCCTCGAGCATTAATGGTAAGCACACTCAAATTTCTCAATATAATGAGGATCAATAGATATATTTTTCTTCACAGTTTGCAATCAAAAGTTTAGAAATTAAGTTTGAGTTCATGAAGAAGATGGCATAAGAAGTTACAGAGATATTAAGGTAGCTTTCCCGAGTAAGTAGATGCTCATACCTTCTTGTTTCAATTACATATAAGTTAGTTTGTCAGCTCTAAAGTCCTGGGGTGCTGAGGGTTTTGTATCCTACCATCTCCTTTTAAGCTGATAAGAATTGAGAGGGTTTGAGTGTTTGTTCTACAAAATCTTTTTTAAGAAAAAACTGGTGAAAAGTCTACTTGAAATATAGAATCTCCTTGTTCTTGTTCTATCCTCTGTGAAAATGAGTAAACCCAACGTGTTTTCCCACCCAGTTCGAAGATCAACGAGACTTAGTCTACTTGAGTCTCAGGACAATGTGCCTAAAAATGAACTTGGCTTGCTAGGAGCTCCTACAATGCCAAAGGGTAGGAGGAGTGCCCATGGTAAAACTAAGAAGGGTGGTGTCAAGAGCACCTATAATTTGAGGAGAAGGGTTGTTTCAAAAGAATTGGTCAAGTTTAGAAAGAAGGAGTCAATTGAGCCTATGAGGGAAGTGAAGAAGAATAATAAGTATCTAAAGGCTTATATGGGGAGGCACAAATCTCCCATAGAGGTTTTAGATAGCCTTTTGGGAGATGAAGGAGATACTGACCTAGAGTATGGTTGTTACCTATTGAAGTGATCAACCCAAGATCTTCAATCTGCAACACCAAATAACCTCTGCAAGAAATAGAGAGAAGCAATAATGGAAGACATTATTCCACCAAACAAGGATTGCAATATGATATTGTAGACACTCAAATTACCCTGATTGATATCATGCATTTGATTCTGATTAACTAACTTCGATTCTTCCTTGATCATTTCTTTACTAACCAATTAATTGAATAAACTTTATTTAATTAATTCATCAAAATTCCTCTTTGATTAAATAAATCAACTTTATTTAATTAAATCCTAATGTTCTCTCTTCGATTAAATAAATTAACTTTATTTAATATTCTTCATTTAATTGAATAAATTAAATTTATTTAATTAAATTACTAATGTTCCAATATCCTCTCATTTGATTTAAATAAATCTAAATATCTAAATCAAATGTCAAATCAACTAATTCCATCTAAGTTAATTAATCGTGTAAATTAATTAACTCCTAAATCCTCCATTCCTCTAGTTTTTGCAAGTTGCACATGTAAATCAATTTATTTGATTTATTGATTCCTCCTATTTTCATTCAAATATGGCATATTCTTTGGAATATTCCACTTATTTGAATTCTCCCTCCCAAAGGACTTTTGTCCTCCAACTTGGCATTAAAGGCTCTTACATGTCCTCTCCACAAGCCAACTTGGCATTAATTCCTCTTACATCCCTCCTTACACAAGTCACTTCTTCAAATTCAAATTCCTCCTACATGCATTTAACATGCACATTGTTCAAAATGTGCTCCACTCTCCTTCATTAGCATGTTGACAAGTGGCACAATGACATTGGTTCAAGTTTTAATCCCACATTCTTCCTATTCTTCAATCCTCCATCCTTCTTCATTGTAAATAGAGGCCTTCTCTATTGATTTAGGATACACAAATTCATCCACAATCATCCAAATTTTGATGCAAGGTTATTATCCATAAGTTTATGCAAGTTCATTCACATTTTCATCGAAGTCATCATATAATTCATCATCCATAGCTAGGTTATTGGCATTTTTCATCAAAGATCAATCAATCATCATCAAGCTTATCAAGGAATTGGGAAAGGGATTCTTTCCACATCAAAGAAGCACCAATTCCCCTATGGGATGCTGGTTTGAGCATTCGAATGAGATTTCATTAGCTTTTATTTGATATTTTATGCTGGTTTCTTGTTCTTATGCTTGAATGAATTTCATAGGGAATGTTTGGTTTAAACTTGTTTGAGGACTAATATTTGTTTGTTTGTCCATGTTTGAATAGGTCTAGGTTGAAGCGTTCACATATACAATATTATTGGTGCAATACAATACAATGCAAAATATGCTAGAGATGTCTTGCCTATAAAGGCAAGGATGAGAGATAGGATAAGACAAGATCATGGCAAGTGTCTTAATCCTATCACATGAGACAACTAACTCAACTACCTAGGAAAGTGTAAATTCTAGATAATACAACTAAGACTTTTAGAAGATACAACTAATATCCTAAGTAAACTTAACATGTGAATTAAGTCCCCTAAGTCCCTAGTAAAGGAATAAACTAGATACAAGACTTATTCACACCAACACCCCCCATAAATGCAACTTAGGGAGGAAAAAACCAATGCATAATGCGCAAAAGATGCAAAAGATGGGTCCTGACAACAAGGCCTGATGAGGTATCTGTTGTGCAGTTTTCGCACACACGCCCCACTTGGAGTAGGGACCCTCTTTTCGTATGTCTTTTGACCTTTGGTTTTATTGGACTTATCTTTCTGAGATCTTGACATGTTGGTTTTGCTGGCCTTGACCTTGCCTTGAGGCTTAAATTGGTTAAAATTGAGTTTGAGGAAAAATCCAGGTTTTCACCTAGGTCCGGGATTTTCCAGCTCCGGCGGATTTTCCCGGGCCTTGGTTCTTTGTCTGTTTTTGGCTGGATTCTCCGAATCTGGGCTTTTATCTGACTCCGGGATTTTCTGGTTCGGACGGATTTTCCCGGACTTTGCCAAAATCCCGAACTACGTCATTTCCCCAGTTTCTGCATTTCCACGAAATCTGCGTTTCCGCGTATCTTGGGATTTTCTGAAATTCTGTCTCGGGCTCGGGTTTCCGGATTTGTCAGAAGTGTCTTGTCACTCATTAATGACCAGGGTACCTTTGCTCGGACGGGTATATGGGTGGATTTGAAACCTTTTAAGCGTCATTCTGACTTCATCGTTCACCTTGCTGATTGCTCTAGCGATTAAGCGTTTCATTTGAGCTTTGAAGATTGATCTCAAGCGGCTTGTGCATGTGGATTGCTGGGTGTCGGTGCCTGGATTTGCGTTGCCTGGGTGTGTTCGTTTTGCAGTTTGCTTCTCCAAAGTTTGAGTTTCATCTGAATTGATCCATGGTATGTTATCGATGGCCCCTCTTGTTTGTTTATGCAATGATTGAGTTTCCCATATTGATTGGTGGTCATTTCATGTCGGCTCATGTTAGCCACAATTTCCTTCCTATCGAGTTAGGGTTTGACCCGTTTTTCGAAGGAACTCATCACCCACGCGATATGAGCGCTATTTATCCATTAGATGGTGGGTGCATCCGTTCGGGGGGTTCCGGGTTAGATTGTTTGCCCTTTTTGTGCAAAATTTGCCATCTGCGAGGTTAGGGTTGTCTTGGTACTTGGCCCATAATAACGGATTTGTGGTGATTTTCCAAGCTTACCCTTGTATTACGTTGACCCCCGCCCTGAGAGGATTCGGAGTGCCTTAGACTGATTTTATCGAATGATATTTTAAAACCATGGACTCACCCTGGTTCTCATGGCGGGAGGTTTTTCATCAAAATTAGGGCATCGCCATTTCACCATGGGAATTCATCATTTGAAGGCTTTGAGAGTTTGGAACCATTTGCATTCTGAATTTTATTGATTAGCATCAACTTCAGGACCGTTAGAATCCAAGTGGAAAGATTGCATCATCGTTCGGTCGCCAGTTCGTGTGTCATTGTTCGTCGGGTTCCCGTGGTGTCCGCAGAATTTTTGCACACCCGGATTTTCCCGGTTTAGGCTTATTCTGTGGACTGGAGTAATTTATGAAACATTTCTAGCTGTCCGCGAAAATTCGTCCCATCCGGATTTTTCCGGTTTTCCTATCTGGCCTTATCCTTTTTGATTTTTCGAAGATAGGACTAATGGAGTGAATGCTAATTGCTTAATTCTTGTTGCTAATGAGTAAATTTCATGATAATCTAATGATTTTTGGGCTGTACTAACGATTTATGTGACTTATGATGACTTGGCAACAGGAATCCGTCTGGGTCGGATTTCTCCGAAATTCTACCCCGACTGGATTTTCTCGATTTACATGGTTTTCTCGGACTGCTTCATTTCTCTGGATTTTCAAAGATTAGCATTTTGCGATGGATTTTAATTGCTTTATATAATTTTATGCTAACCTTTGGATTGAAATATGCATGATAATTAAATACTAATGATGTCTTTTGTGAGTGCAGGTCGAATCAAGTAAAGCTGCTGCCGGGAAATCTAAGGGTGGCATGGAGGGGTCATCCATTTTTGAGGCGGAACGATTAAGATTGGATATCAAGAGTCAGCTTCCTGAGAGTAGGATATCCTCCGTATGGTCCGAAGTGTCTGATACTAATGTGGGAGCTTGGAGGTATGAAGAGTTTAAGCGGAGGACAGTTGAAAAGGATCTATCAGCCTTAAGAAATGGAATGATGAAGTCCAGACTTGTGCATGTGGCCGGTTTCCCTCCAACGATCCAATGTTATGAGCTGATTCTTGAGTGTGCTTGGTAGTACGATTTTGATACACAAAGGGTGGTCAGTACTGAGGGGAGGGTCTTGGCTAATTTTAGTCCTGTTTCCATTGCTTAGGCCTTTGACATGCCTGACCTACCTTCAGTGTGTGCTCTGAACATAGACACGGCCAAAACATACTATGAGAATGAGCCAGTCAAGGCTCAACAGATAATCAATTCGTGGCTAGAGAAACCAAAGTCCCACCATTCTAAATTGCCTAAGCAGTTGCACAGAGTTAAGTTCAGGTCGGATGTTTATGATGCCATAACATTTTTGAGCAGAGCGGCTGGTTTGAAGACTGCTGGATTGCTAGAGAGCTGGATGGTCCATGTGATCACCAAGGTTGAGCAAGGAACTAACTATCACTGGGCAGGGCTTATTAGTGCTGAAATTGACAAACAACTGAGGAATGTTCCAGAGACTAAGAGTTTCACTATGTCCTCTTATGTCATATATGTGTTAGCTAGATTCTACCCATATAGGGGTTTGAATCCACAAGGGACACTCAGACAGGACATAATCTATGAGATCTATCCAGAACTGCACCTGGGACACAAAGACTACCGCAGGGCTAATGATGCCTTCACGATGCATATCACCAGGATGCTCCAGAACGCTGAACATATGAGACTGTCGGATGGAGCCAAAGGGCTGATAAAGAATTATGGCGCCTGGTTCATCCAATTTCCCACCTTCACCTACCTTAGAATTGATGGATGCCCGGTCGCTTCATATAGGTTACCTCGGTATCCTACTAATCACATTGTTTTTTTGGAGGTTGTGAGGTAGATTTGTGAGTTTGATGCCATTGTGAAGAAAGAAAAGCATAAGACAGGCTTCGGTGGAGATTTTCCTCTTGGGATTGGTGTGGCAGAAGTGTGTCCTTCCATCCAGTCAGCACATACTACAGGAGAAGAGTTGGCAGCGTATGGTTTCTCCTTCCATTCCAAGAGGATGGACTTTGATATCATAGGAGAGGCACATAAGAAGGCCACTAGGGAATACTGGCATAAAAGTGACCTAGAGGACTATTGGGCCAACATCAAAGATGATCTTGAGGCCAGGAAGAAAAGGTATTCCAGACTCCCTGTCGATGCAATCAGACAGTACAATGTTAAGTTGATCCCAGACCAACTAGAATATGATGGAAACCTGGTACAGGATCATGCTTATGAAGCTGTGAAAGACAGGTCAGTCGGGGATATCAATTGGAATGAGGATGAGGTTACAAAGTTAGAAGACCTAATGGCCCCGGTTATGAAATTCACCTCTTCCTGGTTGAAGCATAAGGTTTGGGAGCTAGAAAGCGAGAAGGTAACTTGTACCTTCAATCTGATGGGAGACCTCAATCTCATGTCTACTTCAGAGGAATCCGGGGATGATGACCCCAAAGGGAAAACTGCAAAGAGCTCACCGTTTAAGATAAAAATCAGAGGACCCAAGGAAAGTGAGCCTGAAACAAAAAGGAGGCCAAAAGGAAAAAGGAGATGGCAGACTTTGAAGCTTAGCAAGTCTTCTGATGAGGAAGAGTTGGAAAAAGCAAAAGAGGAGGATGCTCCTCCACCACCGAAGAAACAAGAACCTCCAAAACTTCAAAGAAGAAGGGTCAGGTTGCCTCAAAAGATGAGCCCCCTATTGTGGATGTGGAGAGTTCAGGAGGAGAAAAGACAAAAGTTTACATGAGGAGATCTAGGACTCCCTCTCCAAAGGACACTGTGCAAAAGATGGATCTTCCTCCAAAGTCGCTAGTCACGGAGCCATCCAAGGTTGCTTCTCCTCCACCAAGCGCACCTGAGCCAGAAATTCCGGAGGGCATGAAATTAGCGGAGAGGCGGAGCTCTTCAAGGAAGAGGCACTCTTTAGTGAAGCAGCAGAGCTGGAAGTTGAAGAGGAGGAAAGACGTACTTCTCCTTTGGTGCAATATGAAGATTCTTCGGAAAGTGACAGAGGTCGTGGATCACCTGAGCCGGAAGAAGACATCCCTGCTAAAACCCCATCACCGGTACAAGCAGAGGTGGAGCTTGAAGAAACTGATCAAGGTGAGCAGCTCCCTGAGAAAGAGGAGGATAAAATAATTGCAGAGGAAGAAGAGAAAATGACAGAACAGCCGGAAGAAGTCAGAACAGAAGAAATCCGGGTAGATCCTGCAGCCTCGGACTGGCTAGAAAAGGAGATTGAAAGAAAGAAGCAGGTGGTAGTTGAAGATACTCCCTTGGATTGGGATGAAATGCTGTCCAAGATTGGCAAAGGGAAGAAAAGGAAGGCAACTAAGGTGGTGTCCAAGGTGGAAAGAGATGAGGCAAATAACAGGGTCATCCACATTGCCACTCCTGCCACAGACAAGACAAGAGAGGAGGTCATTGGTCAAGATTACAATGTGCAAACTATCAACCTTGGACCGACCTCCATGGAATAGGACATTGAAGAATATGAAGGGTCAAGTGCTGTGATTATCGGTAGGTTGAGGAAAGAGACCCAAACCAAGCATGAGCTGAAGAAGGAGAACGAAAGACTTAGGAAATGCTTGGAGGAAGTAATGAAGCCTCTGCAGTCTCTCCATCCTTCTTCTTCTGCTACTCCCGGCTTTCTACCCAAGGAAACAATCTCTGGGATTGAAAAAATGAAGGCCTCAGCTCAAACTGCAATAGATTGGCTGATGAATGTGCAAGTAAAGGGAGATGATACCATTAAGGAAATCCTATCAGTTGGAAAGGATGCGGTCGGGGCTAAAGAACTGTTGGAGCATGTGCTGTCCCAGGACAAGGAGGACATGGATCTCTTGCTGCAGAAGTCTAGGGTCATCATGGGACATGGTAAAAAAAAATTGGCTACGGATGGAATTCTTCCTTCTTCTAGGTTGGATGAACCCTGGGAATGGTTTGAGGCTCTGCAGATTAGACAGAAGGCTATAAAGAAGATCCAAAAACGGAAGAAATCAATTGATGGTGATCTTATTGCAATGTATGATGGATGCATTGCCTTCTTTGAGGTGATGACTGGAAGGAGAAAGATTGCTCCAAAATATCTAAGTCTGGAATAGCTGAAAGAGTGGTGGCATGAAGTTTATGCCCCAGATTCTGAGAGTGTTCTAACCGGCCACCAGCTTGATGATGCAACTACATACCTAGCAGTAATGGATAGATATCTGGCCAGCAAAGAGGATTGGGACAAGATTGTTGAACAGTCAAAAGATGAAATTGACTCCATTAAATGTCGGCTTAGGGTATTACCTTTGCCACCTGTCACCAAGCTGGATGGAGCGTTCTTGAGGGTCCAGGGATCATCAGTTCAGAGAAAGGATAGGGGAAGCGGCAGTAAATGCCTATTTTGAGATTTGTGCTTCCCTATTATTATAGGGTATGCGTTGGACCGGACTACATTGGGGACTGTGCCAAGGCCGACCTGGATGATGGCTGGCATTTAATGCGTGCCTTAGTTTGATTTTTCCTTGGCCGACTTGTTTTGGGCGGTTTTCTTATTTTGTAAATGTTTGGCTGGGCCGACATACCTTGAGATTTGCTATAAAAGGCATTCTTGCCTCATTGTAAGGGGTTAGCTAGACAGTAATAGAGATAAGTAAGGGCAGAAAGAGCTAAAGTATTTTGTAATAGGAGTAGTATTCAATTTCTTGAAGCAAATACTATATTAGAACAGTGGAATTGTTGCAACAGTTTGATGATCTAATACAATTGAAGGCATTGTGGTTATCCTGGTGAAATCTGTTGTGTTATTTCATTCCGCATGGTTCTTGTTGTTCTATCTTTCAAATTGCTTAAAGATTTAGGGTTTAATGTTAAATAATTAGTTTTAGCTTGATGAATGATGTTTATGATTTTATATTTGGAATGTTTGAAGCAATCTCTGGTCTATACTCCCAGTAACTATCTGATTGTAGTAGGCTGGTGAAGTCAACCTGGACCATACATTCATATGCGCTTAAGTTCGATTGTAGATGAATGTCTATGATTTGAAAATCTACATACCTCAGAAGATTGCACCGTTCTTGTGATACTGCATTGTGGGTTAAGCAGGAGTTGGTTGTCTGAGATTGGTCCATTCCAAATATCTGTCATTTGCATTGCTCATCCTAGGAATAGTTTAGATTTTATTATATCCTCGCACCCTCATCTTTTGCTATTTCTTTATCATTTGGTTAGATTTAGGATTAGAGATCATTATATTGCAAAATCTGATAAACTGGAAAGATACAGTTTGCTTGTAGTAAGGTCCCTTTGTGATTACCAGCATTTTCACATAATTATCTGAGTTGTTTATGCATTGTCATGACCTGACACCTGAGAGACCTTGGGGTGATTTTCAGTGATTTATTATTGAAAATAACCTTTCAAGAGAGATAGAATATTGCATTCTGTTTGAGTTGTTGCTGTGCAAAAAACACCATCAACAGTATCCATGTACAAAACAAAAAATATCTCACAAGCGGAGAAAAGGAGAAAAACCCTGTGGGAGAAAACTCCTCTCCAAAAGAGAGAAAAAGCTACAAAGAAAACTAAAAAATTGAAGGACTCCTCAAAACCCCCAAGGACAACTTCCTTCACCCCAATCATCGATCGCAACTGAAGATAACGAGGTGATGCCAAAGGTTTAGTGAAGATGTATGCAACTTGCTAATCTGTAGGAAAATACTCCAAGCTGAGAACATCATCTTGGATGAGCTGCCTAATGAAGTGCATGTGGATCTCAATATGCTTAGTACATTGATGCTCCATTGGGTCATGAGAGATATGTATGGTACTCTAATTATCACACCAAAGAGTAGTGGGTTGAGTGGATGGGAATCCAAACTCAGTCATCAACTAACGAAGCCACAAAACCTCCTGATTAGCCATAACTGCACCTTGATACTCAGCCTCTATCGATGATAATGCAATAGCAGTCTGCTTCTTGCATGACCATGCAATCAGACTAGAACCAAGGCAAAAGACAAAGCCAAAAGTAGACTTTCGATCATTGACATCACCAGCCTAATTTGAGTCAATGAAGCCCACAATTTGAGATGCACCTGAAGTGTAATGAATGCCAAAATGATTAGTGCCCTGAATGTATCTCAAGATACATTTGGTGGCCTTCCAATGACTTTCATGAGGCTCCTATGAGAAGTGAGAGACAAGACCAACCACAAAGGAAATATCAGGATGACTATGTGTCAAGTACAAAAGACTACCAACCAATTGTCGATACAAGGTAGGATCAACTATAGGAGTAGTGCAACTGGTAGATAGTACAACACTTGACTGGAATGGAGTGGGGGTAGGCTTGCAATCAACCATGCCAAATATCTGAAGCAAATCAAGAGCATACTTCTACTAGAAAATGAAGATCCCCTCAAAAGTCTGATGAACCTGAAGACCAAGAAAGTAGTGCAAAACACCAAGGTTACTCATATCAAATCGCTCCATCAATGCTCGTTGTGTACTATGAATCATGGAAATTGAACTCCTTGTGAGAATCAAATCATCCACATAGAGCACAAGTATGAGTAGATCCTCTCCATGTATTTGAGTATAAAATGTGGGATCGAAATGGCAGCGAGTGTAGCCAGAAGCAAGCAAGAAACTATCCATCTTCTCATACCAAGCTCGAGGGGCTTGTTTGAGACCATACAATGAACGTCGAAGCCTAAAAACAAGTGAAGAGTCCTGCACAAAACCTGGTGGCTGCTCCATATAGATCTCCTCATGAAGATCCCCATGAAAGAAAGTACTCTTCACATCCATCTGATACACGGACCATCCCTGTGATGCAGCTATAGCAAGGACAAGGGGAATAGAATCCATCTTGGAAACATGAGCAAAGGTCTCAGAATAGTCAATTCCTTCAACCTGAGAAAACCCCTTTGCAACAAGACGAGCCTTGTACTTGTGAATGGAACCATCTGTTGCATACTTGGTATGATACACCCACTTGCACTGAACCAAATTTCTTCCTTGAGGAAGAGGCACAAGATCCCAAGTATGATTCTTCATCAAAGAAGAATACTCATCAGCCATAACACTATCCCACTCTGGAATACCTGAAGCATTTGAAAACTTGTGAGGATCATCTGAAACAACATGACTCAAAAGACTGATTCTTGAAGTCTAAGAATGAGTGTGGCGAGTGTTTGTGGGATCACCAATAAGAGGACCAGCCTCCTCAAGAGTAACTTGAGCCAGTCATGGCCTTGTAGTTGACTAAGGAGGAGGTGCATCAAGACCATCATCAAAATATTCCTCAAGTAGCAAAACATCATGAACTGAAGAAGACTAAGTAGGTTGTGATGAAGAATTCAAAGGAGGATATGTTTGTGTGAAGAACTCAACAAACTAAACATCACGTCAAAAATGAACCTCTCGTGTGTGAGGGTCAAACAATTTTTATGCCTTCACATCCTTACAAGAGCCAACAAAGATGTATTGCTAACTCTTCTTCTCCATTCATTTACACCAATCATTTGGAATGAATGCCCAAGCCTCACTACCGAATACTTTGAAGAAGGATACATTAGGCTTGCAATGAGACCAAGCCTCCTTAGGGATCATATTCTACACTACCTTGTGGGGCATATGGTTATGAATATAGTTGGCACAATTGACAGCTTCGACCCAAAATGCTGGAGTCATGGACCTAGACTAAATCATACAATTGGCCATTTCCTTGAGAGTCCTGTTCTTTCTCTTTGCCACACCATTCTGTTGAGGAGTGTAAGGAACTATGTGCTAATGAAGCATACCATGCTCACTGCAAAAATCCTGAAACGTCTGATTAACATACTTCCCCCCCATTATTTGTGTGTATCTGTCGAGGAGAAAAACCTGACTACTTCTCCACAAATGTTTTGAAGGTCTTGAAGTTGGTGAGAACTTCACTCTTGAGCTTTAGAAAATAGACCCATGTCCGTCGAGAAAAATCATCAATGAATGTGAGCACATACTTAGCCCCTGAAAAAGGAGGAGTTGGGAATGACATGAGATCACTAAGGACCAACTCAAGGGGTGTGGTTGCATGTGTAGCTTGATCCTTAGGAAAAGGATCTTGATGTTGCTTCCAAGAACACAACCTTGACAAACACCATTCGTGCAAGAGATCTTTGGAAGACCAACCACTAAGTTATGTGCTTGCATCTGCTGAAGATACCTATAGTTCAAGTGCCCAAATATTTCATGCCAAAGCCTGCTCATTGAATCAACACGAGCAACAAAACATGAACCCGATGAAGACTCAAAGCCATCAAATCCATACAAATGGTTCTCATGATCAACTATCCCTGTAGCAACAACCTTCTCAGGATCCTACAACTTTCTAATAGTCACATTCTGTGGAGTAAACTCAACTAACTTCCCATCTCCAGAATGAAAAATCTAATATATGGAAAGTAGATTCACTTAAATATTAGGAACAAGAAGAAAAATCCTCAATGCACCCAGCTAGCATCTGAACGGAGCCTATCCCCAAAACTGGAATCTATTAAGAGTTCCCAACTATAATTTGAGAAGTAGAAGTATGAACAATGGAATCAAGAAGATCACGTGAATTGGTCATGTGATGTGAAGAACCTGAATCAAGAATCCAACTGTCTGAAGATGAATGAATGGATTGTGTTGAAAGAGCTTGTCCTTTTCCCATGGAAGAAGGCTTAGCCATTGAAATGTTGTGCTTCTTCATAACTTCCTCCAAGGCTTCCAATCTCTTAAAATAACGAGTTGCATCATGCCCAATTTTTCCACAAAATGAACAAGGATCTCCTTTATTTTTCTTGGACTTGGAAGAAGAATCTCCAGAGGTAGAAGACGAAGGAGATGGAGTGGAATTTTGATTGTTCTTCAGCTTCGATTTGGAGGGAGTCTCACTACCTGAAGATGATTCTATCTTGGGCTTCTTCTTGTTCTTTCCTTTACCCTTGGATGATTGATCCATTAGAGCATGATTCTTAGAACTAGGTAGTGCATCCAACTAAATCAACTTGGCCTCCTCCCTAGTAAGACACTTATAAAATAACTCAAATGTAGGCATTTTATAATCTTTCCCCATGGCATCCATAGTTGAATAGAAAGTAGAAAACACTTGATAAGGGCCCTCTAACTTAGACACAATCAAGAAGATACATTCATCACTAGATATATCATGCCCACATCCTTTCAACTGCGACAAAATCATCTTGAATTATGCAAGGAAATCCTAAATTGATGGAAATGCATCTGGAGAGAGTGATTGTAGATCTGCTTTAAGTTGTAAGGCTTTGAAATGATTTGTTTTACCATACAACTCTTCAAGTTTATCCCAAACATTCTTAGGTGTTTTACACTTCGAAATATGAAACAAGTTATCAAATACACGTAAGCCAATGAGCCCTTTTGCTTCATCCATTTTATATCTATGGGCAATTTTTTTCATAATCCCTTGTGAATTCAAGTTGTTCTGCATTTAACATTGGCCATAGACCCTTAAATTGTAACAATTGAGTCATTTTTAGCTTCCATGTATGATAATTATGTGGAGTGAGTGGTTCAATTTGCCTTAGATCTGCCATGAACACCAAAAGAAATAAGACAATGTGGCACTTAAATTGTGCCTTTCACCCCCCCAGAATGTATTAAAACTCAATATGCAACCCCCCCAATAAATTATAATGAAGAAATTTTGCAATTTTTACAAGTGACAAGTTGAAGTCAACTGTTTATAACACACAGTGATTTTACAATTTAAAAAAAAGAGCTTTCCAAAACTGAAAAAAGAGGTTACAAACAGATTCCTTACAATTTTTTGAGCAATTTTTTAAAAAAGTGCCAAATTTCGACTTCATATGCAAAAGTTATTCCAATGACAAGCAATAAATGCACCTATACCTTCAAGCTGAAAAAACTAGCATAAAATATCAAAATCTGGAAAAAAAACTTACACTACTGCGAAGTTCGTCGAACCAGCTTTCCAATGATATCTCATTTTCGAAAATCTGACACTATGGCAAAAATTTATGCAGAATTGAAAAAAAGACTTGTTTTAGGCACTTTCAACGCTAAACATGAGCAAAAGTTGAACACTAACTGGGCGCAAATTTTTAGCCCCAGGGGCTAGTGGCTGGTCACTAATGTGACTGAGTGCTCTAGTGCAGGAAAACTCTACTAGTCTGAATAACCGCTAGCAGTTAAAGTTCTCCTTGGTCACATGAAATAGTTTGCTTCCCTTGCGGTTAACTAGCAAAAAATGTTGTAGCTGGCAATTTTTGTGTTGACCGTTGTTTAGTAACCGCTCAGTCTATTGACTATTGTACAATGGTTAAAGAGTTGACCCCGTGGCTAAGGCTTTGTAGACCCCTGCGGTTTATGAAGATATTGGCGGGAGATGGGCGGCTAAACACAAGCCATGGGCTTGAATGTTTCAGACCGACCAATCAAAGCTGGCGAAAAAAATGGAAATGTCGGCGGGTGCAAAATACGGCCGAATAAAACTTGCGAAAAGATTCCAAGTGGGCTAACAAAAAGTATACGACCTTGCAAAATAGCTACAATCCGCCAAACCCAAAAAATCCGTAGATAATATAATATTGCAAAAATCTTTATTGCCCTCAGATTTTTAAAAGGACTCAAAAGGTAATATATTATGCAGCCCAATTTTTTTTTTGAATAACCCAATTTTTTTTTAATGTGTAGAATATTACAAAAATATTATTTTTAATTCTGCAAAATCGTACCTTCGACCTGGGGGGCCATACGACCCATCAGGTAAAATATTTTTGCCCCAAAATCAACTTTTGTCAAATATAGGAAAATTATATATCAAAATTCTCACAAACGACCACCTAGATGCAATGGAAAACTTATTTTTTTCCAAAAATGCTCCTGTAAAAAACTGTTCACCAAATCTGAGCTCCAAACCCTTGTTTGCCAAAGTTGCAAACAGTGACCAAATTGAGTGAAACAAAAGCTAAATTCAACTTTCTCAAGCCTCTTGGACATAATGGGACAACCTAAAATAATGCCACTATAGCCAAAAGTGCTACACACACCAGATCTCACCAAAATGCATACATGCAATATATGATCAAAACAATCTTTGCAAACTGTTTCTGATTCTCAAGATCGTAGGGAATTTGCAAGATTGTACAAGAAACTCAAATCACAATAGAAAACTTGATGGAAACTCTCTAATGAAAAAACTAGAAGGGGTTTTCTAGATTCAAAGCTCTGATACCATGTTGAAGTGATCAACCCAAGATCTTCAATTTGCAACACCAAATAACATCCACAAGAAATAGAGAGAAGCAACAATGGAAGATGCTATTCCACCAAACAAGGATTGCAATATGATACAATATGATCTATGCAATACAATACAATGCAAAATATGCTAGAGATGCCTTGCTTATAAAGGCACAGATGAGAGATAAGATAAGAAAAGATCATGACAAGTGTCTTAATCCTATCACATGAGACAACTAACTCATAACTACCTAGGAAAGTGTAAAGTCTAGATAAAAAAACTAAGACTTCTAGAAGATACAACTAATATCTGAAGTAAACTTAACATGTGAATTAAGTCCCCTAAGTCCCTAGTAAAGGAATAAACTAGGTACAAGACTTATTCACACCAACATTACCTGCTCACTCTGGTGCCACACGAGGATTTTGATGAGGGAGGAGTAGTGGCTTCTCTAGTTTCAGCATGAACACGAAGTGGGCAGGCATACTTTGATGTTGACAAATCGGAGTAGCGCCCCGGTTCCGTTTTTGTTTTTGATGACACCATGGCCACTATAGCAAACTCGTCCTTCTCAACAGATGTATAGATTTTTGTCTTTGCTGCTAACTTGGAAATATTTTTAGCTGGTGTGAAGGAGAGGTGTTGGACTTTGTTGCTTCGATGGAAAGTATTCCTTTTTCGGTTAATATGTATGTTTTTTCCTTGGGTGTTGATGGAGAATCTTCTTTGATCAACATGGACAAGGGATTTTGGCTCTACTACAACAACAAACGATGCCTTTTGGAAGGTGGGTTGGTCTTCTTCAACATACTTCATGGAGTTTTGTCTTTAGTTTTCCCCTACTTTGCAATGATTAAATGTAACTATCTAGGGAATCTTTGAAATTAAAGTGAAATTAGTTGTCAAATGTGAATGCAATTGTAATTCTAATTTTGGCCTGATGCTTGTCGCTCCCATATCTCTATAAATGGGATTTCAGGGCTAGTTACAAGGGTTGTTAGTTGTTATGGGATTGATCACACAGAGGACTGTAAAGGATACTAAACAACTTGGTGTTAAGTCTTAGATTCGAGTATGCTAATATGCATATGTAATCTTGATAGTAGTACTAGCAATATAAGATAGAATAGTGCAAGTTCGACACCATTTTCTCTCCTATGTATTGGTTTTATAAGCTATAAATAATATAATTAAGGGTTATCTTATTTGTCTTTGTTTATTTCCAATGGATGTATGGTTTTATTCTTGCTTATTAATTCAAAGAATTGATGTAAATGCTTGAATAGAGCTATAGGTTTATATTAAATTGTGTGCTAGGATGCTAGTAAGAAGTGATGGTTGTGATATCATGTTGAAATACTGTAATGCAATGTTTTCAAAGCTTCATATATTGTCATGTGTAAAAATTGCTATCAAATTATGTGGGTATTAGTATTGACTTCATTCCAAGGATGAGGCACTGGTTTAAGTGAGGTAATCATATTGCATTGTTTTGATTAATTCAACAACAAACCATTCATTAAATCAAATTCTATGAAACTAGTTACATTAATATGAGGATTTACCATTCTCATGGCTTTGAATATGAACTATTATTAAGAAGAAACCAACTTCTTTGATATGTTTTGTTAGTTTAGCTCCTATATGAGAATTATCTATGTGTTGCAATGTTTATGATAAAAATGGCACAAGAATCTCATAAAAATGTTGTTAGGATTAACCTCCTAGGTTTCACAAAGCCTGAAGAGTAGAAGTAAAGGTCTAGCAAGCCTTTACTTGTTTGTTGGCCAATCCTTGCCTTTCCTTAGCATTGGATTCTGGCAGATCCATATGTGAATGGTGAGATCAAGTTTGGTTCTAAAAAATAACCAACACTAGACTCTATTGAAAAGGAAAACTAAAAAGGGGGAAGTAGTTCCACTTGAGGAAATAATGTTAGTCCCTAGAAAATAGAATGTCCAGGAATTGGTACTTGACAAAATAAAATAACAAATAAGAAAAAAGAGGAAAGAAATAGGAAGCAGGCTCCCAAAATCTCCAAATACTGGAGACTCCCTTGACTTAGAAGGTTTACCTCTAGATGAGGATTGGTGAAAGAAAATATAAATATAAATTGTCTCAATACAGTCTTTCGGGAGGAGGTGGTAAAATAGGATAATAGAAATAAATCCATGAATAAGGAAGATGAGGCAAAAAAAAGGAAAAATGTGAGCAAGAGTAATAGTGGCCAAAAACTTGTCAAAAAAGGAAAGGGAGAGGGTCTACCCACATGTTTTGATAGGATATATAATAGCCAAAAAATTCCAAAACCTCAAACTAAATAACTATAAAATTCTTAAGTTGGAATATATGAGGATTAGAATCCTCTGATAGGAAGTATGTGTTGAGGGCACTCCATAATGAGGAAAAAGGTTTGAATTGCTTGATGATTCAAGAAGTAAAAGGAGTTAGTTTTCAATTGGAAAATAATTTGAAATTTATTTGGAAAAATTCTTGTGTCTTTCACACAAACCATGATAAAGGGAAAGGGGGAAATATTATACTATTAAATTGGAAATGGAACAAATTCATAAGTAATTCAGGTTGCTCTCCTTGTGTAGATGCATATACGTAATTATTGATAACAATGAGAGTAAATCTAGCATTTGTTTCATTTATGCCCCCAATGATTGTAAGAAAAGAATTAAAGTTTGGAAATGGATTTATTTTGAATTGCCCAAAGTTCCTTGGATAATTGGAGGGGATTTCAATATGATTGAGAATAGAGAGGATAAAAAAGGAGGGATCCCATGGGCCTAGAAAGGAAATGAACAATTATATTGGTATAGAATGAAGAAAACCCTTTAAACTCTTTAATCCCTTAGAGGGGATGAGAAAATAGAGTAAGAGCATTTGGTTCACATGGTGCAATAATCAAATAGGCAATAATAGAATATATTATAGATTGGACAAGATTTATACAAATGAAGAAATATTATGCTTTGAACTAAATGAAGATTCTAACAGTGTCAGAGTGGAACCAAAGACCATGTCTGACCATTATCTTATTGACACAAAAAGAGTGTTCAAGAGGAATACCTTTGGAAATGGTGTTAGAAAAAACTACACGTTCAAGCTTAATACTAAATTATTAAAAGATGAAGATTGTATTGAATGTATCTCTACCCTTGGATACATAAATATATATTTTTTTCCCCAAAATATCAACTAGGGAATATTGGAAAAGGTTGATGTCTAATATAAAGATCCTATTGCAAACTATGGGGAAAAAGGTAGCAATTTAAAATAGAAGGTGGGAATGTGCTTTGTAGGATGAACTAATTGTTGTTGAAGAAGAGATGCAAAATGATAACAAAAATGTTGATAAAATTCTTCATCTTAGTGATATTAGGCATAAGATAAGATGTTTTTAGCGTAAAATAGCACAAGGTGCAAGGGTGAGGGCCAAAGCCATTTGGGTCAAAGATGGGGATAGAGGTTCTAAATATTTTTCAATTTTCTAAAGAAAAAATGATACTTGAAAATATTGGGCCAATTGAGAACAATGGAGAATGGCTTCATGTGACTAAGGAAATTGAAAAGGTCTTTCAATAGTTATATAAAATGCTATTTTATATTGAAGAAATGAAAAAAGAGTGTGTTCAATCCCAAGATCTCCATAAAAATTTGTTCCACGAAAAATCACAAATGGCATGGCTATTGAACTTAAGAAAGATATTTCAAAGAAGGAATTACAAAGTACCATTTTATCCTTTCAAAAAGGTAAGCCACCTAGAGTAGATTGCCTATCTGTTGAGTTCTACAGGGATAACTTGGGGAGGATTGTAGAGGATTTGTTAGAGGTCTACACAGAAGCCATAGAAGAGGGCTCACTAGGAGAAAACATTAATAGGGGAATCATAAAGTTTTTTCCCAAAAGATGGTGATAAAGGGTGTTAGTGTAAATAGTGTCTTTATCTATCTAGATAGGATATCACCTTTCTATGATTGACCTATTCAACCTTAGCTTAAGTTTACTTAGGCTTATTTTTCTTTTTGTCTCACTTCATAACATTAAGACATGTGTCCTCATGACTTGAGACACCTATTGCATGTACACTTGCCACTTGCTCACCCACTTGTGAAGTGAGGTCACAAGTGTCCCATCTTTGGAGGGGTAGTCAGAGTTTCACTCTTACCTTCTCACCTCCTCATCCTTACACCCCCCCTTAAGTGCATCTTATGGACTAATGTATGCACTAATGATGAGTCATGACTACGAGGCCATGTTGGGTAATCTCATAAGGTGGAGTAAAGGAGAAAAACCTAGTGTGAAATAAAAAACTCTCTCTAAAAGATTGGTACAAATGCAATAAAATGTACAAGTGAATAAGATAGAAGAAGGAATCTTGACGATCCCCCAAGAAATACTTCTATCATATAAGTAAAATAAACATTCCCCCCATAAGAGAGAAAGAGAGAGACTATGGATCCCCCCCCATAAGATTATAGAACCTGCATTGTTAAGTGATGCTCGAAGGAGAACACATAATGTGATCCTTGAATGTCAAAACAAAATTTCTTCCTTGTGGAAGAAGATGAATTGAAGATAGGTGCATGATATCTTCCCATTTGATAAAAATGGAAGTCTTTGAATGGTGCACATGATCCAAAGACAATAGTGAAATCTTTGAAAGTTGCTAAAAAATGCTCCATGTGAAGGTTGATGTAGAACAAAAACCAAAGATGTAGATGTGTTGATAACGACATTGATGTGGTTGTCATAAAAGGTGCCTACCAACTCTGTAAAATGGGAATCACCAAACAAGTTTTATTTTGAATTTAATTTTAAGATCTGGGTTGCTATTTTTTCACAAAATTGTAAAAATCTTCGTGAGTTATAAATAAAAGATTTTTCGCATCCGATCTTTCACAACTTGTAAAATTTTCTTGCACATTATTCTAGGGGGGTTACAATCAGGCACTTCATTAGATTCATCTCCCTCATCAAAAGGGAAAATTTTTAAGGATAAGCCCAAATGTACTTATTGTACAAGAATAGGGCATGGAGAACACCAATGTTACAAAAAGGGAATTGATGACTTGAAGACTATTCTTCAACAAACACAACTTCAATTGTCTAAGAAAAGTGGTTCTTCACTTTCTGCATCAACACCATCCACATTTTTAGCAAAGGATAAGAATATAGGTATGACACTCATTTCTTCTGCAAACAACACATCACATAAGTGGCTACTTGATTATGGCGTATCACATCACATGGTTGTATACAAGGAACTATTTTCTACATTTGAGCCTTGTTCATTCCCACCTTGATATTAATGGTGAATAACACCTATATGTCAGCTCTTGGAAAAGGATCTATTCATATTAGAGAAGGAACATTCAATGATGTACTTTATGTACCTTCCTTATCCAATAATCTCCTTTCCATTTATCAGATTACACATAGTGGCGAAAGAAAAACAATTGAGTTCACACCACATTTTGTGATCATCATAGATTTGCAAAGTAGAGATATCATTGCCACTAGTCATGCATATCATGATTTCATATTGTATTCCTTTTCTTCCTTTGGTTTTGCCGACTTTGATGATGGTTTGAGTATAGATAACATTGATACCTTCAACATGCATAAGGAGATACAATTTGTTGGATTTCTACCCTCCTCATCAGTTCCTTCACCTCACATTGATATTACATCTCCTTCACATTTTTCTTCTTCAGTATTGAGTGTTCCTTCATTGGTTTCTCATGATTTGTGGCAACAAGATATTTGCAGTTGTGTTTCCACTACAGTTGAATGGGATGATTACTTACATGGCATATCAAACTTGTTTAGTGATTCCCATTTTACAGATAGATCTAACACAAAATATATAAGACCTTTAAATTAATTTTAATTACTAATAGATCTAAATCACTAAAAATAAATGTATTAAGGATTCAAAATGAATTATGGGTTTCAAATGATGGTACCTAATTATTGGCACAAAAGTATCCTATTGCAGTCACGAGGTCTAGTCTCCCCACCATCCCCATGGTATCAGAGGGCGTGTCATGCCAACGTCACCGGTCATGCGAATTTTTTTTATCAGGTGCACTACAATTTATAGGGGGACGGATACCCGACTGATTCCTGCAGTCTAAACAAAAAAAATATTGCCACAAATTTTATGAAAAAAACTTGATACAACATGGAGAGCCCCAAACCAACCTTTCATTACCTACAATAAATTATAAAATTTGATTAAAAGTTAAAATATTATAATCATTTTAAATAAAGGATCATATACTGGACAATTAAGGAAAGATAAAAGGTAGATATAAAAGTGTCACTGTCAATTTTTTTCACAAAAACCTTTAGAAGTTTGGAAAAAAAAATTGACAATCATTTTGCAAGACCAAAAGTTATATGTTTATGTAAGGGGGAAAATAAGCATAAGGAAACATCAATAAATTAAACCCAATTAATTCAAAACAAGATAAAAATCCCAAACCATACTCATGAAATGAAGTTATAAAACTAAGAATTTGAAGAACAATGCTATCATAAAAGAGAACATAAAAAGAATCAAAGCATTACAATGTTACCATCCCTTGGCGAAGTGTAAATTGTATTGATGTTGAATGGTGTTGGATCAATAAAAAGCCTCCATTGTTGTTGCAAAAGCTTCAAAAAGTGTGTTAATGGTGATCAAAGATATAAATGTGTTTAATGTGTTTCAATGGCTATTTCAACATAACCTCTCCACAAATTCTCTAGATTCTTTGATTGTTTTTGAGAAGAAAGAAGGTTGTTTTATAGATTTTTAGGTTTGAGATGAACGATCGAGATTCAGTAATAAAAGATCATGATCAACAATTGAGAATCATTGAGAAAAATATATTGGAATGATTAGTGGGATTAGATTGGAATGATTGGTGGGATTGAGAAAATCAGGTTGAGTGGTTAGAGGGATTTGGAAATAGATGGCTTAGTCAACCAATTAGAGTGAGAAATCAGTGATCATGATTTTGCTCAATCAAAAGAGGGTGAGGATAATTATTTAATATTGGAGATGAACGTGCAAGTCATGTTTGACTTTAACAAATAGAAATATATTTGTTTGTTGACTATGTTGAATGATTTCAAACAATTGATTTAATTATTCAAGTTTAGAGAAGGGAAAGTGGTTTAATTAAATTATTAATGATAACAATTTAATTGATTTAGATGAATAGGGTATATTAGTGACATAATTAAATAATTAATATTTATTAAATTAATCAGGAGGAATAAAATTAGATTAGGTGATGATATTGTGAATTAATTAAATAATTTAAAAATTATTCAATTAATAGAGGAAAATAGGGTTAATGATGTAAATGATGTTAAAAAGAGGATTAATGATGTAAATGAGATGAAATGCAATAGTGATAATGAAAGTGATGCCGATAATGGAAAAATGCAGTTTAGGATATGTGATATGTGTTAGGTCATTTTTATATGTCTACATTTTCCCCCTCTTTGATACAAAGTATTGGTTACATTGTTTTAAAGAATTCGATGTTCAGATCAAGATTTGAAAATTTTATATGCCCCACTATGCCCCAGTGGTAAAAAAAAAGATAATATGACACTGGGCTGTCCCCTTGAGAGGTTGGCCAGAAAAAATCAATTTTCTAGTCGGGCTCGCAACAAGGTTTTGTTGTAGTTTTGATGTGTAGAAGATGAAAAATTAGGCTATAGGGTCTACGTTTATGGTTTTAGATGTTCTAAGGTGCTCAAAATTTAAACCTAGGAGGGTTTCCTAGGTAAAAATTAGGGTTTCATTTTTCCTCATTTGCACTCTTAGCCTTAGTGAATTATTACCTTTGGAGATCTTATTGTTGCAATTGTTGATTCACTATGGCGAGGATTCTAGGTGCCCCACACCATGCAAATGCAGTTCATTCATTTGGGAGGCCAGCTGGCATAGGCATTGTGGTACATACCTCTTCATTTCTTGTTTTGAATTTTGTTGTTTGCATAATTAATGCTCAAAACTGCATTGGATGATAGCAGTAATCTCACATTTTTACTACTTTTGTCCCAATTTGACCGCTTGTGTACTAGATTAGTTGATCACTATAGTAAAAATTCCACGCTAGTGAATAATTTGACTGCTATTGTAAAATTCATCCGCTATTGTTTACCGCTTTTGTGAAAAGTTCATGCTATTGTTTTTCTTTTAGGAAAGTAAATGCTTTTGTAAAATTTGCACACTATCATTTAAACCAACTATGTGTGTGAAATGTGGGTGAGTTAGTAAATCAACACAAACAGCAATGAGACGTATTATAGTAAAGATTTGAATCAAATAAACTACTCTAAATTGCAGCAAAAAAATCTCTAAAAACGTTTCATTGTTCTCTATTCTCAAGGATTTATTAAACCATTTGGCTCTCATATTTTTATATGTGCACTATGGTTGTTAAAATGACAACTTGATAAACAAGATGCTATTGAATGCAAGAAATCTAAGTTCCTATATGAAATTATGTGATGAAAGCTATGATGGAGATTATGATGAATGGATAATGTGGCTAAACTATGTGATACAAATGTTGTGATAAGAAGTTAGAATGATTTTTCACATGCTCAAATGATTAGTGATATGATAATCTAAAATGCAACTATAATGTAAAACATAGTTTAAAATGCAACTATAAAGCAAAACATGATTCTAAAATACTAACTATGAAGCTAAACATGATTCTATATGCAACTGCAAAGCAAAACATGATTCTAACTATAGACTCCAAATGCTCCAATGCTCCAAAGCTATTCCTTCATGCTAACTCTACTCGAATGTGGATGCAAAATACTATGGCAAAGGGTTGTATTTATAGGATTTTCCAAGAATCTTGTGATGTGGTAGCGATTGACGGTCCAGATTCAAACAAGAGGGATGAACGGTGGAGATGGAGAGAATGAAGAAGAATGTTCCCTTGACCAAAGACAACATGCCAAATGGATGAAGGAATCCCTTGACCAAAGAAAACATGCCAAATGGATGGAAGAATCAAGTGTGTGAGAAAAAAACCATGTGTTTGAAAGTTTGTTGAAGAAGTGTGTGAGGAATAAGCCATGTGTTTGAAAATTTCTTGAAGATAATTCTATTATTTAATTTCATGTGACCTTGGTGAGGTGGCATGAAAAGTTGTAGACATGTGCTTGAATTCCTAATTTTTGGATTAGTGAAAATTAATTAAATAAAACAAACTTTAGAAATTTGTTTATTTAATTAAATTAGAAGAATGTGATTTTAGATTTGAAGAATTAGAAGATATGAACTATATAAATAAATTCAGAATTTATTTATAAGTAGATGAAATATTAATTAAATAACTAGTATTTAATTAATTAAATGTGTTGATTGATTTTTGGTGTATACACCAACCACTAATGTAAAAACTATCCACTATTGTATAAGGTAGCCACTATCAAAAAAAGTAGCAACTATAGTAGTAAATAGGCCCACTTTCATAAAATCATACCCTGTCATCCAAAAAGGGCTCGCTATTGTCAAAAGTAAATGATTTAGCTAGTTTGTTTATAGTTGTAAGTTCATGATTTGATTTTTCTAGAAAATGTTTGACATTGTAGGTTGAATGTTTGTAGGTGGTTCTCAAACCACTATATTCTAAGGAGTGACGCTCACAACATTTGTTCGATTTGATTGTCAGATTCCAAGAGGCTGAGTGAGACTTACTTGATGTTCTGGGTTTGCGACATATATGTTATATGCCTGACATCTGATGCCATAGGGCGATGATGACTGCACTAGTAGACAGATGGCATTTTGAGACGTCCTTCCATCTTCCTATTGGCAAGGCAATGATTACACTAGAGGATGTTTGGAGGATTCTATGGATCCCCATTTATGATGAGCAAGTTGTATATGATGTTAGACAACGTACCCTCACCATGTAGTGAGTACTTGGTGTGCGATAGCTACACATGGTGGACTCAAAGATAAACTTGTCTCCATTCATCGATGGTGTTGATCCTTTGTCAATGGTATTAGCTGGTTTGATTATCGGGCCTTTGATGCTTGATCACAGAGGTAGGTTATTTCCTATTGGATGGGGCATCTACATAGAGAAGATGATGGAGTACATGACCATATATGATTGGGGTAGTAGTGCTATTTCCGTAGGCATGACACTTTTGCATCTATGGGCCTGGGAGAGGATCCCAGTGACCAAGCCTGAAGGTGTTCTTGATTGGGATGAGGATGATCCATATTCTTACAGATATTCATATTTTCTACAGTACACTTGACCCAACAAGTTACACTATCAGAGAGGTATTTTTATGATATGACTGAGTTCATTTGGTGGTCATGGCTAGCTTGTGAGGCCTGGCATGATGACATGGAGTAGCTACCTTTTTGTAGATAGACAGGGTGGCTTATAGGCCGTGTGGATAGTATTCTCAAGCGATATTTGATTGATCAGGTTCTCTATCAGTTTAGAGAGAGATAGACTCATTTTGTGGATGATTACCATGCATAGTTCGGGAGGATTCCCCAAGAGGTCAGGGTGTGGGGATGATAGCCTTCTCTACTAATGTTGTTAGAGAGTTCCAAGCACTTGCCCCATTTAGATGTGGATGGGCCATGGATCTTGCAGATCCAGGCACTACATGAGATTTTGATCAATGGTGAGCACATCATGTTCCATTACGGTTTATAGATCCTACTGATGTTGGGCTAGTAATGGGATAGGTCCAGAGAGTGGTCGATATTATTGGGAGGAGGGGTGACCAACAAAGGTTACAGATTGTTGTAGAGCAACTAGATAGAGTATGGGGTGATGGAGATCAGGATGATGGGCATGATGGGCAATAGGGTCCATAGGATGGGCAACAATAGCAAGGACCACAGGTACCGCAAAGACCACCCCCACAGGGGGATGTAGTAGGTCATATAGCATAGTTAACTACTAATAGGGATGCCCAAGTGACCGAGAGGGATGCCAAGATTGCTTGGTGCCAAGCCACAAAGGCACATGTTGCTACATTAACCGCTGAGAGAGATGGGTTTAGAGTTGAGTGTGATGGGTTGAGGTAGGAGTTAGCCACTGAGCAGAAGCAGAGGTGGAAATATAGATTGCTTTGGCTTCTTCCATTCCCCTGGCTCAGTATCAGGCTGAGCAAGATCAACTGATGATGCAGAGCATATATTACCAAACCCTATATGAGGCCTTTGTTTCAGGGGCTTAGAGATGCCCTCGTTTCAGAGAACCGAGTGTTCAGATAGGTGCAAATTCTGGTGGGAAGTCCATTAGATAGGCTCAATAGTTTCCTATTATTCCATAGCCATCTACCCATTAGAGCCAACAAAAACATAGATACCCACCTCGAGATGACCAACAAGGCTGATTTTTGTCATGGTCTTTATATTGATGTTTATTGTTTCAAAGACTCTATGTAGACATGATGTTTATTGTTTCAAAGACTTTATTTTGTATATACATTCATCGACCCAACTAAGGCCTCATATATATTTTTGTATATTTTGATATCAGACATGATGTTTGATGATGTATATGACATTCCCATTTTTGATGATATATGAGATATACCATGTTTTGACTCAGCTTTTTATGTGTTATGAGATGCTTATGGATGACTATAGATGCTTATATGTGTTGATGATTTATACATGCTCATACATTTAAATTGTACTTTTTTGATGCATTTATATAATATGGATGGATGTATGATTTATGATGTATGCGATGGATTATGATATATGATGTATGTGATGGATGATGATATGTACTGAAAAATTTGTGGATGCAGGATGCATGTGGTACTAATGATGTTGTGATGTAGGATGGAGGTGTTAGTTAGAAGAAGTTTTTGTATGATTAGAGATGGATAGAAAGTTAATGTTGTTAGTTATTGATGAGTTTGCTTTTGCTTTCATAGAGACTTCATATTTTTAGCAATCCTTATTGATGTAGCAAATAGACACAATGCACCATGGTATTGATGACCTAGGTGATGTTGTATCCATTGTGTGGACTTTGACTCTGCAAACAAAGAGAATTTTTTCTCATACCAAATATACAAAAAACCCTATTAGAGTGTATGGGTGAGTTGTTTCAAAAACATTTCGAACTAGTTACATAGAGAGGTATAGAGTACCTATCATTCAATTGCTACAAAAATTGCCCCAAAATGACTTCCACACACAGAGCAAAGCAAGTATTCGTCGTGGTAGTATTACAAAAATATCTAACAAACATAACAAACAAAAATCGATGATCAATGAACCATTCCTTCCTCTCTAAATCCTTAAGCACATCCTCGAGAGATCTTGGGAATATGACATTAAGATAAATAAAAAATATAAGATCATAAAAAGATAAACAATGTTGTAGTATCACTTGCCGTAGTTGTTTGATGTTTCAAGATGTTATGCATTAGTGATGTCTATTGTAGGAACGTTTTATCCATTAAGACATATGTTAGGATGTTGATGATGAATTATTGATAGGTAGGTAGTTAATACTTAGGCATTTTTATAGTCTGATAATGATCCAATCATTTCAACCTTTACTTTAGAAGTTTTGATTTTGTTGATTGCTTTTCCTGTCGATTTCTTTGTGAAAGGTTGAAGGCGATGTTTGTTTATTATGAATGGATAGTTTATTGCAGATAGGTGACAATGGAGATAAGACTTTTGAGGTTTTTCTAATTATTTGATGTTATTTTTGGGAGAGTTTAGAGACAATTAGGGGGACCTAAAAGGATTGACCTCGAGGGCTCATCAATGATGGCCTTGCCTATGTGAAAAATGCAGAGACATCGTAGTCGACTGTATTGAGTGACCCTTTTGGAGTTTTTTTTTACTTTTTATTGATGTTTTTTGGTTTTTGATAGGATATTTGAATGTTTTATTTTTGGGAGACTAACCTAGGGCCTCGAGGGCTCATCAGTGATGGTCTTTCCTACATTGTACATGTAGAGGTTCGTAGTTCTCTTATTTTGAATCAATGCGGCTCATCTAGGGATGACCTACAATGGTTTTGGTATTTTTTTGATGTTTTGGACTTTGCTTTGGATTTTGGATGTTTTTGATTTTTGATATTTTTTGATAGTGATGGGATGAAAAAGGATCCAATCTGCTACTAGTTTAAGGAAGTTTCCCCTAGTTTGGAACAAGATAATGTTTATTAGGGTAGATAGATGAAGATGGTGTAATAGGGTTCAACACTTGATTAGTTCTCAAGTGATGGTTGGATACACATTTTATTATGGGACAGATGGGGTGAATGCTATAAATAGTGTTGATAGATATAGATGCAAGAATTATTTAAATGTAGTGCCTGTTTGCCATGTTTTCATGATGGTATTGGTCCTAGAAGTGCCACAAGGTGGTTTTCACTTAGAGGACATTTTATTTCTCTTTATTGTTTTTTCTTGATTTTTGACTTTTTTGGTTTTTTAGCTTTTTTGCTT
The DNA here is from genome assembly GCA_007258455.2 of Sequoia sempervirens. Taxonomy (NCBI): domain Eukaryota; kingdom Viridiplantae; phylum Streptophyta; class Pinopsida; order Cupressales; family Cupressaceae; genus Sequoia; species Sequoia sempervirens. The sequence continues at coordinate 44,508,267 of VDFB02026320.1, read as the reverse complement.
GGTATATTTTGATGCATTCAAGTGTAAAACCTTTTGAGATGGATACTATTCAGAGGTTCAGCTAAAGGTTCTCCTTTAGGAGTAGCCAACTGATATGCTCTAGAACCATAGCTTACTATTATGATTAAAGGACCTAACTAGTTTGGTTCAAATTTACCCTTCTCATCCTGATTTAGCTTGGATCTTTTGATTTTATTTCGAAACCAAGTCACCAACTTGAAAGTTTATGTTTTTAATCTTCTTGTTGTAGCTTCCCTTGAGTCGATTCTGATAAACCTGGAGATGGTTTAACATGCTCAAATGCCTTGCATCTAGAAGTTCTAGCTCATTAAGTCTGGACACCTGATATTCCTCATTGCTGATCATGCCTTTTAGGGATACTCGTAGTGATGGGATCTCAACTTCAATAGGTAGGATTGCTTCAGATCTATAGACCAAGGAAAAAGGTGTTGCACCCGTGGGTGTGCAAATGCTGGTTTGGTAAGCCCATAAGGCAAGAATTATTTGCAAATACCAATCACGACCAGCATCATTAACAGTCTTTTTCAATATTTTTAGAATGCTTTTATTGGATGCTTCAGCCTACTCATTTCCTTGGGGATGGTATGGGGTTGAGAATCGGTGTTGGATAGAGAACTTTGAACAAAGTTCATGGTCATCTTGGTTTTTAAATGGAGTTTCATTATCTATTATGATAGTTTGCAGAATTTCATATTGATAGATCAAATAATTCAAGATAAACTTGGATATTTGTTTCCTTGTGATGTAGGTTAGAGGGATAGCCTCTATCCACTTTGTAAAGTACCCAGTTGTAGTTATAATGAATTTGTGCCCATTGGATGAAGTGGGAGATATATTTCCTATGAAGTCAAGTCCCCACTACAAGAAAGGCCATGGTGTAGTTATAGGTCATATCACTGTGATGTTGACATTAGCGACACTTCCTTGAGTAATGAATGGATTATTGCTCCATTGAGGGCCAATAGCACCCTATTCTCAACAACTTTTGTACTATATTAGGTCCACTAGAATGAGATCCACAAACACCTTCGTGCACTTCTTGTAAGGAAGTTTGTACTTCATCCACAATGAGACATAGACTTCATTTGTATAGGGTATCTCCTAGGATGGTCAATCAGGAATTTCTATGAACAAAGGTTTTCTTTTGATATGTCGTTAAGTTAGGGGGTATGATTCCATGCTGGATATAGGCAAACATATCTTGGTCCCAAGGTGAGTTAGGACCAACGACATCACATAAAATTTCTAATTTTGGGATATTGAAAATGCTAGTCTAAGTAGTTTCACTATGAGGAATTCATATTTGAGAATGTTTTGGGGTATGTCCAGGAGTGAACCTATTGTTTCCATAGTATCAGTAGCTTTGTTGTTGATTCTGGGAACCTATTCAAAAGTGGTAATCACAAAGTAATGCTTGAAGCGGTCTACCATTCTTTTGTATGGCATAAACTTGTCATCCTTCGTCTGATATTCAAAATTTACCTGTCTTATGACTAGATGGGAGTCACCATAGACCTGTAGTTCCTTTATCTTCCATTCTACGACCATCTTCAGTCTAGTGATGAGTGCTTCATATTCAAAAAAATTGTTAGTGCATGGCAAGCCAATCCTGTAAGCTTTGGGTATACTATCTCCCTAAGGTGTGAGAAAGAGGATACCATCCCCTGAGCCATGTTGGGTGTGGGATCCATCAAAATACAAGGTCCAACAACTTGACTAATTAGTTAGAAGTATGCTTTCATCTGGAAATTTTGATACTAGAGGTTGATGATCTTCCATAGGTGCATCGACCATTACTTGTCCCTTTATGGGTTTTCTGTCAATGTATTATATATAAAATTCACTAAGTATCATTACACACGTAGAGATCCTCCATGTTAGAGCTACCTTTTCCAATAGATACTTTAAGGGATTCACTTTTGATATCAAGTTTACTTGCCTCTTTAATATGTAGTGCCTAAGCTTCTGTGTTGCTAAGATAATAGATAAACATGCTCTTTCTATGGGTGAATAATTTAATTCATAGCCTACCAAGGTTCGACTGATATAGTATATTGCTCTTTCCTTGTTCTGATCATCTAGTTGCACTAACAAAGCTCCTAAAGCTGTTGTTGTCGTAGATACATACAAGATCATTGCCTTATCTTATATAGGAGGCATCAACACTAGGGGAGTGAGAAAATGATCCTTGACCTATTGCAAAGCTTGATCACACCTACCATCCCATTTGAATGTTATGTCCTTATGTAACAAATGGGTCAATGGATGGCACTTGTCTACTAACTGTGTGATGAATCTTCTAATGGATTGAAGCTTACCTTGTAGACTTCACAGTTGTTTCAATGTTTTTGGAGGAGGAATTTCTACTATAGATTTTACCTTGGTGAGATCCACCTCGATGCCTCTTCTTGATACAATGTAACCCAACAACTTTCCTGATGTCACACTAAATAAACACTTCTTTGGATTGAGTCATAGGTTGTATTCCTCTAGTCTATCAAATACCTTGGCTAGGTTAGCCAGATGATCTTTTATTTTTATTGATTTTTCTAATATGTTGTCCACATAGTCCTCCATGGTAATGTGCAACATATCATGGAAAATGGTGGTCATTGCTCATTGGTAGGTTGCCTCTGCATTCTTCAAACCGAATTGCATGACGTTCCAACAAAAGGTTCCCCATGTATAGGTGAAATCTATTTTGTGTTGGTCTTTGAGAGATATATTTATTTGATTGTACCCAAAAAAAATTGTCCATCAGTGAAAGCATTTCATGCCCTACAGTTAGGTCTACAATCATGTCAATGTTGGGTGTTAGCTCTCAAAAACGCAGGCAGAATGCCTCAAGAGGCTGCCAATCTCTTGATACACTTTAGGGTAACAGACAAGGTCAATAGAACTCAACCTTCTACTCTTTAGGTGCTGCTAAACCTGGGTGGGTGTACCTTTTGATTTGAGTAGATTTATATTATGATTATCCTTCTGAAATGCTATGTCCACAATGGCAGATGGAAGTGAACAATTGAAATCAAACTTGATAGTAATCTTCTGATCTAAATCCTAAAATGCTTAATTAATAGATATAAACAAACCGAATGAATTCAAAATGATGAAATACAGAAACCAGTGCCTTATCGGGTATGCAGAGTCAAATGAAACAGAAGTGGGCAACTTATTCTGGTAGAAAATCAAATTGCAGGCATATGATCTGTTCATAACTTGTATAAACAATGCAGGATTATGACTACTAAGCTCTACTTTAATAATCTAGATGAATCTTCCTGATTACTGTGATCAACAAAAGGATTTAATCTCTGCTTGAGAGAACCAGTCAATTAATCACACAGATACAACAAATATGCACTGATAAACTAAATATAAGCTTGTTACTTCAATTTAAATAACTAGAAAGAATCAACATGGAGATAGCTTAGCAATACTTTTCAATAAACTCAACATACAATTGATACCAAAAATAAACTACCACACCAGTTGAATTTTATGGGAATCACCATTTGAAAACATGCAACATAGTCTCTGGAATGAAAAATTTATTCTACTGTGTCCATTCCTAATCTACTGTATCTATTCTAAAATCTGATCCTTTTCTATTACAATCTAGGTGCATATTTATACACCAACATTAAGAATCATAACGTTTCAAATTCATGTCGGCCACCGTAGAAATCGGGCAAAACCCATGTCAGCCAGCAATAGTCACCAAGCATCAATCTGTCGGCCACAAGATTTGAAAATTGTTAATCGCTAGTGAATTAGTCGCTAAGACCACTAGAAAGTATGCCGAAGGCAAAATAACGTTTATCGCTACTTTGGTCCCTGCCGTGTTCCCCTGTTCTTCACGCATCGCCATGACATTAGGTTTTCTTACTGATGAGTGCCCATCATCGCCTTCGCCAAGACAATAGATGGTTGGCGAGATGTCTCAAAGAGTTCATTTAGTCACACCAAAAACTCCTAATTCACTTTGTGTCGCTGTGACCCAAGATATCTCTCACTGAAAGCCATCCTCCACTTGTCTTCGCCGAGACATTTCAAACTCGGGGAGACGTTATATAGAATTCTCCCTGCTACACCAAAAGGCCCGAGCCCACACCTGTTCGCCAAGAAACTTTAGATTTCTCACCGACAGAGTCCTTATGCCCCATGTATATCGCTATAGCTTCCAACGTTCGGGGGGACCTCTTGTAGACATCATTTTATTATACCAACAGTTATTTTATCTCCTGAGTCACCGAGACAAGAGAAAACTCTTGCCGATACATGAATTCATCCACCGCCGATCGATGAGACAATAGAATCTCATTATAACCTCTCATCGAAAACAACCTGTTTGGCCGAAGTGAACATTAAAGCACAAGTCGGTAAGACAAAAGACATTCGCCAAGACGCAATGCCGATAACTCCAATCTTTGCCGACGAATCACTATATGCGCAAGTGGGTGAGACCCGGCCGATTCAAGGAGACCTCACCCCGGTGAAAATACTTACGCCGATATACCTCACCCCTGTTGTCGAAACAATATGTATGTCATGCCGAATGCTGAATGCACAAGACGTATGATTGCCGAGACATTGGATGAGTCTTGCCGATAGGCAACACAGACTCATGCAAGCAGAAAACGCAACATGGGTCAGGAAGACAACAATGAGTATATGCCGATAAGAATGGCAACATGGGGAATGCATGAAACAAGGGAAATGCGCTCAAGGTAAGACCTATTTCGAAAAAATATGAATGTGAACAACACGTGAATATATCAGATTTTAACAGTTCCAACACTGGGTAGATGGAATTCATCTTTAGGGCATGCCTTATTGAGATCCCTAAAGTATGTGCAGATCCTTATGACCCCATTGAGTTTAGAAACTGCAACAAGGTTAGATACCTACTCAGGATAGTCGATGGGTCTAATGAAGCCCATGTCTAATAGTTTTTGAAACTCTACTTTGACCAAGAGTGCTATTTGTGGATGCATTTTGTGTAACTTTTGTTTGATAGGTTTAACTCCAGGGAACATTGTTAGGTGGTGTACTACCAAAGTTGGATCAAGCCCTAACATGCAAAGTTGATTTTGCATTCATTAAGGAATGTCGAGAAGTTTACCTTTTCCTCAGGATCGAGGGAAGTTGCATTATATCAGTGCCTCTGTTGTGCCCACATAGATAGGTTCATAACCTTCAACCAAGAGTGCTAATTTTTCTTGATATTCTGCAATGGGGAGATTGAATCCTCCATCTTCGAGCACCTTAGAGAGGTTTTCACCCTCAAATGCATCCTTTTTTTTTCTCTTTTCTTGATCTGATAAAGCCACATTGTGATTTTCCCTAGGGGACCTCTTTTTGATTTTTAAAATTTTCAATTTATTTGTGTTACTAGAGGATGCAATATCCCCTCCATAATATACTCCTTGATCAAGCTCCATTACAAAGATAACCTTATGATCTCCTTGTGGTATATCAATTCAAAGTCCCATGAACTCCACAATAGCCTCATCACTCTGGAATGAGTCCAAAATAGGTGTATAATGTTGTTGATCTTAGTCTATTAATTGTGGGTAAAGCAAGGGTATTTTGTCATTGGTATCACAAAGCTTATGTAGGTTGTAGCTAAGGTAGGGATATCTATTTTATCAAGGCTCCATAGGGTATCCAAGTTATAATCACTAGAGGCATAGGAATCCCATTCATATTCATTGAAATCCATTTCAGTGTGGTAATCTTTAGATGTAGGTTTAGTAGTGTGTGATATAGGGGGATTCACTACTTACGAGTTCTCTTCACTCAGAGATCCTCACGGGGAAAACTGCCCTATATCACCTCAATGGGATAGTGCGGAGGTTCTAGAATCCAAAAGAGAAGGTCACAGGGGGTCTTTGGACAAATTGACAGGCTCTCGGCCAAAGGACGTCAACACATAAAGTAGACAACAACGCGACACACTGGAGTCTCGTACGAGTCAAAGGACGAGTTTATCACAAAAATGCCTAAAGTGACTCTTTCTATTCTGAATGCTAAGACCACAGAGTGCGATAAAATAATAGAAAATGAGAATACTGAGATAAAGGAATAGAAATGATAGAAGTAAGGAGATGAAAAGGAAAGGAATACTTACAACTGTACAAGCAATGAAGCCTCCACTGAACAAAAGTCTTCAAAACCCGCAAGCATAATATTTGGAGAGAATGTTGGGGCTATATAGGGGTTTGCCTCAATCAAACCCCTGTTTTGGTGTTCCCAACTCCACAAACAACCAAGAAGATAAAGAGTGTGATGAACAAAGCGTGTGGTGAAAGCAAAACCCACTCAGGAGTAGAACCCGCACCACAAATAAGCGTGTGATAAAAGCAAACCCCACTCGAGGAGGAGAACTCATATCATGAATAAGCGTGTGATAAAAGCAAACCCCACTCGAGGAGGAGAACCCGTATCACGAAGTAAATGTGCAAATAGTAGGGGATATGGAATCCCAAGATGCTCACAAGCATGGAAATGGAATTGCAAGAGCCAAGAAGGCTATCAAGAATGTTGTAATGGAAACTTGTGAGAGCTTGAAGCTGCTACAACAAGCTGTATGTGCAAGTGAGTGATGGAGTCAAGCTAAAAACTGGTAGAGTGGAGTTAGTTGGTTGAAGAAGTCCCCCGAACTCAGAGATCCTCACGGGGAAAACTGCCCTATATCACCTCAATGGGATAGTGCGGAGGTTCTAGAATCCAAAAGAGAAGGTCACAGGGGGTCTTTGGACAAATTGACAGGCTCTCGGCCAAAGGACGTCAACACATAAAGTAGACAACAACGCGACACACTGGAGTCTCGTACGAGTCAAAGGACGAGTTTATCACAAAAATGCCTAAAGTGACTCTTTCTATTCTGAATGCTAAGACCACAGAGTGCGATAAAATAATAGAAAATGAGAATACTGAGATAAAGGAATAGAAATGATAGAAGTAAGGAGATGAAAAGGAAAGGAATACTTACAACTGTACAAGCAATGAAGCCTCCACTGAACAAAAGTCTTCAAAACCCGCAAGCATAATATTTGGAGAGAATGTTGGGGCTATATAGGGGTTTGCCTCAATCAAACCCCTGTTTTGGTGTTCCCAACTCCACAAACAACCAAGAAGATAAAGAGTGTGATGAACAAAGCGTGTGGTGAAAGCAAAACCCACTCAGGAGTAGAACCCGCACCACAAATAAGCGTGTGATAAAAGCAAACCCCACTCGAGGAGGAGAACTCATATCATGAATAAGCGTGTGATAAAAGCAAACCCCACTCGAGGAGGAGAACCCGTATCACGAAGTAAATGTGCAAATAGTAGGGGATATGGAATCCCAAGATGCTCACAAGCATGGAAATGGAATTGCAAGAGCCAAGAAGGCTATCAAGAATGTTGTAATGGAAACTTGTGAGAGCTTGAAGCTGCTACAACAAGCTGTATGTGCAAGTGAGTGATGGAGTCAAGCTAAAAACTGGTAGAGTGGAGTTAGTTGTTGAAGAAGTCCCCCAAATGAAGTGAAAGGACTTTTAAGGAGGGAAGAGAAGCTTCCCAGGCCATTTCAAAGAATCCCGAGCCGTTTCCACCGAAAAACTAAGATGACAAGTGGAAAAAATGCTTGGAAATGATCATCTAAGCGTTGAAATGTCACAGGACACCAGCGCGGTGCGCGAACTTCCACACAACGCGCTAGTGTCTGGAACGTCACACTACAAAACAACGTGAACCAGGAAGGCACAAAGTTTGATGCAAAATTAACATGCAAAGGTGGCTATTAAATAGGGGTGTTAGAGCATCTTGAAAGGGAAAGAGGCTGATGCAAGGGCTAAAATGAGCCTACTCAAGATGCTAAAGGAGTGGACACTAAAATGGAAGCAAGAATGTAGGTGAAACTGCAAAGGTGCAATTTTACTCTTATACATAGTGATGGTATTTATGTTGAGGTTTCCAAATATGTTTTGGATATACAAGTAGTTGTCTAGACATTCATAATTATCTGATATCTTAACAATGGTAGAAGGAGCTCCTTCCTCATAAGAGGTGCTTTCGATGCTTGGGGTAATCATGCATGATGAACCATAACCTAGTCCAAGATTCTTCAAGCATTTTTTTATGATGATTAGTTCTCTTATACCTTGTTCATGTAGACCAAGGCCACCTTTTCCAGTGAACCCCATGCTTTTTCTATCTAATATCCTTTAATTTTTTGGTCAAGAGGAAGGGGAGGTAGTTGTTTTTCCCATCCTTCTTCTTTGTAAATCCATAAAGATAGGTCTTCTTCAAACACTTCTTCATCTTGCATGTCTCCCCACTTGGTGAAAATGGTGGGTTTGACTTCCATTGTAACAACTTGAACATGCTTGATCTCTTTTGGTCCTCCATAAGTCTTTGGTGTTGGGGGAAGCATTCCAATGCAAAAGGATTGGTTGAAATAGTATTCTTTGCAGCCTTTGTCAAGCACTTCGATCTTGAGATTGGACTTTGGGGGCTCAGTTGATGAAGGTGCAATCAAGGATGAAGGTAGTGAGGATGGGTCAACATATGAAAAAGAGTGGAAAGATATATCATTGTTGGGTATTTGAAGAATCCTTTTGTACTTCTCTTCTAATTTTGTGCAGTAATGAAAAAGTTCGGGGTCAACATTTATGGTAACTTCCTTATCATTATAAGGAAATTTTAAGCACTGATGGAATGTGGAAGGAACTACTTATAAGACATGGATCCATGGTCATCCCAAGAAAAGGTTGTATGGTAGCCCAAGATCCAGTACTTAACATGTTGTCTCTGCTATCATTGGTCTAATTTGAATGGGAAGTCTGATTGTTCCTTCTAAATTTCACTTCATATCATCGTAAGCCCTTATGTTGATACTTTTATTTTTATCTATTACGTCATCAAAATATCCTAGTTATTTTAATAATTTTAGGGTACAAATTTTTAAGCATGCACCGTTATCTATCAGTACTCTCTTAACCTTGTGTTTATGGACACAAACTTCTAGATAGAGCGCTTGATTGTGGAAAGATTTTTGTAGAAGGTCTTTCTCAGAAAAGACTAAGTGATGGGTGGAGGTGATATTACCAACCATGGATTGAAACTGATCAAGGTTAAGGTTGTTAGGGACTGATGTTTCAACAAGATCTTTCTCCAAGATTTCTTTATGTGTTGGTGACAACTTCAAAAGCTCAAGGATGGAAATTAAGGCTGGAGTTTTATTTAATTTTTCCACAATACTATAGCCATTTGATGGCTTAATTGTGGCTTTTGCTTGGGGTGGTGCTCCTTGGATTGTAACTCTCCCTCTTCGTGTAGTTATGTTACACTCAGGATCTTTGCCTAGTATGGTTACAACATTGATGGTATGATCATCTTGAGAGATGTTTCCTATGAGTTCATTTTAGGCAAAGTTGGCCTTATGATAATCTTGCTCTTTGCCCTTGTCATTTCCCCTAGAATGGTCAGAGATTGGATTCTTGTAGATTTTTAAGTCTTTATTTCTAGGACGAGGCTCTATGTCGACCTCTCCTGTTTATATTAAGTCTTGCATGATGTTTTTGAGCCTCATGCAATTGCTGGTGGTATGACCCTTGATCTTATGAAATTCACACTTTTTGTTCTCATTATACCAAGGGGGTTTGAAATTTGGCTCCTCATAGCTTGTTTTTTCATTAATCTTGATAAGGTTTGTTTGGACCAATTTACGCATGATTACCTCAAGGTGTTCTCCCAATGGGGTGAATTTCCTTCTAGGTTGGTCATATTGCCTTGGAGGCCTCCTTTCATTATCCTATCCATGATTTTGCTATTGGTTATTTGATTGGTTGTTCTGAGGATGATTGAGTTGGTTTTTTTGGCGCGTTGTTTGGAGCATAGCTTTGTTGTGTAGTTTGAACAGTATTTTGTGGGCCATTGGAAGGTTGTATGTTTCGTACAACCTTAGCATCAACCACTCCATCATTGTTTAAATTTTGTTCTTCACCCATATCTTTGGTTTTTCATTTGAACTAGAAGATTGTTCCTTAGGATTGTAGAGTTTAATTACTCCCCTTGCGATGAGAGCTCTTTTTATTAGCAAACCCTTTTCAATAGTCTCCTCAAAGTTGTTAGGGCACAATATAGTGAGTTGGTAGTTAATGTCTACATGTACGTTAGAGATAAAGATGTCTACAAGTTGTTTCTTGGGAATAGGCCATTTACATTTGTTGGCTTTGTGTCTCCATCTTTGTAGATATAAAGCAAATGATTTGCCTTGACTTTTTTTGATTTTGTAGAGATTGGGGATCATTATATCCTGCTTTATGTTGTATGAGAAATGATTAAAAATTTTGTTTGACAACTCATCGAATGTTTAGATACTAGGTGGTAGATGAGAGAACCACTCGATAGTGACCTCGTCGAGACTTAGTGGAAAAAGTATCATTAGATATGCATCATTGCATTGTAGATCCATGCAATCCACTGAGAATTCTTGCACGTGCTCTATTGGATCCCCTCTTCCCCTATATTTGTCAAATTTTGGTATTTTAAAGTTCTTGGGGAAAGGTATCATAGATAAGTTTTCATCAAAAGGATATGGACAAATATCTTGTAGAGCATAACTCTTATTTGGATTTCCAATTTGTATGTATAAGTTATTCTTTGGTTGATGGTTTGTAGTTGCATGCTTATGTTGTTAGTTGGTGTGCTTGCTTGAGGATTTTGTATGTTGTAGCCTTGTTGTCCTATGAAATTTGTTTGGTCATAAATGGGATATTGTGTTTGTATGGGACATTTATGACCATGTTGTGTGTAAGGAATATTGGGTCCTTGTTGTGTGTTGTAGGTATGTTGAGTTTGTGGTACACCCTAATATTGATTTTGAGATACTCCTTGGTATTGATTGTGTGGAACTTCTTGATATTGATTTTGAGGGATACCTTGGTATTGCGTTTGAGGTACATCTTGTTGTTGCGTGATAGGAGTTTGAGTTTGTGGAATACCATGATATTATGTTTGGTGTATACCTTGGTGTTGTGAATTATGAGGAGTACCTTGGTAGTGCGTTTGGGGTACACCTTGTTATGGATTTTGTTGAGGAGTACCTTGGTAGTTCATTTGGGTTACACCTTGTTGTTGTAGATTTTGTTGAGTACCTTGGTAGTTCGTTTGGGGTACACCTTGTTATTGTGGATTTTGAAGAGTACCTTGGTAGCTCGTTTGGGGTACACGTTGTTGTAGATTTTATTGAGGAATACCTTGATAGTTCATTTGGGGTACACCTTTCCGTTGTGGATTTTGAAGAGTACCTTGGTAGTTCATTTGGGGTACACTTTGTTGAGGAGTACCTTGATCTAGTTCGTTTGTGGTACACCTTGTTGTTGTAGATTTTGTTGAGGAGTACTTTGATAGTTTATTTGGGGTACACCTTGTTGTTATGGATTTTGAAGAGTACCTTGGTAGTTCATTTGGGGTACACCTTGTTGTTGTGGATTTTGTTGTGATTTCCCTTGTTGATATTGTGTGTTATTTGAAGGGTCATAATATGATGTTTTTTGCAGCATGTATTGTCCTTGTGACGAGATGATACCTTGTTGATCCACTACATGTTGTGGTGGTCTTATTGGAAGGATTCCCATGTTTTGCATAGTGTTGTGGGGTGGCATGTTTTGAGTTGAATTTCCTTGATATTGTTGAGCCACTGTTGCTTGCTCAATTTGTGATGGTTGCTTAAACCATGGGTTATCTAGAGGTTGGGGTTTAGATTGATTGTTGTTTTGTGAGAACAAGGATGGTATCTTGGGATCCACCATTGGTTTTGGTGTCTATCTAACCACCATTTGTTCTCCTAATGGAATGAGGTTAGGATCCTTAAGAATGTCTATGTTAAAGTTTATGGGTAGTTTGACACCACTTTGTGCTAATGTAAGGAAATATGAGTTTGCATTCTTCCCAAGCATTTTTTCCATAAGTTTCTGCATCTTAGGATCTTGGGAGTACAGTAAGATTTTTTCTTCGGTAAGTTCCTCATCACTATCATATTCTTCTATGATGACACTAGGATGTTGGGTTTGTCTAGAAATCATGTTTTGATGTTCAAGCAATGTTTCCTCTTCACTAGGTGGTTGATTTTGTGTAGCTTTAAACATGGGTTCTCTTTGAGGAGATGAAAGGTCATTTGGATTGTAACCCCATGATTGAGGTTCCTCATTAGTGGTGTTTGTCTTGGGTGCACTAGAACTACTCTTGTTGGCTTCCATTCTTTTCTTGTGTTGAGATCTTGTTGTTGTCATAAACAAGTTCAAGACCTTGGTGAATTTTTTGATCACTAATTATGAAATGGGATGGTTTTTTTTAGGATTTTTTCTAAAATGATGTATGAATATGATGTCTGAAAAACCTTTTGGTCAAAGGTTGTTGATGGTTCACTATGGATTGTATGTTTTATGCTCAAGACCCTAGAGTATGAGTGATTTTGGTGGATGTTTTGAGATGACGCTAATCTTAGGACACAAGGTGTACAAGACTTGGATTGATATTTTGCTTTGTTTTAAAGGATATGTTGATACTATACTTGAACTAGCCTTGAGGTTGCAAGCAAAGGTTGATGTTAATATCCTAGAAAATGGGAGCAAGAGGATAATCCAAGTTGTTGTGTTTGATTTGTGTCTTAAAACTAGGTTGATGTTTTGATTTGCTAGGATATGGAAAGATGCTGATATGATTTGTTGCAAGTTTGCTTATTTGTGTTTCAAAGGATGACGAATTAACCATTTTTGGATAAATTCTGATTTACACCAAGAAGCAGAACAATAACAGTATTTGTTCAGGATAGTAGTGGTAATTTTTAGGATAGTAGTGGTTGCTTTTTTAGAATGACTGTGACAAAGTTGAGCAATAATAGTTTCTATTTCAATTTGTGACTGGTAAACAAAGAGGACAATAGAGAAAAAATTGACAATAATAGTGAAAACTGGGACAACTACGGTAAATGCTCTGAAACAATAGTGGCCAAATTTTGGACAATAACTATCATGCAATAGTGCTAACAATAGTGGTTATCTGAACAATAGCGAGTAAGTTTAGGTCAATCGTATTAAGATTTTTGGGCAGTATCGACAATGTTGTTAGAACAACTACGACTCTGTTTAATATGACTATGAGAAATATGTCAATAGCGGTCTCTATGTATTTTGTGACTAGTAAAAAAAGAGGAAAATAGCGGCAATTTTAGACAAAAGTGGTCAAAATTTAGTACAACAATGGAAATATTCTGGAATAGAAGCAACCAAAATGATAGTAGTGACTTTGTTTCCAAAATATCTAGTTTTTGATGGCAGTTTGTTGGATAAGTTTTGCAAGTTTCTGATTTTTGGTTGATCTAATGTTTTGAGAATTATGTCTAAGATTTGGCAAGTGATAAAACACATCAATCAAAGTGTATAAACTGACCGTAGTGTTTTGAATGTAAGAGGCCAAAATTAATCCAAGTTTAAATTGATAACAACATCAAAACTATTTCAAGCAATATTATCCCTAAGGTCAAATTGGCCAATGGCAACACTTTTAGGCCCACAACTTGTAAGCTCCTTTAAAGTAAGGGTAGGGACACCTAAAGGGATGTATACACTTAAGTCTTTCGAGAGTGAATAGATAGGGGCCTCCTGGAATGGAAGGATAACCCAAATCACCCTATCCCGGGAAAGCTACAAGTAGCTTATGCTAAGCTAAGGATTTCTGTCTCAACTCAAGGGAGTTCATATGGTGAGTAAAATATCTTCAGGGTACGGTGCACATCCCTTGCACTGAATTGTGTCACCAAGTAGAATATCTCAATCAATAAGGTGGGAAAAACTACTATAAAGCTTTTAGTCACTGCTTGAGGGACTAATGCCTTGCGAGCACATAGTGAGCCACTTAATGCTTTAACCACTCCTACTAGGGAGACTTATATGCAAAGGTACCTCCCCATTTTGAATGGCACTATCCGGTAAAGGCTAACGCCAGTTAAATATTGGCTTTTTCCAACATCATTTATATAGTGGCTTGAGGGAAATTCCACTTTAGGTCGCCTTCGAGTTCTCCTTTTGGGATGTGTCTCTTAGGCAGGCCTAATCTAAAGGTAATGATGAAAAAAATGATTGTGAAACCCAAAGTGCTTTTCATCACCCAGAATCATCCAAAGATGCAAGGGGAGAGGATACACACTTGGTTTTCCAAACACGATGAACATGGTAGATAATTTATAGCAGTTTCATTTTAAGCCCCAAAAGTGAAGCGTGTAAAGATAATAATTCATTTTTTAGATGCACCAACTTCAAAATGTTTGAAAAGTCAAGCAAGAAATTCCATTGAAAAAAATGATTTGTTTGATTTTTATAGAACCAAATTGAAACATGAAAGATTTGTACCCAAGTTGTAATGCACCAAAGTAAACATACGAGTTGTGTTGTTCATTTTTATTACACCAAAATGAAATGTGAAATTTGTAGGTTCAATTTAGGAACACCAAAACGAGATGTGAGATTTGATTGTTCAGTTTTAAGGAGCACCAAAAAAAAATGTGAGATTTGATTGTTCAATTTTAAGGAGCACCAAAACGAAATGTGAGATTTGATTATTCAGTTTTAAAGCACCAAAATGAAATGTTTTAACTAAAAATGCTTTGAAAATTGAAAGGCCTTAGACCATTCGTCAACTGCAAGTAAAATGTTAGTTTTTCACATGAAAACATGCCATAATACCTAAGGGTTGCATCAAAAATGTTAGAAAACCTCACCAACACAACAAAAAACCAATGGCTAGGGTTAGGTAGATCAAAAAATCAAAGAAAAACTTTGCAGATTGAAGCAGAACAAAAAGCAGAATAGTAGCATATCTATTTAGTACAATAGGTAACTTTTCTTTGGAACAACCATGGTAATGTCAGACAATAGCGGTACAAACAAAGTATGACCATGAACTTGTTTAGGACAAAAGTGACCTTGTAAAAGTTAGCTTTGTTAGAAACCTGCAATATAGAACAAACAATAGTAGTCTGTTTGATGATAGCGGTCAAACTTAGGAAGACCGTGGTAAGACCGTGAAGATGACAACATTCAAATTTTGGAACTTTCGCATTTCAAATAGTAATAATGTTTCTTGCAAAAGACATTAACATTCTGAGACTTGTAATTGCTCAAAAAAACTTACGAAAACATTAGTGTTAAGGACCTAGGTCCCACCGGGCGTGCCAATTAATGTAAGGGGGAAATTAAGCATAAGGTAACAACAATGAATTAAACCCAATTGATTCAAAACAAGATCAAAATCCCAAACCATACTCATGAAATGAAGTTATCAAACTAAGAATTCAAAGAACAATGCTATCATAAAAGAGAACATAAAATGAATCAAAGCATTATAATGTTACCATCCCATGGGGAAGTGTAATTCATATTGATGTTGGATCAATACGAAGCCTCCATTGTTGTTGCAAAGGCTTCAAAAAGTGTGTTAATGGTGATCAAAGATGTAAATGTGCTTAATGTCCTTCAATGGCTATTTCGACATAACCTCTCCACAAATTCCCTAGATTTTCCGATTGTTTTTTAGTAGAAAGAAGGTTGTTTTATAGATTTTTCAGTTTGAGATAAACGATCGAGATTCAGTAGTGAAAGATCATGATCCACGGTTGAGAATCGTTGAGAAAAAAATAGATTGGAATGATTAGTGGAATTAGATTGGAATGATTGGTGGGATTGAGAAAATCATGTTGAGTGGTTAGTGGGATTGAAGAAATTAGTGGGATTGGGAAATAGATGGGTTAGTCAACCAACTAGAATGAGAAATTAGTAGTCATGATTTTCTCAATCAAAAGAGGGTGAGGATAATTAATTAATTGAATAATTAATTAATATTGGAGATGAGCTTGCAAGTCATGTTTGACTTTAACAAATAGAGATATATTTGTTTGTTGACTATGTTGAATGATTTCAAATAATTGATTTAATTATTCAAGTTTAGAGAAGGGAAAGTGGTTTAATTAAATTATTAATAATAACAATTTAATTGATTTAGATGAATAGGGTATATTAGTGAAATAATTAAATAAATGATGTTTATTTAATTAATTAGGAGGAATAAAATTAGATTAGGTGACGATATTGTGAATTAATTAAATAATTTAAAGATTATTCAATTAATAGAGGAAAATAGGGTTAATTATGTAAATAATGTTAAGAAGAGGATTAATGATGTAAATGAGATGAAATGCAATAGTGATAATGAAAGTGATGCCAATAATGAAAAAATGTAGTTTAGGATATGTGATATGCATTAGGTCATTTTTACATATCTATAGTGTTATCAACAGGAGTGCACCTGAATGTGAAAGCAAAGATGCTTTGCAATCCTATGTAACATGGAAAAACTTTCAGGTTGTGGGTACCCTATGTTGAAAGTTAACCTCTAGATTGTAGGCCGACTTCCTTTATGATTTTCTAATGATGGACTGTAAACTTTGATGGAAAAGGGAAGAAGGCTTGAATTGAATGCATAAACTAAAATTTAAACCTCGGTGATGCACCTAAATGATGATAAAACTTACAGAGCGATTCACAATTATTCTCAAAAATCTGTTTACACAATTCAGAAATGGCTTCACAAAAGTGTTTCTTAAGATGGCCAAATAGTTTGATACTTCAAAAAGGAAAAAAAAATCTCACAATTTAAAGTTCAAAATGAAAAGAGCACACTACCTAAGACCTATGAAGGAGGTATGATAATGAATAAGACAAACTTAAAGGTTTGGATAATTAAAACACAATAACTTCATTAGTTTATTCATAGAGATACTTTTCATTATTTTTGAAGAGGTAAAATTATGGATTCTAAAAGAGAATAACAAGAAAATACTGCATAAAGACTCCAAAATTAACTTGTAAAAACTGTTGCATAATATTAACAGTGTAAAAATATGAGTTACAAGATCTCTCTCTGCAAAGTGCAAAGGAAAATAAAATCATGAACTAAGGAAAAAAGACTAAGTATTTTTCCTATATATAATAAAGGGCTTCAAAAAGCCAAGAGGAGATAACTAAAGTCAAAATACTAAACTCCAAAGCTATTCATGAGAAAAAACAAAACTACCTGAAAATCAGACCCACCAATGCTGTAAACTAAGCTTAGACAGCTCAAAACTTCATGTCACAATGTATATAATTGCAGGGTAACTCGAAATGGCTCCTGAGTGCATGGAGGTGGCACTGAAAGTGATCTAAAAGTAAAAATATCTTCCTCACGAGAAAAGAAGAAAAGCCTCAAAAAGAGGGCCCACCATTGAAGCAAACTGAACTCAAAATGTTGTAAACTTCTCCTCTTAATGTGCATGATCAAAAGCAACTCAAAACTGAAAGAAAACTCCACCATTTGCCCCATTTTGCATGATTGGATCTTCAGTTCACTTTACTTGTATTTCTGCATGACCTTAGGAAAAGAGAACTATTTGGTTAAATATTAAAGATAATCAATTTGATTATTTTAATATTTAATATGTAGTAGTCCTCCTTTTATTATTACATATTAAATATTAAGGTAATTATCACCTTTAATATTTAATTTCATTGTTGTTTTTTGCTAATAATTATGCGAAAATACAAGTGATTAGCATGTTCACTTCAAAATTTCATGAAAATATTGAAGTCAATCTATCAAAATCATTATCAACTCACGGCTCCATTAGGTCAATTGACTTGAAAGTCATAGACCATAGCAATAATAATAATCTGAAATGATTTTGTTAAAAAATAAGTAAAAAATGCTTAGTATTCGAAATAGGCTTTTGAGTAAAAGCCATTCGAACCCTAATCCCAAGCTCACTTTCACTTAGAATTTTGAGAGCAACTGTGCTTCTTGGCTCCCGCTACCAGATAGGGTTTGAAGCTTTCTTCAGCATTTCTTGCCTTCATGTTGCACATTTTCTGTTGCTTTTGGACTTTTGGATGGAGATTCTATAGAAAAACACTTGGGGTAAGTCATTTTTTTGCTACAAATCTGAATGATGACCTCCATTTTTTTAAAGTATTCCGGCCTTCTTAGTTGTGACCTCTCAAATTTTTGATGCATTTTTTTAAATATCTTCTTTTTCTGTTGAATGATGCCGCCATTGGGGAGTCCTTGAAGCCTTATACTGAACCTTTGGAGGAATTTTATGTGAAAGAATCCACTAACTTGAAAATATTCTCCTACAGCAAGCTAAGGTAAACTTTTCCTCATTTGACTCTGCATTTCTCCATGTATTTGCTGCTAAAAACCTCTCATTATATGGCTGCGGTCTGAGAAACACTAAGGGTATCTTTATTTTTCAATGGCTTGAGAGTTTCTCTATTTTAAACATTTTATGTGCAAGGATTCAAGTTCCTTACTCTGGATGGAAGCATCTATCTGGATTTTGAAGTGTTTCCTTTACTTACAGGCCACCACTATTCATGATTTCTTCTAAAAAAATGAAAGACCTGAAATAGAATTTATGTTTATAGGTTGCGGCTATCTTGAAACCCTAGCTAGTTTCTTCATTATCATGTGAAAAAGACTTATGGGTTGTGATAGGTCGAATTTGGGTGCTAGAAAATGAACAACAAGCAAAAGAGTGCAAAATAACACTAAAAACAACCTACACCTCAAGATTAGCCTAGTTGGATTCAACACAAAAATAAAGAAGACAAATGAAACTTTTTACCTTGCGTCGAATCGATTCTTTGGTTGGCCCTTCAATTTTTGGTGTTGTATGCTCCTTGGATGGCAAGATGCAAGCTAGATGGTGATATGAAGATGGATGCAAGTGGGTGCAAACATGAAAATGACTAAGTATGGATTCTAGAAAAAAATTGCAAGAGTTTGGCTACAATGCATGATCCCCTCCAAAATGAGAGAAAAGAGGGGTATTTATAGAGATTTTGGAAATCTCTAGGGAAATGGATGGTCAAGATTGAGCCACCAAGATCAAGATGTAGGGCCAAGGTGATTTGAGAACTCACAAGCCCTCACATCTTGACATGTGGCAAGTGATATGGCTTAAAAGGGATGATGTGTACATGAGGTGGAAGGATAGTACATGACATGGAGGGGGTACATAGTACCTTGGGATTGGGACAAGATCTCATAAAGGAGGTACTTGTCCCCATGTGGGGAATCAAAAATTCCTCAAATATCCTCATGGGGATGAGAAAAGGAATTTAATTTTTTTTTAAATGCATTGGGGGATTAAATGCGAATTAAAAATTCACATGGGGAATGGAGATGCCTTATCCAAAAGGAGAGCATTTAATAGAGTTGACTCAATTAAGTGATTAGGATTGTGCAAGTACTTGATTAGACTAATTAATGAAGACTAGAAGAGGGTTAGATTTCACATGTGACTTAATGTGACAAGTCAAAGATCACATGGGGAAGAATAAAATGAATTTAATATTCATTGGAAGGATAAAAGGAATTAAAAATTCTTTGAGAGGTTGATTAGGCTAGTTAATGAAGGATTAGAGGAGGGTTAGGTGGCTAAAAGAGATTAGAGGCCAACTTGCAAAATTTGGAGGATGTGACACATCCTAATCAAGGATTAGGCATGTGCACATCCCTAATGATGAAATTAGAAGATGGATTAGGATTAGATAAAAATGATGGAGGATGTGACATAAAGGGAATTAAATAAATGGCATATTTATTTAATTTATTTGATGAAAGGGGGAAGGCATTTAATTATTTAACTAGATACCTTAGGGATTAGAAGAACTTTAGAGGGATTAATTAAATAATAGTGATATTAATTAATTAATGCGGATAAGGGGAAGCTTAGATGAAAAGGGATAAATTTGGATAAATCAAGTGTCCAAATTTAGGTGTCTACATTTTTCCCCTCTTTGAGATAGTGTTATGAAATAACATCATTTCAAAGAATATTAAAACATAGAACCTAGAAGAAGATGGTTAGATTGGGAAAAATGCCCCAGTCATTCAAAGGAGTGACTAGGAAGATAAAAAGAAAATGATGGAAAATTAGGGATGAAGGATGCCCCCTCGAGAGGACATGTGGGCTCAAGAGAACACGGGTGTGCTCTCGAAATGGATGAGATGATGCAAGGTGAGATGAAGAAGATGATGCAAAGTGATGGGTGAGAAAAGATGAAAAGGTGGCAGGAGATTGGGAGGGGAGAGTGATTAAGGATGAATGGATGGGGGGGTACATGCAAGAGGATGGAATGAAAAGTGAAATGCAATCCTAATGCAATTTTCCATCGTTGAAGCACTGATTTTTGCTATAGCAGAAGACACGAGATGCCATGGTATGAAGAACCAAGGCGGATTAGTGTCTAATGCATAAAACAAACATAACAAACAAGAAGGCTATCCCAACACCCCAAAGTTGTGGTGACCTTGGTTGGGCCAGGTATTGGGATAACCACAAGCACACAAGGATGCCCCAGCGTAACACAAGACCTCAGGGATCTTGGTGGGTACTACGTGGGACAACCGAGAAGACAAAGAAAAGATCAAGATACGCCCCTATGTTGACTAGTCAAAGCACACCATGATATGATGGATCAAGGCGACCATGACAAGTGATGATATGGAGCTCAAATGATAAAAAAAGTCAAAAGAATCAAAAGATCACAATCAATTTCAAACGTCCTTTGCTATAGGATCAAGGGGATGGATGGGATTGATGAGGTCTGTTAGGAAGGATGCATCCTGTTGAGACCGATAATGGATACTAAATTAAAAGATCGATATGATGCAAGATATTTAGAACCGATTGGATTTGATGATACAAGTGAATCTCATTTGTTAAGATCCAGCTAGATAAGGGAATAGCTTGATGACACAACACAAGAGACATGACACAAGATAAGAGACTGACACATCCTAATGACCTAGGGGGTGATCAAAGATTAGCCTTGCCTATGTGAAAGCGCAAAGCCCTCGTAGTTCGATAAAAGGCTGACGAAAAACCATGATGGAGATTTCGATGGATGATAAAGATAGGATGGGGAACAAGAGAAAAGTGGACAATATAGATTGATGATGGATGGAACCCCGGGGGTGGATCAAATGATCGACTTTGCCTACGTGAAAGCACGGGGGCAACTTAGTTCAACGAAAGGACAAAGGCAACTGATGGATACAAGATGATGAGATAACCCTAGATAAGGGGATGAGATGATGGGACTGAGACGATGGGACAAGATAAACCTGTTCGATTGGATCAGAGGATGGTGACTACAAAAAGCTCAGAGATGGGATAGGTATCCAAATCAGCAAAAGATGAATTGGGAGGATGATAAGATGAAAGATTACTCGGAACGAGTGAACAGATGATCGAGAGGGATGAACGACTACTCAAAATGAGTAAATGACCGCTCACAATGGATGAATGATTCTTGGAATGAGAAGATGAAGGTTTGGAATAAATGAAGGTTTGGAAGAGATCAAGAGGGATGTTTGAGATGATGGATGAAGATTTGAAATGGATGAATGTTTACTCAAAATGAGTAAACATATGATTAGAAGGGATGGACTAGTAAACAAATGTTTGAGATAATGGATGATTAGAATGGATTAATAGAACAAAATTGAAGAATAGGGTAGGTGGGAGGGATCTTAAGATTTGTTTCGATATCCAAAGATCTTGACTGCAAATGGGCTAAAGCTCAGATTAGGGTCTTGGTTAAGCTCAGATTGGGATTAGAGTAAAGCTCAGATTAGGATTGAATTGAAGCTTAGAATGATTGGATGATGTGATGGGATTGATTCCACACCAAGTTTCAGAGTTTAAGGGATGTAAGGTGTTGATAATCAGATTTTTCTAGATTTGGCAATTTTCAAAAATTGTCAAATTTTGCCATTTTAGGAAACTTCACGGTCATATGTTGGAGAGCTCAGTTTTTTTCCAAAAAATACCCAAAACTAAGATAGGATGAATTGCCAACTAATATCCCAAATTTGAGACATGCATTTTGAGTTATTGAAAATATTAATTTTTCAAATGTTGAAAAAAAAACACTAAATTGCGATTTTGAGGGTCAAAATGAAAGTTTGAGGCCTCGAAAATGTGGCAAAACGGGATCCAAGGGACTTCTAGTTGATTGAGAATCTACATGCCATCTCATAATGCAACCACTCGTAAAATTTCAGCTCAAACAGACACCCGAGTCAAAAGTTATGGCCTCCGGA
The DNA here is from genome assembly GCA_007258455.2 of Sequoia sempervirens. Lineage (NCBI taxonomy): Eukaryota > Viridiplantae > Streptophyta > Pinopsida > Cupressales > Cupressaceae > Sequoia > Sequoia sempervirens. The sequence goes on along the minus strand of VDFB02026320.1, from coordinate 44,486,049 downwards.
AGTTTCAGCATAAAAATCAAAACTCTCGAAACGAAGTCTAGATGGTTGGGATGGATGACCCGATGATGGAGGAGGTGATTTCGGTGATGAAATGATGATCCAAAGAGGGGGAAAAAATTAAAATAAAAAAATAAAAAAAATAAAAAGCTAGAAGGGCTGGTTCGCCCGAGGATGATCAGGGCGGGTCCACTCGAGGATGATCAGGGCGGGTCCGCCCACGGATCGGGGCCGGTCCGCCCGAGGATGATTGGGGTGGGTCCGCCCGAGGAGCTGGGCGGGTCTGCCCGAGGACGGACCTGGCCTTTCGAGATTAGGGTGGAATGGGTCCGCCCAAGGATTGGGTCACGGAGAGGGTGGGTTGGCCCAAGAGCCGGGCAGGCGCTCGAGCCAAGGCGGGTCCGCCTGAGGACTTCGAGGCGGGTCCGGCCATAACCAGTGGGAACCCGCCTGGACCAGACGAGGTTAGGGATCCGGCAAGGGGATAGAGGAAGATGGCACAAAAGAAGTGGAAGTGATGATGATGAGGTAGATGGCATTGGGTGGCATGGAGAGTAGCCTATAGCTAGATACCAATGACAAGGGATTATGTGATGGGATGAGGGAAGAGGATGGGGGGAGGAAAAAGATTATTTGGATGGATTGGATAAAGGGATAAGGATTGGGATGAGGAAAAGGTGACCAGATGGATAGATGAAAATGGATGCCATGACAGAAGGATAGGAAGATAGGGATGGGAAGATGGATATAAGGATTGTGTGGAGGGATAAAAGATAAGGATGGGGAGATGGATATATTGATAAGGAGATAAGGATAGGGAAATGGAAGGGATTGTTTTGATGGAATGAATGATGTCTCCAAGGACTGTATCACAAAGGAAGATAAATGCCCCCACTCTAGATATGTCATGTATAATGAGGCATGAGAGATGGAAGATGGGAAAATGAAGGAGATAACTGAGGAAGATAGGATGGGTGATTAAGGGATATGATAGAGTATGTGTGAAGGGAATGTATACCAAGAGGTGTCCAAAGCATGCATAGATAGGTGCCCCTATTTTTTTATCAAGATCACAGGAAGGATGGAGGGATGGGATAAATGAGATATGCCAAGCAGGATGTGTAAGATAGGAAGGATGGAGGGGATGAATGAAGAGGACATATAGCAAGAAGACGGGTGCATAGCTGGAAGCATAGCAGGAAGCATAGCGGATGGAGGGAATGCATATCAGGAAGTTGCCCCCAAGTGCAGATGGGGATTTATGCATGACGCATGTTTGCCAGGTTTTTATCATGGTACTTATCCAAGGCGCTTGTTTGCCAAGTTTTCACCATTGGACGAATTTTTTCTTTTTACTTTTTTTTTTTAATTTTTGGATTTTGAACTTTTTTGGATTTTTGGAATTTTTGGATAGCATGCAAAAGGAGACGGATAAGGATAGGGAGGTGAATAAGTGGATTTAGAAGACATGCGATAAGGATATGGATGAAGGACTCAAGCATCGAGTTCCATACGAGGTATTAAGAGCTCATGTTCGAACTGACTGTTGGATGTTGGTACAACCTTATTAGGAGAAATGGATTATGCAAAAGGATGAATTAGAGGGATTTGAGAGGGGAGATACATGGGATAATGGATGGGATGCTGCAAGGTGTATGGATAGAATGATGGGGTGGATGTATGGTGGGGTGGTGAGTTCAAGACCAACATTGGCACATGTGGTGGTGTATGTGGAAAGATCAGCGGATGAATGGATGGAGAATGTGGGGATAATGGAGATGGAATAGTGAATTTCAGGACATAGGGACCCAAAACAGACTTAGGAGATGAAAGGGGTGTATGATTAGCTTTTGGATTAGCAACTTTTGATGTTCTTACAAATTTTTCATTTGATGGCATTGCATCTTTTTTCTTTGGGATCCACATGGTTTTGATTTTTGCTTTAGTGGGCCTTTGTGGCCGATGGGTTTGATTTGGATTGTGGATTTGATTTTTCTTTTCTTCAACATGTCATTTAGAGGGGACATGGGGAGCTTTAGATTCATGTGGATGTTTGGATTTATGTAGTTTTACTTTATCATCCAAAGTGCTTTTAGTAGCAATGGGATGGGTATGAGGAGACAGATGATGTGGAGCGATGAAGGTAGGATTATGAGGATTACATGTAGATGGAGCATGTGTAGGTTGATCCTGATTAAGGGATATGTGAGAGGGATCTTTATGATGGATGATATGGATAGGTGTTGGATGGGTGAAAGGATGAGATAGAGGAGGTGATCTTTGGATATACGGACCCCAAGCATACGGAGTGGGTGGAAGGACATAAGAACCCAAGATGGATGGAGTAGATGAAGGATGGGATATGGTGGATGGAGGGATGTAAGGACCCAAAATGGATGGAGCAGATGAAGGAGGAATATGGACGGTTGTTTTGAGGTGATATGATGAAGGAGGAGGGATGGAAGCATATGATCTAGTGGAGTGATGGGAAGAGCCGACATTTCTTTTGGAAAAGGCTCATTGAGGATGTCTAGAGGTTGTACCAACATCTTTATATTGTGAATCTTGGGAAATAGGTCCAAGACCTTGCATGCAGATTTGTTCTTTGACTTGGATGGGCTCTAAAATACCTTGCTCATGAAGGCCTAGACCTTTTCCTTGATAGTTCATTTTCTTGAGCATGCGATCCATGATAGGATTTGTGTTATTCTAAAAACATGATGCGAGTCCATTATTAGGTGGAGGATGATGGGTGGTAAATACACTATGATTTTCTTCTGCAAGGAGGCCACCATGGAAGAATGTGAGAGTACCAAGGGGATATGCAAGTGGTGTGGGGATAGTAGTTTTAGGCGATGATGGGGGATCGTGAGAGGGAGATGACAAGATAACAACAGCTGGATGGGTGATAGCAGGGGAGGGATTAGGAGATATGGTAGGATCTGGATTTGTGGTAGTAGGCTTATGTAATGGAGATGGAGATGGAGCGGTGGAAGCTTGAATGAAAAGGGGATCATGGGATGGAATGGATGGGGGACTGTGATCTTGAGGTTGACTAGATGGGATGGTAGGATCTTGATCTGGAGAAGGGGATATGTTGGCATGCTTTGGATCAGGCTCTTGACATGACTCATTGTGTGCGGGAGGCATGATAATAGAGTCTTGGTGGGACTCTTCAGGTGGGGAAGATGGAGGGATGGAGGATTCAAAACATTCATGGGAATGGATTTTAGTGACACTAGGAGTGGGAGAAGTGGATTGGATTTGGATGTCATCGATGGGTTTGACTACTCTTGGAGTAGGAAGTGGGTGTTCAATGGATTCGGTAGATGTGATGATAGGAGATGGGGGCTCAGTGGATTCAAAGGATACGATGGTTTCGATGGTTTGAGTGGTGCAAGGGGTGGTATCATCAATGATAGGTGTTGGGTGGAGAAGGGCTGCATCACTAATGATCATGGATGATGGGTTGGGATGGCACAATTCCACAACTTCAAGGTGTGGAGTGGGAGATGTCTTCTTTGTTATAAGTCCTTGGAGAACTTCTAAAATGCAAGACTTGCATACTCTAGGCTAAGATGGTGTGGTAGGAGTGGATGAGGGATTATGGATTAGTAGGGGATTAGGACTAGGGATTGGTGGACAAGAATTAGATGGGGGAATGGGATTGGATGTAGGACTGGGAATAGATGGGGGATTAGGTGAAGGGTTAAGATAGGGGTATTGGCATGGTGAAGTAGGAGACGAGGATGTGGGTGGTGGATTGTAGTGAGGGTATTGGGATGGTGAATTAGGATGGGGAGATTGAGGAGGTGGATTGAGATAGAGAAATGCAGATGTCGAATTAGGATAAGAAGATGTGGATGTTGGATTAGGGTGAGTAGATTGGTATGGAAGATTGGGGTAGTGGGGATATGTGGATGAAGGATTGAGATAGGAGGATGTGGATGGGGGATTAGGACAGGGGTATTGCGATGGTAGACTAGGATAAGAGGATGATGTAGATGAAGGATATGATGGATATGATGGGTATCCCTTGTCACAGGTAGCATAGGGAGTATGATTAGGCATGGATGAAGACATAACATGATAACTCGAAGGGATGCTTGGATTTTGGAAAGTGGGTGGAGAAAACTTACTAGCAATGATAGTGTCAAGGGGTTCTATGTCACATTCTTCTTGATTGACAAGACTTTCGTTATCATCATCAACGTAATTAGGGTTTCCCTTGACCACTATTGATGGAGGATAAGAATTCATGATGATGAAGGATAAAGAAGATGGATAAAGATTTTGGATGGAAATGGACTAAAGCTCAAATCGGGATTTAGGTTAAGCTCAGATAAGGATTGGATTAAAGCTCAGATTAGGATGATTGGATGATGCGATGGGATTGATTTTGACAATTGGATTTGATTATCAAAGGATGATTATGACACCGAATCTGCTTCGATCGAGATGGAAGTAGATTGATTGGGTCGAAGGTGATTGGATAAGGATGTGATTGGATTGGATTGGATTGATCGATTGATTGATAAGATTGACTGATGGATCAGATAGGATGATGAGAGGGACTGTAAATCCCGTTCAGAGATTATCCTAGGTGAAGTAGGATATTGATTGATCGAATTAAAGGATAAACGTATGATTGCGACACCGAATCCACTTTGAGATTGAAAATGGATTGATTGGGCCGACAATGATGATTAACTTAGGATAGATGACAATCCTAAGTAGATGTTAATGATGATGATCAGATCAGACACTTAGGTCAATTTGGATAATAACCCGAGACAAAGTTCAGGGGATTTGGATAGGGAAAATAATGATTTGATTAGAGGAATGGATGGATGAATGAGTACTCAAAACGAGTAAAAGATTGATCAGAATGGATGAATGACCACTCGAAATGAGTAAAAGACTGCTCACAATGAATGAATGATTCTAAAAACGAGAAGACGAAGGTTTGGGATAGATGAAATATTATTCGGAACAAGTGAATGATTGATCGGGATTGTTGAATGAGAGTTCAAAATGATAGGAAGGAGGTTTGAAACATTTATTCAGAACGAGTAATTGGATGATAGGAGCGATAGAATGAGGGTTCGAAATGATAACGAAGGTGCGAAATGGATGAACGTTTACTCAGAATGAGTAAACGGATGATCGAAATGATAGAACGAGAGTTCAAAATGATGAAAGGATGTGTTAAATGGATGAATGCTTACTCAGAACGATAAATGAATGATTAGAATGATAGAACGAGAGTTCAAAATGATGAAAGGATGTGTTAAATGGATGAACGTTTACTCGAAACGAGTAAACAGAGAGGATGGTAGGGTATGCTCCCCTCGAGGAGGCGGATGGGGAAGGAAAAGGTGCCCCGAGAAACTTCTCAAAAGTATGAAGTGGTATATGTCGTTGGAAAGAGCACAAAAAATCAAGAAGATTGGCGCTTGAACGGAGGAAAACGGGTAAACAATGTGCAAATGGCGGGGCATATATGGCTGCCTGTCAGAGCAAATCTGCCTGTGTGTTAGGTCAGGTCCGCCCCTGGATGGGTCAGGTCCGCCCAAGGAGAAAAAGTTGGTTAAAAATGGCCAAAACAAGCTGCAAAAGGACTATTAATAGGGCAGGTCTGCCCCTAGATGAGGGCAAGTCCGCCCAAGGAGCAAAAACTGGTCAAAATCTACCAAAACAGGCTCCAAAGGACCAATTTTTAGGGCAAGTCCACCCCTGGATGAGGGCAAGTCCGCCCAAGGAGCAAAAAATGAAGAAATTAGGTCAAAACCAGGCTCCAAAGGACCAATTTCTAGGGCAAGTCCGCCCCTGGATGAGGGCAAGTCTGCCCAAGGAGGGTTTAATTTGTATTTTGACAAAAAAGACCAAGGCAAAGGACTGAAAACACAACAGTCATCAATCGAAGGGCTATGGTAAAGTGAAGCAAAGCAGACAATCACTGGTTTCGCACAAATAAGACAATTCAGACAACACAAGCCTAATTCTAGTAGAGGGGTATAGTCGACAAAGTCCTCTAATCTAGGATGAACATGGTTACTAGGGAGTCCTCAATATACACCCAGTATATGAGGCCTAAACCGTGAACACCAACCCGTTACAAGCGTGAGTCGAGAACCTGAAAAGGCTCGGACCAACTCTTCGCATCATCCCGATGCTTCGCCAATTACAACGTGGTTGGATTGAGGTACAACTTTCGCTCTCCCCCCTTTATATACCCCGCCGGTATGCGTGGTTGGAATCATCCCTTGGGGTGATGAAATCCCCAAGCAGGTCCCACTAAGAAAAGTAAAATGGGTATACTCAAAAGATGTGGTAAGCTATGATTTCTCGTCACCCAGGATCACCGAATGGCGCAAGGGGATTGGATACGTCAAATAGCTCACCCAAAAACACAACATACAAGGTTGATTGACACCTTTTAATTAAACTATGTTCCTATTTAGGGGTTAAGAACCCTTAAAATAGTCAAAAAATTGCTAAAAAACTAAAATTTTACCTTTTCAAAAAATTTGTCTAGGGAAAATCCACCTGTTAGTGAGGGAAAAATTAGTTGTTTAGGTCAAATCCGGCTGTCTGTTAGGTCGGGTCCGCTTGTTTGTTAGGTCAGGTTTTCCCCTCCGAGAAAAATTTCCAAAAAATGATTTCTGGAGTCTGGGGAGGGCGGGTCCGCCCCTGGGGAGGGTCAGGTCCGCCTATGAAGGGCGGGTCCGCCTGTCTGTTAGGTCAGGTCCGCCCCTGGAGAAGGTCAAGTCCGCCTGTGGAGGGCGGGTTTGCCTGTCTGTTAGGTCGGGTCCGCCCCTTTATGACCTGTACCTGCAAAAAGTTAAAAAATAGAAAATGTGAAAGCAAGAGACTTGTTTGTGGGTCCCACCGGGCGTGCCAGAAATGTGATAGGTCGAATTTGGGTGCTAGAAAATGAACAACAAGCAAAAGAGTGCAAAATAACACTAAAAACAACCTACACCTCAAGATTAGCCTAGTTGGATTCAACACAAAATAAAGAAGACAAATGAAACTTTTTACCTTGCGTCGAATCGATTCTTTGGTTGGCCATTCGATCTTTGGTGTTGTATACTCTTTGGATGGCAAGATGCAAGCTAGATGGTGATATGAAGATGGATGGAAGTGGGTGCAAACATGAAAATGGCTAAGTATGGATTCTAGAAAAAAATTGCAAGAGTTTGGCTACAATGCATGATCCCCTCCAAAATGAGAGAAAAAGGGTATTTATAGAGATTTTGGAAATCTCTAGGGAAATGGACGGTCAAGATTGAGCCACCAAGATCAAGATGTAGGGCCAAGGTGATTTGAGAACTCACAAGCCCTCACATCTTGACATGTGGCAAGTGATATGGATTAAAATGGATGATGTGTACATGAGGTAGAAGGATAGTACATGACATGGAGGGGGTACATAGTACCTTGGGATTGGGACAAGATCTTCTCATAAAGGAGGTACTTGTCCCCATGTGGGGAATTAAAAATTCCTCAAATATCCTCATGGGGATGAGAAAAGGAATTTAAAATTCTTTTAAATGCATTGGGGGATTAAATGTGAATTAAAAATTCACATGGGGAATGGAGATGCCTTATCCAAAAGGAGAAAGCATTTAATAGAGTTGACTCAATTAAGTGATTAGGATTGTGCAAGTACTTGATTAGACTAATTAATGAAGATTAAAAGAGGGTTAGATTTCACATGTGATTTGATGTGACAAGTCAAAGATCACATGGGGAAGAATAAAATGAATTTAATATTCATTGGAAGGATAAAATGAATTAAAAATTCTTTGAGAGGTTGATTAGGCTAGTTAATGAAGGATTAGAGGAGGGTTAGGTGGCTAAAAGAGATTAGAGGCCAACTTGCAAAATTTGGAGGATGTGACATATCCTAATCAAGGATTAGGCATGTGCACATCCCTAATGATGAGATTAGAAGATGGATTAGGATTAGATAAAAATGATGGAGGATGTGACATAAAGAGAATTAAATAAATGGCATATTTATTTAATTCATTTGATGAAAGGGGGAAGGTATTTAATTATTTAACTAGATACCTTAGGGATTAGAAGAACTTTAGAGGGATTAATTAAATAATAGTGATATTAATTAATTAATGCGGATAAGGGGAAGCTTAGATGAAAAGGGATAAATTTGGATAAATCAAGTGTCCAAATTTAGGTGTCTACATGGGTATCACTCTGCGAGAATTTTCCTGTGCAAGACTCAGGTATTTGAGCCTTATGTATGAATTTTCCTATGGTTTTTGTAAATAGTTGAGGCCATCTTTAGGCTCCAGGTAAGAACCTTTCTATAGTAGCTCCATCATTTTTCTAGATATTTCCATTTTCCTTTGCAAATAATTTGCTCAGCCTCGAGCTCTCCACATGTGCAGGAAAAATGATTAATCCTTTATAAATCTACATGTTTCATGACTATCTATGTTACTACAGGTAGCTCGAGGGTCTCCATAAGCTTGTTGAAGCTATGGGTTTGGAAAACTGAGCTTCACTTTGGATAGACGAGGGATTTTATTTCTGTATTCATAGTTTCATAAAATTCTAGGTTTATCATACTCTCCATACATGAGGGTCTAGAAAATTGAACCTCCTCCTCCATTATAGGCTTGTAACTCCAACTTGGAAACACTATAATCAATGGACCTTTAAAGATTGTCATGCTCACTATCTTACTGTCTTAATCAAAAGAACATTGCACTATTTATTGTTGATGGAAACCTTTATGATCACTATACTTTATGATGATATATGGTTGCTTGAACTGATCCACTTCATTAAATGTTGCAAAAGAAGGTAAAAGTCTGTTCTAATACTTTTCCTTGAAATTCATAACTAATGGATTTATACCAGCTGCTCAATGAATGGGCTGTACTTGAAATGTAGTCATCTCACTAATGACTGTGAACTGTGATTCTGATATGCTTGAGCCCTTTAAAAGGTCAAATCTGCACTTGAATGTTGAGATTTTCATCTATTGTATCATTTAGGAATTGCTCTTCAAACATAAAATACTCTTATTAAACAATCTGATTTGTTTCTTAAGACTTTGATTGTTCATTCTGTATTTGTTGTCCCATTCAATGAGGAAACTTATGCATTCAATATGGTTCTTGGTGGTATCCATTATTTAACTTGTCTCCTCTTGCAATGATAAATATGACTATTATTATCTTGATCACTATTTGATGTCCTTCCATCTAGGAAACAAAGTACCTAGCTGCCTTCTTAATTAATATGCATTCTTCATGATGTTTGTTTCAACTTCATTCACTATATTGAAAAGTTGCATGGATCACTGTGGTCACTTTTTTCTACATGCTATTTATGTCATTGTTTATGAGCTGGGCTCAACCCTTTTGGGAGCCACTTTTCCCACCACTCATAACAATATCTGTTGGTTGAAATGATCTGATTATACATGTACCTACACACTAAACAAACAAATTAGAATAAAACAGTGGTACTCAATGCTCTCTTTGATGGTGATTTCATCTTTTACTTGATGATGTGATCTTGAATCCTCTTTGTATATTCTTGATATGGCTGAATTAGATTGATAGTTCACTAGTTTAGGTTATTCAATTGTTGATAACGTATGATGAAACGTTATCTCCCAAGCTCTAACAAAACTCATCAACAATCTGTAGGTACACTTGAACCAGTGCATGAAGGATTGAAGATAGGAGGGGAGCTGATGACAGAATTGAAGATAAAACATCAACACCTCATTGAACATGCAATGACGGATATGATATTTCATTATATTCTTTCTTTTTATCTTCAATTGAATAGCTTAGTTCTTTTGTTCTATCAATGTAATCCAGTCATACCCACAGATTGTGTGGGAATTCTAAGCATTCATTTATCATTCTTAGCATGAAACAACAATGTTTATGCCATCTTGTATGTTCCTTAATTTCAAAAATGAATAAAATACAACATACTATGCAATTTTGATGAATTTTCTGTGTTGTGAATCTTGCATAATAAACTGAATCTTATTTGAAAATTTGAATTTGCAATGAACTATCATCATAAAAAAGAATGTACCTTTCACCTTAATGTAGCTCCACCAAAATGAGCTGAGGTGAAATTTTGGTAACATATAGTTTAAAACATTTGTTCTTTGATTAGTGTAAATAATTGTAAGATTTCAAATTTCAAAGATTAGATCATGAACACAAAGAAAATCAAAATTAAACATAATATCTCATATTCTTATTTAGTATAAACAATTGCATTTCTCTCATAAAGCACTACAAATAATATTTAACTTAGTTGGTGGTAGGGAACTCATCAACATTTAGTCACTCAAAAATCCTCTCAAGGCTACTAACAAACATAGTCAAATCTCTCGATTCACTAGTAATGACCTTTAACTAGGGTTGTTCTTTGGATGAGATGAGTATACTTGGACAACCAGATATTGTCTCTATATTATTTTTTATTTATAGGCATCAAACACAACCCTCATTTACATATGATGCTAGCCATAGTATTTAACAACTTTATCCTTGAAAAGGATGCAACAAACTCTAGTAATACATTTCATGGCCCTATTCTACCAAATGGGAAAACTTAAGCTTAAGAATCATTCACATGAAATTTAAGTTTAAGTTGGAAAAAATACTTCATACCATAAAATGCAACCTAGCCAAAATACCTTATGAAATCATAAAACCTTATCATTTTTTGTAACACCTCAATAATATGTCTTTTTAAATTTTTCTTGCCTTATTTGATATGTAAAATTTTATATCTAATTGACCAATTGTATTTTCTTATGAATATTAAATAGATCAATGATAGCAAGCATGGAATATACCAATCACTACTCTTTCCTTGAGCAATGGTACTACTCTTTAGAGAATTTTTTGAGTATGTCAATTGTGAGAAAGTATGTGTGGAGGCTCAGAGCATTCCAAGCCATAAAATACAATAGTTAATTTTCATGGTGGTCATGAAAATATATTCCATTTGAGAAACAACTATGAAAAGTGAAAAGGGATGGTATACATTTCTCAAATTTCCTTGAATTAAAGCTATAAATAATGACTTGAAAGGATTTTAGCACATTATTTAGGAAGAAGGATTAATAATTAATAATATTAACTTTTGGTATGGATGTCAAATGGCTCCAAAAAGATGTGTTCAAAGAAAAGGGTACCTTTGATAATTGGTCCCCTTTATGGTGCATAGATGTACAAGAATCTAGTTTTCTTTTAAAAATGCAACTTTTCTTGAAACACAACTAGTATAGGATTATAAAAAAAAAAAAAAAAACCTTTTTCCAACAAGAGAGAGGGACAATGATGTTGGTGTTGACAATGTAGTTAATATGGTCAATATACAAGGTGATATAAAGGTATACTATATTATAGCACGGTGGGATAATTCCTTAGTCTCAGTGTAGTGTTGCACTCCAAATGCTTGTTATCTTTATATACAAATGTGAAGTTTATGAAAATAAAATCTCATCAAAGTGGTAGAAAATAAAGGCATAAGGAAGATGACTATGAAATCACAACTCTTAAAGAAAGTATCATGTTGTCCATTTTGACAATGCTATTCACAAGTTCTCTATGATAAGGGAAATTGGATAGAATGTAGCTAATCTAGAGGTAATGGATTTGGACCAATGCAAGAGATGAGGCAAACAAATTTAAAGTGATACATAAATTGAGACATTACAACTTTAAAGTGAGGTTTCATAACCTTAAAGCGAGGCATAACATAATTTATCTAAAATAATGCATTTAATTAAACATACATCCAAATTTTAGTTAACTGAGCCATTAAACCTCATCAATGGTTGACACTTGAATTTTCCTTGTTGAGTAATACAATTGCGGAAAAATTTACTTGAGTTTAGTTCACATAACTCTTATAAACTATTAACTCAAACATTGACACAAGCTAAACTCATATACATGATTCAAGAGCTCATAAAAAAAATATGGGAATTGCAAATGAGGGAAAGTAAAATCATGTTTAATCCAAATAGTTTAGGGCAATTATATATGTAATATAAATTTTAGGCCTTAAAAATATGGAACAAAGAAACACAAAAATGTAAAAAAGATAAAACTTATAATATATTTACCCACATTTGAAGAACCTATGTTGAAGAAAAATAGTAATCCCCCTTATATTCACCCCATTTCATTAGTTCCTTTGAAAACAATGAATAAAGGAACATAAATCTAAGAGTAAAATATATCATACTTGTGAGAGAAAATTATTCAATTTCTAACACTATAAGCCTTTGTTACCAATGACAAACAAATTGATCGTGTAATATTTTTAACATAAAGATATTTCATCTCTTTTTGATCAACTACTTCCCAACTTAACACTTTATTTATTATTCCCAATCTTAGAGGAATATTTAATCTCTAGTTTTAAGGTGTTGAAAATCATGAAAGAGCATCAGGAAATATTAAAAAATGCAAAGGGCATTATAGTAAAGCTCGATGAGGGCCACACTGCTCGAAACCCATACAAATCACCACAATAGATACCAACAAAGAAGATGCGAGAAAAAAAAATAACTCACTTTCAATTATTTTCTAGAAAATGAAATTACAGATTCAAAACTTACGTGCTACAGCCTCATGGGCTTGATTCATTACACCAAAATCAACTTTGAAAACAAAATATATTATTCGAAGCCACAATCTGCACTATTGGAGCCACCTTCTACAACCCCCACTTAACCCTTTTTATTTTACCCCAATAATCACCCTAGAATGTTCTATAAAGTGTAACTTTCCCTTTTGTTTTGGTGCCAAAAGTCCCACCGTTTAATTTCTGGCCTAGGAAGAAATTTTAATGAAATTCACTTTTTAGAGGGGCAACTTCGCGGGGCCATAAATTTTGATCTGGGTGTCTGATTAACTATTTTAACATATCGTTGGAAATCCGTTGAAGAGATCTACAACATTGAACCAACCAAAGGTTGGTTCATCAACTTTTTGAGCTGTTTTGGGGCCTCTAAGGTTTTCATATCTAAATTTGAAGCTGCATTGGAGAAATTTCCCAGAACAAAAACTTTAATATCTCCCAAACCATGCATGGTATTGAGACGATTCTTTCGCGACCGGAAATGTTTTTTAGTTTTGCTCCTTGGGGTAAATTTTCAGGTCCACACGAGCCTAATTAGGATGACTTACTAAAAATATTAAGTGACCTTTTTTTTCCTTTTTTGACTCTTGAATTTCTTACACCCCTTAAGTGCCATCATGGAACTCAAAACAACTAAAGAAATAATTAAGGATTTTTTTTTTGGGTGATGCAAGATTTCCCTACACCGCTAGATGCTCCTGCATCAGACACTTGGGGTAATTTGAAAAGTGACCTTGTCACTTCTCAGGAGTTAGAGGGAAACCAAGACGGTTAACCTCAACCTTAGACAACCATGATGAATCTTCAAGAGGCCTTCCTCTCCATTTCACCAAGTACTCTGTGTATTGCTTATTTCTTGTGCTTCTACCCACACAACTATCCAAAATTTCTTCTATCTCTTCCTTTTCTGAAGTAGGTGCTAGAATATTCCACTGTGCTTCGATTATTTCTTCATCAATTCCTCCTTCATGATATTCTTACATTAAATCTGAAATGTTAAACACAAGTGAAATATGAATTTCATCAGGAAACTCTACCTCATATGCATTCCTTGAATCATGCTTCTTTAGGATCTTGCATGGTCCAAACTTCTTCATCTTTAACTTGTTGTATGTACCAATTGGAAACCTTTCCTTTCACAAATGAACCATGACTTCATCTCCTTCTTAGAACTCCTTATACCTCCTTTTCTGATATGCCCAAGCCTTATATTGTGAGTTTATCTTATTGATATATTTCTTCACCTCTTTATGCAAATTCTTCAGCTGCTCAGTAAAATCTTCAGCCTCAACACTACTCTTCTCCCCCTTATCCATATTTCTTAGTTCAAAAGTAGTTCTAGGACTACTCCCATACACAATCTGGAATGGTGTTTTACTAGTGCTCCTGTTGACATAATTGTTGTAAGCAAATTCTGCCTGTGGTATAATCAAATCCCATCCTTGGGCTTATCTCCTACTAAGAATCTTGGTAGGTTACCCAAACTCCTATTCACCACCTCTTTTTGTCCATCATTCTGTGGATGGTGTGCAAAATTGAACTTCAAATCTATCTTCAACTTCTTCCATAATATCCTCCAGAAATAACCAACAAATTTGGTATCTCTGTCTGAAACTATACTCTTTGGTAGACCATGTAGTCTCAACACCTCTCTGAAAAACAACTCTGCAACATGAACAACATCATTGGTCTTATGACATAGAATGAAATGTGCCATATTTTAAAATCTATCCACCACCAAAAATATGGAATCATGCCCTCTTTGTTTCCTTGGCAAGCCAAGAACAAAATCCATGCTAATATCCTCCCATGGCCTCTCAGGTACATGTAATGGTTGATACAATCTATAATTATGACTTGTTCCTTTCGCCATCTGACATACTCTGTAGCCTTGTACAAAATTCTTCACATCTTATTGTAACTGTGGCCAATAGTAATTCTCACTAACAAGAGCAGTAGTCTTATCTCGATCGAAATGTCTAGCCAATCCTCCACTATGCTTCTCCTCGATTAGATTCTCTCTCATAGAACTCCTTGTAATGCACAATTGGCTTCCTCTAAACAACATCCTATCTTGGATTAAGAAATCCAACCATCTTGTCCTATCCAATGTAATAGGTTCTAAACAAGCCTTCCAAGCTTCTACAAAGTCTGGATCTTTAGGATACAAACTCTTGAGTTCATTGAACCCAACAACCTCTATATTCATTTATATAAACACATTTTTCCTTCTACTCAAGGCATCTGCAACTTTGTTTGACCTTCCACTCCTATGCTTCAAAACAAAGGTATAACTTAGTAAAAAATCAACCCATTTTAACTGCCTTTGATTTAACTTTACTTAACTATTGAGATAATGCAAAGCCTGGTGATCAGTGTATAAAACAAATTCTTTTGGCAACAAATAGTGTCTCCATTTCTTCAAAGCCTGAACTATAGCATAAAACTCCAGATCATAGACATAATATTTCTTCTTAGCATCATTTCACTTCTCACTAAAATAGACAATAGGCTTACCTTCTTGACTCAAAATAGCTCCTATGGCAGTGCCACTAGCATGACAATCTACCTGAAAGACCTTATTGAAATATGGAAGTGCCAAAGCAGGTTGCTCTATAAATTTCTTCTTCAACATATAAAAACTTTTGGCTAATCCTGTAGTCCACTTAAACTCTTTTCTATCCCCTCTCATTGTTTTAGTTAGAGGTGCACAAATACTACTGAAATTATTAATAAAATTTATGTAAAAACTTTCTAGACCATGAAATGATCTTACCTTTGTAACATTCCTCGAGGTAGGCCATTCAATGATAGCTCTCACCTTCTTTGGATCCATGTTAAGACCCTCTGTTGAGACAACAAATCCCAGATAGACCAACTCTCTCTTCACAAAACTACATTTCTTCAAATTAATCAACTTCTCCTCCCTTCGCTTCTCAAAAACTCTTCGGATATGCATCAAGTGCTCCTCCAATGTCTTATTGAAAATCAAAATATCATCCAAATAAAAAAATAATAAATTTTCCTAAAAATTATTTCAATGCCTCATTCATAAGCTGCATAAATGTGCTTGATGCAATTTTTAGCCCAAAAGGTATGACCAAACACTCGTACAAGCCCTCCTTGGTTTTGAAGGTTGTATTCCATTCATCTCCTTATCTAATTCAGATCTAATAATATCTACTCTTCAAATCTATCTTCATGAAGGACTCAACTCCACTCAAACAATCTATAATGTCATCCATTCTCAATAAGGGAAATCTATACTTGATGGTGATCTTGTTGATGGCTCTAGAATCTATACACATCTGCCATTCCCCATCCTTCTTTGGTGCTAGTATTGTAGGTACTGCACATGGAATCAAACTCTCTCTGATCAATCCCTTCCACAACAACTCTTGCACTTGTTTGTTCAACTCTTCACTCTCTGCCGAAGTCATATGATGAGTTGCCTTATTTGGAAAACTAGCTCCAGAAATCAGGTCCATCCGATGACTAATCTTTCTTACTAGAGGCAAACCTTTAGGTACATTATTAAAAACAATATCTTGAAACTCATTCAACATATCTGAAACCTCTATAGGTACCTCATTAGTATCCTCTTTATCAACTCTAGGGATCAATGCAAAACACATATGATCATGCCTCATACCTTCTAGGAACTTTCTTCCATCAACCAAAAAAAATCTTACATTATTGCATACCTTTTCCTCTACCTCTTTCAAGGGATTCAATTTATGATGAAGTCCATCCTTTGTCAAAGAATAGGTGTTGGCATTTCCATCATGTACTACTCGCCGATCAAATTGCCATGGTCTACCTAACAACAAATGACAAACATCCATAGGCATAATATCACACAATACCTCATCATGGTAATTTCCAACATTGTTCATTTACCAAAGCTGTATGGTCCTTCTGCAACCAAGAAATTCGGTATGGATTCATATGCCTTCTTCTCTCCAACTACAACTTACTAACCATCTCTTCTGAAATAAGGTTATCAGTACTACCTCCATCAATAATAACATTGCAAACTTTACCTTCACACTTACATCTGGTGTGAAACAAATTCTTCCTTTGAGTTGGTTCCTTCTCATTCAACAAGGCTCTTCTAGTGACAAAAACCTCTCCTCTTTCTACATCCTTAGAATGTGAAGACTCAACATCTTCATCTACATGTGCAACTCGTGCATTATCCTTAGGTCTTCTATTTTTCCTTTCTTGATGTTGAGGACACTCATAGGCTCTATGTCCTTCTTCTCCACACTGGAAATAGGTTCCATGAAAGCCTCCTCTTCCTAGTCCTTGTCTGGATCTTCCTCTTCCTCTTTGGTCTCCATTATTCTAATCACAAGGATGGTAGGTTTTATCTCCTTTCTGGTTATGGCTGCTACTAGAGCCTTCACCCTTCTTTTGATCTTCATTTCGACTTCCATATGACTATTCATTGGTCTTTCCTCCACGACCTCCACCTCGTTGTTTGTTCTCAAACCTCTTGTTCAGTTTTTCTTCAACCTTTAGAGAAAACTGATAAGCGTCCTCAATGGTGGTCATTCTTACCAGTGCCAATTCTTCCTATATGCTTGGCTTAAACTCGTTAATATAATGAGAAACTTTCTCTTTATTCGTCTCAAAATGTCCTGTCTGAATTAGGACCTTGTGAAATTCCTCTCTGTAATCTTTCACCGTCCTTGTTCCTTGCCTCAAGCTCTACATCTTCTTGAGTAGCTCCAATTCATAATCAACCAGACTAAATTGATACTTCAATTTTGACACCATTATGTCCCATCTAGAAATTTTATCTTTCCCTTGTCTTCCTCTTTCTAACTAGGCCTCTTTCCACCATATATTGGTGCGGCCTTTCAATTTTGTCTTTGCAAACCTCACTCTATGAGGATCTTCAATCTCCTCAAACTCAAAAAATTTCTCCATGTCATTGATCCAATCGATCAATTCTTCAAGATTCAGACTTCCATTGAAAGTTGAAACCTTGATTTTAGGTCTCTTCCCAATGCTTGAGATCACTCGCAACAATCTTATTTCTCTAGGATCCATTGGATCCTGCTCTTCCTCTTCCATTTCCTCTTTCGTTTCATCTTCACTGTCAACTCTTTCTCGATGCACATCTCTTGTTCAAACCTCTTGCTACAAGGTTTCTAATTGCCTTCTAAGGGCTCTAATTTCATCTCTAGGTGAATCTCTTCCTCCACCTTGGCCTCTACCTCTGCCATGCTGGGAAAGTCTTGGAGGTATCTTGAACTCAACCCACACTCATAGGTCCCATTACTACTGCCTCACGTTCGACACTCTATTACAGACTCAGGCACTACTACTCTAATACCAATTGATGGGGGCCACATTGCTCGAAACCCTCAAAAATCACCATAATAGATACCAACACGAAAGATGCGAGACAAAAAAATAACTCACTTTCAATTATTTTCCAGAAAATGAAATTACAAATTCAAAACTTACATGCTACAACCTCATGGGCTTGATTCATAACACCAAAATTAACTCTAAAAATAAAATATATTATTCAGAGCCACAATCTGCACTATTGGAGCCACCTTCTACAACCCCCACTTAACCCTTTTTATTTTACCCCAATAACCACCCTAGAATGTTCTAGAAAGTGTAACTTTCCCTTTTGTTTTGGTGCCAAAAGTTCCGCCGTTTGATTTTTGGCCTAGGAAGAAATTTTAATGAAATTCACTTTTTAGAGGGGCAACTTCGTGGGGCCATAACTTTTTATCCGGGTGTTTGATTGGCTATTATAACATATCATTGGAAAGCTGTTGAAGAGATCTACAACGTCAAACCCACCAGAGGTTGGTTCATCAACTTTTGGAGCTATTTTGGGGCCTCTAAGGTTTTCATATCTGAATTTGAATCTACATTAGAGAAATTTCTCAGGACAAAAAACTTTAATATCTCCCATACCATGCAGGATATTGAGACGATTCTTTCGCGACCATAAATGTTTTTTAGTTTTGCTCCTTGGGGTAATATTTCAGGTCCATATGAGCCCATTTAGGCTAACTTACTAAAAATAGTAAGTGACCATTTTTCACCTTTTTGACTCCTGACTGTCTTACACCCCTTAAGTGCCATCACGAAACTCAAAACAACTAAAGAAATTAAGGAAAAAACATTTTTTTTGGGTGGTGCAAGATTTCCCTACACCATTGGATGCTCCTGCATCAAAACTATCTATACGTCATTATCAATAAGTAACATCATTAATCATCTTCAAATAAATCTACAATTTGTTATCAAAATCATTAACAACATTAAGAAAACCAAAAACATGAAAGCCAAAGATAAAAATGGTGTTTATGTTACTTTTTTGGGAGTTACTGTTCACATGGGTTAAAATGATATTGTGTATTTAAGTGAATAAGGTGAAGTGTGTTGTAGTAAAAACTCAGGAAACTATTCTAGGTGAGAAAATAATTATTTAGGAGTGTTTGTTTGTTTGTTTTGTGAGCTACTCAAATAACTAATATATTTAGTTATTAAACGAGGTTTCCTATAATATAAGATTTGAGAACCCTATATTTAATAGTTTATTAAACAAAATTAAAGAGTGGATTATAGAAACATATTGTTTTGTAAACTTGCCTCTAATAACTCCCCTAATCTTTGATAATTTCACAACAAAATGACAACAATATAAGGAGGGAATCCTCTTTGAAAAGCTATAAAGGATAAAGTTGATGAAAATAAAACAAAGATCATGGGAGGTCCCACTAGGCATGCCAAATATGTAAACCCTCAATTTGAGTTGTAAAAACTAAGTTAGACCAATATATAAAACCAAAAATTCAAATAAAAGAATACACTTAGATAAAGAAACAATGAAATATTTGTAGAGGGGGACTGATTGCTGAGGACCCCAGGTCACTAGAGGGTCTAGAACAATAAGCTACCCTGATCTACCTCAAGCTAACATAACTGTTTTGGGAGAGTTTAGAGTTTAGAGGATGCAAGGAAGAAAAACTAGGTTGATGTTGTCCTTTAACAAGCTCAAATATTTTAGGAAGTTAGGTGAGCAAGTTTCCAGAGTATAGAATGCAACTTAGGCAACTCACTGGTAGAGGACTATAGTGCAGGACACATGCAACAACATAGTGCACTGGCATCTCAATGGGGGCACTGGCGTTCCTATAAACAAAAAGAATAAAGTACAATCAGAGACTAAAAGAAACCCACTAACAACCTAACGGGTATGATTTAATGCAATAACAAAAATATAAAAGAAAAAAAATGATAGCATAACAAGAATAATAATTTAACTAAGTCTAACTATGAATTGACAAAGGAGGGTGAGGAAAGTGCACCTTCCTACCCACTAGTTGATATATTCAAGTCCTTCACTCGATGAATGACCTACGCACACAAGAATGAGAAAATCTTGGAGCTATGTTTAGAGGATTGCCGCAGTCAGCCCCTTGCTTTGGTATTTCCACCTCCATGGACAACCAATATAGCAATGATAGGGGAAATATAATAAAGAAAGATATTGAAATGAAAGTACTAAGCACTATGCTAAACAACAATATGCTATGAAAATAATACGATAATGCTAAGTGAATGGAAGATGGAAGGATATCACCTTCAACCATGTGAACTCAAGGAAAATGGGAGGAGTGAGCTCGCAAGCCTTCAAAAGCCAACGTTACCACAACAATGAAGAGAACAAACCAACAAAGTATCAACTTACAGCTTCAATGGAGGTGATAATGTTGTGAAGTGAAAGATAGTAGCTAGAAGATCAAGAGAGAGTCTAGAAGAGAGAACGAATGGAAGAGATAGTCATTTGAAGGTGAAATTTGAGGCAAAGGATCCATTCAAGTTTGGTCAAGGGAGAAGAGACGTTACACTTCATCACCAATGGAGAATTATAATGCCTCTATAGATTCTAGAGGCAGGAATCCTCAGACATTTGTGCATCGCGCTAGCATCCCCAACAGAATATCCTCCATCGCCACATAAAATAGCTACCAAGTGGATGGGAAGGGAATGAAGGACATGGAATTGCATTATCAGACTTAATTCTCTAAGTTAGGAGATATGTAAATGTGAAATTTGTAAGGGGTGCAAATTCACACCATTACATTTTTCCCCTACTTTAGCGAGCATAAGTGTCAATGAATGCATGGTAAAGTAGAGAGAAAGTTGAAGAATATAGTTTTTTGAAAAAATAAGGGACTTTCAATGAGGGATTCATTGGCCACTGAATACACCTTTTTGAAAATCGAATTAGTATGATAGCCCCCCGTTAGGATGGTGCGTGTTGAACACAAAGGCACATGGCATCCTAAGGAGAGAGAAGAAAGTGATGTTGTGGCCTGTGATACATGATAGGATGTAATTGTGGAAATGTTGTCACACACATGAGGGACAACACATAGACACCACAAGATCACAAAAAAAGCAAAGAAGAGAGAAAGAAGAAAAAAACCATATGCAAAAGTGAAGAAAACAAGAGACAAGGGGATTTTATATTTCAGGGTCAGAATTATTCATAGATATAGATAAATGGATATAATATAATATACATATGAACTGTCATAAATCCCATACTATATTAGATCATGAAGAAGGGTACATTCAAGAAAAAAAAGTTGGGTCAACATGGAAGGGAAGCCTAAATGCCCCCAACACTTTGCATCGTCCCTAATTGTCGAAAATCAAGGGACACCAAAGAGAAGAATGATGTAACAAATAGAAGAAGTTTATGACACAAAACACTCTTGTATCCAAGCACCTACTGTTAGCTCTCAAAAATGCAGGTTGAATGCCTCAAGAGGCTTCCAATCTCTTGATACGCTTTAGGGTAACAGACAAGGTCAAGAGAACTCAACCTTCTACTCTTTAGGTGCTGCAAAACCTGGGTGGGTGTACCTCTCTTGAACAATGTAGGCTTAACTTATGATTTTCCTCTTTCAACAATTTGTCCCCAATGGCAATTGAAGGTGAACAAATGAAATCAATCTTGAAAGCAGTAACAAAGTTCTGATCTGAATCCTAAAAAAGAATACTTAACTAACAGATGTAGAGAAAACTAAATAAATCCAAATGGTGAAGTGCAGAGACTAGTGCCTTGTTGGGTATGCGGAGTCAAATGAGATCAAGATGAGCAACATTTTTCTGAGAAAATGCAAATTATCTGGCATATATTATGCTTACAACTTGTATAAACATGCAAGAATGTGATTACTAAGCTCTACTTAAATAATCCAATTGAACCTCTCTGATTACTGTGATTAACTAAAAGGATTTAATCTTTACTTGAAAGAACCAATCAATCGATCACACAAGTACAACAAATGTGCACTGATAAATTGAATACAAACTTGTCATATCAATTTAAACAATCAGAGAAAGACCATCTTGGAGACAACTTAGCAATCCTTTTATTAAATTCAACAGATAACTGATACCAAACATGTGCAGCAACATCAATTGACATTCATAAATACCTCCATTTTAGAACATGCATCATAACCTCTGATTTGATAAATTTACTGTTCTGTATCCATATAATTTGCCTACTCTATCGAATAATTGATAACTCCCCTCCCTTACAAATACAATATGCCTATTTATACACAAGCATTTGAAGAAAATATCATATTGAGATCATATGTCGGCCCATCACAAAATTCGGGCTCCAATCGAGCTGGCAAGCAACGGTCATCCAAGCAGATACATGTCGGCCTTGATGTTTAAAATTCTGTTATTCACCAGTGTATAGTCGGCAAGACACAATAGATGGTCATGCCGAAGGCAATTCACTCGTTATCATCCCGTGCGCTTGTATTTTGCTTTCGCCAAAACTGTTGACCATCGGGGAGATGTCACGCAGATCGTTTTAAGTTTCACCGAAAGCCTCGTGATCAAACTGTGTATCGCTATAAGATTCTGCTTGTTACACCGAAGACAAGAAGCATCTTCTGTTCCTTTGCGTTTCACTGTAGCTCATCCAGGTCGGTGAGATGTCACTTAGACCATTCTGTGTCTTACCGAGAACCCCCTTTATTCATCGCATGTCATCGTGACTTATGATTTCTCTTGCCGATGAGCCCACCTGCCTTATGTATGTCGCTGAGACATTTCAACTTTCGAGGAGAAGTCCCATAGAATTTATCGGGCTATACCGAAAGCTTTAGGATTACACCATATCGCCAAGAGAGTTCCGATCTCACACCGACATCCTTTTGTTTTCCATCGGCGAGACCGAAGGTCACTCGCCGAGACCTTACGGCGATCGCCCCAACCTATACCGATATGCTCATATTCTTCTGCCACCGATCGGTGAGACCAGAGTGAACTCACGCCGAAAGAAAACCATTCGTTAAACACTGTCGGCAAGACCCGACCTTTTCGCTATGACCATACCCCGATAGGTTTATCTCTCACCGAAAGTTATTTGGAAGAAGGCCTTTGCACCGTCAGTGAGACAAATGATACTCACCAAGACCTCCCGCCGCAAATCTTAACATACACCGAAGGGATCACATAGTGCACCTGTCGCTGAGACATACCAAACTCGGTGAGACACTACCCCAATAGCCACAACAAATGCCGATAGATGTCTCCACCGTCGCCAAAACAATAGAAATGTTATGCCGATAGCCCGCAGGAGAAAACCAGTCATTGTGACAATACAAAAGTCTTTCCGAACGCCACCTATATACAAACTTCAAACGTTGTGACATTAAATGAGTCCTGCCGATAGGCAGCAAAGACTCATGCAAGCGGAAAACGCAGAAATGATCGGGGAGACAAGAATGAACCTACACCGACAAAGACTAGAATGAGGAAAATGCAGACATGGATGAATTCCATGGGGAAAAATGGGAAAAATGCAAGTAAAATACCACGTGATGAAGAAAACATCATAAGGAAGGATCATATGGATGCTCAGGGGGTATGAAAGGTATGCAAAAATCATCAAATTTTGATAGTTCCAACACCTACAAGGGTGACAAGTGTAACAACCCTAGTGTTCTACTTAGTAAAATTCCAAAGTTTTCATGTTAAGTGAATGATCCATGAAGCCAAAACATAGTAATACATTTTTTTCTTTCCATATAATGTAAATTACACGCACCTTTGAAATAACACTATTTCCAAACTTCCATTGCATTTCATTGTAATTTCATAAATATTTCCATAACATAGATTTAATATTGAATAAAATCAAGTTATTCAAGATTACATCCTTCCATATAAATGGGTACAAGATACATACATAGCTCTTCTGAGCTTCATTTGGCAATAGATATATAAACTAATCCTGATGTCATCGCTTTGGTGCATACATTCTAGATGTCTCCAATCCCTGGTGCATACACTCTAGTTGTCCCTAATACTACTACAAACATTTGCAAACCTCGACCGCCAAATGATGAGGAGAATCATCACTCAAGAACTTTTCCACCAACCACAGACTCAAATGCAGTCCCCCGTACATCTGTTACATATGACAAGATGGCCCTACCCTTTGACAAAGTGATTGGTTGGTAAACCCCATAACAATAGCCTATCTAAGCTTAGTGTTGTGTCCTACATACCAAAACCTAATCATATGGTCATTACCCCTATGAGTATGAAAATCCTGATCTAGAATGCATAAAAGGATCACAGTGAACTAACAGTGCAACTGGTGACAACTTTCACTACTTTGGCCAAAGTATTCTCATCCAGTACTTCGAGTGACATTCTTCCTATTCACATACACTTCTATAGCTTATTTTGGATTATGACCGTTCATATACTATGCTTAGGTAATTTACTTCTATAGGTAATCCCTAACCTCAGAAATAACCTATTCCCCTTTTCCTAAAACACAAAATGGTATCTCTACCAATAAAGCCTAAGCATCAGTTACCCCCTTCAATGGATATTCCAATCCTAGGTATAACATATGAGATTTATAGTCTACAAGATAACTTTGCATAAACAAGCTACTCTCTTCAATAGATAACTTAGTTCCAAGTATAACTTTATAATCTAGAGTACAACTACATAATCTCCGTCTTATCTTAGAGTAGATATTCATAAATAACTGACTCCATTTAGTGATACATAATGTTAATAAGTGATTCTTATCAAGAGTATAATCTCTTTAGTAAATGACTCAATTGAAGAATAATCATTTTAACAAATGTTTCCATTTAAGAGTGTAATCTCCTTAGTGAAAAGGATTACTCAAAGAGTAGAGTCTTGTCAACAATATGATTTCATATCAAGAGTATAGAACAATTAGACAAGTATTAACTCAACTCATTAGGTAATCCTACCTATGGCTTCCGTCAAATAGTAATTCATAAACTCGAGTGATTAACTTAATCACATAGGTGAGCTTTAACCTCATTATATCCTAATCCTAGGATAAAGACATCATCTAATGACTAGTCCATTCATATAGGTTAATCTAAACCTATATGTTCCAAACAAGACCAATTAAACAACCTAACCAAGTAGATTATTCCCAACCTATAGGTTTCAATGGGTAGTCAAGTACATATCCCTACCTAATAGGTAAATCTTAACCTAAGGTTTCCTTTAATCAAATAAACTTCTCAACTCAATAGATTATTCTAAACCTAAGGTTTCATTTGAGTGTAAAGTATGATCAAGTGATCATTCAAGTAAAGATAATTTATGTGGTTTGCATAACATCACATCATATTTTCATACCTTCACTTTTGTTGTAATGCTAACCCTATCATTCCCAAGGTTTCCTAGCATAATAAGCAATAGTGTCAAGTCACTTCATGACGTTGATATATATTTCACATTATACATGTAGTATATACTATCTATGTATAGAAACATCATTATCTAAATCCTCGTATAGGGTATATAGGAGTATTAAGATACTTAAACTAATCATGTTTCATCATTCCTAGTATATAATACTAATGATAAACATACACTCCTATTATGGAGTATATATATAAACTCTTCATAGGAAATCATAGCAGATTCTTTTCCTTCCCAAAAGCAATTATTACAATTCACTAATGTAAGCATTCTCAAAAAATTCCAATCAAAGCAATCAAGACTTTCATTCTTTCATAATAAAAGATAAGTAAAAGGAGATTAGATCCTCATGTCCATAATTCACTTGATCCAATTGACTAATCTAATTCTCAACCTTCCAATGATAGCTTGCTAGGCTTCACTTCAACTACTATAAAAACTCAATGCAATACTTCACAATATCCTCTTTCTCTAGGCTCACAAAATAACTCAATTCTCTCATAATATAACTCAATGCTCTCAGTAGAATAGCAACAAAATGAAACTATAGAATTGTGCATCCCAAATGAGAGAGTTGGCTCATCTATTTATACTAAATATTGAGACATTGATGCCTGAGGAAAAGGTATGCTAGTCAACACCACTCAAGCATGCAGGTCGACTCATCTCTCACAACAAAAAGGTGGAAAATTCCAAGTAAATACTCAGCTTGGTATTGTACAAATTGACCTCCTTTGCTTGACAACAACACAAGACTGTTTCAAATATGCACATGCTCAAAATATGAGTTCATCAAATTGCTAATATGAAAGACTTCTACAGGAACATAGTATTCATATAATGGCACCAATAATTTACCACATTTCATATTCATCTGTTTTGTTGTTTGCATAGTTGAATAAGTCAATATTCATATTGGATGCGCTTTACTATTTCAACTTGGTCATTGCCAATGTATTTGACAACTAACAAATGAATTGAACTACATATTAAGCGTTGCCTTGCCTTCATAACTAACATGTTGTAAATAGTCTTGCCACCTTCTTAATATGCAACACTTTATATTATGCTCTACTCATTAGATACTTGCCATGCATACTCAACGCACATATATCAAAATGCATATGCGAGATTTATGCCATATGCTAAATTCACTTTGCATTAAACAACACATGATATCCAATGACACCATACCTATGAGCCTTATGCATTGAGGTTGTATTTACTAACTATATACTACGCGTAGCTTCATGAAATAAGCTTTCCTTCAACAAACAATGTGTAATACAAACAAAGTCTCCAAGACTTATGCATGGGTTTAGGCGCTGCCTCTTACCAAGCATTTTATCCAATGAATTCTATGAATATACCAACCTCTATAACCTGCACCTAAATCCTTGTTTGGTGCGCTGACTTGGTGGCTTAAACTATATATGCTTTCATATATATATATATATATATATGATAGCAAATACACATCATTCGATATCTCGAATGCATATTCCATGTTATCATTTCCATTGAACAATATGCATGTGTATATACATACACATACATATATATATACTATATATATAACTTCTCTAATAAGCATTGACGCTTACTTGTGTATATGTGTGTATATATATATATTCTATAACGATGTGATAGTCAATTAATCCATTCGATATCCAAATGATTATGGCCATGTGACTATATTCACAATAACATAATAATACATATTTATATACATATATGCATATCTATACATATGTTGACATACTTGTATGGACATCCCATTATATCTGACATATGTGTATATCGACATGTGCATATATATATACGCATATAGGTATATACCTCAAATACTCCTTCAACCATACAATCAATCCTATAGTCATTGCTTATTCTAATGATAGACATATATCCATGTGATGCGTATGGACATATTATGGACATGGAAAAAGTAACCCTTCTACTTTTTCATGTTCAGGCCCTCCTAGTGGACTTTGGCTTGATTTTTCCTAGATTTAATGTTGTAATGTGGTCAACACATTCACATTAGGTCTTGGACCCATGTGAATCATTAAGACTTCTAGGATGTCTTGTAAAGGTGTTGTGAAGTGTTGTAACCCACTTTCACACTTTTCTAGGACCCTTTCATCATAATTCACCTAAATAACTCCTTTTTATCACTTACCAAGTCTTATTTCAAAGTGTTGTAACCCACTTTCACACTTTCTAGGCTTGTCACCACCAATTCAATCCTTTCTCATGTTTAAATGACCCCTTAATACACTTTTTGACCCCTCTTAAGTGTGTTTTTGAGGATATTCTCATTAGACAACATTTAATGCCTTGTAATTCCTGACACCCACTTAATTTTCTTAAGTAGGACTAAGTCGCCAATAGGGGTGACTTAGTCCTTTTTGGCACAAAAGTCAAAATTATTTCAAATTTATGGCAAGATTTCATTCTTTAACCCTTGAGGTAGGCCTGTGATGTGTTATTTTTAGGAAATTTAGTAAAGATCAAAGTATAAATAAGGTTTTTTCCTCTCATTTTAACACCTATTCATTCAAGCATTCACTCAAGCAATCACTCAAGCAATCAACTTAATCATTCTCAAGCATTCAAGCACTCTAAGTATAATCAAGTCATCCATTGGAGCACTTCATTGCATATCTTCAGATTTCCACATCAAAGGGTTGACTTTGTAGGTAGATTTGTCAAAGAAATAGGTGTTGAAAAGTGGTCAACAAGTCATCAAAGCTATTCAAGTCAACATAACCCTAATTCAAGCTTGGAGACACTTTTTATCCTATTTTCTTAGAATCAAGATTTGACACCTGTCAGAAAAGCAAATGCAAATATGAAGCTACAGGATCTTGTCCCGAGATTCCCAAAATATGCAGGTGGACTAAGTTGCCACCAATGGTGAATTAGTCCCACTACTAGGCCTAAAAAGTGGTTTTTGCATTTTTGGATACCCATTTGGCAGATTCTTGTTCCGACAAGTTTTCCTGAAACTGGGACTAAGTCGCCCAACCTGGCATAAGTGTCCCAATCAAGATTTTCAGTCAATTTTTTAGGATTCCAAAATCTCTTCACATCAGATTTCATTTTCTAGGTGCACCTCTCCAATTCTGTTTAGTTATTTCATTATTTACTTGCATTTTTAGGTGTTTTTGCATATCACAGTGTGTTTTCCAGCACTTTGCATTTCTTAGGATTTGCATCATTAAATCATTTGATTTTCAGATCAGTGCATTAGTACATCATAATTAGACATATTACATCTCATTAAATACATTAATATTGAGTGTAGACATTTGCATTTTGGACCCCATCCCTTTCTCCTTTTAGGTGAAAAACCTTAGAAGGAGCTAAAGTAGTTGGGCAATCCAAAATCATTGTCGACACATATATACATACGTCTCTTATTATATCCCATAGATCGAGTATAGCAATACAAGGAAAAACTCACATACATCAAACACTCAACACAAACAAAGAATGCTCCAAATAGAAATCATGATCTTCCTAATGCAAACTCATCATACAAAAGGATGACTTACCAGTTTCCCCCAAACTATGACATGACTCTATCATTCTATAAGTGAGTGTGTGTTTAAGCTCATATAGGTTTCATAAAGGTGTTGGCCCACAGTTGCCATTGCACCAAAATATTGACTTGTTAATGCCTGATACAACTGCCAGAGTTAACGGATCCACGAGAGGCTGTTAGTCCATGTCACGAATCCCGAGGGGAGCGCTAAACATTTTCCAACAAAATCCCCCTCAACGTTACCCGAGGGGATTCAAACCCAACACCTTTGGCTCTGATACCACTTTTTGGCCCATAGTTGCCGTTGCACCAAAATATCTACCTGTTAATGCCCGATACAACTACCAGAGTTAATGGATCCATGAGAGGCGGTAAGTCCATGTCATGAATCCCGAGGGGAGCGCTAACCATATTCCAACAAAAGGTTACCCAACCAATCACCTCTCCTGAGTGATACTTCCCCTCCCTTTCAGAGGATTGAACTTATCCATGCAACCAACTTAGTACAACACCAAGGTAGTTAAACGTTCATAATAAATCCATATGCATCATAAAACATTAGCATATTCATATATCAATACATGTTCTTCATCAATGTAAACATAATTACTCTTTCAAGCCATATTTAACATTTATCAACACTTTCACTTAATATAAACATAATACCTATTTTAGTATTCCATTATTTTAGCAAGCATATCAAAATCATGATTACATTTATCATCCTTTTTACTCGTGAAGGTAAAAGTAACTCAATAATAACAAGACGGGGTATGACATACTTCCCCCCTTGTGAATCATTGTCCTGGATGATTTAAAGCACTTTAACACATTGATTAAGTCAAATAAAGATTTTACTTACCATTTCCAATTTATGTAAGAATTATTAAATAATCCTCCCTTGTAACACCACCACTCCTCGCAATATCATCCTTCTTGAACCTTGCATTGAGTGAATTTTTGTTGACGCATAGGGAAAACTTGTGTGCTTCACACACACTTTCTCTCTCAAGAGTTTATGCATTGTAATCACAATACCTCATATGCACATCCCAAGTACAATAATAACTGTATAACATATGACACCTATAGTACAATGACTGGAAAACATGTTCTCATTGCCTAATGAATTTATCCTTAGTGTAATCCAAATAGAAAAGGAATGCCGATGCATTACACACTACACCGTGGGTACCATCCTTCCCTTTGGTATTTACACCTTTAGATAACATAGAAGCTGAGTCCGTCCATTACTTACACATCTATTTCCCTTAATCATAAAAGTAATGCTCTTGACTACTATCCATCTTGAGCATAACATTGTTCTTGGACACCTGTCAATTTTGAACATAATGATACTGCTTCATAGTAAAAGCTTTGTATCAACAAAGTTTCTCTTTGATCTTTCAATCTTCTATTCCATTTGACAATTTTTTTGGTCTAAGGTTAACCCCATTCTTAGCCTATTTCAACTTAATAGAGTTTTCAACCTTTCTTTCCATATAATGGATCAAACCTCAATGATAGAAGTTTATAAGTATTCTTCAAGTCGTTCAAGATTTGGTTTATCACTTTTGCCTATTTGGCTATAATAATATATTGAGCATTTGATATATTTATTTTCTCATAATATGAACATTGTTTACAAAACCTTATCATTATTTGCTTGTTCTCATCTGAGATAGCCTTCTCAAGATCACTAAGCAACTACTTCACACATTATATTATTTAGGACCGAAATCCTATAAATACAAATTCCAACCAGCATTGGTTACCTTGGTGAGTCTGTCCACCATAATACTATGTCAATTCCATCGACATAGATAGATTAACTATCTTGTGTTCTACCACTTCCCTTCTAGAATATCAAGAGAGTATTCACATCCTGTTGATGATGACATCCTGTCTTCATCTCCTAGCACACTAGGGAATAACTTGCTACATACCCTGTAACATCTTACTCTATCTTTTCTAGATTAAAGTGGTTCCTCATACAACAAATAATTTTGTCATTTCAATTCCCTGAATATGACATCAATTCACTCATTTAATTCCTTAATCTCCCAAAATTTTGGGTACATAGGTTCTTTCCATCTCATATTAGTCTATTCAGACTAAGTGAAAACCTATTTCGTGGTCTCATTCCACATTTGATTCTCTAGTTTAATGGCTAGATAATTTGTGGAGATAAATATCCTTCATCTTAGGACATCCATACCTTGTATTTCATCCATCCTTAAATTCTTTCCAAGTTTTTAATCTAATTTACAACTCATTCTAACTTTCCCAATGAGCATTTGTACTATTTCGAGTAACAACTCTCATTTAAACATGCTGGTTCCCAAAAGATATCAAATTGATTTGCATACCTAATTACTAAGCACATACATTTTCCTAATAACTCCAAATCATGAGTAATTTAGATCTTTCCTTACCTATTCCATAGGCAATGATCTTCCCTTTCATGATCAAGTAATTTTCCTATCCTTTTCTAAGGCATCAATGATAGTAACAATTGATCTTCCAATCAATCATATATATAAAGTATTGAGTGATAATATTCCTTTCTCATTGGTCATAATCCTTGACCTTTTCATTATCTTTCAATAATTCCAATACTTTATTCTCGTGGTCATAAAATATGACTTAATTGACATCATGACTTACAAATAAGTCAAAAGTTCTTCCAAATCAAAAATATATTTACGATTTTTGTTGGGTGGGGTACTTTATCTGAGTCAATCCACTCTCCTCCTCCCCTTAGTGTTTCCACAATACTAGTTCAAGTCATAGCAAACATTAGCTTTCTCAAATTGACTTATCATTCCTTGTCATAGGCTTTCTATTGCCTTTATATTTCCTTTCTTAC
This sequence comes from Sequoia sempervirens, assembly GCA_007258455.2. NCBI lineage: Eukaryota > Viridiplantae > Streptophyta > Pinopsida > Cupressales > Cupressaceae > Sequoia > Sequoia sempervirens. The sequence continues at coordinate 44,454,187 of VDFB02026320.1, read as the reverse complement.
TTTCCTTGGCATGCCTTGTATATAATTTTTCCCAAAGTTAGATTCATCATTGATCTCTAATCTCATAGATTCAACAATTGGATCGCCAATTAAGAGATCTAATGAATAATTAGCAACTTTACAAGCTAAGAGGCACTCTAATATTCCCTTTCTCTTTTCCATGTAAACCAATATCCTTTTTGTGGAGGAATATCCATATCCACAAAGCTTCTTTTGATTATGTGTCTTCAACTTAGAGCATTATTTTTTCTTACTAATTCTATTAATTTGACACATATTGTCACTTTGTATCCCATTTCATTTTGGAACCTAAAAACATAAGTTTATTTTCATTGGAAAGTTGGTGTGTTTAATCTACACTTCTACCAAACTTAGTACTAACTGAACCTTTGTCAACCAATTCGATTTACCTTTTTCAAGTTTCTTTCTCACAATCACCTTTCCAAGTGACTTTGTCCCAATTCTTGGTAACTTCATAACCTTAAGCACCCTATGTGGCTTGGTTTCTTTTTCTCATCTTAATCAGAACTCCAAATTGATCTCATCAATTTTGGTTGGTGGAACCATGTCCACTTCATTGCTCACTTCATTTTTGACCATTCTAGTCTCTTCCCTTATTCCAAGGTACTACCTTATTTCTTGCAAGATCTTAGCCTTGGACAAAAATTAGATTTTTGTCAAGAGTTCTCCAAGCTTTTGGATACCTCCTTCATTGACTAACTACTTCAATTGAAGTTTCCAATTTATGCCAATAATGCATACTTGTAGATTCGTAGTATTCTTACTAAATCTAAAAATCCTTAACTCTTTGAAACTATAGGTTGCTACCAATAAGGGGGTTATTTCAAATTTATCTATCCCTTAGAGTCATTTATCTATTTTGTGGGATAAAGATACGTATTGGTTATCCTTCATAACCTTCCTACATAACCCGATTGTATAATCTTCTACAATCCAAGGGGGGTATCATATTGATTTGGAGTTTTCAATTCCAAGGACAACTCTTATCAAGTCCCAAACTTAAACAATTTCCTTGGAATATTATCTTCCTTTTCATTTCCACTTGTTCTTTCCTCTTGCCATGGCATAAGAACTTTTCAACCATTATCTTTCGATAAGGTTTATGTTTAACTTACGTAATGAGCCCATAGGCTCTAGAGCTAAACTTGACAACTCTGATACCACATGTAACAACCCCGGTGTTCTACTCAGTAAAATTCTAAAGTTTTCATGTTAAGCGAATGATCCATGAAGCCAAAACATAGCAATAAATTCTTTTCTTTCCATAGTGTAAATTACATGCACCTTTGAAATAACACTATTTCCAAACTTCCATTGCATTTCATTGTAATTTCACAAATATTTCCATAACATAGATTTCATATTGAATAGACTCAAGTTATTCAAGATTACATCCTTCCATATAAATGGGTACAAGATACATACATAGCTCTTCTGAGCTTCATTTTATAATAGATATACAAACTGGTCCTAATGTCACCGCATTGGTGCATACATTCTAGATGTCTCCAATCCCTGGTGCATACACTCTAGTTGTCCTTAACACTGACACAAAAATTTGCAAATCTCATCCGGCAACTGATGAGGAGAAGCATCACTCAAGTACTTTTCTTCCAACCACAGATTCAAATGTGGTCCCTCACACATCTGTCACATATGACAAGATGGCCCTACCCTTCGATGAAGTGATTGGTTGGTAAAAATCATAAAAATAGCCTATCTGAGCTTAGTGTTGTGTCCTACATACCAGAACCTAATAATACGGTCATTACCCCTATGAGTATGAAAATTCTTAACTTGAATGCATAAAAGGATCATAGTGAACTGACAGTGTAACTAGTGGCAACTTACACTACTTTGGCCAAAGTATTCTCACCCAGTACTTCGAGTGACAGTATTCCTATTCACATACACTTCTATAGCTTGGTTTGGATTATGACCATTCATATACTATGCTTAGGTAATGTCCTTCCATATAGGTAATTCGTAACCTCAAAAATAACCTTTTCCCCTTTTCCCAAAACACAATTTGGTATCTCTAGCAATAAAGCCTAAGCATTAGTTACCCCCTTCAATGGATATTCCAATCCTAGGTATAAAATATGAACATTTCTAGTCTACAAGATAACTTTGCATAAACAAGCTATTCTCTTCAATAGATAACTTAGTTCCAAGTATAACCTTATAATCTAGAGTACAACTACATAATCTCCATCTTATCTTAGAGTAGATATTCATAAATAACTGACTCCATTTAGTGATACATCATGTTAATAAGTGATTCTTATCAAGAGTATAATCTCTTTAGTAAATGACTCGATCGAAGAATAATCATTTCAATAAATGTTTCCATTTGAGAGTGTAATCTCCTTAGTGAAAAGGATTATTCAAAGAGTAGAGTCTTGCCAACAATATGATTTCATATTAAGAGTATAGAACAATTAGACAAGTATTAACTCAAATCATTAGGTAATCCTACCTATGGCTTCTGTAAAATATTAATTCATAAACTCGAGTGATTAACTTATCACATAGGTGAGTTTTAACCTCAGTATATCCTAATCCTAGGATAAAGACATCATCCAATGACTAGTCCATTCATATAGGTCAATATAAACCTATATGTTCCAAACAAGACCAATTAAATAGCCTAACCAAGTAGATTATTCCCAACCTATAGGTTTCAATGGGTATTCAAGTACATATCCATACCTACTAGGTAAATCTTAACCTAAGGTTTCCTTCTTTAATCAAATAAACTTCTCGATGCAATAGGCTATTCAAAACCTAGGGTTTCATTCAAGTGTAAAGTATGATCAAGTGATCATTCAAGTAAAGATGATTTATGTGGTTTACATAATGTCACATCATATTTTCATATCTTAACTTTTGTTGCAATGCTAACCCTATCATTCCCAAGGTTTCCTAGCATAATAAGCAATAGTGTCAAGTCACTTCATGATGTTGATACTGTGAATACAAAATTCACCATGCTCCCTTCGGGTTTTGTTTTTTGCTAGGTACCGACCCATGCCTTGAATGAATATCAATGGCCCTTTTTGATAAATGATCACTGGCCTCTGCCACGTGTTCGCTCAACGCTCTCCAAGGGAATTCTCTCCTTTTCTCTTCTACCGGCCTCCGCTATGCTCCCACGTGTCTTCACCATGGGCTATGTTAGCCACGTAGCTCCCATTTGCGTAAAGATTTGGTGGGCCCCACAAGCAACGTCTATAGGAAACATTTCTACTATGTGTCACCCCAACGCAAGCTTTCAACGAAGGGAGGGGAAAATGAACCATGACCTGTGCCATGCTGCCATCTGTCTCCTTCAATGCTTCTTCAACACATAAGATGGAGCAAACTACGGGCTATGATATGCTGCCAAATGTTTTAACCGCCTGAACTAGGTGGCGACACTTGTTTGCATGGGACCACTGCTATCATTCGTAGGGGGTGCACTTGGATGGGGAGTGACCAAATGCTATGGCCCAAATATTTTTTTGTTGCAACGACCAAGGGAATCATTGCTGCTACATCATTGCTCAGGATTCTGAATCTTTTCAGTTACTGCTCGCTAGGCGATGGAAGGCTCACTATATATACTACTCTTTGCTTCTAAAGAGGGGCTCAAAGATTACATTTTACATGTTCCAAGTTCCATGGTTTCAAGAATTACAAGATTTTAGAGAGACACCAGGCCTTTTTATTGGTTAGATTATTGTAAGAAATCATAGAATGTGCCATTGTTCGGCCTCTCTATTTTCTTATGCTATTGATAAACTTTATACTGTGCCATTATTGTTTGAATGGTTTATTTGCCGAAATTCTATAATTTGAATGCAAGTTTGCTGGTTTAGATCATGTCTTTTGACTCATCTTTTCAGTAAATGGGGTGTGAAAATTATTTTATGTCATTGAATGAGCTGTTCATGTTTCAATCTTTAATTTATTTTATTCTAGGACATGGTAAATTGCTGAGCGGGCCCTTAGATCATATCTAAAAGATAGGTTTATCATGCCTTTTATCTAAATTCTGGTGTATCGCCTTAGTTAGATCCTTTATTTTTATATCTGCTTCCTTTTCCCAATCCAAAAAACCAATTACAGAAGAATCCGACTTCTTTAAAAATCCAGAGGTCACTCAGTTTAGTGCAATAAGTCCCCCATAAACTGAGTTTCCCACAAAGGGCTGTTACCTTGCCAATTTTTGGCATCAATAGTTTTTCTTTTTCCTAGCATGCCCAATGGGACTGCTCCTAAATGAATCTAATTTTAAGATGGGTGTATGAGCCATCAACCTGTTACTAGGTCCTTAACAAAAAATAATCCTGGTTTATTAGTACCACCATTAGGGACAATACAACCCGCAACCCAATTAGTGAACGTTCCAGTTCCTCCGCCCTTTCCGCTAGCCAAGTTGCTTGCCGCTAACAAAAATTATGTGGCATGGGACCCCAGAAGTCCTCTTGTAGTGCCAATAGTTCCTACCATTTGGGACGCTATTCTGATCTTCGCCCTAAAAGCTATACCTAAATTCACCAGAGATGGCTCAAGAACACCATCCAAACATTTGCAAGATGTTGCAGACGTATGTCTGGTACACGACATTATAGACCAAAATATAGCATTGAGATTGCTCGCCGCCTCTTTCAGAGGCAAGGCAATAGATTGGTACCAGATGCTGCAAGCAAACACTATCAATACCTGGGATGATCTTGAAGATCCATTTTACCAAATATTTTCAAATGAAGGAGACCGATACTCGCTATATTATCAGTTGTTGGTCATAAAGCAGGCCCCGCATGAAGCCATGGCTGACTTCAATGCCCAGTTCCATACAAGCTGGAAGAGGATTCAAGTTGATATCCACCCATTGCCTGATCTGCCATTTATGTTCAACTTGAAATCTATCAATCCTGACATTTCCATGGTGATCCAGTCTCTCGACAGAACCACACTACCGGGCGCATATAGCGTCGCTGTCAAGGCGGAGAACAATTTGATAGACACCAGAAAGTTGCCATCTTGACCCATCATTCCTATATTTCCAGAAATATCAGTTCCGCTTAAGAGGTGCCTTCTACTAGCACACCGACTCCTACCCAGTCTATGTACACATATCCAAGCGTGCCACAAAATGTTGCTTCTACATCTGGTTCTTCCAAGGAGGATATGAGTGACGTCAAGGAAATTTTGTGACATATGGCCAACAAGATAACCGTTATCAAGCGCAACTAGGTCATACCTCTGAAGTCGACCTATCAGAACTATCAAGGTGGAAGGCCCTCTTACCAACAAAACCAGTTCCAAGGAGGCACCCGCACAAATCTGTAGGTGAAAACAACAAATCAGATAGTGCCAGTACCCACTCCACTGCAAAGTGCCAATCTAAGCTTGAGCAGAGAGTTAACCGCGGGGCATAATAATTTAGTTGACAACACCAACCCCTGGTGTTTCCCTTGCGGTGATTCACCTATGCCTCGAAATTGTCTGCATGACAACCTACAACAAAAGGTGGCGGAGTAGTGCAGCCAAGGCGCAATGTCAGATCCCGAAAGCTATGTGTATACCTCTTCGCAAATGGACAATACAGTGCTCACCGCACAAATGCAAGGGATGTCACTAGAACAAGAAGCGACATCGCTCTCGATCACACACTCTTCTCATGGATGGAGGAAGAGGAAGCAGTGTTTGCAAATGATGCATCCTCATCTAAAACACCGCAAGTACAGTCCGATTATAACATCCACTCGAAGAGGAGATTCACGGGTGAACCAATTGCCCCACAATTGGTCAGTCCTTAATTTAAAAGTTATTTTGACCAAACGCCTAGTACCTCCGTCATGGTGCCACAATGCTTGTAGCAGAAGGAAATTGTTATAACAAGAGAAAAAGAGCAGAAACCTCCAATCTTCCACCCTTCAACGTGGTGGAACAACTAAAAAAATCATCCGTTTATGTGTCTCTTTGGGATATATTAGCCATTCTAGAGCAAAAGAAATTACTCCAGAAGGTGCTCTGGGAGGATCCAATCATTGAACCAAAGGAGCAATTGCTCAAAGGAAAGGCTGTTGATCAATCACCTCCAGCCAAAGTTCTCACAAATAACACAGTGGAAGCTCCCGCTGAGGTAAGAGATAAGCTAAAACCTAAAACCTTCTTCCTAATGCTTATTGTGGGAGAGAAGTTATTACACAATGCCATGATTGACTCTGGTGCTAGCACCACAGTTATGTCGAAACAAATAGTGGAGGCCTTAGGACTTAGCTACGAACCCTTAAAAAATGGAGTGATGCAACTTGATGGAAACAAAGTAGAAACTGTCCGGTCTCCTTAAGGATCTTCCCCTGACTCTATTCGCCTGCCCTAGCATCACGATGTCACAAGATACTATAATCATAGATGTTCCCCCCATGTTTGGTCTCTGTCTATCCCAAGAATTTACTTCAAAGGTGGGTAGATACCTATCCATGGATTGGTCGCACATGATCCTTAGGACCAAGTGCGGTGCAAAAATGAAGATAGAATCTAAAGCTCTACATTTAGAACATGTGGCCAATGAAGCCATGATAAAATTTGAGGCCACTCATACTTCTATCACCAAGCAAGAAATGTATTACGCTGAGCTATTGGAAGATGAAAAAGTGACTGGAGATCAGACCGATCAAGAAGATGTTCTATTGAGCGAACATATGGATACTGATCCTTTTGGAAACTACCATGCCATCGGGTTGGGAACCTATGTCATCTACGATGAGGATCTAGTGCTCCCGAAGGTCGTCAAAAAACTAGAGAGCGATCAAACCTTAGAGTTATGGACGTTGCATTTCGACGAAGCAATATGCAAGAATGGTGTAGGAGTCGGGATATGTTTAATGTCCCCACAGAATGAAAAGAAACTGAGGTCCTTCTGCTTCTAGTTCACTTGCTCGAACAATGAAGCTGAATACGAAGGACTAGTGCAAGGTATCTGCCTTGCGAAACGAATGGGCATAAAGCAATTAATGGTGTTTAGAGATTCCAAATTAGTAGTCAATCAAGTCTAAGGAATTTCTGCGGCCAAGAATGTTTGTATGCGATCCTATAGACACCGAGTTTGGGACCTGATTGAGGGATTTGAAGCTTTCAACATTCAAACGGTGCCTTGAGAAAAAAATATAGATGTGGACCGAATGACATCAATCGGATCCCAGTTTGATCGTGCCTCCGACCTCGTTCACAACAAACACTCGGTATGAGTGATAGTCTGACCAACCATTCTAGACAATGACCAAAGCTGGCAAGTGTTTGACAGTGATGAACATATTGCCTCGTTCATCCAACAATCAAGAGAATTTTCTGACCAGCTCCAACCAAAGATCTTCGAAGCTTATGAAGGATAGATTATTCAGCTGAAATCCAACAAGCTTCCAAAAGGATTGGTCACTCTCGAGAATCTTTTCGATTGTGACGATGCAAGAAATGACAAACAAAATTTTGTAGCAGACAAAGGTGACTATGTGAATCTTCAGGTCGAAGATGGAAGAAAGCTCAAAGTCAAGAAGGATATCCTGCATCATGATAAAGAAAGGCTTATCAACTTTTGCAAAAAATGTGAAGGAGTGGTGGCCTGGTCATACGATGACCTCAGGGGATATGATCCTGATATCATCCAACATACAATAGAGTTGGTGGAAGGTGCAAAATCGGTCCTCCAAAAACAGAGGCCAGTGAATCCCAAGATTGAAGCGCTAATGGCACACGAATTAACAAAGCTAATCTAGTCGCGGGTTGTCTTCTCAATCAAGCATAGCACATGTGTATCCAATCTGGTCCTAGTCTGAAAGAAGAATGGAGATATTCATCTATGTGTGGAATTTTAGGACCTAAACAGAGCATCCCTGAAGGATCATTACTCGCTACCTTCAATGGAGTCAATCTTGCAAACAGTGGTAGGATCAGAGATGTTTTCCCTATTAGATGGCTTCTTCGGTTACAATCAGATCCGGGTCAAAGAGGAGGATCAACATAAGACAACGTTCACTACCAAGTGGGGAACATTCACATATGCTAAGATGCCATTCGACCTCTCAAATATAGGAGCCACCTTCCAACGGGCAATGGATATCGCTTTTAGCGAACTAATCAACAAGATTATCTTAATCTTTTTGGATGATTTGATGGTGTTCTCCAAGTCGAAGGATGATCATTTTTATCACCTTGAGATGGTGTTCAAAAAATGCCAAGAGTTCGAGATATCTCTGAACCCAAAAAAATGTGTCTTTGGAGTACCACAAGGCAAGCTACTGGGGCATGTAGTGTCTAAAGAAGGAATTTCAATTGATCTCGAGTGGGTGAAAGCAATGAAAGAGCTTCCCCTTCTGGTCAACAAGAAAGGCGTCCAGTCTTTCTTAAGGAAGGTAAATTTTGTTAGAAAATTTATTTATGATTTTGCAGGAATAATTAGGCCAATCACCTTGATGCTGAAAAAGATCAAACATTTAAATGGAAAAAAGAAGCCAAAGAAGCCTTTGAGAGAGTCAAGGATGCTATTTCCTCCACTCCTGTTCTGGTCAATTTAGACTTATCAAAAGACTTCATAATGTGTGTATTCAGTAGCAAGTCAAGCATTGCTACTGTCTTAACTTAGAAAGATGATGAGGGAAAGGGAGAACATCCGATAGCATTTCACTCCCGGACCCTAAAGGAATATGAGACAAACTACAACTTTGTGGAGAGACAAGCGTTTGCAATAGTTAAGGGACTCAAGAAGTTTTGACACTTAATATCTTGCAATAAGGTGATTGTCTATTTCGTGCATTCTAGCGTGTGCAAATACATCATGGAAGGAGAAATCACTAAGAAAAGACCCAATTGGATCACCAAGATCCTCGAATATGACATTGAGGTTAAGCCTACAAAGACCCTTCAGGGAAGAGGATTGTGCGAATATCTTGTGCACGACGAAGAAATGGCCACTGAAGAAGAGAAGCTAGAGCTAGTCCTAACAAATGAGTCAGAGTCCAAAGGTTGTTGGCTGGTGGACATAGTAAGATTTATGCACATAGGAAAGTATCCGCCAGGCCTTCCTTCTCAAAAGAGGAGATTCTACCGACTGCAAAACAGTGGATACACGCTCATTGAAGGGATCTTGTTCAAAAGGAATTTTAACGACGTTCTAGTACGATGTGTTACCATAGAGCAAGCAAAAAGGATCCTCAACACTTACTACAACAATTCTGCTGGCGGGCATTTCTCCGCAAAGACAACTACCATCAAAATCATGTGTGTAGGGTACTTCTGGCCAACGCTATTAAATGATTCCTTCTTCCTAGGAAAAACTTGCAAAGAATGCCAGTTCTTCACAGGAAGAAGAAAGAATTCCGCAATGCCTCTCAATCCGATAGTGGTTGATGAGCTGTTCACGCAATGGGGCTTGGACTTCATCAAAATGATCAACCTAGCCTCTAGCTGATCTGGAGGATCTTCATCAAAAATTGAAGTTTCTCTTTTATCTTTAGAATCGACATCATCAGAAAGAGGGAAAAATTCTGACTCCAACGCAACTTGAATGGGGTCAAACGGAGCTACGGAGCCCAAGATATGCTCAGTCAAACTTTGGTCAACCTTGGAGCCAGGTCAGAGAAAAAAAGGGGCCAAAAATCAACGTTGTCAAAAGTGGTCAAAGTCAGTGTCAGTGCGAAGATCTCGTTGTAAGGTTTCCGATGATGTTCGTTTCACAGAAAACAGAGTCCGTTTGCACGAGATAGGAGCAGTCAAAGTTAGGTTGACTTTGATGACATCAGCATGGTATAGTCAACAGTCCAGTCAGCTGACACGTCATCATCCCAATCGACATCCACGTCACCTTCAAAATCTTTGACCTGTGAATGATAGTATGACACGTGGCATAGAAGACTACTTAAATGTCAACACATGGCACCATTCAATTGTTGACCAACCATTAACTGACACGTGGCACCTTGCTCAGCTGCAGGTTTGTTTCAACTTCCACCAAAAACATAGGGATGAGGTTCAATCTCATAACCTCCTACGTACAAGGCGACCCTTCCACCAACATGCCACTAAGTTCGCGAAAAAGGTGGTGGTGAAGGTTGAACCCGTGACCTCTAGATCCACACAATTTACTCTCCACCAATGCACCACATACTCGGTGTGAAAGATTTTCGGGGCCCCTATATTTTTTTTAAACGCCAAATCTTCTATATTAACCCTTAATTAATATTTAAACTGCTTAAAATAAGGTTAGCCCGAATTCATGAGATTCTAAAGGGGCTTAAATAATATTAAAAAAATTTAAAGGGGTTGAGATTATTTTAAAAAGATATTTAGGGATTTTATATGATTTTTAAATGATGTAAAAAGGGAGATTTGTAGATTTTTATTTATAATGGGGGGATTTTCAAGTATTTTTCTATGTAAAGGGGATATGGGAAATATTTGAAAATCAATTGGTTATGAACCAAATTGAGTAATTTTTTTTGTATAAAAAGGGGGAGTTAGAGGCTTAGAGGGCATCCAGATTATACATGATTCAGATGTTGAAAACTTGAGATAATTTTCGAAGAGACGAATTGTTGATCCTGTACGTTAGGAGAATGCTGGAATTCCATTGTGCTTGAAGGGAAAAGCTTGTAAACAGATGTAATGCCAAATTTTTGAAGATATTAATTGGATCGGTCTACTCTTTGGAGAGGGGCCCGAAGACGTAGTCGTTCTTACGACGAACTTCATTATCAAGCTGTTTGTGTTTTCTCTTTCTTGTGTCTCTTTCTGAATTCTGTCTTTTTGTCAATTTCATTAGTTTAATTATGTTGTGGTGTTGATTTCATTTTAGTAATTTGGAGATTGGAGTTGTAATCATTAAGCATTCTTTAAGCAATCGTCTTAGATCCTAAATTAGATCACTAGCACAAGACAAATGGATCTTGATGGCCACAGACTACTTCACAAGGTGGACCAAAGCCACGCCACTAAAGAATGTGACAAAGGCAGAGATAGTGGACTTCTTATAGGAATTGGTGACAAGATTCGGCCTGCCCAAAATGATCATCTCCAACAATGCTAAAGCTTTCCTGGGCTCTAAGGTAAGTCAATTCACACTTACGCATAACATATTCCTTAAAACATCATCAAACTACTACCCGTAGGGGAACAACTTAGCCAAGTCGACAAACAAGAATCTAGTCTGAATCCTCAAAAGAATCAGGTCAGAATACCAAAGGGAATGGCATAAAAACCTCCGAACAATGCTCTGGGCAGACCGCATAAGTCCTAAGCAAGTCCTCAAGAATTCACTGTATGAGCTAGTATACGGAAAAAGAGGCATTATTGCCTATCTCTATGGAGATTCTGGCACTGCAATTGCTAAAATCTCTCGAGGTGGAAGAAAATGGCGCAATGGAGGTGCAGTTAGCTGAGTTGCTAGAAGTACAAGAGAAAAGGGAAAAGTCCCTAACAAATATGACTAATCGCCAACAAGTGGTTAAAAGGTGGTTTGACAAGAAAGCGTCTGACCAAGGTCTAAAGTGTGGAGACTTAGTGCTAAAATTTAGTGAAAGAGCTGTGAAGCTAGGTCAGCACGGGAAGTTTGACAACCTTTGGGAAGGCCCGTTCAGAGTAATTCAATGCAAAGAACATAATGCATATGAGTTAGAAACTATGGAAAAAGAAGTGCTGGGAATTCCAGTCAACGAAATTCACCTTAAATTATTTAATTAGGCTTGCTTATCCTATCAATGTAAATATGTCTATAGTGCTTTTTCTTTCTTTCCCTTTTGTTTTGTTGGCCGGTCTTTTTATTTATTCTATGGTTCAAGACAAAAAGGAACAAGTAGCCCATTATTGCAGAGAGTGGAAAATAAACTTGTAGCTGAAAAGAACAAAAAAATTAAACACCCACATACATAATTGATACATACATGCTGAAAAGGAAAAGATGACCCAGCTGTAGAATCCAAAAGTAGACAACAAGATGATTATATAAAGATATATTTTCATTATATATATGATTTGATATTTACATTGTTAAAATGGCTCAAAGGCCACGCTTCTAAAGTAAATAGTTCTATTATGCTTCTTTCATATATTTTACAAAAATCCTTTTTCAGGCATGTATACAAAAAATAGACTAATTGCTACAAGTTTTAAAAGGAAAAAGGAAGAACATGGGAGTCTCAGTCCACAACATGGGCAGCAATAATGGACGCATCAACAACAACGTCCACAATATCTTTGTCCACAGGGGCATCATCATCAGTAGCAACATCATTAACATGAGCAACGACCAGAGGCAGAGGGAACACAAGGTTCCTGAAGTCTGTGTACCAGTCGATGTTGTAGAATGGCACCACATTGTAGATGCGAAAAAGAAAGTGGCAGGAACGGGTTACCCTCTGGCGGTGCTCATCTTGCGACTGGAGGTGAAAGCCACTAAGAAATGGTAGCCACGGTACAACCGCATCCTCTTCTATGAACCTCCGAAGGTCGCTCATGATCGGTATGCCTCCACTGTATGCAACATTTGCCACTACCTCTTCGAGACCATTCAGGTACTTCTTGGGAAATATTTCTTTGACAAGACGAAGAATCAGGGGCTGGGAATTCCAATATCCAGCATGGAGGTGACAAAGTGCGAGCACACATTAGTGTTGAGTCAATAATTGTCCTCATATTCGAGGCAATCCCGTCCTAGAACCCATTTCATGGCTATAATAGCCAGTGAGTGCTTATTCTTCGTCATCCTATTCAAACGCTTAGTAGAAATCTAACCTAAGAAAGTAGTATGAGACCTATGACACACTAGCCTAATTGGGGTATTCATGTTGGCAATCGTTTTGCAACTATCCTGAAACTATCTTTGCAAAGTGCCTAAGTCTAGCCTATGAAAACGCTACACACTGCTAATGCTAAACTGCTAAGCCAATTACCTACTACAAATTTTTCTCTAATCGCTAAGTGTGATTTCACTACTGCTTAGGTGCCTATTTATAAAAAAAGTGAGGAAATGCGTGGTAATATGCTTGCCATAAACATGATGCTAATCGAGTACCAACTTGAAAGCTGTGCCCGAGCTTGTTCGAATTTCCCATCCAGTTGCATCTACTGAGTAAGGCTTGCTGCGTGCAAAACTAATAAGGGCTAATTAATTAGCCTAAGCTGGTGGCAACAATCGGTGGTGTTATGCACAACCAAAGAATGAGGTGTCATTCTCTAGGTGTTTTTCTTATTCCAAGGTAGAGCTCATATCTTTTCAAATGCCGATCGCATCTTTAGCTTAATCATTCATTTTGGGATATTAATTGCCAATGCATACAAATGCTTAAGCTACTAGCAAAGCGTTGGCTCATGTTCCAAGAAAATCATGCTGTATAATACGGTTGCTAATTGTAATTATGAATTCTTGTCAAATCAAAATGGCAAGTGATTCATCTCGCACAAGCCAAAAGGTTGGTGGTACATGCCGAATTAAATGCAAAAAGGTAACTCTTGTCTACCACCTTGAGAAAAAATAGCTAAGTATTCCATGCAAAATCTTTAAGCACTTAAAAAGTCTTTTCAAATACGCTGCCTAGAGCAAAAATGATTTCTAGTGCATAGCCAGAGCCGAGGTAAAATTGCAGAAAAATTCAAGCTAAGCAAAAGCTTCCCGCAAATAAAAAATGGTAGAAATTTCAAGCCAAGAAGTACAGGGAGGGGCAACGAGAAGCTTATTTAAAGCTATGCGAGGAGCACTAATCGTCAATATCTTTGAAAACATTTCTTATGCCACACCAGGTATTCCTGACAAGCCAAAGTAAGCAAACACAAAGGAGCTAGAGAAGCCCAAAAGCTACAGAGACTAGAACTTAATTTAGGATGACTGGGATAATATTCATGATACCTTTCTTGCAAAGAACCCTAAAGGATTGAGGGAATGAGCCTGCAAAAGAATGAAGATATCCACAAAGATAATGTCGACGACAGAGAAAATATGGCTTCAACGGACTTCCACAATATATGGTCCCATCTGTGCACTACTGCCCAGAATTAGTCAATGCGGCCATTAAGCCATTTCAACCCAATCACCAACACTATCGAGGGCAGACTCTGCCAGTTAATATCACTTCAGGAGCCATCCAGAATATGCTGTGTATTCCTGATCATACACAAAGAGGGATAAAAATAGAAGCATTCACTCCTAAACTAAACAGGGGGAACATATATGGAACGCCAGGGATAAGGCTTTGGAGTTTTATAACAAAGAAACCCAAAGGATTGAAGTAGAGCAGGGGAAGCCACCAAGAATTTTAGCGTAGGACAATGCTTTCGAAATAGATTTGCAAGATTCCTTTTCAATGATGGCATTTGTTTTCGGTCTGGACACCGACCAAGAGGTGCACGCATTTCAATTGGACCCGACTTTCTAGTTCTACAGGAAATAATCTTACTTCTGGTATGATTCTGCAGAATACCTCTCAAAGAAAATGATAGAGAAAATTAACAATTACCAAGCTGAATGAAAGTTCAGATTTCCTTCCTATCTTGCCCATATGTTTTTGCATCCAAACCCTGATTTCTTTGATAAGTGGATGAAATTGTCTATTTTTGACGAAAAGAACAAAAGAAAACTAGTTTATGTCTAGACTCCTCTCCTCTCTTCCACTTTTGACTATTATGCATTTTCAAATTATTTCTTGACTCCGATTTTGCAAGAATTGCAAGGGGAGGATGGTATTAATCGGATCACCTTGACGCAGACATAGTATATCCAGAACTTCGTTCCTAGATGTGACTAGTTTTTTGGAGCGGATTTTACATTCATCTAGATGCAAGGATTCACCAAGGAACCATTCCGCCTTTTGACATGTGTTACTAATCGAGTGCTGGCCCTTGAAATCTTTTGGCAGGCATGCATTATTGATGTTACATTTTGTAGCAGAAAAGCCAAGAGGAAGGGATTCTTCATCTGTCCACAAAGTTTCAAAAAAATGGCCATGAAAAAGAAGTAGAAACACCTGCTGTTGCAGGATAAGATGGCTCATCTAGGGTTGGTAATGATCAGTGACAAATGGAATTACAACCCTTTCAATGATCTACCATATGAGCATATCAAGGTAACTCATAGTTTTCGGCCTTATTGAGAAAAGAGGCACAACCCGCTGGAGGATGAAGATGAATTATTGGTTGACCTGATTCATATTCCCACAAAGGATAGTAGGCCACTATGGCATAGATTCTACTTTGCTATGGTGGATTATGATGAGAACTACAAAATGGGAAAAGCCCTGTTCAATAGGTTGAGAAAAGAAGAAGAATGGAATATAGAAAGGATTAGGGCCTTCTGAGCATATTGCCAAGAGACAAAACAACTTGGTGCACCTTATGAAAGCATGTCGGATGATGAAAAATTTGACAAGCTGTGGGATGATGAGCATCTTGCTTCCGACTCAAGTGCTAGCAGAGGCAATGACCCTGATGAAGAATAAGAGCAAGCGGAGGAGGAAGTTGATACATTGACTTCCTTTGCTCAACAAAAGAAGAAGTCCATAGGGCAGTCTACCTATGTCACTTCAAATGTGTGACTAAATATATCAAGAGCCTCACAGATGCTCACCTGGGCCTCAAAAGCAACAAGAGGGTCCCAATAGCAACAACAAGAGACTGTGGAGATCAGAGACTCCCCGCCCCTTAAATGACAATGCGCAGAGGCTATTATTGGAGAAGGTTCACAAGAACTCGCCATGAGCCAAGTGCTCGCAGCGAGCCAAGAGTTCGAAGTAAGGGAGGAGCCAACAGCAAGCAAAGCACTGCCACCATCCAGTCAACAGGTAATGTTCACTCCTTTTCTCACTTCTCAATCTTTAGTATCCTATGCTATTCCTACAGTGCCCCTTATTGCAAGTGTTGGCCCTACCTTCTCTACCCCTACCACAATGTTTGCGGGAGGTTTCTCCTAATTCGCCTAGACAGGGCCATCTATCTTAACACCTCTGCAAACCTTAACACTAGCCGTCGTTGCTCAATCTCTCCTCACCTCTCTTTCTAAAGGCTTAGGTGCCATTGGTACCCCCATTTCTATTCCTACCTCAGGTCTAACATATTATTCCCAACAAATGGAATCTATAATGACCACCCCATTACCACAACAATCGATAAGCCCTTCCACCGGTTCGCAAACCAAACTCTGGCAAGTCCCTTATTTCTCCCCACAAACTATTACTCTCCAGAAGAGGAAAATGCAGGGGCCTGCCACACTTACATTCCCTTTTTCCCTACCTCTCAGTTCCCCTTTCATAGCCTAGGGAGAAGCCACAAAGCAAGTTCAATCGCCATCCCAATTCATAGCCCAGGGAGAAGCCACAAAGCAAGCACAGGCTCTCAAAATGCAAAAGAAAAAGGCTAAGGATGACAAAAGGGATGCAGAGCCGAAAGTGTATATGGTGTACAATGAGGTGCAAGGAGCATTGAATTTTGCCACCATGTACCCAAACACTACCAAACTCCAAGGGGAGATATTGTCGAATGATTACAACATGTATGCTGTGGGACTCGATTTGAATGCAGCTTGACCGCAAGACAAGGTATAAATCATGGAGGAAATGCAACAGGTGGTGACAATAGACTTCCTCAAGTCTAGCTATTAGCTAAAGAAAAAGGAGGAGCAACTAAAGCTTGTGAAGAAAAGGGTCAGTTTCCTGGAGACAAAAGAGAAATCGCTGGAAGCAGAAGTTGCGGGCTTATCAGAGAAAGTGCGGGAAAAAGAGTTGGAGTGGAGCAAAATCCAGGAAGAACTCAAGAAATTCCAACTTGTCGATCCCATCCTACTTAATGAGCTGCGAATGAAGACCTAGGAATATTAGAGCCAATTGGATTTGACAGAGCAGAATCTGCAACAAAAAGATGAAGATTTAGCAGCTCAGCGTGCTCAACATGAGCAAAAATTAGAAAAACAAAAAATGGAATTTGAGGGCCAAAAAGCCCAATTTGAAAAGGAACTCCAAGAGACGAAGTCTTCTCTTGACACAGGGTTGGAAAACCACGACCGGGCTGAGGATAATTGGTTTAAAGAGCTAGGTAGCCTTAGGGAGCAACTTGCCTCTGCAAAAAAGAGAATTACAGAATTAATAGAGGATGTCAGCTCAAAGGACGTAGAGATTTCCCTTCTAAAGAGCACTCCTCAGGCTCCTACTGCACAACCAGACCTCATCCCAGTAGCTTAGTAGCTATACATTTCGTACGAGGAAAAGGTTAAGGCCTTCTGCCTAACATTGCAGCCAACACTTCGGTTCATCTCGAAGGCAACAAAATTGAGCCAAGAGGTTCATGAAACAATCGAGCAATTCCATGGTTTATCACAAAGAAGGTTCCTGAGATGAAGAGTTTGCTAAGAAAGCTATACATGGTCTCTAATGAAAAATTGGAAAAAACAAGAATCAAAGATCGAGATGTTGCTACCCAGGTGGCAAACAAGTTCATCCATTGCCACTCGGCCTTCTTGCGAACTAATACCTGTGCAACTACTTTGAACAAGACTATAGATGGCATGTGGGAAAATTTTTCCCGACTAGCTGAAATGGGTCCCCGTTTCTCAAAGATGGGTCGATCGCCACAGCCGAGCAAATTGCAGGAAGGATTGAAGAAAAAGAGTAGGAACTAGGCACTTTCCAAGATTTTAGCCAGCCTCCTACTGTAGCAGACATTGAAGGAATAATCTATCCGGTTGCGTGACTACTTTTCCATTACGAGTCAGGGGCCGGTTTACCTAAGGTGCTGCCTTATAAAGAAGTGTTTAACCTAGGTGGAGCATAGGAAAATCTGCACAATGTATCGAGGCCATCCAAAGACGACTGGCCACCCCTGCAGGAAACCCTCTCCAAGCTCTAATTTTGTTGCCCAATGGATGGCACTTTGGTCTGCGAACCAAAGAAAATTTTGGGTTCCTCATTCCTCAAGCTAAACGCCCCTGATAAAAGCCAGAAACTGTGAATACAAAATTCACCATGCTCCCTTTGAGTTTTGTTTTTTGCTAGGTACCAACCCATGCCTTCAATGAATATCTATGACCCTTTTTGATAAATGATCACCGACCTCCACCACGTGTCCACTCAACGCTCTCCGAGGGAATTCTCTCTTTTTCTCTTCTACTGGCCCCCGCTATGCTCCCACGTGTCTTCACCATGGGCTATTTTAGCTACTTCCCTTCACTTCCTCATTGGGCCTTGTTCGCGTGCCACATAGCTCCCATTTGCATAAAGATTTGGTGGGCCCCACAAGCAACGTCTATAGTAAAAATTGCTGCTACATGTCACCCTAGCGCAAGATTTCAACGAAGGGAGAGGAGAATGAACCATGACCTGCATCATGCTGCCATCTGTCTCCTTACGGATGCTTCTTCAATGCATAGGATGGAGTGAACTACGGGCTGCGATATGCTGCCACGTGTTCTAACTGCCTGAACTGGGTGGCAACACTTGTTTGCATGGGACCATTGCTATCATTTGCAGGGGGTGCACTTGGATGGAGAGTGACCAAATTCTATTGCCCAAATATTTTTCTGTTGCAACGGCCAAGGGAATCATTGCTGCTACATCATTGCTCAGGATTCTAAATCTTTTCAGTTACTACTCACTAGGTGATGGAAGGGTCACTATATATACTGCTCTTTTCTTCTGAAGAGGGGTTCAAAGATTACATGTTACATGTTCCAAATTCCACGGGTTCAAGAATTACAAGATTTTAGAGAGACACCAGGCCTTTTTATTGTTTAGATTATTGCAAGAACTCATAGACTATGCCATTGTTTGGCCTCTCTGTTTTCTTATGCTATTGATAAACTTTATACTATTCCATTATTGTTTGAATGGTTTATTTGCCGAACTTCTATAATTTGAATACAAGTTTGCTGGTTTAGATCATGTCTTTTGAATCCTCTTTTCAGTAAATGGGTGTAAAAATTATTTTATGTCATTGAATGAGCTGTTCATGCTTCAATCTTTAATTTCTATTATTCTAGGACATGGTAAATTGTTGAGTGAGCTCTTAGATCATATCCAAAAGATAGATTCATCATGCTTTTTATCTAAATTTTAGCGTATCGCCTTAGTTAGATCCTGTATTTTTATATCTGCTTCTTTTTCCCATTCCAAAAACCAATTACAGAAGAAGCTGACTTCTTTAAAAATTTGAAGGTCACTCAGCTTAGCCCAATAAGTCCCCCATAAACTGAGTTTCCCACAAAGGGCTGTTACCTTTGCCAATTTTTGGCATCAACAGATACATTTCACATTATGCATGTAGTATAGACTATCTATGTATAGAAACATCATCATCTAAATCCCCGTATAGGGTATATAGGATTATTAAGACACTTCCTTAAACTTATCATGTTTCATCATTCCTAGTATATAATACTAATGATAAACATACACTCCTATTATGGAGTATATATAAACACTTTGAATAGGAAATCATAACAGATTCTTTTCCTTCCCAAAAGCAATTATTATGATTCACAGTTAATGCAAGAATTCTCAAACAATTCCAATCAAAGCAATCAAGACTTTCATTCTTTCATAATAAAAGATAAGTAAAAGGAGATTAGATCCTCACGCCTATAATTCGCTTGATCTAATTTATTAATCTAATTCTTAGCCTTCTAATGACAACTTGCTAGGATTCGCTTCAACTACTATAAAAACTCAATGCAATACTTCACAATATCCTCTTTCTCTAGGGTCACAAAATAACTTAATGCTCTCACAATATAACTCAAAGCTCTCAGTATAATAGCAACATAATGAAACTACAAAATCGTGCATCCCAAATGAGAGAGTTGGCTCATCTATTTATACTAAATATTGAGACATTGATGCCTAAGGAAAGGGTATGCTAGTTGACACCACTCAAGCATACAGGTTGACTCATCTCTCATAGAAAAAAGGTAGTAGAATTCTAAGTAAATACTCAGCATGGTATTCTACAGATTGACCTCCTTTTCTTGACAACAACACAAGACTATTTCAAGTATGCACATGCTCAAAAGATGAGAATCAAATTTTCTCATATGAAAGACTTCTATAGGAATAGAGTATTCATATAATGGTGCCAAGAATACACCATGTTCCCAATTCATTTATTTTGCTGTTGGCATAGTTGAATAAGTCAATATTCCTATTGGCTGCATTTTACTATACTGACTTGGTCATTACCAATGTATTTGACTAGAAAATGAATCAACCTACCTATTAAGTGTTGCCTTGCCTTCATAACTAACACGTTGCAAATAGTCTTTCTACCTTATTAATACACAACACTTTATATTATGCTCTACTCAATAGATATCTGTCATGCTTACTCAACACACTATATCAAAATGCATATGCAGGCTTTATGCCATATGCTAAATTCACTTTGCGTTAAACATTGCATGATATCCAATGATACCATACCTGCGACCTTATGCATTGAGGTTGTATTTACTTAGAACTGTATACTACACATGGGTTCATGCAATAAGCTTTCCTTCACCAAAAAATGTGTAATACAAGCAAAGTCTCCAAGACTTGTGCATGGGTTTAGGCGCCGCCTCTTACCAAACATTTTATCTAATGACTTCTATGAATATACCAACCTCTATAAGTTGCACCTAAATCCTTGTTTGGTGTGATGACTTGGTGGCTTAAACTATATATGCTTTCATATATATATATTGTGCCTTACACTAAAGGTAAATTATGCATTCAAAAGTATAACCAACGTTATATATATTCTATAGCAATATGATATTCAAGGAATCCATTTGATATCCGAATGATTATGACCATGTGACTATATTCACAATAACATAATATTAAATATTTATATACATATATGCATATCTATACATATGTTGATATACTTGTATGGACATCCCATTATATCTGACATATGTGTATATTGACATGTGCATATATATATATCCATATAGGCATATACCTCAAATAAGAGCCTTCAACCATACAATCAATCCTATATTAGATTTGCTTATTCTATTGATAGACATATATCCATGTGATACGTATGTACACATATACATACATGTCTTATTATATCCCATCGATTGAGTATAGAAATACAAGGAAAAACTCACATACATCAAACACTCAACACAAACCAAGAATGCTCCAAATAGAAATAATGAGCTTCCTAATGCAAACTCATCATACAAAAGGATGACTTACCAGTTTTCCCCAAACTATGACATGACTCTATCATTCTATAAGTGAGTGTGTGTTTAAGCTCATACAGGTTTCATAAAGGTTACTTGACCAACTTAGTACAACACCAAGGTAGTTAGATGTTCATAATGAATCCATATGCATCATAAAACATTAGCATATTCATATAGCAATCATGTTCTTCATCAATGTAAACATAATTACTCTTTCAATCCACATATAACATTTATCAACACTTTCACTTAATATAAACATAATACCTATTTCAGTATTCCATTCTTTTAGCAAGCATATCAAAATCATGATTGCATTTATCATCCTTTTAACTCGTGAAGGTAAAAGTAACTCAGTAATAATAAGACGGGGTGTGACAACAAGTGTCCTCTAGGAACATATAAAAAAACACGGGGAAAAACAACACACACAAAAATCTAATCTACAAATAAAGAAGAGGTGCCCTCCTAGTCCTCATCAACCAAGAGGTCATCATTCTCCCAATCTAGATCATTATAGGGAGAGGGTGGATGATCCTACAAGGGTGGTATAGAAAGGGGAGCACCCTCCAACTCTCCTATGACAAGAGCTAAGGAAGAGGGCCCCTCAAGGTCTTCACTCAACTCCTGTGAGGCAAACATCATTGATTTTGCAAAAAATAGCTGATAGAGCTGAGACATCGTCCACTAAGTTGAACATGCACTTGACAGGTGTGCCATGTGTCAATTGGGTGGGTGAAGAAGAAGGCACCTAAGATCCACTACTGACCTCATTGAAAGACTCAGGGGCAATGAAAAACTCAATGGATGCCGGGGTAGCCTTCATCACTAGGATAATGCAAGCCAAAGCAGAACCAACTTTCAAAGAAGGTGATCCCTTCTTCTGACCCCATTAGAAGTAGGGTCATCCTCTAAATTATGCTTCATCAAGGGATGCGAGACCCACACAGATGAAGTGAAAGGCAAGGAAGAAGAGGAGAAAGCCATAGTGGACACCACTGAGGTATTTGACATATATCCACGGGCTTATGAAAAGGTGAGATGTCAGAAAGGGACACCAAGAGAGGAGGCTCAACTGAGGGAGCGATGAAAACTTGCACCCTTTTAGGGTGAGGGTCATCCACACTCGCAGGGGGAACTGGAAGCAAGATCGAGGCAACAAGAACCAAAGCAAAAGGGGCAGAAGAGGAGGGCACAACAAGAGACAACAAAAAAGGAGTTGTTGGCTCCCCTTCCACCTTCTGTAGAGCAGCCTACTTAGTGCCTAGAGCCTTCCTCTGATGCTTACACTCACACACAAGGAAATTTCTTCGGCTCTGAGAGTTGGAGGCTGCAACTTCAAGAGGATCAAGAGGCTCCTATTCAATCATTGGAGTGTACATCACACCCATTGTCGGTAGAGGGAATGAATCCTAGATAGAAATAGGAGGAAGAGATACAAGAATAGAGACAACAACTGACAAAGAAGCAAACTTAAGTGCCTCGACGATGAGCCTCTTCCCATTCGCTACCCTAGGGGTAGGAGCGGTAGGAGGCCACGAAGGATGAGATGTAGAGGTGACTCCATAGGGACCCTTCCCTTTACCATATATTACAGACCGAGGCACCGTGGGAAAGACAGGAAGGTGAAACACCTGACACTTGGCCTTACACTAAGCACCATTAGACTCCCCAAGAGACGCATGATACCGAACGCTGTATGCACCTATGGCATGAGATATAGGATCACATAGATGATGGTACTATCCATCTTGATGGTAAAAAGTAGAACACGAACAAGTCCGTGACTAAGAAAAATAGTGAATTGTAGATAAATATACAAACCTATTTTTGTCTCACTCTGCAAATTTGATTATCGACTCTATATATTTAGAGAAATCTTTGAGTATGTTAGTTGTGAGAAAGTATGTGTGGAGGCTCAAAGCATTCCAAGCCATACAATAAAATAGTTAATTTTCATGGTGGTCATGAAAATATATTCCATTTGAGAAACAACTATAAAAAAGTGAAAGGGGATGGTATACATTTCTCATTTTTCCTTGAATTAAAGCTATAAATAATGACTTGAAAGGATTTTAGCACATTATTTAGGAAGAAGGATTAATAATTAATATGATTAACTTTTGGTATGGATGACAAATGGCTCCAAAAATATGTGTTCAAAGAAAAGGGTACCTTTGATAATTGGTCCCCTTTATGGTAGCATAGATGTACAAGAATATAGTTTTCTTTTAAAAATGCAACTTTTCTTGAAATACAACTAGTATAGGATTATAATTTAAATAACA
Organism: Sequoia sempervirens; assembly: GCA_007258455.2. NCBI lineage: Eukaryota > Viridiplantae > Streptophyta > Pinopsida > Cupressales > Cupressaceae > Sequoia > Sequoia sempervirens. The sequence goes on along the minus strand of VDFB02026320.1, from coordinate 44,430,685 downwards.
AACAAATAATTTTTCCAAGAAGAGAGAGGGACAATGATGTTGGTGTTGACAATTCAGTTAATAATATGGTCAATATACAAGGTGATGTAGAGGTATACTACATTATAGCACGGTGGGAAAATGCCTTAGTCTCAATGTAGTGTTGCACTCCAAATGCTTGTTATCTTTATATACAAACATGCAGTTTATGAAAAAAAATCTCATCAAAGTGGTAGAGGGTAAAGATATAATGAAGATGACTATAAAATTACAGCTCTTAAAGAAAATATCATGTTGTCCATTTTTGACAATACTATTCACAAATTCTCTATGATAAGGGAAATTGGCTAGAATGTAGCTAATCTAGAGGTAATGGATTTGGAAGAATGCAAGAGATGAGCCAAACAAAATTAAAGTGACATGTAAATTGATGCATTATAACTTTAGAGTGAGGTTTTATAACCTTAAAGTGAGGCATAACATAATTTATCTAAAATAATGCATTTAATTAAACATACACCTAGATTTAGTCAATTGAGCCACTACACCTCATTAATGGTTGAAACTTGAATTTTCCTTGTCAAGAGTAATACAATTGCAGAGAAATTTACTTGATTTTAGTTCACATAACTCTTAAAAACTATTAACTCAAACATTGACACAAGCTAAACTCATATACATGATTCAAGAGCTAATAAAAAAATATGGGAATTTCAAATGAGGGAAAGTAAAATCATGTTTAATCCAAATAGTGCAGGGTAATTATATATGTAATATGAATTTTAGGCCTTAAAAATATGGAACCAAGGAACAAAAAAATGTAAAATAGATAAAACTTATAAGATATTTACCCACATTTGAAGAACCTATGTTGAAGAAAAATAGTAATCCCCCTTATATTCACCCCATTTCATTAGTTCCTTTGAAAACAATGAATAAAGGAACATAAATCTAAGAGTAAAATATATCATACTTGTGAGAGAAAATTATTCAATTTCTAACACTATAAGCCTTTGTTACCAATGACACAAATTGTTTGTGTAATCTCTTTAACATAAAGATATTTCATCTCTTTTTGATCAACTATTTTCTGACTTAACACTTTATTATTTGTTCCCAATCTTAGAGGCATATTAAATCCCTTTTAAGGTGTTGGAAAACATGAAAGAGCATCAGGAAATATTAAAAAATGCAAAGGGAATTATAGTAAAGCTATTTATATGTCATTATCAATAAGTAATATCATTAATCATCTTCAAATAAATTTGTAATTTGTTATCAAAATCATTAACACCATTAAGAAAACCAAGCACATGTAAGCCAAAAATAAAAATGGTGTTTACGTTATTTTTTTGGGAGTTACTGTTCACATGGGTTAAAATGATACTGTGTATTTAAGTGAATAAGGTGAAGTGAGTTGTAGTAACAACTCATGAAACTATTCTAGGTGAGAGAATAATTATTTAGGAGTGTTTGTTTGTTTTGTGAGCTATTCAAATAACTAATATATTTAGGAGTTATTATATGAGGTTTCCTATAATATAAGATTTGAGAACCCTATATTTAATAGTTTATTAAACAAAATTAGAGAGTGGAATAGAGAAACATATTATTTTGTAAACTCGCCTCTAATCACTCCCCTAATCTTTGACAATTTCACAACAAAATGACAACAATATAAGGAGGGCATCCTCTTCGAAAACCTATAAAGGATAAAGTTGATGAAAATAAAACAAAGATTATGGGAGGTCCCACCAGGCATGCCAAATATGTAAACCCTCAATTTGAGTTGTAAAAGCTAAGTTAGACCAATATATAAAACTGGAAACTCAAATAAAAGAATACACTTAGATAAAGAAACAATGAAAGCTTTGTAGAGTAGGGGGACCGACTGCTCAGGACCCCAAGTCATGGGAGGGTCTAGAAAAATAGGCTACCTTGATCTGCCTCAAGCTAATGGAATTGTTTCAAGAGAGTTTAGAGGCTGAAAGGAAGAACAACCAAATTGTTGCTGTTCTTTAACAAGCCTGAGTGTTTTAGGAAGTTAGGTGAGCAAGTTTTCAGAGTCTGGACTACAACTTAGGCAACTCACTACCGGAGGACTACAGTTTGGGACATGGATGACAGTGTAGTGTGCTAGCATTTCGGTGGGCACTAGCGTCCATATAGATAGAAAGCGTAAAGTACAATTAGAGACTGAAAGAAACCCACTAACAACCTAATGGGTATTGATTTAATGCAATAATAAATATAGAAAAGAACAAAATGATAGCATAACAAGAATAATACTTTAACTAAGTCTAACTACGAATTGAAAAAGGAGGGTGAGGAAAGTGCACCTTCCTACCCACGATTTGATATCTTCAATGTCTTCACTCGACAAATGACTTGCACACACAAGAACGGGAAAATTTTGGGGCCGTGTTTAGAGGACTACCACAGTTAGTCCCCTGCTTTGGTGTTTCCACTTTCATAGACAACCAATATAGTAACGATAGGAGAAATATGATAAAGAATGATATTGAAATGAAAGTACTAAGCACTATGCTAAACAACAATATGCTATGAAAACAATACGATAATGCTAAGTGAATGGAAGGTGGAAGGATATCACCTTCAACCGCGTGCACTCAAGGAAAATGGGAGGAGTGAGCTTGCAAGCCTTTGAAAGCCAACGTTGCCATAACATCGAAGAGAATGAACCGACAAAGTAGATCAACTCAAGAAGCTTCAATGAAGGTGAGAATGTTGTGAATGAAGTAAAAGATAGTAGCTAGATAATCAAAAGAGAGTCCAAAAGAGAGAATGAATGGAAGAGATAGTCATTTGAAGGTGAAATTGGAGGAAAAGGAGCCCTTCGAGGTCAGTCAAGGGAGTTGAGACGTTACACTTCATTACCAATGGAGAATTGTAACTCTACGGATTCTAGAGTCAGGAACCTTGTCAAGACATCAACATGCCATGTAGACATCCGTGCGCCGTGCTAGTGTCCCTAACAAAATATCCTCCTTTAACACATAAAATAGCTGCCAAGTGGATGGGAAGGGAATGAAGCACGCGAAATTACATTATTGGAATTAATTCTCTAGGGTAGGAGGTATGTAAATGTGGAATTTACAAGGGGTGAAAATTCATGCCATTACAAGCTTAAAAAAGGAAAGGAAAAACAAAATCAAAGTTCAAACCTCCATTGTGATACATAGATCGACTCTTAGATGGAATTTAGGTTCCCCAAATTGACAATGTATAGCTACAAAATGATCATTCGAAAAGTGTAGAAATGAAGGAATTGATTTATAGAGTTGGAGAGGGGAATATGAATAGTGGAGATTCAATTTCAATGGATGGTTGAGATTGAATGAGGGAAAATGAGGAATGTTCCTTAACTAAGAACAATCATGGGGGTTACAAATGGGTGAAAAAATGGAATGGAAGTGGGGGTGGTTTGCATTTTTTTAGGTTGTTTGTTGTTTTGAGTGTTGTATGTGTGAGCAACTGCATGATAATGTGGTTGTTGCAAAACATTTTGGTGTATATATAATTGTTTTGAGTGAGTTGTTTTGCAAAGTTTAGGATATGACTAGGAGGTTTAGGCTGGTTTGAAGGTCCTCCAATAATGATAAAAGGTTTATTGTGAGGTTGAGAAATATGAGGAGGATAGATGATAAGGTTTGGTTTAGGACACACTTTGGGAGTGGTGATAGGAAACAACTTGAGAAGATACAAAGTTGAAGCAAGGAACATTGTTTGGTTGTTGCCCCCAAGGGAGAACCAAATAAGTTGGCTAAGATTTTGATCACTTTTTGGTGTGAGAAATAATTTTTTTAAGGGAAATGCAATGAATTAGGTGAATTAGGGCCAATCTATCAATACATAGCAAAATATATAAGTTTCAAGATAGATTGCCAAAAATAGGAACTAGATTTGAATGGAGGTTACAGAGCAAGGTCTAGCACAAAAAAATGAGGTGAAAATGGATAGATAAGGGCAAGGATGCCCTAGTATAGAAATATAGGTATCTTCTAGGGTTCAAATCTTGCACACATTAGGTGGTTTCTATAGGTTATTTTATATGATAGTCCAAGTTTGAAGTCTGACAGAGTTTAATAAATTAGTATGCCCTAATTTGATGATTAGAGGCACATGAAGGCATGGATGAGGGATTTTAAGAATTCAAAGGAGTTAATGGATGAAATCAACTTCACACATGAATTCCCCCAAAAGGTAGGAGGTAGGGTAAAGTGTTGATAAAACAAAGATGCCAATGAAATGGTAAAAAATATGTTTAAGTTTATGTTTTTACAAGGAAAAAAGTGCTTTAAACGTTCTATTTTTCTAAAGTAAACATACAATATTTACAATTGAAATGAAATAACTCAGATCTACTACCCTAAACAAGGAAAATAAGATTTGAAATAATGCAATTAAATCTATATATTTTACAATTGTGATCTAAATTGAATTCATCAATGTGTTTAATATTTAATGAATAAATAATGTAAATGCTTAATTTTGAAAATTAAACAAATACATATCAACAACAAGATATTCAAATAACCTAGGATTTTAAAATCAATTTTCAAAATGTATGTTGATAAATTAGAAAATTGCAAGTGTAGGATATGTCAGATTCACTAAAATGTTAAGTGGAAAATAGATCTAAGATCCAACAAGTGAATTAAAACCTACATATAGCTTTCCTTCTTTGGATGACCATTAGAACACAAACCAACTAGGGTTTTGATGATTGGTTAGCTCCTTCAAAGGGGATCCGATCTGCTAGGGTTTGGTTATTTTATGTTGCAAAGAGGAGGAATTTGATTTGCAATTTAATTAATCTATTTGACATAAACCCTAGATCTAAAAATGTAATTTATTGCAAAAATGAAAATAGAAAAAATTATAGAACAGTTACAAATATGAGAATTAAAGACAAAGTGGAACCTTCTCATGAAATTGGAGCTTGAAATGCTTGGACAAGGAAATTTTTTCCCTAGTCCAAAGATGGGAATGTCTAAATGCTTGAAATATGGTCTTCAAGTCTGCTCTGCACTTTTTTGCAACTTTTTGTTGATGAAACTTATGGATCCAAGCTACACACATAAAAAAGGGGGAAATGTTATGCTATATAGGGGCTTGCCTAATTCAAACCCCATTTTTCTGTTTTCACCTCCACAAATAACAAATGATGATAGTAAAGAGGACTTACCTTAAGTTACACAGAGGCCAAATAAACAATAATTGACTATAATAAACAAAATGATAATGGATAATGTTACCTTAGGTATGAAATATCTATCGAAGTGATGTTCACACCTTAAGTTTCCACAAAGAGTTGATGTTGGAAGATTGATTTTTTTGAAGACTTACAAAAGGTTAGTCCACATAACACAATAGATTGTTTTAGATAACACATAGAGGATAACTCACATACATCTTCATAATAAAAATATAATAGTGTATGCTTGATCATAATAGTGCCTTGTTCATAATGATTAATGTTCAAACATGAGGGAAAGTTGTTTATATATGCATCCCAATTGAGCTTTTTGGATATAGGCCGACTTGAGGTCACTTTACAATACTCAAAGCTGACACTTAAAATAATATTTATTGAAATAGGTCACCTTTAGGACTAGGACGCCCTTGCCCTTCTCCAAGTGATTTTGGCCTGGAAAATTCTTTGAGATGTCAAGGATTTTAATATATTTTCTCAATTTGACCCCAAAATGGACAATTATTAATTTAATTAATTCTATAGGCAAAATAGGTTGTCAATATCCAAGTATGAAATTGTCAAGGGTGACAATCTATGACACTACAAAAGCTAGCCATTTCCACATTTTAGTTTTTATTTTCAAGCTTTCCATACCTACATAGGACACAAAATGTTCCATTGGCCATGCGATGCTCATCTCCCAACTGTTGACCTACTCATAGGTCACCCTCAAGCTAGGAGATCTCCCTAAAAACCAAGTTACACACAAGCTCATACAACCATTTACAAACACAATAAAACAACTCCAAATAGTTCAATGAATACACAACCCTGAAGTTGAGGAAAAACCTTATACAAAGATCCATTCACCCTTGGGAAAATGAGTCTTGTTATAGGTCCTGAAACCCACTTTTTTTTGGGTAGGTTTACCATTTTTTGCACTTCCTAGATTTGCTTGCAAACTTTCATTTCCATTTATGTTATTATAGAAATATACATTTCAAATGTTAGGTCATGCAATTCACTTAGTTAATACATTTTAATTCATCTCCCAATAGTGCCAATCAATCATTTCTATCATAAGAAAACAACATACCTCCTCATAGGGTTGACTAACCTCAAGGTTGAAAGTCAATCCTATCCTTGGGAGGCCTCTTTTTATAATGAAAGTAGGGAAATTTTAAATGTGTTTAAACCTTTTAATCATTCCATATTGAACACCCACTTACCTCTTTCTATGTTTTAGTTCCTTGACTAAGAATAGTCATGGCAACTACAAATGGGTGAGGAAATGGAATGGAAGTGGGGTTGTCTACATTTGTTTAGGTTGTTTGTTGTTTCGAGTGTTGTATGTGTGAGCAACTACATAATAATGTGGTTTCTGCAACACATTTCAATGTATATAATTGTTTTGAGTGAGTTGTTTTACAAAGTTTAGGATACGACTAGGAGGTTTAGGATGGTTTGAAGGTCCTCCAATAATGATAGAAGGTTTAGTTTGAGGTTGAGAAACATGAGGCTCAAATAGATGATAAGATTTGGTTTAGGACACAATTTGGGAGTGGTGAAAGGAAACATCTTGAGAAGATAGAGAGGTTAGGCAAGGAACATTGTTTGATTGTTGTCCCCAAGGGAGAACCAAATAAGTTGGCTAAGTTTTTGATCAGTTTTTGGTTTTAGGACTATTTTTTTTAGAGATGCAATGAATTAGGTGAATTAGGGCCAATATATCAATACATAACAAAATACATAAGTTTCAGGATTGATTATTAGAAATAGGAACCATATTTGAACAGAGGTTACAGGACAGGGTCTAGCACGAAAAAATGAAGTGAAAATGGCTAGACAGGGGCAAGGATGCCCTAGTACTGAAATATAAGTATCTTAGGGTACACGTTAAGTGGTTTCTATAGGTTCTTTTCTATGATAGTCCAAGTTTGAAGTCTTTTAGAGTTCAAAAAATTAGTATATGCCCTAATTTGATGATTAGAGGCACATGCAGGCATGAATGATGAATTTTAATCATTCAATGGAGTTAATGGATGAAATCAACTTCAAACACGAATTCCCCTAGAAGGTAGGAGGTAGGGTAAAGTGTTGATAAAACAAATATGCCAATGAAATGGTGAAAAAATGTGTTTTTTTATTTTTTTACAAGGAAAAAGGTGCTTTTAAATATTCTATTTTTCCAAAGTGAACAGAATATTTACAAATTGAAATGAAATAACTCAAATCTATTGCCCTAAACAAGGAAAATAAGATCTAAAATAATGCAATTAAATCCTAATATTTTGCAATTGTGATCTAAATTGAATTCATCAAGGTGTTTAATATTTAATGAATAAAGAGTGTAAATGCTTAATTTTGAGAATTAAACAAATGCATATAAAAAACAAGATATTCAAATAACCTAATATTTTTAATCAATTTTCAAAATGTAAGCCGATAAATTAGAAAATTGTAAGAAGTGTTGGACATGTCGGGTTCATCAAAATGGAAAGTGGGAAATAGATCTAAGATCCAACAACTGAATTAACTTAGATCTAGCTTTTCTTCTTTGGATCAACATTAGAAAACAAACCAACTAGGGTTTGATGATTGGTTAGCTCCCTCAAAGGGGGGGCAATCTGCTGGGGTTTGGTTCTTTTGTGTTGCAAAGAGGAGAAATTTGATTTATAATTTAATTAATCTATTTGACATAAACCCTAAATCTAAAAATGTAATTTATTGCACAAATAAAAATGAAAAAATTGTAGAATAGTTATAGCTATGAGAAATAAAGACAGAGAGGAACCTTCTAATGAAATTGGAGCTTGAAATGCCTGGACAAGGGCAATTTTTCCCTAGTCCAAAGATGGGAATTTTTGAATGCTTCAAATTTGGTCTTGAGGTCTGCTCTACACTTTTTGCAACTTTTTGTTGATGAAACTTACGAATCTAGCCTGTACATATAGAAAGAGGGTGAAAGGTTGTGATATATAGGGGATTGCCTAATTCAAACCCCATTTTGACATTTTCACCTCCACAAATAACAAATGATGTTGGTAAAGAGGACTTACTCTAAGTTAAGCAGAGGCCAAATAAACAATATTTGACTATAACAAACAAAATGATAATGGATAATATTACCTTAGCTATGAAATCTTTGTTGAACCACAAAGAGTTGATGTTGGATGATTGAATTGTTTTGAAGACCTACAAAAGGTTAGTCCACATAGAACAATAGATTGCTGTAGCTAACATGTACAGGATAAATCACATACATCTTCATAATAAGAGCATAATAGTGCATGATTGATCATAATAATGCCTTTTTCATAATGCTTAATGTTCAAATGAGAGGAAAAATTGTTTATATATGCATCCTAATTGATCTTTTTGGATATAGATTGACTTGAGGTCACTTTACAATACTCAAAGCTGACACGTAAAATAATATTTATTGAAATAGGCCGCCTTTAGGACTAGGGCGCCCTTGCCCTTGTCCAAGTGATTTTGGCCCAAATTCTTTGAGATATTGAGAATTTTAATATATTTTCTCAATATGATCCTAAAATGAACAAATTATTAATAGAATTAATTTTATAGGAAAAATAGGTTGTCAATATAATATGAAATTGTCAAGGGTGACAATTTATGACACTACAGAAGCTAGCCATTTCTGCATCTTAGTTTGCATTTTCAAGCTTTCCATAGCTAAATAGGACACAAAATGTTCCATTGGCCATGGGATGCTCATCTCCCAACCTTGACCTACTCATAGGTCATCCTCAAGCTAGGAGATCTCCCTAAGAACCGAGTTACACACAAGCTCATACAACCATTTATAAACACAATAAAACAACTCCAAATAACAATGAATACACATTCAACCCTTAAATATTCTATTTTTTACCATAAACACAATATCATTGAACACACAAACTTGAAAATTTTGACATTTCTAATTCACATAAACTAAGGATGCTCTACCCATAAGGGTGAGTTAGCTAACTATTTTGATGATTGATGTGTGCGAAGCTAGCTAACTATTGGCTTATGAGTTGCAATTGGTCACTCAAAAGTTTGTTTGAATCTAAGTTGTCATTTTGGATTGTTTTACCTTTTTGATCATGAGAAGCTTTGTGGTTTCCTATCAAAAAATGTTTTAGGTCATTGAAGTTGAAATAATTAGTAGAAGCATGCTTGTTTGAAAAGTCTTGGCCAATGAGGTTACTTGGGACATTATGGGTGTATTCTTCAAATATTTTTACACTACCTCTAAAAGACATTTAAAGATATCATCTCGATTCCCAAAGAAGTATTGTTCTACATGGAAATGACCTTCCTTAGACTTAAGCATGCCATAGATATCATCAAATGTCTCACTTTGATCCATAAAATCTTCATTATTATCATCAATATGTACTTCTGGTTGGTCATTGTTGATAGACATACCTAAAAATGGGTCAACTTAAAAATAAATTTTAAACACGTGGCAATACGAGAGTGAAGTGGGCATAAAAATGGATAAAGGGCATGAACTAAGAAATGCAAAAATAAAAAAAATGGTTATAAAAGGATAGCACTAAACTAGAATGAAAAGTGTATTTTGTCTCCACACATACTAGGGGAGAGGGTCTGAAAGTGGAGTATGGTCAAATTGTGGTGATCGAAGTAGTCCTCAGTGGGCCCCACAATGGAGCACTTTAATATCCAATTGTAAAACAATTTTTATCCATAAAGTATAAATCATATGATGCCACATTAGCGCACAAGTATTGGTCTCACTTTTTTGTTGGGCCTTTTTGGACACCTTGACAAAAACATGCTGATGTGGCATCATATTTGATGATGTGGCCTTGCTGCTGTAAAGAATTGGGAGTGATTTTGAAATTTCCACGTTAGATTTTGAGAAGTGTGAAGTTAGAATGCTCAACTACTGGACCCTCTTCTACCTAGTGAATCGCCCATTTCTATGGGTGTAACGTTCAACCTGGTCAACCACCAAGAAATCAGGCTATTCACACGAACAAGAGTAGGTGAATGCGTATGACTCATAAATTAGTGTTTGCCACATAAGCCGATAAATAAAAATGATGATGATGTAACACTGACGACTATGATGCCATTTTCGGCTGACTTGTCACTTTCAAATTTTCCCAACTGCCGTATATTTTTGAACAATCATCTCTACGACTTTAGTGTTAATATAAGCATTCCTACTCACTAATTTCCCCTTTGGATTTGTCGGCGACTTCTTTCATTCATGTTGAAATGGCCGTTGGCAAAATTTTTGAATCTACGCTCAAATTTAACCCCTTGGAACTAAAATCTCCATATCCTGTCTCAAAACCTCCCAGGTACATTGCTCTTCGTGTCTCTACTGTAAATTTAAATGATTAGAGGATTGAACAATGAAAATAGAATTTGAAAGTTCTCTTGCCATGTGGACGGATGGTAACGGTAAGATAAACCAGGTAGGGATTGAGTATTACAATAATTTTAAACGTTCTTCTTCAAAGTGGTATCCAAGCATTCGTTACATTATTCCCCTATGGCCTTCCGAAAGCACTTCAAGTCTCCTATAGCGGATGGCTCAGTCCACAGACTAAATAATAATATTATCCTTCAAAAAGGGTATTTCATTGCTATTGTACCAAATGGGAAAACTTGGAAGCTAAGAGTCATTCGCAAGAAATTTAAGTTTTAGTTGACAAAATCCTTCATACCATGAAATGATGGATAGACAACAATATTGGCGACCAGCCAAAATACCTTACGAAATCATAAACCCTTATCATTTTTTTTTAGCACTTCAATAATATGAGTTTTTGTTTATTTTATTGCCTTCTTCGATATTTAAAATGTTATATCTAGCAAACAATTGCATTTTCTTATGAAGATTAAATAGATCGACGGTAGCAAACGTGGAGTATATCAAAACTACCCTTTCCTTGAGCAACAATGGTACTGGTCTTTAGGGCTAGGTTGGATTAATTTGAAGCTTGCCAGGTGAATGCAACCGGACTACGAACAACTTGTGTTCCTCCATCAATACAAGTCCACTGTATCTCTGCAAAGACACTTTGGTCACCCTCAGATGCAGACGGGCTGCTTCGATTGCTTTCAAATTTCACACTATAGCTGGCTTTATCGTAGAGATTTTTGAACACTACGTCTGGGGCTCCACGCTGATGTTTACGCCAGGAGGGTTCTTCAGACTCACTTTATACACCACATTACCCTCTGCACCCACATTCGTCACTGTTCTTCTATTCACCTTAATCGATTTGTTGCCCGGCTTAAACACAATAGAAAATGATGGGTTGTTGAGATCTCCGGCTTCCAAACTGGAGTTAGGACAGGAAACTGACTCCTTCGTGAGAAGAGCAATTTGTTGTCCGTTGTAGTTGAGAAAGCAGAGAAAATCTATATAATCTTGTGGTGCCATGTCGTAGACAAGCCCAGGATCTAGCGCAGCTCTTGGGTCGACGTAGCCTGCACCCATATCAAAAGGAATGGCTGCCTCCATGGTAAATGAATCTCTGATAGCCTGCTGCGTATTATCCACGATGTAGGAAGACGTCATAAGAGCAGATTTGATGGCGGCAGGGCTCCAGGTGGGATGGATGGCTTTCATCAGCGCTGCAATGCCGCTGACATGAGTACACGCGATGGAGGTCCCCGAAATTAAGGCATAGTCCACACCTTTGGCGTATGCTGCCAATATGTTCACACCGGGAGCGATGATATCAGGCTTGATAAGATAAGGATACGCTGCGCTCGGGCCCCTCGATGAAAAAGCAGCCACGATGGGAGCGGCTGTTGCGTTCCCCACGATAGTCAATCCTGGGAGACGCATGGCGGCTGTGGCATTATTCAATGTGCTGTTGATGTAGGATTTTATCCTTTCACCAGCTTTGAAACTTACGCTGATAGCGGGAAAATTATAAGTGTAGGTAATCGGCTGCTGTGCTCCGAGGAACTCTTCATTGGCAAAAATCATTCCAGCACCGCCTGCTCTAGCTACTTCGTCGGCTTTCTTATGAGAGCCAGATTCCCCTGGATTATATTGAAATAACAATTGATCACACAGCACTATCTTACCCTTTACCACATTGGGGTCGAGGCTGCCATCAAGACAACGCTTTGAGCTGTCGCTGGTCGAGACATAGGCCAGAGGGGATGGACCTTGCAATTTTCCATCTCCTCCATTGAAGGTGGCGGTGCCTCTGTATATCTCCTGGTTGCCCAATACTAGACAAGCAGGGAAATCTCTGTCGATGCTGCTCGCACCTACGATTGTAATCCATGGCGCGGTGTTACTCAGAGTAGATGAAAATGGTCCATAGTTTCCTGCCGCGGCAGAAACAAAAATACCTTTTTCCACGGCCCTAAATGCAGCGACACCTCTAACGTCAAATGGCAAATCGCGTGAGTGAAGTGAGATAGAAAGGATATCGACGCCATCAGCAATGGCTTGTTCCATCGCAGCAACGACGTCGCTATCGTCGCAATCTCCTCCAGGCGCCCAGCAGGCTTTGTAGATGGCCAGCCTGGCTTGAGGAGTTCCGTTGGCGAAACCGAGGTAATTGGCACCCCTTACCGCAGTTCCCACGGCAGTTGAGGCGGTATGGGTTCCATGCCCGTGGGTGTCTCTCGGGGACATGTATTCCACCGTTTCGTTAATTTTAGTAGCCTTATTATTTTGGTAGCCTTTGTAGAAGTATCGAGCTCCAATGATTTTTCGATTGCAGTGCGATGAATTGAAGGCCCGCCGCTTTCACATATGCCTTTCCATCTGGAGGGCACAGGTCCAAGGCCTGCATCATTAAAGCTTTTGCTTTCGGGCCATATTCCCGTATCAATCACGCCCACGATGATATCTTCGCCATAAGTAGAGTATTGAGACGGCCATAATCCAGGAGAAGACGAGGAGGAGAGAGACCCAGAAACTCTGGCGTGTGGGTAGTGGCAACTTTATCAAGGGAAGAAGGGATTACGGCCAAGCACCCCTCCATACCCTCCATGGCTTCAGCCTCTGCTTCACTCAGCCTCGCAGCAAAGCCGTGCAACAGAGTATCATATGTATATAACAACTCATTTGCAGAGGGATCCGATCCAGAGGCCTGGCTGAGCATTGAAGAATACCAGTGTCGGTGTAAATTGAAATGCTGGGGTTTCATGGATTTGATCACGTGAACAATATAGGGCTTCCTTATATCTTCTTCTTCCGCCTTGCCCAACCACATTGCAGACATGGCAAAGACAATGAGAATGAAAAAGCTTGCAATCGCGGTGTTGCCCATAATTGGCTGTTAACAAGGGAAAAGCTAAGAAGATGCGTTAGTGATGCGTGAATAAAAGATCGCAGCAGGCGCAATTTATAAGCAGAGAGCACAGGCAATGATATGTTGCAGGGAAATTGACCAGATCAAATTGAAAGTCTTATCGTGCTTACCCTTTCACATTCGAGTTTACAAAGAAACCGAGTCAAGTCGCTCACAAATTTGAAGTTTTTGTTCTATTAAAAACATCTCAGTGACTTAAGTTCAACTGTGTCCAACAAATGACGGAAATTTCAATCCACATGGCTTACTAAGTAAAAGCAGTTGTTTTCATAGTTTGAAGGTCTCAACAATTATTTATCTAAAGCGATTTAATAAAAGGCAAATTAAATTAAAATAAAGGTACGTGATTGATATAGTATATGTAAGTCTTCACCTAACAATTTTTTTATATTATTCATTTTAATATATTTAAATATTTTTTATATTATTACATTCAACATTAAAATATGGTAGTTTGAAAAGGTCTAGTCCTTTGAAAAGGTCTTAGTCCATTTCACTTTCAAGAAGGTTTTTCTTAAGAAGAATATTATTTTCTCATTTTTTAATAAAATAACAAAAGCTTTGAATTTTTTAAATCCCACTTATGTAAAAAATAATTTCATTTCATAACATCTCTTTATTTTAAAGCCATCTTATTTAATTTAACCTTGAAAATGTGCAACTCTATTATGCATCCTCTATTTTATAACCCTTTAAGATATATTTTATTTATTTAGTAGGGACCTCTAGCTGAAATCACTTATCCAATTTACCACGTGCCTTAACGTGAGCTTCTTTCATGGTTTATTCCCCCATCTCAAAGTGGCTATTTTTTAAAGCCCACAATTAAATTCCACATGCACACACTTTTGGTTCATCATTTATGGATATATTGTTACAATCCAGTCCACACAAACCTATTAAATAAACTAATTGTACTCTATTAATCAATATGTATGTTTTCAATACTTGTAACTCGTGATAGTGTTATGAATGTTATGGATGCTTTTAGCTTTCATGTTAGGCTAGTTCATCGTCCTTACAATGGATATATTATAAGAGACATAATGATTGATGGATTTAGTTGAGCTAAAAGGATAAAATTTTCATAATATTGATTAATGTTTCATGCACTTTAATTGAATAATTTACTACTTATCCTAGAGATTACTTGCATAATACTTCTAATCTTTGAAATTTGGCGGTCTTTCTTAGGAGGCCTTATTGATTCATCTACACTATCTAATGTTACAATATTTATAGATACCCATTATGATTGAACTATGAGACATTATATCCACTCTCATAATGCATCATCTTTTCATGAATATAGTATACAAACATATCATGTAGTCTCATACATAGATATCCCATTATCCAACATAAGAAATAAGATAATATGGTAGTCTATGATAAAATAACTTTATCATAATATATATTTCAATCTCAACATGGATCAATTGAGAATGACCTTCAAATTATTGATGAAAAAAATATCATGCATTCCTCAATAACACTTAGTTCTTCTCCCAACCTAATCCCTAGTAATATATATCATGGCCTTTACAAATTAAGGATGATATTCACTTCATGGCTATTATTGAATCTCCTAAGGTGTTCCTCACATTTTTTACCATGAACTCTTCTTCCATACTCTTTTCAATATTTATAATTATTCTCAAGGGGCGTCAATTCAAATTTCTCTTGTGAATCTTTTAACATAGTGTGAACTTTCCAATACATCTATTTACCAACAAACATAGAGAACCACCTTAATGAAGAAAAACCTTGTGATATTTTTCCTACCATTGAGATATGGTTTACTTATTTTATTTAATTTTCATGTATTTTATTTGATTATTTACAATCATAGAGAATATGTGGATGGTGTAAAGGTACCTCTAATTTGGTTTATGTTCACAAAAGTGTTCATGAGCATGCCACTTTTTTCTCTTTATTTAGTTTTATCTCTATGTTCATTGTCTGTGATTTTTTTATTACAAAATAATATAAATTATCCTCAACATATTTTATTCATGTTTACCAAAAGCATTATCACATTCAATTTTTCAATTTTATTTTTATTCTTTTTATTGAGCCACATTTGTTGTTCTCCTCATTCTTGATCATCTATGTGTCTTTAAATTTCTTATTTATCGTTTTGATTGATCCTTTACTTTTTCTTATACATTGTTTGTTGTGCTTTTATTATTTCACCCTATTTTTTCTAGAAATATTTTTTACATTCATTTAATTTTCTAATTCTCACACATCACTATGTTTGAATTCCTCAGTTAAGAGTATTAATTGATGTCATCTTTCAATCCAAGAAAATTTACATAATTGCATCTTTAACTTGTGCGATCAAATTTACATTTTTTCATCTCTAACTATAAAGTGCTTATGCCTTCTTTTATAATTATATTTATCCTTATACTTACTATTTTTCTTATCTAAGTGACTTCTCACCTTTGTACAAACCTCCTTCATATGGTCCTATTGATACTTTTGTTTTAAAAGTATTTTATTGAGGACATTGTTAAATTTTAAGTGTTTTTAAAAAAAGCAAAAGGTAAAGGTTAACACAATGGAAAAACATGAAAGATTTTAACCAAAAGGAAATAAGAAATTGACCACTTGTCTTTAAGGCACCAAAAATTAAAGGAGGAAGAGTTTCACTTTTGGTAGTTGACATAGGAAGTAGAAGCTTTAGGGTTCTAGTAAAATGACATTGAAGAAACTGCAATGATGGCATTGAAGTAGTCTATCCAAGCATGGATATATCAGACGAATGTATAGGCACGTTGCAAGAAAATAGGAGTTCCTGAAGCTCATTCACACTTGTCACACACATTTAAGAGGGTCCCCATAGTGCTAGGTTTTGCATGGTATGTATTTTATATGAAAAAAAGACTTTATTCCCATTTTAATGCCTTGTAGAAGTTTCTCAAGGGGCATTAAAGTTTCCCACATTTAGAAAAACATGTGCAGAAGCAATGATAATAGTTTTTTTTTTAATAATCTTGTGGGCTTTTCATGAAAAATATGCATATGCTAGTTGATTGGATTTGAAACTAGAATGTTGAGTAGCTTTCTTGCTATTCAAAAGATTAATCTTGGTGATATTGAAAGTGCAATCCATGCATATTTCAACATCATTAAGAAACCCTATGCAAAAATTAGTCATAGAAATTATATGGAGATCAAGCACAAATGTATTAATGATTTATCAGAGCTTCTTAGCCTTTTGTTAGGGAAACCAAAACCAAATTACTTTTATAGGTTATTTTAATGACATGATGTAGAGGCAGTTGTTGTATGGTCTCACAACATGCCCCAAGACTGTAAAACTTGGGGACCCAAGTGAAAAATAACACCTATGGAAGATGCTGGCTAGTTGAAGAGATCACCATAAATGAAGAGCAAAAATAAATCTTTAGTAAAATAATACTTTGTAATGTAGTGTTCTAGGTATCCGATACTGGGAACCAGGAATGTTGAGAAGGAAAAAGGTAATGCAAACATTGAGCAAAGTGTTTTGGTTTGATAGATGAGGTCTGGTAAGATGAAAATTTGGGTAAAACTGAAGTCTGGGGAAAATTCATGGGTAAAGTTAAATACCAGGTACTGGGTAATGATGTGAAATGAAGTTTTAAAATCTTAAGGTTATCTAATGAGTCCAATAGTCCGGTAACTCGGTATATAAAAGATAATTATGCAAGGATTTGTGATACGCTAAGAGCATGTTATATATGGGAAATTTAAAGGATAATCATTTTAATGATGGTTTTATTTACATGAGATTTTGTTTAAATAAAGTTCATTTTTCTTAAAAGGGATTTAATGAGTGAAATTTGTGATTATAGGAGATGCAGATTGCGATGCAGAGTTTGGGTATGGATGGCCAAGAAAATCAAAGTTGCAGACATATTTGATAGTGTTACAAGGTTCAATGATATGCTTTAGAAGCTCATGCTGGGATAGAGTTCATTACAAAGATACATTGGATACCGGGAAACTAGGACTCTAGAGTTTAAGCATGCAACATAGAAGTGTATACATCCCAGGGGTTACTTACTCCTGGAATGTTCAAATAGAGGATGAACCTGAATGTAGGAAAGTAAATTCCACTTGATCATTCTGAATATATCAGAAGTTCCTGCAATCTATTTGAACAAAATTTTTTGGTTCCAAGAAGGAACCCTAATAATAAGAAGATGAAAAACCTGAAGTGCTTCAATGTACAGATTAAGGTTGACCATCATTGACTTAGGTTGCAATTCTCTTAATAGTCACTATATTCCACGTGACTTGATGTGATTCGTCCCTTGGATTTCCTCTGAGCATGTATTTGTCTTATCCTATCTGTGTCTTATTTCTATAAAAGGCCAGAGGATATATTTTTTTAAGTTAAGTTCAAAATTTGTGGATGTCAGAAGAGTCAAAACTTCTCTAAGTTTTGTTCTTTTTTCCTATTTTTTGAATCATTCTGGTCTAAAAACTTGTATGCATGTAGAATTTAATCAATATTGAAGCTAATTGGATAGCTACCTATCTCATGAATCTTTGTAGCTAGTTTTGTTAGTTCAACCAAACAAGACTGTGTGCTACGCTGTTTAAGGGTGCATGCAAAACTTACTCAGTTTCCAAACTAAATCCCCTCTCTTTAAAAGCTCACACCGTTTTATATGTAGCTGTGAAGCAATCTAGTGAAGTATAAAGTGGTTTGATTTGATTTGATTAACTCTTTGGGGCATGCATGAAGAGTAACCGAGAGAAATTTTAATTTTCAATATTTTTATGCTTTATTTTAGAAGTTTAAATTCTTGAAAATGTCCCAAAAAATAGACAAATGGATGAAAATTTATTGAAAATCATTCGTTTTCTATGAAATTGTTGAACACTTAAAGCTAAATCTACTTAAGTGATAGAAAAATTTGTGGATGTTCATGAAATATTATTTTGAATCTTTCGATTCCATGATATTATCTTATGATTGAACTAAAACTCGGTATCTAGTATATATGATTCCAAACAATTTTATTCCCTTTGAGATTAACAACAATATCACATCATACCCTGAAGTGAATTGAGTATGGTCAAGACCTGACTATTGGAGACTTGGGATTGAACTGAGACAACCTTTTCCTATTAAACAGACACCCCTTGGTTGCCTCTATTTAAGATCTTTCAAGAAGGATAGGCTCTTCATGGTTTGCCTGTGAGGAATTTATCTACATTATTGTTGTGAGTGACATCATTGTCAACATGAATTGACACTAGAAGGAGGGCCCTTATTATTTTTCTTTTAGTTTTGTTAGGTTTTAAACTAGATTTCCATAGAGTCACTAGATCTCGATTTGGTGATCCTCGTGTGACTTTAGTCGAGCTTAGTGGTCAAATGCCATCTAGATCTCAAAATTTTGTAAGTATAAGTGTAAATTCTCAAAATATGATTATTGTAACACCACCATTTCCCCCCATAGTGATGGCTTTCTTTAACGTAGAGTCATCGATTCCATTTTCTGTATATAATGATTTACTTAAAAATCTTGATAAGCTGTGTCCTAAATGCTATCTTCACAAAGATGCAGAGGTTCCATATTAGTATCTTTAAGGATACGTGTTTTAGAGAAAGGATTCAACATGAATATGTTGTATGTAGGTTGTTCCCATACACCTTAAGCAATGAAGTTTATCAATGGTATATCAACCTACCTCATAATTCGATCAGATCATGGCAAGATATGGAAAGTCAAACTTTGGCTAGATTTAGAACATCGATTGACCCTGCTTTGTTGTATCATCAATTTGCTCAAATCAAGAGGTTCGAAGGAGAACCTATAACTGCTTTTAATGACAGATTTCAAAAGGCTTATTCTAGGCTACAGACACCTTATGTAGTGGATAATTTTTCCACTATTGTAGTTTAATATACAAAAATGGATCCTTTAACTGCTATGTTTGTAAAGCGAAGGGAAAATCCTCCTACTACTCTACCCGAATCCTATGTCAAAGTTGTAAGTGTAAATTTAGAAATGAAACAACTCAAAAATGGATTGTCTACAAATGGCAAAAATGGATTGAATAACTATCTTATCCTGACTGTAAATGAGTACCTTTGAATCACCCTATGACTCTGAATAATGTTTATCCCTTATTGGTCCAGAATGGGATATTTCCTCAGAATACCTTTTTTCAACTAGGAAATAGTCAAGCTTTAGTCCCTCATCCTGGTCCAGCTACTATAAAATTGCATCCTAACAAAAATTCTTTCTTCTTGCAAACTCAGGAAAATCAGAATGTTAAAATTTTAGACGAAAAGGAAGACATTAAAGAAACAACAACTCAACTCAAATGATTAACCACAGAGGTTACACAACTAAGAAATCAAAACTTTTATGCTCAAAATAACAACCAAAATTCACAAAATCGAGTGTATAACGCTCTAAGGCCACCTAGACTTTGGAATACATGACCAAACAATGAAGGCCCGTATCAACACCTTTAGATAACACTAATCCTTCTGATGAAAGATCCACGTCGAAAGTGAATTTAGCTGATCTTGCGATGAATAATTGGTGTAGAATTCATAATACAAATGCTCATGTTGAAGTAGACTGTTCATAGTTTAAAATTGCTTTAGATATTTTTCTAGCCACTACACATTATAATGAACAGTGTGACTCTCATCCTCCCAAAGGAAATGAGTTGGTTCTAGTAGGATATGATTCTACATACAATACCATTAAAGACTGCTGCAAATCCTTTCCGACCAAAACAATGTTCAGTAAATACACTTTTAGAGCCATTAATTCAAAAATAGGTCTAAAAGCTTTTATCAGCTAAAATAATTTTTCCTATCAGACACTCTACTTGGGTGGCAAACCTAGTACCCGTAAGGAAGAAGAATGGAGATATATGGTTATGTGTTAATTTCTGGTATCTCAACAAGGTGTCTGAGAAAGATAATTATCCACTACCCTCACTAGAAGAAGTGTTACAAATAGTCAATGGTTCATAGATGATGTCCTTTTTGGATGGATTCTCTGGATATAATCAAGTAATGGTGGTGAGGGAAGATCGGATGAAAATGACATTCACCATGAAGTGGGGGGATTTTGCTTATAGAGGGATGCCATTTGGATTGATAAATGCTGGAGCTACATTTTAGAGGGCCATGGACTATGCTTTCCATGAGTTCATAAGAAAATGTATTTGTAGACACCTAAATTTGGACACTAACATTTGTCCAAATTTATCCATTTTCATCTAATATTTAATTAATACCCTTAATTCTTCTAAATCACTAAAGTATCTAGTTAAATAATTAAATACCTTACTCTTTATTCCCCTTTTCCTCAAAAGAATTAAATAAATAATACATTTATTTGATTCCTCACATGTCACATCCTCCATCATTTCTTCTTAATCCTAATCCACCTCCTAATCCCATCATTAGGGATGTGCACATGTCTAATCCTTAATTAGGATGTGTCACATCCTCCAACTTTTGAAAGTTGGCTCCTAATCTTCATTAGCCATTAGAACTGTCTTCTAATCATTGATTAGCTAGCCAATCAACATCTTAGTCAACTCTCTCATCTCCCAAGGAATATTAAATTGATTTTATTATCCCCATGTGAATTTAAAATTCACTTTTATTCCTCCAAGGACTCTCCTCTTCCCCATGTAATCATTGAAAAGTCACATCATTCACATGGGTCAAAGTCCTACTTTTTGGGAACCTTGCCTTATCCACGAGATACTCCCAATCATGTGAATTTAAAATTCACACTTATTATCCCAACAACTTCTCTCATTCCCATGGTCCTCTCACTTGTCATCATCAACCTCATCCCAAGGTACTTGCAAGTACCACCACCTCACTTGTACTCTCTCCACCTCATTTGTCCTTGTGAAACTTCATCCTCCACATGGAAAGATGTGAGGGCTTGTGAGTCTTCAGCTCACCACAACCCTTCATCTTGCCCATGTTGGAAAAATCTCAACCATTCAATTCTCTAGAGAATTCTCCCCTAAATATAGAGGATTTCTCTTTCATTCTAACATTATGCATTCAACTTACAATCACATTTTCAAGTTCTCCAACTTCTTCTCTCAAGCAACTTCAATCACTTACATCCATCCTCTATTGTTGAAGCTTCAAGCTTTCATTGTATCCATTTTGTTCACTTTCTCACATACCCACATCTCTCATTTGAATCTTTATTTCATCGATCGTTTTGCATCCACTTTTAGCACTCTTACCATCAAGGAGAACACATCATCAACAATCCAAGGGCCAACCAAAGACCAACTTGAACAAAGGTAAAATCTATTATTTTTCATCTTTTCTTTTGTTTGAAGTTCAACTAGGCTAATCATTGAGGTGTTTTAGTGTTCTTTCTTTCCTTTGCATTTAGTTTTGCATCAATTAGGATAGGTAAATTTCACTGATCACATTTTTGGCATGCCCAGTGGGACCCACAAACGGGTCCCTTTTTTATGTTTTTTGTTGTTTGACATTTTGCAGGTTTAGGTTACATGTAGAGGTGATTCTGCCCTCTAAACGGGCGATCCTACAAGCAAAGGGGTGAGCCTGACCTATAGAAAAGCGAGCCTACACTCCTGTCTCCCAGACAGGTGAGCCTACCCAAGACAGAGGGGAGCTTGAACCCTAGACAGTGATTCTGACCTGCAGATAGGTGAGCCTGACCCCTGGACAGTGATTCTGACTTGTAGATAGGCGAGTCTGACCCCTGGATAGTGATTCTGACCTGCAGATAGGTGAGCCTAACCCCTGGATAGTGATTCTAACCTGCAAATAGGTGAGTTTGACCCCTGGATAGTGATTCTGACCTGCAGATAGGCGAGCCTGAGCCCTGGACAATGATTCTGACTTGTAGATAGGAGAGCCTGACCCCTGGACAATGATTCTGACCTGCAGATAGGCGATCCTGACCCTTGGAAAATGATTCTGACCTACAAATAGGTGAGTTTGATCCTTGGACAGTGATTTTGACCTGCAGATAGGTGAGCCTGACTCTTGGGCAGTGATTCTGACTTGCAGATAGGTGAGCCTGACCCCTGGATAGTGATTTTGACCTACAGATGGGCGAGCCTAACCCTTGGACAATGATTCTGACGTATAGATAGGTGAGCCTAACCCCTGGAAAATGATTCTAACATGTAGATAGGCGAGTCTGACCTCTAGACAAGCGATTCTGAGGTAAAATAGTGGTTCAAATCTGCATTTTTAGAGTTTATTTTTCATCATTTTGAAGTTATAACCCCCTAACTTGTTTTTTTGTGAGTGTGTTTGCATTTTTACTAATGTTTGTGTAGCTATTTCTCACTTTTCGAAGGCCGGAGGATCAAACTACTAAAAATTTCTTGCAGAACGATTAGTCCCAACGTTGTTAGTTTAGTTTGTTTGTCGTTTCTGCTTATTAATCTAGGCACATATATCTAATTAGGGGGAGTCAATATATTATGTGATTTGCTTGTCAAGTAAGCTACTAATGTATCCAATCCCCTTGTGCCATTTGGCGATCTTGGGTGAAGAGAAATCGTAGCTTACTTAGTCCTTTGTGTTACCCAAGGGACACTACACTGTTCAAGCTTTCCCCTTGCACTTTGTGTGAGCCTGGGGAGTAGCCAAAAATAGTTAGTGTTCTTTTTTTAGCAGGACCTACTTGGGGATTTCATCACCCCAAGGAACAATCCCAACCACGTGTATCGGCGGGGTATATAAAGGGGGAGGCCAAAGCTGTACCCTAATCTAGTCACGTCGTGTTTGGCAGAGCATCGAAGCTAGGGTGATACCTAGATAGACGTGAAGAGTTGGTCTAAGCCTTCAGTACCTCACTTGGGTTCCCAACTCACGCTTGTGATGGGATAGTGTTCATGGTTGTGCCTCACGTACCGTGCGTATATCAAGGACTCCCTAGATTGCCTTGTTCAACCTAGTTAGAGGATTGTGTTGGCCATACCCTTCATACTAATCTTAGGACTGTGCTGTTTGAACTATTTTCTTTATGCAAAACCAGTGCCTATCTTACTAGTCTAGTCAGCCTTGGCCTTCTACTTGTTGCTTGCTATTTTTTTGTCCTTTGTCATAGTTAGCCATTTTATTTCTAGTCCACTCTAAGTCTATCGTTTAGGTGAGTCTACTCCCTATTTGGGCAAGCTTGACCTCCAGATAGGTGAGCCTGCTATCTATA
Organism: Sequoia sempervirens; assembly: GCA_007258455.2. NCBI lineage: Eukaryota > Viridiplantae > Streptophyta > Pinopsida > Cupressales > Cupressaceae > Sequoia > Sequoia sempervirens. The sequence goes on along the minus strand of VDFB02026320.1, from coordinate 44,406,950 downwards.
GGGTGACCCTACTTCCTGTCTGAGTCATTTCTCAGTTATCTCCTTTCGGAATCACCTATTTCCTGCTAAACAGGTGAGGTTGACCCTTGGAGGGGTGAACTTGCCCCCTGAATAGGCAAACCTGCACCTAGAAGGGTGATTCTGCTTCTTGTCTGTTACTCTGTCAATCAAACAGTCTTCACAGTCACCCATTTCCTGCTAAATAGGCGAGCTTGACCCGTGAACAGTCTGCATCCCTAGATGGGCGATTCTGTCCCCTGAACACTCTATATCCTTGGTTGGGCGACCCTATCCCCTAAATGGTCTACATCCCTGGATGGGCGACCCTATCCCCTGAATAGTTTGCATCCCTGGATGGGCGATTCTATCCCCTAAACACTCTACATCCTTGGTTGGGCGACCCTGCCCCCTCAATAGTCTACATCCTTGGTTGGGTGACCCTATCCCCTAAATAGTCTACATCCCTAGATGGGCGATTCTATCCCTTGAATAGTCTGCATCCCTGGATGGGCGACCCTGTCCCCTGAACAATCTGCATCCCTGGATGGGCGATTCTGTCCCTTGAATAGTTTGCATCTTGGTTGGGTGACCTTGACCCCTAGACAGGTGAGCGTGACCCCTAGATAGGTGAGCCTTCCCTATGGATAGGTGAGCCTGCCCTCTGGATGGGTGAATTTTCCCTAAACAGGTGGATTTTCCCTTGAAATGGGTGATTTTGCTTCAAAAACGACCAATCCCATCTTCCTTCAAGGTTGTTTTGTGTCGTTTTCCATCGTTTTCACCCATTTTTAGTGGATAAGTGAATTTTCCACCTATTTGGTTGATTGTGCCATTAGTTGGGTGAGTGTACCCCTTGGATGGGCAATTTTGCTTCAAAAACGGCTTATCCCGTCTTCCATCCAAGTCATTTTGTCAGTCATTTTTTGTTGCTTTCCATTATTTTTTCCCGTTCTCAATGAATAGGTGAATTTTCCACCTATTTGGTCGATTGTTCCCTCAGTTGGGTGAGTGTGTCCCTTGGATGGGCAATTCTGCTTTAAAAATGACCTATCTTGTCTTCCTTGCAGGTCATTCTGTCAGTCGTTTTATGTCATTTTTGCCCGATTTTAGTGAATAGGTGAATTTTCCACCAATTGGACGACCTTTCCCTCTAGTTGGGTGACCTTGTCCTCTAGTTGGGCGATCTTGTCCCCCAGTTAGGTGACCTTGTAACCTTATACTCCGTCTTGACATTTTCCTGGTCGTTTGCCATGATCAAAACATTTTTATCACCTTTTGTTCATCCGTAATCTCCACTTTAGTCCATATGCAGGTCATTCATTCATCATCTAAATAAAATAGATACATCTTAGAATGACTCTAGGTTACATATCCATCATCATTTTCTTGATCCAAATCCCCTAAAATTCATTTTAGAGGTTATTATCTGAATTGGCTTAGGTGTCTAAATCCGATCAACATCATTCATATCTACTGAAGATTGTCATTCATCTTGAGTCTATTAGCATCTTCCGTCCAATCAATCCGCTCCCATCTTGAGGAGGATTCAGTGCCATCATCATCTATTTATCCTTTTATCTAATCAATCAACACCCTAAGTCACCTAGGGTAATCTCTGAACTTGGTTTAGAATCCCTTTTATCATCCTATCCGATCCATCATTCGATCTTATCAATCATTTAATCAATCGATCTTATCCAATCTAATCCAACCACATCCTTATCCGATCACCTAATCAATCTATTTCTATCGTGAAGTAGATTTGGGGTCGTAATCATTTTGTGGTAATCTAATCCCATCAAACCTCTAAACTTGGTTTAGAATCAATCCCATCGCATCATCCAATCATCCTAATCTGAGATTCAACTCAATCTCAATCTGAGCTTTCACCCAATTTGAATCTGAGCTTTAGTCCATCTCCATCCAAGATCTTCTGATATCAAAATAAATCTTAAGATTCCTTCTTCCATCTTCTTCCAATCCATCCGATTTACCTTTCCATCATCTTTTCCTTCCTTCTAATCGTCCATTCCCATCTTTTCAATCCGTATTCATCCCATATGACATCATGAATCCTTATTCTTCATCAGTGCAACCAAAAATAGTGGTGAAGGGAAACCCTAATAATGTTGACGATGATAATGAGAGTCTTGTTGATCAAGAGGTATATGATGTAGATCCCCTTGATGCTATCATTTCTAGTGAGGTTTCCCCAACCACTTTTTGAAATCCAATTACCCCTCTGAGCTATCCTATTACATCTTCATCCATGCCTAATAATGCTCCTTATGCTACCTCTAACAAAGGATATTCATTATCTTCCCCATCTACATATTCATCATATCCTTCATTTACATCTTTCTCTTACCCAACACCCACATCATCTTATCCCAATCTACCATCTCAATCTTCCCATCCTAATCTACCATCCCAATACTCCTATTACAATCCCCCATCCATGTCCCCCTATCCTAATCCTCCTTACCAGTCTTCGCATCCTAATCCAACATCCACACCATTTTATCTTAATCCTACACCCCCATCAACCTATCCTAATCCAACGCCCACATCTTCCTATCCTAATCCACTATCTACGTCCTCCTATCTCAATCCACCATCTCAATCTTCCCATCCTAATCCACCATCCCAATACCTTTATTACAATCCACCACCCATATCCTCTTGTCCTAATCCATCATCCCAATATTACTATCTTAATTCCCCATCTACTTCCCCTAACATCAATCCGTCATCCACATCTTCCTATTCTAGTTCACCATCCCAATATCCCTACCTTAACCCTCCATCTAATCTGAATCCTCCATCTACTCCCAGTCCTACATCCAATCCCATTCCTCCATCTAATCCTAGTCCACCAATCCCTAATCCTTCATCCACTCCTACTATGCCATCTAAGCCTAGAGTATGCACAATTCTCACTCCAGAAGTTCTCCAAGGACTTATGACAAAGAAGACATCCCCAACTCCACACCTTGAAGTTGTGGAACCATGTCATCCCAATCCCTCATCAACAGTCACTAGTGATGAGACCCTTCTCCGTACCACACCTATCATTGATGTTACCACCCCTAGCACCACTCAAACTATTGAAACCATCACACCCACCAAATCCATTGAACACCCATCTCCTACTCTGAGAGCTATCGAACCCATCAAAGAAAATCAAACCCAATCACCCTCTTCTACTCCTAGATCCACCCAAGCTAGTGAAGACACCCAAATCTAATCCACTTCTCCCACTCCTAGTATCATCAAAATCCATTCCCATTAACTTCATGAATCCTCCATCCTTCCATCTCCCCCACTTGATGAGTCCCTCCAACACTCCATTATCATACCACCCGCATAAGATGAGTCATGCCAAGAGCTTGATCCAAGGCCCCTTCTCCATATCAAGATCCTGTCATCCCATCTAGTCCACCTCAAGATCAAAATCCCCCATCCATTTCATCCCATGATCCCCTTGACACTCAAGATCTGATTACTCCATCACATGAGCCCTTATTACTCGCTGTCACAAATCCAGATCCTATCCTATCACCTAATCCCTCTCCTGATCCCTTACCACTCACTCCTCCTGATCAAGATGCTGCCATCCCATCATCTCAATATCATGATCCTCCATCGTCGCCTAAACCTAATATCCCTACACCACTTTTATATCCCCTTGGTACTCTCACATTCCTCCATGGTGGTCTCCTTGCAGAAGAAAAAAAAAGCATATATACCACCTGTAGACACGTAAAATATACCGATTGACATTGTGCATCTGATCCTGACTTACTAACATCGTTTCTTCCTAAATCATCCCTCGGTCTAACCATTTAATCAAATCTCGTTATCTAATTAAATTCATCAATATTCCCCTCTTAATTGAATAAATCATTTTATCTAATTAAGTCAATCTCTTTTGTTAATTAAATCAATCCATTTGATCTAATTATCCCTATTTAATCAAATAATCAATTTATTTGATTAAATATCTAAAGTCTATCCATTAAATTAAATAAATTAAAACCTTATTTGATTTAATCTAACACCATCTCTTTTAATTAAATAAATCAAAATCCTTATTTAATTAACCTCTTATCATATTCCTCTCTTATTTGATTTAAATAAATCCATAAATTTGAGTCAAATAGGTCACATCATCTAACCTCTCATTAAATTAATTAACCTTTAATTAATTTAATCTCATCTCATGTCTCATCCTCTAGATAATGCAAGTTGCACATGAAAATAGATTTAATTCATTTATTAAATCCCTATTTTCCTCACAAGGCATCTTTTGGAATATTCTCTCAGTTTGAATTCAAAAATTCCAAGTCAACATGTACATCCAACAAGGCAATAAATTCATCTTACATGTCCTTTGTCTTGAGCCAAGTGACATTTATTGCATTTTCCCTTCCCTCTTACATGTCATTTTAGCAAATTTGAAATTCAAAATTATGCATTTATTGGCACAATCCCCAAATCTTGCACATCCTCCATCCATTCATAGCTTGACAAGTGGCATCTTTCCATTGGATGAATGTTAGTCCCACATTTCTCAAATTTGGACATTAATCCATCTTGGCATTCTATAAATAAAGAGCTTATATCCTCATTTTATCATCCACAATTTATGCAAAGTTACCATGCTCAAATATCTCTCAAATTTTATCCATTATCATTGAGTTCTTAGCTAGGTTTTTGCAGATTTTTGGCTTGGAGCTCTCATCCTTCACCAACAAAGTAGATCAATCATCTTCAACACATCAAGTTTGCATCTTAGGAATTGGGAAAGGGCCAATTTTCATATCAAATTGGCACCAATTCCCCCATGGGATCATGAGTTTGCGCATTTGAATTAGGATTCAATCTATTTTGTTCTTTTTATTATGCTTTTCATTGTTTTCTTTCCTACTTTGAATTTGTAAATGGATTTCATGGGGAATGCTTGTTTTGGCTTGCAATCTCTTGTTTAACTTGTTTATTCTTGTTGTTTTGCAGGTACCAAGGTTGGGGTTTGCACACCACCCATCATTCTCCATCTAATAATGGACTCGCATCATTCTTCCAAAATAACACAAATCCTATCATGGATCAAATGCTCAAGAACACGAAATATCAAGGAAAAGGTTTAGGCCTTCATGAGCAAGGTATTTTAGAGCCCATCCAAGTCAAAGAACAATCTATACGCGAGGTCTCAGATGTACTACTCATGAATCACAATCCAAAAATGTTGTTACAACCTCTATATGTCCTCAACGAGCCTCCTCCAAATGAATAGTAGGCTCTGCTCATCATTCCACCAAATCATTTTATGCCATCCCCCCCCATTGTATCACCTCAAAACAACTATCCATATTCCTCCTTCATCTTCCGAATCCATTTTGGGTCCTTATGTCCCTCCATCCACCATCACACATCCTCCAGCATTCTATGTCTATTTTGGGCCCTTATATCCCAAAATCACCTCCTCCATCTTGTCCTATTCATCCTTTCATCCTTTCATCCATCCATAACCTATCCATGTCACCCATCATAAACATCCCACTCTCATGTTCCCTAATCAAGATCAACAAAGGAACGTACCTACGCATCCTTCATCCACATATCATCCCAAAAATCCTACCTCCATTAGTCCATTCATGTTTCCTCTGCATCATCCATCTCCTTATGCCCATCCCATTGCTACTAAAAGTACTTTGGATGCCAAAATAAACATGCATAAATCCAAACATCCACATGAATCTAAAGCTCCTCATGTCTCCTTAAAGAGACATGTTGACGAAAAGAAAAATCAAATCCAAAATCCAAATCAAATCCGTAGGCCACAAAGGCCCACCAAAGAAAAAATCAAAACCATGTGGATCCTAAAGAAAAAAAGATGCAGTGCCTTCAAATGAAGCATCCATAACAACATCCAAAGTTGCTAATCCAAAAGCCAATCATACACATCCTCCATCTCCTAAATCTATCTTGGGTCCTTATGTCCCAAAAGTCACTGGCACATCTCCTCCTTTATCCCCACATTCTCCATCCATTAATCCTCCTATCCTCTCACATCCACCACCATATGTGCCATTGTTGGTCCTAAACTCATCACCCCATCACACATCCACCCCATCCTTCCATCCATAAATTTTCCAACATCCCATCCATTATCCCAATATCTCCCCCATCAAATCCCTTTAATCCATTTATCCTAATAAGGTTGTACCAACATCAAATAGTTACTTCACACATGGGCTCTTAATACCTCCTATGGAACTTGATGCTTGAGTCCTCCATCCATCTCCTTATGAAATATCTTCTAAATCCACTTATCCACATCCCTATCCTTATCCATCTCCATCTGCATACTATTCAAAAATCAAAAAGTAAAAATAAAATAAAAAAAAATCCACAAATTTTTAAAAAAAAGTCAAAAAAGTCAAAAAAATAAGAAAAAAGTAAAGAGAAATAATTCGTCCAATGGTGAAAACTTGGCAAACAAGCGCCTTGGATAGGTACCATGATGAAAACCTGGCAAACAAGCATCATGTGTAAATTCCCCATCCGTTTCCTTCCAAACTTGGGGGCAACTCCATCCTTCACCCATCTCCTCCATCTAACCTATCTTACACATCTTGCTTGTCATATTCCATTTATCCCAATCCATCCATCCTTCTTGTGATCTTGATAAAGATAGGGGAAAAAATATGTACATGCTTTGGACACCTCTTGGCATATGTTCCCCCTTCATCCATACACTATTTTATTCCTTTCCACATCCATCTCCTTCCCTCATCCACCCCTCATATCCTCCTCCCTTTATCTCCTTTATCTTCCCATCCCCCCGTTTTCCATTCCTCTTGCCTCATCATGCATCACATATCTAGAGTAGGGGCATTTTCTTCTTTGTGACATAGTCCTTGGAGACATCATTCATCGATCTTATCATCCCCTCCATCTCCCTATCCTTATCTCCTTACCAATCCAAACAATTATTTTCATCTCCCCATCCTTATCTTCCTATCCACCCATCCTTATCTCCCTATCCATTTATCTCTATCCTCATCCCATCTCATAATCCCTTGTCATTGGTATGTATCTATAGCCTACCCCTTCATGCAACCCAATGCCATCTATCTTACTGTCATCACTCCCACCTATTTCACACATATTTCCCATCTCTTATCACTTCTCATCATTTATCTCTCCATCATGCCATCCTCCTGATTCATCTTTTGATGATTTGGCTAACTATCCTATCCCTGAGCTTCGTGATCACCACCATCCTATCTTATCCATCAGGTCCATCTTGTCTCATCGTATCAGTCACATCATTTTATCCTCTTATCTAGGTTATCTTATCACGATCCCTTATCCATCATTTGTCTTTGGTATTTTGTTGAACTACGTTGCCCCTGCGCTTTCACGTAGGAAAAGTTGATCATTTGATCCACCCCTGGGGCTTTGCTCCTTTTTTCCATCCTATCTTTATTGTCTATCATCAATCTTCATTATCCTCTTTGGGATTTTTTCTATCCTGTCATCCATCGAGGTCTCCATCGTCCTCTTCTCGCTTTTATCCATGGTCAGTTGTTAGTCTTTTATCAAACTACGAGGGCTCTGGGGTTTCACATAGGCAAGGCTAGTATTTGATCAACCCCCGAGCCCCTAGGTATTTAGGGTGTGTCAGTCTTGTGTCTTGTGTCTCGAGTCTTGTGTTGTGTCATCAAGCTATTCCCTTATCTCCTTGGTCCTTCATAAATGAGATCCACTTGTATCATTAGATCTAGTCGGTTCTGAGTATCCTGCGCCATATCGATCTTTTAGTTTAGTATCCATCTTTGGCTTGAACAAAATGCATCCTTCCTAACAGACCTCATCAATCCCATCCATCCCCTTGATCCTATGGAAAAGGAGGTGTTAGCTCTCAAAAACACAGACTGAATGCCTCAAGAGGCTGCCAATCTCTTGATACGCTTTAGGGTAACAGACAAGGTCAAGAGAACTCAACCTTCTACTCTTTAGGTGCTACAAACCTGGGGGGTGTACCTTTTGAATTGAGCAGGATTATCTTATGATTATCCTTCTAAAATGCTTTGTACACAATGGCAGATGGAAGTGAACAATTGAAATCAAACTTGATAGTAATCTTCTGATCTAAATCCTAAAATGCTTAATTAATAGATATAAAGAAACTAAATGAATTCAAAATGATGAAATGTAGAGACCAGTGCCTTATTGGGTATGTGGAGTCAAATGAAACAGAAATGGGCAACTTATTCTGGCAGAAAATCAAATTGCAGGCATATGATTTGTTCATAACTTGTATAAATAATGCAGGATTATGACTACTAAGCTCTACTTTAATAATCTAGATGAATCTTCCTAATTACTGTGATCAACAAAAAGGATTTAATCTCTGCTTGAGAGAACCAGTCAATTAATCACACAGATACAACAAATGTGCACTGGTAAACTGAAAATAAGCTTGTTACTTCAATTTAAATAACTAGAAAGAATCAACATGGAGACAACTTAGCAATAATTTTCAATAAACTCAACATACAATTGATATAAAAAATAAACTACCACACCAGCTGAATTTCATGGGAATCGCCATTTAAAAACATGCAACATAGTCTCTGGAATGAAAACTTTATTCTACTGTGTCCATTCCTAATCTACTGTATCTATTCTAAAATCTGATCCTTTTCTATTACAATCCGGGTGCATATTTATACACCAGCATTAAGAAAATAAAACATTTGAAACTCAATGTCGGCTCAGCACAAAATTCGGGCTCAAACAATGTTGGCCTGCAATGGTTATCAAACATCTTACATGTCAGCCACAGTGCTTGAAATTTTGTTACCATCTGTAAATTGTCGGCGAGACATAACTCATAGTCATGCCGAAGGAAATTCATTCGTTCATCGCTCCACTTGCATTGCTCGCCTTCGCCGTGACTTTCCACCATCGAAGAGACTCATATCGAACTCAAAATGCCCATCGAGAACCCCTCAACATTTCTTGGTCACCAAGACAACAAAAGATTCACACTGAGATGCATAATTCGTTTCAACTGCTTCGTTATAGCTTCCAGATATCGGGGAAACCTCATGTAGATCACCCCGAGTTTCACCGAGAATCAATTATGTATGTCGCCGTGACACATTGCATGTTACATCAAAGTCAAAGAGTATTTTGTTATTCCTTTACGTTTCACTGTGACCTCGTGGAGTCAGGGAAACATCATGCAGATAGTGGAATGTTACATGGAAATGAAATTCTTCACATGCTCTCACTCGCTGAGACACAAGATATCTCTCCCTGATGATTTCCATTGGCTTCATCCATAGTCGCCATGACTTATGTTGTATCTCACCGACAAGCCTATTTGCCTCATGTATGTTGCTATAACATCCAACTGTCCGGAAGACCTCCCGTAGACTATATTGTTATATCGAAAGTTCCATCCAAGCACACACCATTTTGCCAAGAGAAATCAAAATTCTCGCCGAAAGCCGTCCAAAAGAAACCCTATGCCTCGTCGGCAAGACAAATGCATATCGCCGTGACCACTCACTGAAAACACCATAGTCTCATTGAAGTACCCCGAGCACACATGATCGCTGAGAAAAAGGCCATTCTCACACCGAGAGAAATCCATTTTGAACATTGTCGGCAAGACCCAACCTTTTCGCTATGACCTCCTACCGCAAACTCAATGCTCATACCAAAAGCTCTTTGCACAAGTCGGTGAGACACCTAGAAGTCGCTATGACTTCCCACCAAAGATAATTTTCCTGGCCAAAATGAAACCCAAATGTCATTCGGTGAGACACCACAAACCTTATGCCAATAGAGTCCTCATATGTCTCATCGGTGAGACCCTCCTATACTCGTCAAGACTTACTCCGAATCCACCATAGTCACACCAAAAGTATATTCAAAGAGAATCCATGTGTAAGGTCGGCGAGACCGAAGGTCACTCGCCAAGACCTTACAATGATAGCAATGACTCCCCCCGATATGCATCCCTTACTTGCTGGTTGGCGTGACAAAATGAAATCACCATGACAATTTTTGATAACCCAACTCTCACCGAAGACCACCATATGCAATGTCGGGGGAGACAGACTGAGTTCGATAAGACACTGCTCCGACAACGAAACCTCTGCCGATAGGTGAATGCACAAGACTTGTGATCATCGAGACATCAAAGGAGTTATGCCGATACAACCTATAGTATGCAAAAGTTAGAATAAAAAAATAACGTGTGTCGGGGAGACAGTCATGGACCTATGCCGATATGGACCCAGTCATGAAAAATGCATAACTCGAGGGATTTAATGGGGCAAAAATGGTAAAATATGGGCAAAAGATGTTCAAGAAGGCACCTATTTGGAAAATTAAGAATGAAATCCTATGTAAAAACATCAGATTTTAATAGTTCCAACAGTGGCTCTGTCTGGGGATGAATGATAGTGAGATCATTGCAAGGATCCAGAATCTTTGGGTGAGCAGACTAGACACAAAATGAGCAAACTGGAAAAGGACAGAAAGCATGATGGAAAGGATACAAAATGAATGCAAGGTGGAGGTGAACCAAAACCCCTAAACTACTGTGCATGGAAAAGAATTTTAAAAAGAATAAGTAAGAGTTGTCCATGCACTGGCAACCCTCAATCCTCTGTGTGTTAACTTCTCCTATTTTGAGCTGTTACAATCTGAAACTCAAATCATACTTTCCCCTGTCAAATACCTGGTTTTGTCTTGAATTCATCAGATTCTTCTTGAAGACACATATGCAATCATTCCTATTACTGAAATTTTTTAGTGAATCACTATGCTCAGCCTGGCCCAAAATCCCTACACCATTTTGTAATTTATATTCTCCATCATTAGACAAATCTCCGCCAACATACAAAATGCATACATATTTAATGCAAAATTTTGTGTTATGTTTCTCACTGTTATGTATTATGAAACACTCTCCCAGCTGTATCAAAAATTCACACTCAAAGTGCTTCTTTTGAAAAACAAAAAACTCTGTCAGACCAACATTATCTGAAACAAGCAAATCTGAAACCTTTTGCACCTCATCAGTATCTCTATTCGAAAACAACACTGGATCATGATTCATATTCTCCATATCATGCATATGTGAACCAATAAAATATGGACTTCTATCATCCTTGGTATGCAAACAAATGTCTTCTTCACATGGATTAGAAATTTTAAAAACACATACCTCATCCTGAATGGAAACAGACTTTTGATCAACACCAAAAGTACTGCCATCATTCCAAGAAATGCACAAGGAGTCATAAGAATCTTTACACAAATATTCTTCACTGTCAAAACAAAAGTAAGTTGGAGACAAAACTTCAAGATCGTCTTTATGTGCACATCCCTGGTGTTCAGAAGTAAACAAATATGCAATCTGTTCACAACCAAGTGAACAAGTCTCTATATTTTCATCACTACAATTATACTCCTCACTTTTGTCATCATCAAATAGAAATCCAATACCATTAGAGAATGGGAAATCAGAAACATCATCAGTGTGGTTATTTATTCCATCATTTTGCTTGTCTAAAACTATTTCCTCCTTTTCATAGAATGGATTTGAAAATATCTGAAACTTACTCATTGACACACCTTGGCAAAAAATCATTTGATCTTCATTTAACTCTTCATCATACAATGAATTTGAAAAAAATTGGAAATCACTTTCAAATGTACAAACCTCATCATGATCAAATGTATCTTCATAACTTTCAACTGCAACCAGAGGTATTATACACTTACTATCTGATGAATCAACATCTCCCATTACCTCTTCATCCAGATCCTCATAAGAAATAGAAGAATCCCTTGACTGCAGATCAAAATCCTCAGGTTCATCATCAGCATCAGAATATTCACTGGATTCCTCACAACATGCACTACTTTCTCTGTGACAATCTGTTGTGCAAGGAAGATGCACTGCACCTTCATCTTCCTTAACCTGGTGAAAAGTATCTAAAGCTAGATATACTCTATGATCTTCTTCATTGTTTTCCATCTGCATTCCCTCTTCTTGCATTCTTTGGGCTACAACACAATAATCTGGGGAATGTGGCATATCACAAAATTCACAAAAGTAATTGTTACTTACCATATAGGTTCCCTGTGTCAATGGATCAGGAGCCTCCTTGTTTCTAGGCCTAGCTGTTATAGGTTTGCTGTCCTTCCAGTTTGCATTGTAAGGTATATCATGCAACCTCGACCTTTTGTTCCTGTATGTGTTGCTTTGCTGAGAAACCCTAGGAATATCTCTTTTACTGATTATCCCAATAGCCCTCCTGTTGTTTTCAATTGTCTGTGCCATCTTCTGAGCCTCAGCCAAATCTCTCAGGAATTTATTTCTCAGCTCATACCCTATCTTGGGATCAAATACATTCAAATAAATGCTTAGTGCTACAAAATATGGCAACTTTGATCTAGGAGGTATCTTATTATGCAACTTATTGAATCTCTGATTGAAATCATAAATTGTATCATTTTGATCTTTCTGAATGTGTATTAATTCACGAAGAGCACAATTTGGTACACTTAGATTCCCAAACTACTCGAGGAATTAATCTTGAAATCCTCGAAGAGAATCAATTGAGAAAGCTGGTAGGTTGTTGAACCAATTCCTAGCATCTTCAACAAGTGATATCATGAATAGCTTCATGCGTAAATCTTTGTATGGAACATCCAAATCTTGGATAAAAGCATTGAAACTTCTTAAATGATCTTCAGTAGTGATTGCATCACACCCTGTAAACTTTGGAACAATACCCCTCCAATTGCCATCCATTGGATAAGGGGATAATGGAATCCCTTCCAAATCAAACTGTCTGATCATTGTTATATGCTGATGAGGGGGGGCACTAGGTGGGTACTAATGCTGGTACATCAAACCATAGTGCTATGTATAATAATATGGCATACATTACTGACCATGAGGAGCTCCAACATGACCTCCCCTGAACTGAGATCCTCTTCCACTCATGTTTGAACAACTGCAAAAAATCTTTCAGAGTCGCCACCTACTTTTCCAAAAGTAGGAAAATCATTATTTCTGATCTATTCCCCAGTGGAATCACTCTTTCTGAAACTTCTCAAATCTTTTCTTCACTAACTCTATAAGGTGGTCTTCAACCAAATCTTCTGATATAGTCCCCAACAGAGTCGCCAATTTGTTAGCTCTCAAAAACGTAGGCTGAATGCCTCAAGAGGCTGCCAATCTCTTGATACACTTTAGGGTAACAGACAAGGTCAAGAGAACTCAACCTTCTACTCTTTAGGTGCTGCAAACCTGGGCGGGTGTACCTTTTGAATTGAGCAGGCTTATTCTATGATTATCCTTCTAAAATGCTTTGTACACAATGGCAGATGGAAGTGAACAATTGAAATCAAACTTGATAGTAATCTTCTGATCTAAATCCTAAAACGCTTAATTAACAGATATAAAGAAACTGAATGAATTCAAAATGATGAAATGCAGAGACCAGTGCCTTATTGGCTATGCAGAGTCAAATGAAATAGAAGCAGGCAACTTATTCTAGCAGAAAATAAAATTGCAGGCATATTATTTGTTCATAACTTGTATAAACAATGCAGGATTATGACTACTAAGCTCTACTTTAATAATCCAAATGAATCTTCCTGATTACTGTGATCAACAAAAAGGATTAAATCTCTACTTGAGAGAACCAGTCAATTAATCACACAGATACAACAAATGTGCACTGGTAAACTGAAAATAAGCTTGTTACTTCAATTTAAATAACCAGAAATAATCAACATGGAGACAGTTTAGCAATACTTTTCAATAAACTCAACATACAATTGATATAAAAAATAAACTACCACACCAGCTGAATTTCATGGGAATCGCCATTTGAAAACATGCAACATAGTCTCTGGAATGAAAACTTTATTCTACTGTGTCCATTCCTAATCTACTGTATCTATTCTAAAATCTGATCCTTTTCTATTACAATCTGGGTGCATATTTATACACTAGCATTAAGAAAATAAAACATTTGAAACTCAATGTTGGCCCAACACAAAATTTGGGCTCAAACAATGTCGGCCTGCAACGGTTATCCAACATCTTACATGTCGGCCATAGTGCTTGAAATTTTGTTACCATCTGTAAATAGTCAGCGAGACATAACTCATAGTCATGCCGAAGGCAATTCATTCATTCATCGCTCCACTTGCATTGCTCGCCTTCGCCGTGAATTTACACCATCGAAGAGACTCATATCAAACTCAAAATGCCCATCGAGAACCCCTCAACATTTCTTGGTTGCCAAGACAATAGAAGATTCACACCGAGATGCATAATTCATTTCACCCACTTCGTTATAGCTTCCAGATATCGGGGAAACCTCATGTAGATCACCCTAAGTTTCATCGAGAATCAATTATGTATGTCGCCGTGACACATTGCATGTTACATCGAAGTCAAAGAGTATTCTGTTATTCCTTTACGTTTCGCTGTGACCTCGTGGAGTCAGGGAAACGTCATGCAGATAGTGGAATGCTACATCGAAATGAAATTCTTCACATGCTCTCACTCGCTGAGACACACGATATCTCTCCTCAATGAGTTCCATTGGATTCATCCACAATCGCCATGACTTATGTTGTATCTCGCCGACGAGCCTATCTGCCTCATGTATGTCACTATAACATCCAACTTTCGGGAAGACCTCCTGTAGACTATATTGTTATTTTGAAAGTTCCATCCAAGCACACACCATTTTTCCAAGAGAAATCAAAATTCTCACCGAAAGCCATCCGAAAGAAACCCTACGCCTCGTTGGTGAGACAAATGCATATTGCTGTGACCACTCACCGAAAACACCATAGTCTCATTGAAGTACCCCGAGCACACATGATCGTCGAGAAAAGGCCATTCTCACACCGAGAGAAATCCATTTTGAACATTGTCGGCAAGACACAACCTTTTCACTATGACCTCCTGCCGCAAACTCAATGCTCATACCAAAAGATCTTTGCACAAGTCGGTGAGACACCTAGAAGTCGCTATGACTTCCCACCGAAGATAATCTGCTTGGCCGAAATGAAACCCAAATTTCATTCGGTG
Source organism: Sequoia sempervirens (assembly GCA_007258455.2). Taxonomy (NCBI): domain Eukaryota; kingdom Viridiplantae; phylum Streptophyta; class Pinopsida; order Cupressales; family Cupressaceae; genus Sequoia; species Sequoia sempervirens. Next base: position 44,391,793 of record VDFB02026320.1, on the reverse strand, counting down.
AGACACCACAAACCTTATGCTGATAGAGTCCTCATATGTCTCATCGGTGAGACCCTCCTTTATTCGTCGAGACTTACTCCAAATCCACCATAGTCACACCGAAAGTATATTCAAAGAGAATCCATGTGTAAGGTCGGGAAGACCGAATGTCACTCACCAAGACCTTACAATGATATCAATGACTCCCCTCGATATGCATCCCTTACTTGTCGGTCGACGTGACAAAACAAAATCGCCATGACAATTGCCGATAACCCAACTCTCACCGAAGACCACCATATGCAATGTCGGGGGAGACAGACTGAGTTCAATAAGACATTGCTCCGACAATGAAACCTCTGCCGATAGGTGAATGCACAAGACTTGTGATCGTCGAGACATCAAAGGAGTTATGCCGATACAACCTGTAGTATGCAAATGTTAGAATAAAAAAATCACGTGTGTTAGGGAGACAGTCATGGACCTATGCCGATATGGACCCAATCATGAAAAATGCATAACTCAAGGGATTTAATGGGGAAAAAATGGTAAAATATGGTAAAAAAATGTTCAAGAAGGAACCTATTTGGAAAATTAAGAATGAAATCATATATAAGAACATCATATTTTAACAGTTCCAACAGGAGGTTTGAAATTGATTGTTATCTTTTGATGCTTTTGGCTTTTGTTAATCATTTGAGCTCCCTATCATCACTTGTCAAGGCTGCATGATCTATCATATTATGGTGTGTTTTGACTGGTAAACATGGGGGTGTATCTTGATATTTTCTTTGTTGTTGTCTTCTTGGTTGTCCCGTGTTGTACCCACCAAGATCCATGCAGTCTTGTGTTACACTGGGGAATCCTGTCGTGCTTGTGGTTATCCTAATACTTGGCCCAACCAAGGTCTTCATGACTTTGGGGTGTTGGGATAGCCTTCTTGTCTGTTGTGTTTGTTTCATGCATTAGACATGAATCTGCCTTGGTTACACATACCTTGGTGCCTGGTGTCTTATGCTATAGCAAAAATCAGTGCTCTGAAAATGGTAAATCACGTTAGGATTGCATTTCGTTTTTCCATTCCATTGCATTGCATGCATCCTCCATCTCTTCTCATCCATCTTTTCATCAACCCTCATCATTTCATCCTATTTTCAATCTTCTTAGAATAATATAGATTGGTTATTCTAAGCATATTTTCCTCCATTTTTTTTATTCTTTTCATCCCTTTCACATCTCCATCCAATCCTAATTCAATCTAGCACAAATCATCTAATCACATCCTTGGTCTTGTTCCCATCCTTGCTACAAGCCTTGTCCACCCATCATCATCGTCATCATCATTGAGATGTATCCTTCCCTATCCTTGGTGTTGTTCTAGGATGTATCCTTCCCTCATCAACAACACTTTCATCATCATCATCAGGATGTATCCTTCCCTATATTTGTGTTGTTTCAGGATATATCATTCCCTCATCGACAACACTCCATCTATCATCAACCCATTTTGGATTGTAGCTTGACTGGGGAAACATCACATTTGTCCTTGAATCCATTTGTGCTTCCCAATATCCTATCGCTTGTCATCCTCTCTCATCCATCACTTTGCATCATCTTCCTCATATACCCTTTCATTGTCTCATCCATTTTGAGAGCAGACTCGTTTTCTCTTAAACTCGCATGTCCTCTCGAGGGGGCATCCTCAATCCCTAATCTTCATCTTCACCCCCATCATCTTTCTTCCTAGTCACTACTTTGAATGATTGGGGAATCTTTTCCAATCCAACCATCTTCTTCTTGGTCTTATCTTTTAATCTTCTTTCAAATGATGCTATTTCGTAGCACCATCTCAGAGAGAGGAAAAATGTAGACACCTAAATTTGGACACTTACATTTGTCTAAATTTATCTATTTTTGTCCAAATATCCTCTTATTTGCATTAATTAAGTAATATTGCTATTATTTAATTAATACCCTTAATTCTTCTAAATCCCTAAGGTATCTAGTTAAATAATTAAATACCTTACTCTTTATTCCCCTTTTCCTCAAAAGAATTAAATAAATAATACATTTATTTAATTCCTCACATCTCACATACTCCATCATTTCTTCTTAATCCTAACCCACCTTCTAATCCCATCATTAGGGATGTGCACATGTCTAATCCTTGATTAGGATGTGTCACATCCTCCAACTTTTGCAAGTTGGCTCCTAATCTTCATTATCCACTAACTGTCTCTAATCATTGATTAGCTAGTCCAATCAACATCTTAGTCAACTCTCTCATCTCCCAAGGAATATTAAATTCCTTTTATTATCCCCATGTGAATTTAAAATTCACTTTTATTCCTCGAAGGACTCTCCTCTTCCCCATGTGATCATTGAAAAGTCACATCACTCACATGGGTCAAAGTCCTACTTTTTGGGAACCTTGTCTTATCCATGTGATAATCCTAATCATGTGAATTTAAAATTCACAATTATTATCCCAACTTCTCTTATTCCCATGGTCCTCTCACTTGTCATCATCAATCTCATCCCAAGGTACTTGCAAGTACCACCACCTCACTTGTACTCTCTCCACCTCATTTGTCCTTGTGAAAATTCATCCTCCACATGGCAAGATGTGAGGGCTTGTGAGTTCTCAACTCACCACAACTCTTCATCTCGCCCATGTTGGCAAAATCTCAACCGTTCAATTCTCTAGAGAATTCTCCCCTAAATATAGAGGATTTCTCTTTCATTCTAACATTATGCATTCAACTTACAGTCACATTTTCAAGTTCTCCAACTTCATCTCTCAAGCAACTTCAATCACTTACATCCATCCTCCATTGTTGAAGCTTCAAGCTTTCATTGTATCCATTTTGTTCACTTTCTCACATACCCACATCTCTCATTGGAAGCTTCATTTCATCAAGATCATTTTGCATCCACTTTTAGCACTCTTGCCATCAAGGAGCACACATTATCAACAATCCAAGGGCCAACTAAAGATCAAATTGAATAAATGAAGCAAAAAATAAAAAATAGAGTGGACAAATGAAGCTAAGATCACCTTTGAAAACATAAAGATTGCAATTACAAAAGAACCAGTACTGGTAAGTCTGAATTATGTTAAACCTTTTTATATTTACTCTTTTGCTTCTGGTCATACTTGTGTAGCAATACAAACACAAAAGGGCAAGAATAAAGAAGAAAATCTAATTGCTTTTATGAGTGCTCCATTTACAGAAGCAGAGCTGAGATACACAGATGTTGAAATACAAGCCTTTGCTTTGGTCAAAGCAGTATGAAAATTTAGACATTATATCCTTAGGAGTATAGTCAAAGCTATTGTTCTAGATTCTAAAGTCAAAATGTTATTAACACATAGTGAGATCAGAGAAAAAAGAGCCAAATGGGCTACGATATTGCAAGAGTTCAATCTAGAAATTATACCCATGAAATTGGTTTGGGATTAGACTTTGGTCAAATCTATTGCAAAAATAGATCCACAAATTTCTAGTCAACAATACACTTTAGATGTAAAAGATCAAGAAGGATGGTATTAAGATATATGGCATTATCTGGTCAGCCATACTTGCCTTGATCATATGCAAGGAAATCAAATAAGAGCTCTTAAGATAAAATCGCAATGTCAGATGATCAAAAGAGGATCTCTATTCAAAAGAAACCATGAAGGAATTGATTTGAAATGTTTGAATAGAAAAAAAGCAAATGAAGTGTTGCAGGAATTGCATGATAAGTTTGGAACAACTCATGGAGCACCTTTAGCTACTGCACACCTCATTTTGAGAGCTGGTTATTACTAGCCAATGATTTTCAAAGATACATATGAACATGTGAAACACTACTATACATGTCAAACTGCATCAGACAAAGGATGACTCAATGCTCAACCATTACAACTAGAGATGGAGATGTTTCCTTTTTCACAATGGGGACTGGATTTCATTGGAACTGTCAATTCTCCATCATTCGTAGGCCATAGGTTATATTAACTGCTAGAGATTATTGCACCAAATGGACAAAAGCATATCCTAACAAACAATGCACCACAAAAGTGGTCATCAAATTTTTGGAAAAGAATCTCATTACTAGGTTTGGAGTACCGTATGTGCTGGTATGTGATAATGGCCCTGCTTTTTCTTCATTAAAGTTTTCCAATTGGGCATTCAAATATGGTATAACATTAAAATTTTAATCTAACTATTATCTGCAGGGAAATGGATTAGTAGAATCATCATATAAAAATATGTTGGATATAATTAAAAAATTGATTGAAAAGAATCTTAGAGAATGGCATTCTTTGACAAAATTCTCCCTTTGGGTAGATCATACTAGGATGAAAGCCACGTTAGGGAATTCTCCTTACGACCTAGTTTATGGGGTAGATCACATATTACCAATAAATTTGAAAATCCCTACTTGGCAGTTTGCCTAGGAATACATTGGATTAGATGATCAAATTGAAGCTCGGTTGTTACAATTAATGCATTTGGATGAAAAAAATACTTGAGCTATAGACCATTTTGCTAGACATCAATCTGTGGTAAAAATATGGTTTAACAAAAGGGCTAGATTAAAAACATTTAGAATATCTGACTTGGTCCTGTACTGGAACAAAGTCCATGAACGGAAAGGTGAACATGGCAAGTTTGACAAGTTATGGATGGGTCCGTATCAAGTTTCTAAAATTTTAGGTGGAAACACCTATAGACTGAAGTCTTTGATTGGTGAGGATATCTCATTGCCTGTCAATGGGCAGTTTTTGAAGCATTATTTCCGTCACAGTTTTACAACTAGTTTTGTAAATAGTTTTTAGGTTAGTTTTGTTATTGTTTTGTAAATAATCGTTTGTTTCTTTTCTTTTGTTTTCTTTTTTTTGGGTGTCTCGTCATTGGATTTTACAACGGTTATCAACTTTTGAAGGTGAACAGGGTAATAAAACTTCAATTCTAGAAATTCGATTTGTGTCCTGATCGAAAATAGTCCTTTACTTATAAATAGTTTGGGAATTATTCAATTCTTTATACTCTAGTTAGCATGAATCATTTAGTTGATGTTGAGCTACAAACACACACATTTTTAATCATTCTACTAAAAATTTGGGATAACAATTATTTACATTGAGTGAAAAATTAAAAGACTACCTTTGCTACCACTGTAATTCCCAACCTAATAACGAGCTTCATTGCCTGCAAGTTGAAACGGGCTATCAATGAAATATCAAAAGAGAAAAATGAGCTATCAATGAAATATCAAAAAAATAAAAATAAACATAAAATCAACTCTTTAGGCTATCCAAATATCTCTACCGGGTCTATAAATGCCTGGTTGGCGGTAGAGCTATGTTTGGGGGGAATTATGGAGATAACCTTGTCGGGGCTATGGACGCTTGACTGGCAGCAAGGCTCTATCCCTGGTTGGCTTTGGAGGATTACCATATTATGTAGTTCAATGTCAATGAATTGATTTATTTCACTAAGTTCTAGAAACTAGAATTAATGAGAGCACACACAGATGTTTCCAGAAGAATTTTATTATTTTTATGTCAGAATCTAGGTAAAGGTAAAGAGTTATTATTTTAAAATATGCATAAATTATAATTTACAACTGGTGATTTAATTTCAAGTTTTGGTTTAAATTTGGTTTTATTGGTTGCAAGTTGTTGTGTGGTCTCACAACATGCCACAAGACTGTAAGACTTAGGGACCCAAGTGAAAACTAACACCTATGGCAGATACTGGCTAGTTTAAGAGATCACCAAAAATGAAGAGCAAAAAGAAATATTTAGTAAAAGAATACTTCGTAATGTAGTGTTCTGGGTATCATGAATGTTGAGAAGGAAAAAGGTAATGCAAATGTTGAGCAAAGTGTTTTGGTCCTATAGCTGAGGTCTAGTAAGATGGAAATTCTGGTAAAACTAAAGTCCAGGGAAAATTCATGGGTAAAGCTGAATACCGGGTACCAGGTACCGGGTAATGATGTGAAATGAAGTTTTAAAATCTTAAGGTTATCTAATGAGTCCGATAGTCTGGTAAGCCAATATATAAAAGATAACTATGCAAGGATTTGTGATACACTAAGAGCATGTTATTTATGGGAAATTTGAAAGATAATCAATTTAATGATGGTTTTATTTACATGAGATTTTGTTTTAAAATGTTTTTTTAAAAAAGGGATTTGATGAGTGGAATTTGTGATTGCAGGAGATGCAGATTGTGATGTAGAGTTTTGGTATGGACGGTCAGGAAAATAAAAGTTGTGGACAGATTTGATGGTATGACAAGGTTCAATGATATGCTTCAGAAGTTCATGCTGGGATAGAGTTTGTTACAAAGATACACCAGATACCTGAAAACCGAGACTCTAGAGTTTAAGCATGCATCATAGAAGTGTATACATCCCGGGGGTTACTTACTCTTGGAATGTTCAAACTGAAGATGAACTTGAATGCAGGAAAGGAAATTCCACCTGATCATTCTAAATATATGGGAAGTTCCCACATTCTATTTGAACAGATTTGTTTGGTTCCAAGAAGGAACCTTGATAATAAGAAGATGAAAAACCCGAAGTGCTTCAATGTGCAGATTGAGGTTGACCTTCGTTGACTTTTTTGCAATTCTCTTACCAGTCACTATATTCCACATGCCTTGATGTGATTCGTCCCTTGGATTTCCTCTCATATATTTTTCTTATCCTATCTATGTCTTATTTCTATAAAAGGCCAAAGGATACCATTTTTTAAGTTAGTTCAAAATTTTTGGATGTCGAAAGAGCCAAAACTTCTCTAAATTTTGTTCTTTTTCCTATTTTCTAAATTATTCCATTCTAAAAAATTGTATACACATAGAATTTAATCAATATTGAAGCCAATTTGATAGCTACCTATCTCATGAATCTTTGTAGCTAGTTTTGTTAATTCATCTGAACAAGATTGTGTGCTACGCCGTTTAAGGGTGCATGTAGAACCTACTTGGTGTCCAAACTAAAGCCGCTCTCTTTAAAAGCTCACATCATTTTATATGTAACTATGAAGCAATTTGGTGAAGTATAAAGTGGTTTGCTTTGATTTGATCAACTCTTTGGGGCATGCATGGAGAATAACTAGGAGAAATTTTAATTTTTAGTATTTTTATGCTTTATTTTAGAATAGATGTTTAAATTCTTGAAAATGTCCCAAAACATAGAAAAATGGATGAAAATTTATTGAAAATCTTTTTTTTCTATGAAATTACTGAATGCTTAAAGCTAAATCTACTTAAGTGATAGAAAAATTTGTGGATGTTCATGAAATATTATTTTGAATTATTCGATTTCATGATATTATCTTATGATTGAACTAAAAATTGGCATCCAGTACATATGATTCCAAAAAAAAATATTCCCTTTGAGATTAACAACAATATCACATCATACCCTAAAGTGAAGCTAGTATGGTCAAGACCTAACTACCAAAGACTTGGGATTGAATTGATCCAACCTTTTCCTATTAAATAGACACCCTTGGGTTGCCTCTATTTAAGATCTTTCAAGAAGGATAGGCTCTTCATGGTTTTCCTGTGAGGAATTTATTTGCACTATTGCTATGAGTGAAATCATTGTCAACAACAACAATATTTGTTTGAAAGATCCTCTTAGACTTGTTTTTGAAAATGAAGATTTCTCCAGTTATTGGAAAAGATGACATAGGTTTTAGGAGTTTCATGAATCAACCTAAATAAATGAGTCACAATAAAGATCTGAAAGAATTTTCAGAAAAAAGATAAAGGGCAGCCATAAAGGTAATGGTACAGTCCATGAAAAGAGAAAAAGGACATACATAACATTTATGACTGTAACACAACATGATAAATGAAAAATTGATATTATGGATGCATATGTAGATTCAATGGACATGGGGTAGTAGTTTCTAAGTCTTATTGCAGCAAAATTTTTCTTCTCAAATCAGATTCATCACATTATCCTATTTCTCCATAAGACTGCAACCAAGTGTTTTGCCATATGTGGAGCCTTTTTAGATTGTAGTTGCAAGTCAAGCGAAATAATAGATAGAGTTATGTGAATTTGTCAAGTGCAAGAAGAATTATGTTGAAAGTCATGCTATAAGGGTAGTATAAACCTTCTGTGATAACCATCTGAGAATTGATCTAAACAAAATATTCCTTGGTAACCAACATTCATTCACTTTTCTCAAGCTTATGGTTTCATTTGGTGTGGGTGGCAGCTGTCTAATGCTTGGTACCCTTATTCTTCATAGTTGTGAACCTCTTTCAAATATGAGTTTAACTAGCACATCCTTGCATACTCTTTCTCCCACTGATTGCTGTGAAATGACTAACCTTCAAATAGCATACTCAATTATCTAGGAAGTTTTTCTAGATGCTTATGTTCATCTGCAGTAGCTAGGGGTGTTTTGGGCTTTACATAGACTCTCAAGCTTGATCTTGATAGATTTTTCATATACATCCTCGACAATTTTGTAACCTATTATTGATTTTGTCTCCAGTTAAGGGTTTTGAAGCACTTAGCTTGCAAATATCTTGATGATTCAACTTTAGTACCTATTCAATTTTTAATTAAACTTATCATATGGAATTCTTTTCTAGTCTTAAATTGAAGAAAAGTTTGGCACGTGGCTTGCACTTCACTAAATATTGTGACCTTGACTGATGATTTTGAGGCTGGCGGGTCTTATAGTGATCCAACTCAACATAGAAAAGAGGACATCCATAGTTTCAAAGGCAGTCAAACTAAAGCCATATAGGGAAATCATCCATCTCAGCATAAAGGAGCAGGTTCATATAAAAGGAATAGTGATGAAACAACGACTTTAAAAGAAACTATAAATACACGAGAAACTCTTATTGCATTACACATACAATTGATCATTATATGTTCATGGTTGACCTTTTTGGTTGTGTTGGATCTCTTGAGGGAACTCTAAACCTTATCATCAAAGTACCAAATAAACCTATAGTGCTTGTGTGGAGGTGTTTTCTTGGTTCTTGAAGAGACACATGCATGGAACCAATGCTATGATGGTGTGCATAAAGGTAGAAACAGGGTAATAGGGGTGACTAAGATTTCAAAGATATGACTGTCATAGTCATATTAAAATAGTGTCCTTTGAATCACATTCAAGAAAATAGGAAATACTTGACATAAAGACCATAGTCAATGAAAAATAAATGACAGTCCATGGTGCAGTTGGAAAAATGAAGGACAAGGTCATAAAGATGGCAGAAAAAAAGTACAGTTAGTATGCTATGACAGTCAAATAAATTGCATAGTGGAGCATTGGTATGTAGAAATATTCAAGTTAAAGCTATGTGAATCGAATGAAAGAATTGGCCTAGAATATGTCTCTTGTTATCAAGTTGTGTTGAAAGGATTTGAACATATAAAATTTTATGATTCTGGTGGAAAATTGTGTAAGATTTTCTAAATCAGGAGGGAAGCGACACCGTTCTGAAGAGTCTTTTACAAACCCAAGTGTCTGATCTTAGGTTCTTGTGCAGTGCATGAATCCAGTGGTGGATCATTTTTCTATTGCCATGACATCTTTTACAGAGTGGAGCATTGTAGAAGGGGAAAGAAAAAAGCAGGCTATGAGATTGAAAGTTGTGGCAAGGAAAAAGGGAGTACCTCAGGCTAACCATTCGGTGAATTCTACTTTGGATTTGGATGCTATGGAAGGAAATATTGAAGTGGAGGGAGAAAAAAATGCAAGATGTGTAGTCCTTGAAGCAACAACTGAAACGCCCAATACAGAGCACATGATTTTCACCTAGAATACTGAAGGAGGAGAAATGAGTCTAGAACTTTCAAATGAAGCACAAGGTAAAACCCTAGTGTTTCAGTTGCCTGATGAAGTTGTTGATCTCATTGCTGAAAATCAAAGTAAAACTGCTATTTTGTTTTTTCTGAGAGGAATTCCTGCAAAATTGGATTTTTTCAAATGGGAAAAAATAAACTCGGAAAACAGGGGTTGGGAGATTGAAAGGATAAGAGGTTTAGGAAAGGGTTATGTCTCATGTATGTTTAAATTAACAGAGCATGCACAGGCTATATTGCAATATGGAACATGGGTGATCTATGGGAATACTTGTTACCTCCAAGCCTGGACATTTTACTTTCATCTAGAAGGACCCTCCCTATCTCACTACCCAATGTGGCTGGAATTTCCATTTTAAAACTTAGTCTTCAACCTGTACCTTAAAGACATTGTGGCCCTATTGGGTAAAGTAATTTGGTGCAAAAAAAGTTTTGACAAGCTTGCTAGTCTAAGAGTTCACCCGAGAGTTTATGTGGAAGTGGATTTGTGTTGGAAACAAGCAACACTGAGAGGGGGCGTGAATTAGTGTTCTGCAAAAAATAATTCTTTTATTTTGATATTCAATCCACTTAACACATTTAATTAAAATCAATATGCAAAAACATAAAACAAGAAACCACACAACCATAACATAAGGATTTTTACGTGGAAGCCTTGTAAGGGGAAAAAACATGGTGGATGGCCAATCCACAATAAGTTCTGAGTATACTCAAAAGAAGTATTACAAAATGGGAATGCACTTGCATTCAGGCTCACTACCTAGAGCTCACTGCTCAAAAATAGGGCTCACTGCCCTTACAAAAGTTTGGAATAGATCCAAAAGAAAATGAACTGAGATAATAGAATTTTGCAATGCTTGATTATAGTTCCGGTTTAGCTATGATGTCGAACTTTTGTCTTGATGACTGATGAAGAACTTCTGCTCTATTCTGCTCAAGTTCACACACAAAATATTTATGCCCAAGTGAAACTGTGCATGATATCGCTCAAAAGCAACTTAGAAAATCACAACATACACACACACAAATTTTTTCATACCCCCAAATGATATGACCGATCATCTAAATATATCCACTCACAAGGAATCAACTGCCATAGGGTAGCTTCAACAAGAGTAAATAAAATTCACAACTAGTCAGCCCTTTGGAATCGATGGATAATTTTGATGTGGATCCGAACAAGTTAGATATACAATAGCTAGGACCAATAACTAAACATCCGAGCTTGAATATAATTAAAATAATTCAACTTTATACATCCACTACACATTATTACCATTGAGTCGGCTTTATCAAGCAAATAGGCTGAAAATGTCCAATCGGACCTACTCAACCATATAGCCACAAAAAAAATTCATGAGATTCAATAATAATATGTTCCACGTGTCTAAAAAAAATTCATCGATCCACAACCCAAAATGGTGATCCAGTGAAGCTATCAAACTGGATGCCCTATTTTGTCAATAACACCGCCGATAACACACAATTTTCATTTCCTCTGCCGGTGCGACTGAATGCATAACTATGGACCAAAAAGGTGACTTCAGTTGCTATCAATGAAAACACTAGAAGCCAAAAATCACGTCCACTTGCATCATATTCCAACAATCTCCCCCTTTGTCATTGATGGAAACACTTAGTGAAAAATGACTAAGTGTTGAGATTAAATACTATACAAAATACTGAATAATCCACTGCAAAATATTACTCCCCCTAAGAATTTAAGACATTTTTCACTATAATCTCTCTCCCCCTTTGACATCAATGAAAAAATTGGGGTAAAAATTCCAGAGACTTACAACAATTTGAAGATGTCTTCAAAGACCTTTTTCAATTCACTAAGGCCCAAATACTCTTCTTTCCAAAATGGTGATGTGACCATCTTGGCTTACAAGGTCACTTTTTGAAAGCATTTGGTCAAAGGAAAAACCATTTGATCAAAAATAATTAAACCCACCCACAAATCCAACATTTTTCAGATTTTGAAAATTGGGTCAATGGGGATTATTAGGCCATACCAAACAAAACCAAATCATGGTACAAGGTCAACACATTAGGTCATTAAACCCCCCCAAAAAAATTAAAAATATTATACTTTAAGTTTTGTAAACTATCAAAATTATAAAATTATTGTTTTTTGAAGAATAATTCGTTTGTATGGTTTTTTCTTAGTTTATCTTGAGTAGTTGATTTTTTAGAAAGGAATCATCAATGAAAAATCACAAAGGACACCCTCAACATTAACTAGAGAGTCACATGCCAATAAAGTCACTAGGACAATCACTTCTTTATTCTTTTGAGGATCTACTATTATTTTTTATCATTTAATTTTAATTGTCCTACCTCATGCTTAAATTGGAAACCTTTGAATAGATTTCATTGTCTTATTTAGGAATCCAAACATCCTTTCTATAGTCCAACTCTATAGGAAGATGTGTCTCTACATGAAAAATGTGTGTCTACATAATAGATTCTTAGAGGTCATGATGAAATAGAGTTTATATTTCTAGCATTCCCCCATAAACTTTTATTCATCACACAAAAAATTATGCGATGTATATACAACATGCTATGTGTGAGCATGGAAAACTAGCACCTTGGATACCTTCAAAACACTTTGATTCTATTTGTTTCCTATAGCTATCAATCTTTCTTTGTGCATATCAATAAACTATTAGTTTTAAACTTTTTTTGAACACCCATTTACAATCAATGGCTTGTTTGATACTATATAAAGGTACTAGCTCCAATCTCTAGTTTTGGTATTTGAATCCATCTCTTGGTTGATAAAACATTTCCATATTTATTCTTTTAATACTTCCTCAAACATTCTTGGTTCATGAGCACTTAGAATAGTTGCCACCCATGCATAATTGACCTCATACTCCTATAATTTGATGGGCATTATCCTTAATAGTTATGATCTTCTTATAGTCCAACATTGGATTTTTGAATGGATAATGAGCTTGAATTTGGATCATCAATACCTTCTCTTTCTTCAATTGACTCAATACTACTTTTTTTATGGCTCAACCTTTTTGGGTGATTATATGATGGTGTATATTATCCATCTATTTCTTCTGGAAAATCAACATAGTAAACGTAAGGTGACACTCTTCCTAAAATTGATATCTCTAGATATGTGAAGTTTATTTAACTTAAAGTCATACAATCGATAGGCTTTACTAGACTTATCATACCCATCAAAGATGCATTTCTTACTCTTATAATTGAATTTCCCTCTCTTCTCTTTTGAAATGTGTCTATAGGCAACACTTCTAGAGAATCTCTAATGTTCAATTGATGGTAACTTCTTGCCTAACCATGTTTCATTTAGGCATATTCTTTCCAAGATTTTAGTTAGACTATGAGGATAGTTTTTTTTATATGAATTATGTCTTTCAATAATTTATCTCCAAGATTATAATCCTTAAGCATTGATATAGATTTTGTCTTGAATTTGGTTGTTCATTTTTTTAGCTACTATATTTTTCTATTTAGTATATGGATATGCAATTTACCTCTTAATTCCCTTTTGTTTACAAAATTTGACAAAACTATCTAAGGTATATTCTCCTCAATATCTAATATCAAGATTTTATTTTTTTATTACATTCATTCTTGACATAGTGTATAAACTTATTGAAAACATCAAATAATTTGAAATTATTTTTTATTAAGGTAAGTTGGTTTTTGAAGAGGCCCAATCCTTGTTACAAGAGAACAATAGACATAAGAAACCAATATAGGAAAACAAACATAAGAAAAAATATAACTATATTACCCAAAAGACAACCAAAATCAAGATAAAACAACACTCAAAGACTTTTTTTGTACCTTCACAACCTTATTCAAAGAGCGTGAATGAGAAAATATTTTGGGAAGACCTTTCTTTTGTCTTTGAACAATTATACATGCATGATTGTCTTCCAAACTAGAAGACCTAGGAGAAGAGGGAGGGGATACCCCTTTAAATCCTCATCTGAAAGTGCTACACAATCTCAAAAATTTCATGGATATGTTTATCAACCAAAAATATTATCATGGTCAAACAAAAGGTAGTCTAAAATATAAGATGAAATGGGTTATAGAGCTTCAAAAAAATTAGCAACTAGATCAAAAGGGAGTAGAACAAGACCTAGAGGAAGCAATAGTAGGAATGGAGGAGAGTATATTTGAATCCTCAAAATCAATAATTGAATTATTAGGTTACATTGTAAGATGTTTAGGAAGAGAATTCTTCCACCATGTTGAAGAAGACAACTTCTGAGAACCACAAGAAAAATATAAGGGAAAGTGCCTAGTAGAAAAGTAATGCATACAATAAAAATGAATGCCCTCATAATCAACTATCTAAGACCAAGACCAATCATTAACTTGTAACAAAATCTTACCGTATAAATCCTTAAACAAATCAACACACACCAAGATGCAAGGAAAATAAGTGTAGGTAAAGTTATTAGAAGCAAGGTCCACCCTTAAGAATTAACCAAGAGCATTACCAATGGCATCATCTACAAAAGTACATCATTTAATTACAAGGGGAAATAAGGTAATCTCACCCAAATAGGAACAATGCAAATATATTCCTTTAAAGGGTTGCAGAAAGGAGATCAATGTCAGATTAAAAGATGATGCATATCCCACATCTAATCTCCATCATCTAATGCAACCTATCTATCCTCAGAAGAATCAAAACAATCCACACAAAAACCTCTAGTAGAAGGGTAAATTATCTCAATCTTACCCTCAATGAAAGGATTCCAATGCCCAAAAATCCATATATACAAATCTTGGAGAGAAGGAAAAATATGGAAAAACCTACAAATCAAACCCTTACTCATAAATTAGTTCTCATAATCAAGAAAATCTTGCCCTAGAGACACCATTGGAGCAACAATAGCATAGGGAAGAGGTTTCCACTAAAAATGCTTAGTAAAATATCAAAATTGTAGAAAGAATGTCCAAAATTATTTTTGACATCATCCAAAAAAGATCCATGAGAAGGTGAGGCAAAACACACAATAGAGTCAACCTTGCCACCTAGATAAGAAAATCCAGCAAACCCCTACAGAAGCTGCAAAGGGTCATAAATGTAAGCACCAAAAAAGGTTGGGAAGAATGATATGGAATTTTCATTGACCCATTAAGGAAAGTAGACAACTTAATAGAAGGCGGCAATGATGAAACACCCATAGATGAAGGGAAAACTAACCCACCAAAATAAAATGTTAAGGAAATAACCATAGACAAAGGAACCTTAGGTAGCACATTACAAGACCCAAAACCACATGGCATAAAATTAATAGGCACATCACCAAAATTAGATGATAGATCTACCAAAAGATCACAAACAAGAGAAGTCAGCAAGAAAATATCATATGAAATGGGAGAGCAAGTGGGAGAGAGCCATAGCATTAAATGTATTTAAAAATGTTATTTAGAGAGTAAATCCATATTTTTTGAGTGAAGCCATGATGAATGCAAGAAATTATCAATATTTTATTGTGGATACTATTTTCATTGGTCAAAAAAGATCAAAATGAGCTAAGTCCAACTTTTTAGAGTCTCTCCAAGATTTTCCACAGCCACATTTTTTTTATATGTTATTTTATTATAACTAGGATCAAGAGAAACGCTTTTCTATAGTGATGGGTAGGAGACCATATACTATATTTTGAATGAACATTTCTTTAGTGACTTGGAGGTGAATATTACCAGTCCTTTTATGCTACAATTTATTTCTCAAATTAATGCTTAAAATTAAGGCTTTATAAGAGTTTGTACTCAAGTAAAATAGTCCTTGTTTCCATTATCCATCACATAACAAGCATCTTACAATTTTATTACTCAAAAATGATCTTCATGTTTTTTATTATAATCTATTTTATTAATATAATATTTTTGTTTAATCCTATAAGGAGTATAGTATTATGAATACATATTTTTATCTTGTACTGGAACATAAAAAGGAGACCTTCCAACTCCTTTAACCTGTATTTGTGAATCATCTTCCAATGTAATAGGTCTCTTTATTACAATTATCAAGTTATAAATATTAATAGTCACATCTCAAGTAGCACTTGAATCAATGATCCAACCATATCATTTTTGACATATTTATTAAAATCTGTTGAAAATAGTTTGTGGCATTTATCATCATCTTTAGTATCTATGGGATCTCAAAATTTATGCTCCATTATCCTATAGTTTTTTTTGGTGGAGTCCAAGATCACCAATTGCAGAAAATAACCTTCATCAAATAGAAAGAAGCGCAAAGGCTATTTCACCATAAAAATGAGTGAATAAAATGAGATAATAAAAATACATATGATACAGGATTTTAAAGCCATGAAATAGGTGGCAGGTGAGAAACTTCCCAGCATGGGAAAAAATACCCGAAAGATTAATTAAACCTAAGTAAGCTTAAGCAGGTAAATGGTAAAAACCATTTACTCCAACACCCCCCCTTAAGTGCAACTTAGGGAGAGTTATTATGCAAATATGAAGATGCAATATGGGTCCTGGCTACACAACCATGTTAGGTACCCATTTACAATGCAAAAAGGAAATCTTTCACAACCGAAGAAAAGGAGAAAAACCTGTGGGAAAAAACCCCTCTCCAAAAGAGAGAAAATAAACCAAAAATGATGCATGGATGGAGGACTCAATCACACCCCCCAAGGACTACATACATCATATATATACAATCAATGGCCTCCCCAATAAGAGGGAAAGAGAGAGACTATATAGCCCCTCCACAATGTGTAATTGCCTGCAAAAATGGTAAGTTCCTGAAGACAAAACATGATCCAATGTCAAGAAACAACTTGTCTCCCTTTTGGAAGAAACAAAACCAAATACAAATGCAGGTATGCTTCCCATTTTCGATAGGAATCAAAAAATGAAATCCAAATGTAGGATGAAAATATCACTGGAATTTTCTCGTGTTTCCATGACCTTGGAAGATGATGCCACAAACCAATTAGGAACATACCCAATCACAACAAAAGGTGACAAAAAAGGTACCACTAGAAACTGATTATGAAAATTCTCTAGAGACTAAGATAGAATGACAACAGAACTTGTACCACAACTATCATCAAATAGGAGGGATATACCCTCAAATGTGTCTTCCAAATCAGATATATGAGATTCTACAAACAACAAACCAATATCCAAAAAATAACAATACTAATCAAGAAGAAAATAAGATACTAGTTGTGATGAATCACTGAACGTGCTCAATGAATCATCAACACAAGATGAATGGTCCCATTGAACAAGAATGATAGGAGCCTCAATCAATGACTCTGCACAATGAATCACTGAAGGTGAAGGTACACCAACTGTCTCTGATGGAGAAGAAGGGGCATTTGAAGAACCCTCATCATCCTCATCATCAAAATGTGCAAGGTCTTCCAAAGAAGCAAACTCCTATAGTGTATCATAGTCATATGGTATATTATCTAAATCATCAAGAGGTACAAGACAACCTGAAGCAGGATCATCTAGGAAGGGTGGAGTATCAATATCTAGATATAACTCTCAAATTTTGGTCCATAGAGCATGAGGACACTCAATGTCATCAATGAAACTTAATGTGTTATCATCAGCATGAAGAGAAATCATTCTGAAAGGATGATCTCTTTTGGAATGCCATACAAACTTCTTGCTCCAAGAAGTACCAATTTGAGGAACAAGACCATATAGGTATGGCAAAAGATGAAGCCATCACAAATGCTTCAAGATTACATCTCTCCATTGTGTATAGTTCCCCCTTTTCAAGATGATTAGAGAAGGGTGAAATGAAAAACCAATAATGACAAGATAATTATCCCAATTTACAAAGACAAGAAACCTTCAAATATAATTAGAAACTCCCAAATACTGCAAATAAAGCCTTCCCAAAATACTTTAGGAAGCAATAATGCAAAAGAGGGTTGAAAAAATGAAAAATGTTGAGAAAAAAAGTAAACACCTTATTGGGTTTCCATGCCAAATAACTTGCCAAGCACACAACACCAATCACCACATGTGAGAGACCACCTCTTCACAATTTGTGAGACTTTTTCACAACAATAGAAGTGAAATAGAAGGTATTTAAATGGCTAAAAGAATCCAAATGCAGCCAATGTGGGATATATATCTCCAACCAAATTAAACAAATAATGATTTTTTTTTCACCTTTAGATAAAAAGGAAACCCTAGACAAATAATTTTGGAAAAAAATTATAAAATATAAAGTTTGATACCAAATTATCCATTGATGAAGAAAAAAAGTGGCCCCATAGCAATGAAATGGTCTGCAAAAAAAATGCTTCAAATTTCAGCACCCAAGAGAAAATTCACGAACCTCTTGAGCCTGGATAAATATGGAATTGACTTTCTAGCCACCAAATGGGAAACACAACTTATGCAAAGTGGGAAAAAATTATGAGTTAGGGAGAGATGCAACCAACATGTCTACAATGTTCTTCACCTGAATCATCATGCCATGTCCAAATACAAAAAAAATGCCCTTTCAAATTTGAATTCAGGCTTTCAATACAAAATATGTGACCAAGAAAGAGAAATCAACCTTTGAAGATTCAACTGCCCCAAAATGTGGGAAAATAAAAAAAAACCTCCAAAATTGAATTTAGGCTTCAACAAGGAAAAATTCCCATCCACAGAGATGAAAAAAATGCCTCTCAAAGATGAAATTCACAGGCTTCAAGGAAGGAATCAATCTTCTCTTTAATGGAAATTGTGCCCTCTAGACAAGCAAAAGTAAAGTGCACCTTCGGTGCAGCTTCAAATTTCACACAACAACAAAGCAGATGAAATGCTCATGAAGAACAAATGGCAGAATCAAACTTGAATCACCTCCTTTCTCCTCACTTTGAAAACAAAACACTTTTAACATATGAAAGTGCGGTTGAGAATCAACCAATATAGAGATTGTGGCCTCCCCAAAAATGTCTAACACTTCTCTTTTCCACCAATCCTCCAAAAAATTGCAGCCACACAAAAAAATTACTTCAAAGGAAGAGAATTGCGAAAAAATTAGGGTGTAATATTCTCCACCAAAGTAGATAATTGGGCCTTTACGCAAATGAATTGTTTCTACTAAAAAAAATGTATCTACCCAACATAGAATCGATGCCTTTTCTCAAGAAACTCCAAAGCATCTTTATAGCTAGAATGCCTTCAAGCAATGAAATTTTCCCTCTCACCACAAAGAAAATAGGCTTCAATCACCAATAACAAGAAAAAGAAGAATAAAAGGAAATTTTGAAATTTGAAAAATTTCAAATGCCGAGCAAATAAACGATCTCACACTCCAATGAAAACTCTCAGGAAGGATTCACAGATGGGTGGCTCTGATACCATGTTGGTGGATCCCAAGATCATCAACTGCAGAAAATAACCTTCATCAAATAGAGAGAAGTGCACAGGCTATTTCACCATAAAAATGAGTGAATAAAATGAGATAATTAAAATACATATGATACAGGCTTTAAAGCTATGAAATAGGTGGCAGGTGAGAAATTTCCTAGCATGGGAAAAACTACCCAAAAGATTAATTAAACCTCAGTAATCTTAAGTGGGTAAATGGTAAAAACCATTTACCCCAATAGTTTTTAATGAATGTTAGGACAAGAGAACAAATATATAATGACAAAGGGTAAGCTTCATCAATAAAAAATGGATGGTTAGAGCTCAGTGCATTAAGAATGGGTAATTTAATCTTCTTCTTTATGCTTTGATAGACCTAGGGGGTTTCTTATTGAGGTATCAAAATACAATTAAAGAAACAAAAAAAACTATAGCTAAGGCATTGAATTATCATGCCTTATGGCAACATTAAACATACCTAGTAGATATCATACAAATTAGATAAGATAAACATGTATAAGAAGCAATAAATAAATTAGATTTATATCCCTTTTCATGAATCCTTTTACACTCCTCATATGCATGTATATCTCGAATACATGACACACAACCCCTAAATGATATAACCCTTCATAAGAACTCAAGAGGTTTAATTGGGTATGATTTTCAAGGCTATATAACATGGTAGACCTATTTTTTTTACTAAACTGCAAATAAGAGCATAATTTCATTATTTAATTTTGATATTTGGTCTCTTGCATTCATGAACAATGCCTATCCAAATGAGAATGAACCAAACTTTTTAAATAATAAACATTTGTGTGAGACTGCAATGTAAATAATACTTTAATTTTATTAGTTAAATATAATACAAAAAATCAAAGTTTACCACATATTATAGGTGTTCTTATAGATCCATAATAACTTAAAGGAACCCAATTTGTGTTAAGTAATGACTCATTAAAAAATTTACAATGACTTATAATGTTGTAACACTAGAAAATTATCAAAAAAATAATCCATCAAATATGAATTAAGAAGCATAAGAAATAATCTCATGACTACATATGATGCCTTAATCCACTAGGGAGAAACCCAAACTATAGAGGGGAAAACTATGTAACCACACCTTCTCCAATTTAACATAGAAACAAATATAGTACCCAAAACTATGTTAGTGTGAATGGATTTTTACCATTCATGTTTTCTTAAGTTAACTTAGGCACACCAATATTAATTATTGGTAGTTATGCGTTTAATAATTTATAACTGTATTATGTTGGTTATCTTTCCTGCACTGACCTTCCCGTACCTTTATAAGGCATGTTTTGTACAATTATTTTTCATCTCAAATTCATTATTTTCACTTAAGGTGAAATAGCCTCTTCGTGTTGCTTCTCTTTTTGTGAAGGTATTGTTTTGGTCTATAGATGTTCTTGGAAGCCTGCTTCAACATGGTATCAGAGCATTTGTCTACAACCCCCTTCCACTAAGAGTGTTTTCCAGAAATGTGTGAGATCAAGGCTTTTGTTGGCATTTGAAATTTATTAAATTTCAAAATTTGCTCATTATTCTTCAAAGTTTCTTTGCTAGGCATGATTATTCTTGTTGCGAGTGATTATTCTTTGTTGGGAATGATTATTCTTTGCTATGTGTGATTTCATCCTTGTTGGAGGCTATTTAACTCTTGTTGGGTATGATTTTTTCAAGAATGGAGTGTAAAATTTTTGCTGTTATAACTAAGCTGCCAAAAATTATCCCACATTGGTGAGAAATATGTCAAAACCAACCTTTTTTATACCCCGATGCCCTCTCAATTGCATGAGCTAAGGCTCACATAGTGGAATAGACAATCTCTTGTCAGTGCAAGGATCAAACTGTTTCTGCCTATGGCATGGAGAAACTTGCAGAGGTGGTGTGGAGAGACTTGCAGAGGTGGTGACCTGCAACTTGTTTTTGGGTAGTGTTTTTTGCTTTAAAAGGGAAAAAAATAATAATACCACATTCTTGAGGCATGAGCTTTCTTTGTTGTTTAAATACAACTCTACGCCTATAGTCTTGTGACAATTTTGTTGTGGTGGGATTGAGAGCTTGGTACAAGTATTTTTAATTTTTTTTTTTGCTATCTATTGCCAATTTTTGTAGCTTGTAGTTGCATATGGTTTTTTCTTGATTCAATATAGTGTTTCTTTGGAAAAGTTTTCTTTTTAGGGACTGCACATTATTTCTTTTATCCATTCTAGGGGGTATAAGTAGAATATTGGTCTCTTCGTGTTCATTTGTACATCATGTCAGAACTGAAGATTGAACTATTCACTCCAAACAACTATCACACAAGAAGCTCAAGATGACACATTTTTTGCAATCTTGAGGTCTTTGGAAAATGTTGGATGTTGACCAACCTGAGTTCACTAAGGAATTTGAGTATTTTGTTTATCGCAACAAAATGGATGAGATGAAAGGACTTATAGGCCTCCATGTTTTTGATAACTTCTTGTTTCATATTGCAGAGTGTTTTTTGCTTTAAGAAGGAAAAAAAAATCCTACATTCTTAAGGTGCGAGCTTTCTTTGTTGTTTATAAACAACTCTATTCCTATAGTCTTGTGAGCAATTTTGTTGTGGTGGGATTGGGATCTTGGTCCAAGTATCTTTTTGAAAAACTTTACCATCTATTGCCAGTTTTTGTAGCTTGCAGTTTCATATAGTTCTTTTTTGCTTCAATCTAGTGTTTCTTTGGAAATTTTTTCTTTTTGTGGACTACAAATTGTTGCTTTTATCCATTTTGGTGGGTATAAGTAACATATTGGTCTCTTTGTGTTCATTTGTACATCATGTCAGAATCAAAGACTGAACTACTCACTCCACACAACTATCACACATGGAAGCTCAAGATGACATAATTGTTGCAATCTTGGGGTCTTTGGAAAATGTTGGATGCCGACCAACCTGAGTTCACTAAGGAATTTGAGTAGTTTATTTATCGCAACAAAATGGATGAGGTGAAAGGACTCATAGGCCTCCATTTTTCTAATAACTTGTTGTTTCATATTACAGAGTGTACAAAAACTAAAGAGGTGTGGGATAAGCTTGTTGAGTTGTATGGAAAGGTCAATCAGTTCAGGATTTTGCAACTTGAAGCTGATCTCACTCCTCTCTAGCTCCAAATACCTTTCCCACTATTCAAGTCTTCCTTGCATAGTTCAAGTTGATTTTGTCGTAGTTGAAAGGATGTGGTCATGACAAAAATAATAAAGAGTGTATCTTCTTGATCTTGTCTAAGCTGCGTGCTGCATTTCAAGTATTTTCTTTCACTTTTTATTCTACCATGGATGCTATAGGAGATGCTCATCAAATTCCTTCTTTTGAGGTGTTTTTTGATCGACTTACTAGGGAGCAAGCCAATTTGATCCAAATGGATGCTCTTTCTAAGAGTCATTCTTTGATGGCTCAATCTTCCAAGGGCAAGGGTAAGAATAAGAAGACTAAGACAAATTCTCCTTTAGGTGGTGAGCATCCCTCCAAGCCTAAGGAGAAGAATGATTAGAAGACCACACCTCCTTCTTCCAACTCAAGAGAATCATCTTCCAAGTCTAAAAAGAAGAAGGATAATTGTTCCTTTTGTGGAAAGTTAGGGCATAATGATTCACATTGTTTTGTGAGGCTTGTAGCATTGGAGGAAGCTATGAGGTAACATTTCCATGCCTAAGTCTTTTTCCTTGGGAAAAGGTCAAGCCCTTGTATCAAGAGGTTTGTCCTCTACTCATGATAGTTGGATTTTTGATTTCGATGCTTCACATCATATGACTCATGACACAAATATTCTTGATTCTCTCTCTCATAGTTATACTACTCACATTGCAGTTGGGGACTCTTCTTAGATTCTAGTTTTAGGGATCGGCTCAATTCAAATGCAAGATGGTTACATTGATGATGCTATTCTTGTTCCTAATATTTCATAGAATCTACTCTCCATTTATCAAAATTTTCAACATGGTGATGGAAGGCTTGTTGAGTTCTCTCCCAATGATGTGACTATTCGAGAGTTACAAAATCCTAAAAATATTATTACTACTGGTACAGTTGATTATATAGCCCATTTGTATAAGTTTGATGGATTTGAGCCTTCATCAAGATCATCCTTTATTGCTCATGCAAATTCTGTGAATAAGGTTTGGCATGAATGGTTTGGGCACCTGAATTACAAATATCTTCAACAAATGAGCACACAAAACTTGGTGATTGGTCTTCCTCAGATCTCTTGCTCTGATGGGGTTTTCCCAGGTTATGTACTTGGGAAACATCATCAAGATCCATTTCTAAAAGGTATGGATACATGTGCTTCGACACCCCTTGAGTTGGTGCATAGTGATCTTATGTCATTTCCCACTCCTTCATTTTCAGGGGCCAAGTATGTGCTTACCTTCATTTATGAATTCTCTTGTCACACTTGGGTATACTTTTTGAAGTACAAGGATGAGGTTATTTGTTTCTTCAAGACCTTCCTTGCATTTATGGAGAAGCAGTTAGGAAATCCCCTTTAGAATATTTGCACAGATAATGGGGGGAGTACATCAATCAAGCATTTCAGGACAATCACACTACTTTGGCCAAAGTATTCTCAGTCAGTACTTCTAGTGAAGGTCTACCATTCACTTACACTTTATCAAGCTTGTTTTGACTTAAGGACATTATATCTATGCTTAGGAAATCCATCTCCATGGGAAAGCTACTCCCCAAGATAACTTATCTCTTTAACACAACTTAAGGTAACACAAATCATTAAGCAAAGTACTAGTTCCCTCCCTTCACTAGACTACAATCCCAGGAGTAACATACTATCCATCTAGCATAAATAATTATCTATCTATGAGTGTTCCTTAAGCTTATCTATGTTTGATAATATCTAGTATAATAATAATACTTATGATAAACATACCCTCTTACCCATGACTAAACATGTCTAGTATTATAATAACACCTATGAAAAATAGTCTCTCCTATCATGGAGGATTTACAAACATTTCACAAATAGAGTAAATAGTTTCTTCTTTTCTTCAAACTAAACAATACTTTTCCCTATATGCAAATGACTATAAAAGACTAGTTTAAGTAGTCATAAAGTAAATCATTTAAAAATAATGAAAATAAGGGAAGAATATCCTCATGCCTATGATAAGCTTTCCAAATGACAGGCTGCAGTCACAACACTTCCAAATCAACAATTAGCTTGGAATCGATCCTTCAACAAAGGCTCAATATCCACTATCTATCAAGTTGACAAATACTTCTCTCAAAATAATAATACTCTCACTCACTGTTCTTGATAGAATATTATAGATGGAAATGTATAAAAATGCAAAGAATAATGCATAATACTTGTACAAGAAATGTGTCCAAACATATGAACTTACTCCTCTATTTATATAGTAAAATGGTAACAACTTTGCCTACAGTTTAAGCATGATTTTGACAGTAGCAAGCATGCATAGCAACACCTCTAACTTAGCTCAAAAGGTGGCGAATATGAAAGCATATAATTAGCTTATACAACAATAGATCAACTTAGCTAAATGATAACATAAAGAGACCAATTCAAATCTGCATATGTTAGAATTTAATTTGCATCTCAAAATAGACATCTACAGGTTAAGGGATTCAAAGGTGGCACCAACCATTATTATGCATTCTCAAAGATGGTGTGGTTTCCTCCTTCTGAGAATCAGTCAATAACAAATGTGTGCCACCAAGTTAAAGTATTGACTAAGTCATGATATATGTTTCAATTCACTTATTAAATCGACTTGACATAGTCATCAATATGTTTCCATGTATTTATAGATGTTTGGTCAATGCAAAATGACATGGTAACTCAATTTACTAAGTCCATGGTTTCCTCATAAAAGGGCATTGACTTATTCTCTTCTTGAATATCAACTTAATGGTTGTGTTAAGTTTGCAAATCACAACCTCTTCTATCGTTGATAGTAAAAGCATAAAATGCAGCCAAAGACTATAGTCATAAATATCTCATAGTCAACCTCTTTAAGATAATTGACTTCAAAGCCATATACATATAGTAGTATAATTGGCTGATAATCATTGCTTTGGATAGTCAATCTCAAAGAAAATATCTTTCCACTTGTGGCAACGACCAAGTCTTTTTTCTCCCAATCGTCTTATTCGCTGCACTATAACTGTCATATAGTCCACTATCTGCTTATTGCTAGTATATGTGGCTCTCCTTACCTTTATGCATTAGATTTTACTCTTAAATCCACTCGTCCTTTTGTATTTCCATAATGATATATGTGGTTTGAAATTTAAATATTTCTTCAACTATTCCACTCCCTACACGAGTTAGACATTATTCTATATGTTCACTTTTATGCCATACTTTTCTTTATGGCCATGCCTACATTACAATGCATTTTCCCCATATATATATACATAGAGTATATCTCATATACGTATATATGTATACATTTACATATATGTATATTAACTCATATGATAAATACATATTTCTCGATAGCTCAGATGCATAACTCATATTATCAATAAAGCATGTATACATTCGATATACAAATGAATATAACCAAGGTAGCAATCACATTGTCATTATATATATATATATATTATATGTCTATATATATATATGCAGACACACTCCTCTATTTAGCATTTACGCTTATGTGTGTATTTGTTTATGTATCTACAAACATATATATATATATTATATAACAACATAATTGATCCATTCTATATCTCTATTGCATACATCCTTGCTTACCATTACCCACCAAACAATACACATGTATTCATACATACATATATATGCATATATATATATTTGTATTTATGCACAATAATAATAGTAATGCAATAATGTGTATATATATATGTGCATTATTATTTATGTATATATTAAATATATACTATCACATGATAGTCAAACTTACACACACACACATATAAATATACATTATCAAACTTAATTCTCTAAGGTAGGAGGTATGTACACATGGAATTTGTAAGGGGTGAAAATTCACACCATTACATTTTTCCCCCACTTTAGCAAGCATAAGTGTTAGTGAATGCATGGTAAAGTAGAGAGAAAGCTAAGGAATGAATACTTGAACTGTTGAGGAAGTAGACTGCAATATGACACACTTGAATCCATAGGAAGAGGAGATGGCTCCACAGGTACTCGATCTTGAGGAGGGTTGAAAAAATGTGTTGCAGAACCTCAAACCTATGAAAGGTGAATAAAAGGCCCTATAGGTGCTTGGTCCTTTAGAGGAGGTGCCACAGGTGCTCAGTCTTGAGGGAGGCCAAATGTGAAAGGCTCCGCAAAGTCTTATAGGCCCTTATAGGTGCTCGGTCTTGTAAGGAAAGCTCGAGGTGCTCGATTCTCCAAGCTTGATTGAAAAAGTAGCTTCACAGGTGCTTGGTCCTACAAAGACACATGTTTATCTGTAGAAAAAACATGTTAGATAGAAAAAATCCATGCAGGCAGACAATCACACAGACAGTCAACAACTAAAGGAGAAGCTTTCAAAGGGGTCCCTCCGAAACCATTCAAAAGAAAGGGGTTCGTTAAGGGAAATTTTGTTTGAAAGGTGATGATATTTTTTGAAAATGATTCTAGTATCAAGGAATCCCTCTAAAATATCTCTTTCATCAAGGAATTCGAAAGGAAGAATACTCCCTCGCAAGGGAAAGTTTTCATACTTCATCAGAAAAAGTACTCCCTTCTCGAAGGAAAGTTTTCATATTCTTTCTCTATGAATTCGTTTCGAAAGAAAAATTCTTCTAGGGGTCCTTGTTGAAGAATACCATTTTTTGAAAAATAAGGGATTTTTAATGAGGGATTCGTTGGCCACCGAATACACCTTTTTGAAAATTGAAGCAGTATGATAGCCACCCTTAAGATGGTGCATGCTGAACACAAAGACATGTGAAATCCTAAGGAGAGAGAAGAAAGTGATGTTGTGGTCCGTGATACATGACGAGATGTAATCATGGAAATGTTGTCACACACATGAGGGACAACACATAGACATCACACCATAAAAAAAACAAGAAAATAAGAGAGAAAGATGAAAAGAAAACATACGCAAAAATGAAGAAAACAAGAGATAAGGGGATTTGATATTTTGAGGTCATAACTACTCATAGATATAGATAGATAGATATAATATAATATACATATGAACTATCATCAATCCCCTACTATTTAGATCATGAAGAAGGGTACGTGAAAACAAAATAAAAATAAAAATTGGGTCAACATGGAAGGGAAGCCTAAATGCCCCCAACACTTTGCATCATCCCTAATTGTTGAAAATCAAGCCACAACAAAGATAAGAATGATGTAACAAATAGAAGAATTTTATGACACAAAAAAATCATGTTTCCAAGCACCTACAAGGGTGACAAGGGTCCTTTAGGGTCATATAAAACAAGCATGGGGGAAACACAACATACACACATGTAATCTATAGATAAAGAAGAGGTGCCCTCCTAGTCCTCATCAACCAAAAGGTCGTTGTTCTCCAAATATAGATCAATATAGGGAGAGGACGAACAAACCTACAAGGGTGAGATAGCAAGGGGAGCACTCTATGACTCTCCTACAACAAGAGCCAAGGAAGAGGGCCTCTCGAGGTCTTCTTCGCTCAACTCCTATGAAGTAAATGTCATTGACTTTGAAAAAATAGCTGATAGAGTCAGGCCATTGTTCATTGAGTTGAACATGCATTTGACAGGAGTTCCATGTGTCAACTGGGCAGACGAAGGAGGCACTCGAGATCCACTACCGACCTCACTGAAAGATTCAGGGGAAGTGACAAACTAGAGGGACATTGACACAACCTCCATCACTAGGAAGATGCAAGCCAAAGCAGAACCAACTTCTGAAGAAGGCGATCCATTCTTCTGACCCCCATTAGAAGTAGGGTCTATTAGTGTAATTAATTATTTATTACACTAGCATAAGTTAACTTAGGTATTGCATTTAATTAATTAAGTCCTAGGTTGCATAATTAGATAAATAATTTAATAATGGGGCAATTCCCCCTTGTTTGTAGGAGATAAGATTCCTTCTAGAAGATGAGTTGTCCTTCTAGAACTTATCTCTATCTTTTTATCATTTTCTAGATAGGGTTCACATGTTGTCACATGTAGTGTGATTTCAACACTTGACAACATCTCATGCATTTTGGGTTTTCACTCTTGCCTATATATTCAAGGCATTTGTACATTTGTAATCATGTCATATTCAATTTGGCATCCTTACATCTTAATGATAGCATGATATTTCTGCCATTTCTCGCTTGTGGAAGTTATTTTGTTTTGCAGGTGATTCTGGGGTGTTTGAGGAGTTCACATAAACTCCTTCATGGTATCAAAGCTTCAGTGCTACATACTTCTTCCCAGATATGAGGGATCAATCTTGGCATGAAAGTTTTGCTAGATGCAAGCAACTCTTTTATTAAAGCCATTTTTCATTTTTGCTTCAAAAATCCAGCTTCCACTTAGTTGCAAAAAAAACAATTTATGGGTTTTGTAGCCAGGGTAGAAATATGAACTGGGTATCTTTTAGATTTTTGATATCTTGCATGGATTTGAAGAAAATATCTGTTAAAAAAGTGATGCACATCATTTTTCTCCTGGTTGAAGCTTAATTCAACTTTTTTGAAAAATTCATAACTTTTAGCCATGGTGTCAAATTTTTGCAAATGAGATATCATTAGAAATCTGGTTCCAACCTCTACACAGATCCGAGGTCCTTTTTCATCATGGAGGTAGATGTGAACATTGGTTTGTGCATGCACTTGTTTTTGTTTTCATGCACTAGGTTTGCATTTTCTCTTTAGTTTATGCATGTTCTCCTTTTACAATCATGGGGTATTGTAATAAATGAATTGATGTAAAGTTCCATCAGGGGGATTCTTCCATGATAAATTGATTAGAGTTTAGTTGCATTGCATGCACTTTGATCTCATCTTCATATTGATGACAAATCACATGAGTTGTATCTGAATTATGTTGTTTCTTTTGGCCTCATCTTGCTCATAGTTGGACACATTTTGTTTCACACTTCAGATTGAAAGCCTATGGTCATTGATCTGCATTGGGTCACATCCATCTCAGTTTAAGGGCCATTCATTTTATGGTTAATGTTCCAGAATCTTTTTGGTACTTGTTCCCATGGAGCAGTTTTAGTCATAGTTTGGCATCGACATCGAGATACACAGCTTCTAGATTCTATCATCATATCATTCCCTCTTATGGAAGACATCTTTTTCATCTCATGTTGCTTTAGATTCTAGAGTTGATCCAGTATATGAGTTTCCAGCGTTCCTTGGCATTGGGTCTGCTGTTGCATTATTATGATTCCACTATGGTTTCTTGTAAACAAAGGTATCTTTCCTTTCTTGCTGAATTAAGGATTCCAATGTTACTCCATCAGAGTTCTTCCAGTGCTTCTTTGCAGCAGGTCATCTCATTGAGGGGTTTTTTTTCCCATTGGGTTTTCTCCTCTTTCCCTCTCATTTCATTTGTAAATGGGTACCTGATCAGGCCTTTGTTGTTGGGACCCATCTCTTGCATCTTTGCATCATTTGCATAATAATTTCCTTCCTAAGTTGCACTTATGGGGGGGGGTGTTCGTGTAGTTAATTATTTATTACACTAGCATAAGTTAACATAGGTCTTGCATTTAATTAATTAAGTCCTAGGTTGCATAATTAGATAAATCATTTAATAATGGGGTAATCTCCCCTTCCTTGTTTGTAGGAGATAAGATTCCTTCTAGAAGATGAGTTGTCCTTCTAGAACTTATCTCTATATTTTTATCATTTCCTAGATAGGGTTCACATGTTGTCACATGTAGTGTGATTTCAACACTTGGAAACATCTCATGCATTTTAGGTTTTCACTCTTGCCTATATATTCAAGGCATTTTGTACATTTGTAATCATGTCATATTCAATTTGGAATCCTTGCATCTTAATGATAGCATGATATTTTTTCCATTTCTCTCTTGTGGAAGTTATTTTGTCTTGCAGGTGATTCTGGGGTGTTTGAGGAGTTCACCTAAACTCCTACAGGGTCATCCTCCAACTTGTGCTTTATCGGGGGATGCGAGACTCCACAGATGAAGAAAAAGGTGAGGAAGAAGAGGGAAAAACCGTAATGGACACTACCAAGGTATTTGGCATATCCACAAGATTAAGAAAAGATAAGATGTCTAGAAGGGACACCAAGAGAGAAGGCTCAACCGAGGGAACGATGAACACTTGCACCCTTTTCGTAATGTCCCTTACTTGACTTTACCCTAGAACTTGCTTGTTGATTAGGTTTAGGGTTTCTTCTTTCCAAAGGAATGTTCTCTTTAATGAAATAATCTTGGTTTGAAATCTGCATTCATCATATTAACAACATTTCCAAGTACACATATATCTATTAGCATTAATATCTAGGTATCCAAAATATAAACATAATCACAAAGCAATAGTGAAGACATATGAGGAGTGGCATGGGTAGATCTTCCCGAAGCTATCCATCTAAGCCCAAGAGCACAAGCATCCAACCAAGACTACCCACCTCTTGGTCCCAAGCGACAACAATGTCCAACCAAGACTATTCCACCCTTGGAGTGGCATTCTTAGTGGAAACACGTGTACCTACTTTCTCCACCCACATCATCAACTCAAAAGACACTTAACTTATTGGGGACAATCGGGGGAGTGTATAAGTGGTCTAGGCCTACCAACCCTCCATGGCCTTAGTAGATGCTTAAGTGGGACCCCCACCCCTCCATGGCCCACCCATGCCTTGGGATTGGACAAACTATGAGTGGAATTTCCACCCCTCTAGGGCCCATCCTTGCCTTGGTTTCTGGGGCCGAACTTGAGTGGGGTTTTTAGGCACCACTTTCCTCACACCCTACCTCCCAATAAGTTTGCAAACACTCATGAAGACAATCTTTAAACAATTGAATACACTTGCATTTATCTTTAATCATTTTAAGTCAATATAAAGATCATGGCCTAGAACAATGATAATCATGATACACTAAATGAACCATAATCAATTCATAGAACAATTATAATCATGATAATACCAATAATCAGTTTAGCAACATCCATTATGCATATGCAATTCTAAATTAATGAGAAGCAATATATATTTTCCTATAGATGGTCCTATCCATACTTTTTTTACTGCTGCAATGTGAATAGCATCAAGATTATCTATTTGTTAAAAGGACAATGCTTTTGATTAATATGTTAATCAAGATTTGGCCATCTCAAAGATGCAGTGAACTTAATGACTACACTATGCTTGATTTAACCTAAGATTTGCATACTCTATTTCAAATATATCTGATAGAAACAAGCAATGAATTATGTACACAACATATAGGTTATGAGGAACACTCTATTAAATGTCTAAAAGGCAAGATCTCAAATTACTGCATCAAATATTAAAGCATCATATAGTTGGTTTATTCTTTTATTCTAATATTCAAATATGCTAGATATTAGGGCCAAGTGAATACATCACCTGATTCAGCATGTCTAGTCCCCTACTGTAGATTCTATTGAATTCCTTATTTGTTATCTCCTTTATTTTCTATCCCTTCGATCTTATGAATATAGATAATAGATATATTAGGTGACATGAATAGGAGAGTCTTTTTCTAGAGTGATACTCGATAGTTTAGTGTGTGTTCCCCTATTTTCTCCTCTTTTATTTTCCTTTATACCTTGCAAAGTCCCCAAGAGGGGCGACTATTTGGAGAGAGAGATGTCCCTAAGTGATGTATTTGGCATTAATTAATTCGTAATCACCATTTCTTTTACCCATTGTTGCTCTCCCTTAGTTTTGCACAATTTTATTCTTTCACAACGATTATAATCTCTTTATACAGATCAATCTGTAATGATTTACTCCAACCATATAAAGATGCTAGGATATATATAAGCCAGTGATATACACATAGGTATATGACAAACCCTCTCCTAAAATTTCTCACAAGCTCGAGTATAATATTTCGCATATACTAGACACTACCCGTAACAGTTTCCCACTTGAGACATGACAACTCCAAGTATATTTAGCCCTCCCACATAATAAAAAGCCCCATCAAGACTTTCAATCGCACCGATGGAGATGATAGTTTATACAAGGCTTATTTGGCAGGGTGGATAAAGGTTATGCATCAATTTATTATTCTGACCATAACATAAGGTTAGTGGTAGTAATTGGATGCCTTGTAATATACCCGCTAAGCTATTGTTTTGACAGTCGACACATTATTAAAATGGGGCATGACCAAGATTCTTCCATGAGTAGGATTATATTTAAATGATTAGCATTTATATTACAATATTACATTTGATAATTGTAACATTATTTTGTGATAGTTATAATTATAATTATTAATATTTCCTTTTCATAATTTTAATACGTATTTTGTATTGTTCTCTATAGTCTCTTTAATTACGTATAACATTATTGTTTATTAGCTATCACAATAATTTACTTAATAATATTGGTGGTATAAT
The DNA here is from genome assembly GCA_007258455.2 of Sequoia sempervirens. Lineage (NCBI taxonomy): Eukaryota > Viridiplantae > Streptophyta > Pinopsida > Cupressales > Cupressaceae > Sequoia > Sequoia sempervirens. The sequence goes on along the minus strand of VDFB02026320.1, from coordinate 44,359,012 downwards.
ATTATTACAATATTATTTGTGATAATTATAATAATATTTAAATTGAAATTTTATAATTTTGAGATCTATTTTATTTAGTAGCTTGGTTACAATATTGGGGAAATGACAAGGAGACACCAAAATAGGAGCTTTCAACTCCCCTTTCATCTTTTGCAGAGCAGCCTACTAAAAAACTAGAGCCTTCCTCCAACGCTTATGCCCACATGCATGGAAATTTGTTCAACTTTGAGAGCTAGAAACTACAGATTGAGGAGGTGCAATAGGCTCCTATTCTATTATTGGAGTGTACATCACAACCGTTGCTAGTGGAGGGAGTGACTCCTGGACATAAATAGAAGGAAGAGATGTAGTAATAGAGGCAACAACTAGTGGAGAAGCAGATTCAAGCGCCTCAGCGGTGGGCCTCTTCCCATTCACTACCATAGGGGTAGGAGTGGTAGGAGGCCATGAAGGCCAATACGTAGAGATGAATCCATGGGGACCCTTCCCCTTACCATATACAATGGGATGAGGCACCATGGGTAAGATAGGAAGGTCGAACACCTGATGCTTGGCCTTATGCCAAGTGGGAACCATCACACTCCCCAAGAGACACATGATATCAAACGTTGTATACGCCTACGCCACAAGATACATGATCACATAGATGACGGTACTATCCACCTTTATGGTAAAAAGAAAAAAATGAACAAGGGTAATCCCGCAATAATGGGTTACACTTTTTGGCCAAACTTGACATCGAAATCAACAATTTTCACCAGATCTTCACTTTCTTACACCTATAGCAACTAAACCATTAAGAATTTGAAGATGAATCAAACTAATGATTTGTGAGACTTTGATGCAAGAAAGGTGGATAAAAGACTCTCTTCAACTTGAAAATGACCAATCACAATTAAAAAAATAACTCTTTTATGACACAAATCCCTTAACTTGACTCAAACACTCTTCTTATGGCTTATAGTCCTCAATAACCAACCAATAGATTTATCTTTTAGAGAAGGCTGTACAGTGCCCTATCAATCACCATAAAGGTTCACCATAGACTCCTAACCAACATATCAAAAGATCTCATAGGGTTTCTTTGACTCAACACTAAGAACCAATAATCTGCCCTACTCTAAGGCTACTTAATTAGCCCTATTTTCTAAAGGAGGTACCCTTTAAACACTTGAAAAATGCCCCAAACCCCTGGACAGTCTTAAATTATGACACAAAACTTCATAATCACTCACCTATTTGTAGATTTAGACCCTCTAATATGCTGCACCAAGAAACCCTCCTTTCGCACACAAAACACAAGGGTTTATTCAAAGTCTTGACTCCCAGGCTTCTCAAGCTCTAAAATTGCATCCAACAAGTTCAATTAGGTCTCTATATACTCAAAAAACCATTACATTGACCATTCCTTCATCATTTCTTGAAAACCCTATCATTACATGACTTTTTAAACTTCTTTGTCCCTTCAAATTCTTTAAAAGCTGCATTTTGACAATTTGGTCTATGACAATATTTTCACATTTTGAGAAAATTTTCCATAATTTGACACCTATTAACTCATAAACCCCAATTAAATATAAAATGGTCTTTTTTAGAACTTATTTAGCATATTAGATTCAAAACATAACAAAATTCTAAAGCCTACTTGGTATCTTAAATTGACAAAAAATATTTAATGGTGCTCCTGCACCATACACCCCAACATAGAACTTTTCCAAGTCCCTTGGAAAGAATCTTGCAAATTGTCCTCCATTGCTCTTCATTTGTCTCCGACCTTCAAGCTTTCCTTTAACATGTTCAATTTGCATTAGTTTGTCATTGTCTCTAGCATATTTTCCATCACCAACCCTTGATTCTTGCTCCAACTGTGCACTCTACCCTGTGGGGTGTCCTCCAATTTTTTCATCATCCAACTCTATCATCACTTCTTCCTTAACATCTGCACATAGGATTTTACCAACTGCCATCATCTTCCTCATCTCTTCATGCATAGTTCCTTGTTTAGTATGCTTCCTTTCATCACTGTTTCCTCTATCAGCTTTACAAAAGTCTGAACCAATGCATGTAGTGGTCTCTGTCAGACCCGCACATTCCCTCTCCACTGTCCATTCAACATCATAAACCTCTGTTCTCTCATTAACTATCTTATCAACTTTGCAGACCTCTGTATCAACACCCTTTAACTGCCTTTTCACTATATTCACAACTACAGGGCACATGACTGACCTAACTAACACTCCATCACTAATTTCTTTCCTTTCCAAAGGCTTTCAACTTTCATATTGCTCTGTACTAGTTCGAGACACATTGCCATTCATTTTCTTCTGCCACACAAAAGCATTCTTCTTCCATTCTATCTACACATCACCCATATCCTTCCTATTCACTGTCCCAACAATGTCAAATTGTGATTTGGTTGTTAGTTTCATGCTCTCACCTTCTTTCTTGCTCACATATTCTTTTCTTCCTATCATTATGATCTCACCTTGCTCTCTTACCTCTTCAACTAATGGAGTTAGAACAAATGTCTTCCCATCCGTTTCAATGTGATGTGTTTTCTCTTCCATGATATACTACATACTTGTCAAATTTCCAGGGTCTCCCAAGCAAAACATGGCAACAACTCATAGGTAGGATTTCACAAACAACTTTGTCTTTATATGGACCAATTTGAAACTCAACAATGGCTTTTTCACTCACCAAAAGGGTTTTTTTTACTAACCCAAGACACTTTATATGGTTTTTGTTTAGGTACCCTTTCCAAATGTAATTTTCAACCATATCACTAGAGACCATATTGTCAGTGCATCCAGAATCCACAATTACTTTACATACCTTATCTTGCATCCACAAGCAGTCCTGAACAAGGCTCTCCTCTGAATTTACTCTTTCTCCATGGATGTCATCAAGTTTTGTATTCCCATCATCAACATCTCTCCAACTTCAAGGGTAACAAAGAGTATTGGAACTTGAGCTTTCAACTTCATCTTCATAAGCAATTTGGGCTCTCCTTTCATATTTCCTTTCTCCTCCACTTGATGTGGTTCCAATCTTCTATAGACACTTGAAGGAAAGGTGACCAAACTCACCACATTTATAACATCTTCTTGAAAACTCATTGAAATCCCTCCTTTTCCTAAAGCTTGTTCTTCCACCTCTCCATCCATCTCTTGATTCAGGAGCTTGTTCTTTATTCTTATCAGAATATTCAAGGTCTTCTTTAGATTGTCTTGGTGTTGAAGATGTACCTCTGCCCCTAGAAGTATTTCCTCTTCCTCTTGTTTCCTTCTCTTGTCTCCTCTTGAGTTTTTCCTCTACTCTAATTGCAATTTGAAAACATTGTTCCATATATTTTGGTGCCAACAAACTAATTTCATCTTGAATGTTATTTCTTAGGCCATTAAGATATCTAGCTACTCTTTCTTCCTCATCCTCCTCATGCTTAGTTCTTATACTTAGCCTATAAAATTCTTCAGTATATGTTTGCACATCTTGTTCTTTTTGTCTAAGATTTTTTAATATTTTAAGTAATTGAACATTATAATCACAAGGAAGGAACTTACCTTTCATTTTTTCCTTCATTCTTTCCCAAGAAGTAATCTTGTTCTTTCCTCTTCTCTCCCTCTCATCTTAACAAAATTCCACCACAACAAAGCATGTCCTTTCAATTTGGTCTTGGCCTTCTTCACTTTATGTTCTTCATCAGTCTCCTCACTGTCAAAATAGTTCTCCAAAGCCCCTATCCAATCCAAGAACTCTTCTCCATCTAGTTTTCTCCCATACATAGGAACATCCATTTTTCTATTTCCATCTTTCTTCACAGCCTTCAAAAGCTTCATCATCCTCACATCATTTGGGTCCATCTCTTCTTCTTCACTGGAAGTCCCTTCTTCTTCACTATCACTCTCATCCATATCTACTCTAGTATTTGATTTAAATACAACCATCTATCTTCTCAGGTCTTCTATTTGTCTAGCCTACTCATCCATCTTTCTTGCAACTAGGCTTCCTTTAGGACACATCTTGACAATAGTGCCTCTTCACCTTCCAACTTGCAAAAACCAACCAAATCACAAACAAGGGATCTACTAACTGGGATATGATACCACCTAATGCAAGCAAGGTAGATAAAAGACACTCTTCAACTTGAAAATGACCAATCACAATCATAAAATAACTCCTTTATGACACAAATCCCTTAACTTGACTCAAACACTTTTCTTATGGCTTATAGTCCTCAATAACCAACCAATGGAGTTATCTTTTAGAGAAGGCTGTATAGTGGCCTATCAATCACCATAAAGGTTCACCACAGAATCCTATCCAATATATCAAAATATCTCATAGGCTTTCTTTGACTCAACACTAAAAACCAATAAATTGCCTTGCTCCAGGGCTACTCAATTAGCCCTATTTTCCAAAGGAGGCACCCTTTAAACACATGAAAAACACCCCAAACCCATGGATAGTCTTAAATTGTGATAGAAAACTTTAGAATCACTCACCTATTTATAGATTTAGACCTTCTAATATGCTGAGCCAAGAAACCCTCCTTTCACACACAAACACAACAATTATTCAAATTCTTGACTCCCAGGCTTCTCAAGCTCTAAAATTGCATCCAACAAGTTCAATTATGTTTGTATATACTCACAAAACCATTACATTGACCATTCCTTCAAAATTTCTTGAAAACCCTATCATCACACCTTCATTTCACATGGAAAAATGCATTACTCTGCCCTAGGGCATCCCTCCATTTTACACAATCTTGTATCACTTTCTTTCTAAAACATGAAAACATCTACTCTATTTGGTAGCATACCATTCCTTTGAGAAACATGGCAGAATAGTAGGAGGAATGGCTAATTCATTATTTAAGTTACAATCAAACCCTCTAAATTGCGTTAACAGAGAAAATTCAGTAGATTGCAAATAAATCCTCCAATTCTTAATGAAAGAGCTTCAAACTTGTAACAAAAGAATGTCAGAAAAAACCTCCATCAATTGAAATGTATTTCATAATATGCCACAAACTGTACATGTCGTACAATAGTTCAAAAGTTCAGAAAACATAGAAATAAGTAAAAAGAACATTGTTTATTGATTGGATTTCCAACATACAACCTTCAACAACTTGACTTGAAGCCTTTTCAAGGCCTTTTATACATATTCTATTCAAAAAATACTTGCCCAACACCCATAACTACTTTTTAAACTTCTTTGTCCCTTCAAATTCCTTAAAAGCTGCATTTTGACAATTTGGTCTATGACAATATTTTCACATTTTGAGCAACTTTTCCATAATTTGACACCTATTAACTCATAAACCCCAATTGCATATAAAATGGTCTTTTTTAGACCTTATTTAGAATATTAGACTCAAAACATAACAAAATCCTAAAGCCTACTTGGTATCTTAAATTGACAAAAATGATTTAATGGTGCTCCTGCACCAGATTTTGTGTGTAGATTCTAATTATATTTTTTTTAAAAAATGAAAAAATAAATTGTGAATCCTTTTTATGTAATTTCTAATAACTTATTTTTTCTACTAAACAACATTTTTAAAAAGTGATGTTTACTTCAGACCGCATAACTTTTTATATAGAAAGGATACAATTCTAATTTTTAAATACAAATTTGTCACACCAAGATCTAGTGCATGGATATTTTTTCATAATTTTTTGTTACATATTTTTTTAATTAATTTTCAACATGAGTGTAATTATAATTTGGACAGAGGTGTACTTCGGACCACATAACTTTTTTTGTATGCATTTGAATTAACTTATTTTTTGTTGTTGGAATAATGACATCAATACCTAGTGCACATGTTGTTTTTAGAATTTCTTTTCTTTATTTTCCTATTGTAGTGTCGAAAAATGTCATCGAGGACATTTTCACACTTGTTTGGGCCCTCCTTGCTGAATTGAGCCTAGTGTTGCCTTGATTTAGTATTGTAATGTGGTTGACACATTCACATTAGGTCTTGGGCCCTTGAGAACTAATGAATTTAAATGGTACCTTGCTAAAGTGTTGTGAAGTGTTGTAACTCACTTTCACACTTTTCTAAGGTTTTATTAACTAATTACACCTAATAAACTTCTTTTTAACTTTAATCTTACCTTATCTGAAGTGTTGTGAAGTGTTTTAACACACTTTAACACTTTTCTAGGCTTTTCATTAATAATTGGGCTTTCTTATGCTTTAATTGGCCGTATTTTGCATCCACAAGCCCCGTTTATTGCATATTTTCAAGCATAATCTTGACACAAACCATGACGCAATAATAATTCAGGTGTTTCAGGCTTGAATGAACCAGATTTAGTGATCTGGGACTCATTCTCCACCTTGGGTGAATGAGTCCCACCTATATTTTTGGGTCCCAAACTTGGTTTCACACATTTCTAAGCATTTTTAAAATTGGTCCCAAAATTTAGGCGTGGTGGGACTCATTCGCCACCTTGGGCGAATGAGTCCTATGCAGCCCAAAATCAAAATTAATTCACATTTTTGGTGAGACTTTATCCTCCTAGATTAGGTGTTAGCTTTAGTGTTGTAATTTTGAGAATTCTTGTATAATTGAGTATAAATACAAGGTTCTTTCATTCATTTTCACCTAAGACTTTTGTGAGAGCATTCTTATAGCAAGTTGAGTTCACAAGAGCAATTCAAGAGCATTAAAGTATCTTCAAGATAAGATTATCAAGAATTTTAGATTAGCATTCAAGCATCAATCATCATGTCATGGACTTCATGCATCATGTTTGTTATTGTGCTAACAATTGTGATGTAGGGTTTTATGATTCAAGCAAGTGTTCAATTCAAGATATATCATCTTCAAGCAAGAGTCAAGATCCAAATACATTGAAGCCATTCCACACATGTTTGTAACACTTCATTGCTAGGGTTTGGTGAGTTGCAACATCTCATTTTATTCATTCATCATTCTCCATTCATATTTCATTCTATTTCAAGATTTGATTACCAAAACGAGGTTTGACCAAGGAAAACCCTTATCCACTAAGCCAACAACATTTTTCCCTATCCTTTGTGTGTGATTTACAGGTCTAGGTTGCATATTTCCTAAGGAGCAATATTGGAAGAAATTTTTCAAATCATTCAAAGTTGTCAAAGTTGTCATTAAGCATTGAAGAACATTGGAGAACACCTATAGGTTACAAATTTAGGTTTTGTATCTGAAAATCAATTAGGAAGGACAAAGAAGAAAAAGAAGATTAGGATAAAATTTTGAAGCTTCAAAAAACCCTAATTATACTGATTCACCACTTCTAGCGAATGAGTCCCAGTTCCATTCAAAATTCAAATTTTTGTAGATTCAGATACCCATTTGGCAGATTCTTGTTCCTGCACAATTTTCTAGATTTTGGATTGATTCACCCAGCTTTGTGAATGAGTCCCACTCAACATTAAAGTTAGATTTTTAGCATTTCAGAGCTCTTCAGGTCATCTCTAGATTTTCTAGGTGCACTTATTCCTTTATGTAGTTTTATGTGTTATTTCATTCACTTTTCTAGGTCATCTCATAGGTCATTGCTAATACTGTAGTGAGATGAAGTTCGAGACTCATGTCATTCCGTGATAACACAATCATTGTGGATCTTGGGTTGTCTAGCTCTTTCACTCCTAATATTGACACTAGAACGCTAGGTATGGACCATACCCTCAACAAATCTTTTCCTTCAAGTAGTGTGATGCAAGTTGAAACAAGGATTGATAATGTCCCGCAAGAGAATGTAATTCACATTATGAAGAATTATAAAACCTACAACATCAAGTGAAAAATGATAACATCTCAACTACTTCCATCCCTACTATAGACAACATTCATTGCATGCTTGAAAGTGAAGATGGACTTGACCTTGTGAAAAACATAGTTCAAATCTGTGGGAAACATCTCGCCTCAACCATTAGTTGTCCTTTACCTACAACCAATGTCATAATCCAAGGAGGGCCTCAAATTCCTCCCACAAAAATTTCTTCAATACCTACCTATACCAACCCTCAAGTTACAACAACAATGCAACAAACTAGTAATGTGATTCCTTCTTTAGGTGTTTCTGCTAGCATCCCTAGTTCCTTTGTGGCATTGCACGTCATATCTCCTACCACCTTACCACCTATAAGCATTCCTTTCACTTGTCCCTCAAGCACATACATCCCTTCACCATTTTCACTTCCATCCCATAACACAAGTAATGACCCTCTCATAAATCAACTCTTCCAAATTGTTTCATCCCTTCAAAAATAGATTTCCACCATCAATCAAAATTAAAATGCCCCACCTACATATTATGTGAAAAGTATTCCATTGTCCTTAGAGATATTGTGAACACCAATGCCACAAGGTGTAGAGGTGCCTAGATTTGAGAAATACAGAGGAAAGGGAGATCCTTCTAACATGTTAATTCTTATACTACCTTATGTAGTGACTTTTTCCTTGATGATAAACTTTTGGCTAAGCTTTTCCCTAGGTCCTCTAAAGATACTACCTTGAAATGGTTTTCCTCTTTACTGAACAAATCATTTCATTCATTTGATGAACTTGTTGAGGTATTTGTAAACCATTTCCAAGTGAATATGACTCCTAAGATGACCTTGGTTGATTTGATAAGATGAAAAGAAAAAATAAGAAGTAAAGCTAACTAACTTTATCTCATGAGCATCAATCGTTTTATTCCCAAATTGATGTCAAGTTCCTTGACCCTCATCTTCAAAACATGTTCATAGAAAATTTGCAAAGCAAGATTCAAGATAAGCTCACCATGTTGATATTCCCATCCTTCATGCACTTGTGTACTGCCCTCAGTGATTATCAAAATTTAGTTAGTAGTCGAGATACAAAATTCACTTCTAGTTGAGCTAAGAAATTTGAGCCTGTAAACCAAAACAATTTCCAACCTTTTAGAAAATATAACAAAGGGTTTCTTCAATTTAATTCCCCTCAACAAACAACTCAGAATGTCAATAACCAAGTAGCTGCTGTTAAAGCCACAATACCCTTTAGCTATGGGGATCTGAAAAGACAATTCACTCCCTTACCTGATACCCTTCATAACACAATGTCCCAACTTTTAGATCAAAAAATGATTACCTTTCCTCCCATCAAAACACCTGATCCTAATAAACCCTTACCCATGAGCTTTAGAACAAATGCTTATAGCCACTATCATCGATAAAATGGACACGATACAAAACATTGCAAGCATCTTAAACATCTTGTGCAAGACCTCATTGATTCTGACAATCTTTCCGTTGGAGGTGTTAGTGATCAAGGAAACGAGTCCTTTGCCCCTCCTAACCAAAACTTGCAAATCTTTACCAACCCCATGCTAGAACATAGTATTTCATTTGTCAAAGCTAGTGGAACTCCAAAGACTGATGTAATGAATGTTGACATGGATGATGAGAACATAGATACAATTCAAAAAAGTCTTATAGATATTGATCAACAAGAACAAAATCCTTTCAATGGTTAGGTTGCATTGGTTGAAACTCAACATCGTAAGGGCCAACCTAAAAATCCTATTGACATTGCTTTCACCTCTAAAGATATACTTAAACATGTGCCCGATGGTCCTCTTTACATAGCCAGATGAATCTATGACAAGCCCACTAATGGGATATTAATAGATCCTGCCTATGGAGAGAACGTGATCATCGAGGAATTTTTATTTCTACATGAGCTCTATCAAGATATATATGATAAACCAAAATCACGGATCAAGACACACAATGGTTTTTCTTTTTCTATGATGGGATCGATCACCTTACTATTGCAAATAGGATAAAAAACATTAGACATCTCATTCTCCATCATCCCACAGTCGAACCAATTTCATGTGAAGCTAGGCTATCCATGGCTTCACTCCATGAATGCAGTCCTTTCAGTTGTACATAAATGCTTGAAGTTTCCCTTTGAAAATGAAATATTCACTATCCACCATAGTTGCTTTACCCCTTTGTCCTCCAAAGGAAACTTTTCCTTAGATTTATTTTGGCCCAAGCATATGGAACCTATTAAATCACGAGAAGACTTCTTTTTCTTGTCTTATCAAAAGTTCAAGGCAAAGAAGATAGTAGAACTATCCCTCCGAAAAATGTCCCCATCCACCATCAAGCCTACCATCCTAGATGAAACCATGATTGAGACTAAAGAAATTCCAAACAACCAAGACCAGCCTAAGATAGAACCTTCACCTATCTCCTACAAAAGACCATGAGATAACAAAACCAATCTTGTCACACCCACCAGAATAAAATAGGTTTACAAAGTCAAAGAGAAAGTGTTTGAACAACCTCCTGTGGTTCCTTCCGTTCATGCCCTTCAGGAAGAAAATAAACCTATAGTTGACCAAATCGCTCCTACATAAACACATCTTGAAAACAAAACCAACAGAAATAGAAGTTCTAGAGAGCATAGGAATAGACGTCATGCACTTGCTTGCAGATTACATGAAGAATTAAACAAAGAAAATAAAAATCCAAACTTGCTTGAAGCAACGCATGATAACCCTACTCCTACCCCGAAACAAAACAATCCAATACAACGACCACAAAAATATTTGAACTCTTCCATGGACATTATCATTCGACCTCCTATCATGATTAATTGGGATGATGATGACGAGGTTGCTAAGATCGATGAAGAGGTTCATAATGAATTGAATACATTGTTTTCCTCTTCCATGAGCCTAAATGATGATTCTCCTTAGAAGAGTGTTAAACTTGGTAATGACCCTAGTTTGACACTTTCTATTGTCCCTTTAGCTAGTTGTCTACCTTCAGTATACAATGAACATGATTGTGATGTGAATGACCTGCTTTAGGTTGAATTGTATGTGCCTTAATAACATTTTGCATCTTTTATTTTCTTTTGTTTGATTACATGTGCGTGATGTGATCCCCGTAACGTTCTATTTGATTTTATCTCTCTTTGTGGCATTCCTCTATTTTTATCTTCATTCTTCCCTATGTCGTGCATCTTTTTCTCTTTTCCTTTTCTTTATCCCTTTTTCATTTGTCATTTGTTTTCCTTTTGGGAATTATGCAAGGCGTTGAGACATTCATGTCTCTTCCATGTTGACCCAAAAGGATTTTCCTTTGCTTTTTCTTTATCTCTTTTTTATTTTTCTTGTGTTTTCCTTTTGGGGATGACACAAAGCATTGAGACATTCATGTCTCTTCCATGTCAACCCGAAAGGTTTTTCTTTATTTTTTGCTCTCTTATGTCATTCTTCCATTTCTATGTGTATTTGGGGAATGATGACAATTTTGAGCTCTCTTAAAAATATTGAAGCAAGAACATACTGACCCCAAATCCATAGATCCCTTATGTGTTTGGATTATCATTTTGGGGGAAACCCTATCTTTTCCTTTTCTTTTGCATGATGTAGCTTTACTCGAAAACATATGACTTGGCATAGGGCTTTCCAGGTTAGATCTCATGTCTTCTTTGTTAGCATTTATCATTTGTTACTTTAAAGTAATTTCTCACAACATGGTGTTTAGCAATTTCTTTAAAGTGGGGGCATACATTGGCATTATTCTTTTACATTCTTCTTTTTCATGGTTCATAGTGCAATCTTCTTACTTTATACGATGTGTTTTTCACTTTGTGGATGACATTGGGTGTGATGTCCTTCAAGAGCATGATCTCTCTTAGCATATTACATTCCTCTTAGTGGCTTGATGTGACACACTATATCCCCTAAATTGTGAATCTTTTATTCTTTGATTGGTCCTCTCTTGGAGACATTATTCACAATGTTCCCTAAGTTAAAGACCTTGCATGAACTAAGCACAACTCCTTTGAGCATTTCCTATTTTTCATTTACAACAATTGTTATATGGCCACCTTGCATAACAAAACTTACAACTATAGAGCCATCCTGCTTGTTCATGAGCTCCAAGCATATGAAGTTTTGCGTGTCTCATGAAGTTCAAAAACCATTTTTCATGGCACCTTATTAAAGTTATTAGGGGGTATAAATTTGGTATGGTTTGAGTAGGAAGCCCAACCAAGGCATGAATTTCCCCATAGAAACTCGCGTGTGAGTGTGAGTGCATACCGGTCATGTGTGTATGTGTCTAACCTTTTTCAAGATACTCACCTAGTGGACAACCAGGAGTTTTGTTGCCTCAGAGTGAGCTTGCATTTTTTTTTTAGACAAAAAACCTAGATCTGATCCACATCATGATGAAAAAATGGTCCAAGCTTGGTTCAACTCTCTTTTATCTTTTTACCATTTCTCTTTTTCATTTTTGATATTGTCTGCTTGTGATTTTTTGTTGCTCTTGATATCATTCTCATATGTTTTTTTTTGTGCCTATGTTGGTTTGTCATGGGATCTTGATCTTGGGGGCTTGATCACCCCTCTTGATCATTGTCATCCCATGTTACTAGCATTGGTGCATTTTGACCCCTCTTCATGCATGTTTTTCTACTTTAGTGTGAGTTTGAAGCAAGTTCATCCTCTCACTAAAGTGGGGGCTAAATGTAGTGTTGAAAATCATTGTTGGAGACATTTTCACACTTGTTTGGGCCCTCCTTGCTGAATTGAGTCTAGTGTTTCCTTGATTTAGTGTTGTAATGTGGCTAAAACATTCACATTAGGTCTTGGGCCCTTGTGAACTAGTAAATTAAAATGGTACCTTGCTAAAGTATTGTGAAGTATTGTAACTCACTTTCACACTTTTCGAAGGTTTATTAACTAATTACACCTAATAAACCTCTTTTTAACTTTAATCTTGCCTTATTGAAGTGTTGTAGCACACTTTCAAAATTTTCTAGGCTTTTCATTAATAATTGGGATTTATTATGCTTTAATTGGCCCTATTTTGCACCCACAAGCCCCATTTATTGCATTTTTTGAGGATAATCCTGACACAAACCATGATCCAATCATAATTCATGTGTTTTACGCTTGAATGGCCCAGATTTAGTGATCTGGGACTCATTCTCCACCTTGGGTGAATGAATCCCACCTATATTTTTGGGTCTCAAACCCGGTTTCACACATTTCTAAGCATTTTTAAAATTGGTCCCAAAATTTAGGCCTGGTGGGACTCATTCACCACCTTGGGAGAATGACTCCCGTGTGGCCCAAAATCAAAATTTATTCAAATTTTTGGTGAGATTTTATCCTCCTAGATCAGATGTCGGCTTGTAGTGTTGTAATTTTGAGAATTATTGCATAATTGAATATAAATACAAGGCTCTTTCATTCATTTTCACCTAAGACTTTTGTGAGAGAATTTTCACAAGAGAGCAATTCAAGAGAATTCAAGTATCTTCAAGAGTAGATTATCAAGCAGTTTAGAGTAGTACTCAAGCATCAATCATCATGTCATGGACTTCATCATCATGTTTGTTATTGTGCTAACAATTGTGATGTAGGGTTTTATGATTCAAGCAAGTGTTCAATTCAATATTTGTCATCTTCAAACAAGATTCAAAATACACATCCATTGGAGCCATTGCATACATGTTTTTAACACTTCATTGCTAGGGTTTGGTGAGTTGCAACATCTAATTTTGTTCATTCATCATTCTCCATTCATATTTCATTTTATTTCAAGCTTTGATTACCAAGACGATGTTTGACCAAGGAAAACCCCTACCACTAAGCCAAAAAAATTTTCCCCTCTCCTTTGTGTGTGATTTGTAGGTCTAGGTTGTGGATTTCCTAAGTTTCAAGATTGGAAGAAAGTTTTCAAATCATTCAAAGTTGTCAAAGTTGTCATCAAGCATTTAAGAACATTAGAGAACACCTATAGGTTGCAAATTTGGGTTTCGGATCCGAAAACCAATTAGGAAGGAAAGAGAAAAAAGAGAAGAGCAGGATCAGAATTTGAAGCTTCAAAAAACCCTAATTGGAATGATTCATCACTTTTGGTGAATGAGTCCCACTTCTAGTCAAAATTCAGATTTTTACAGATTTAGATACCCATTTGGTAGATTCCTGTTCCCACACAGTTTTCCAAATTTTGAACTGATTCACCCAACTTGGCAAATGAGTCCCACTCAGCATTAAAGTCATTTTTTTCAGCATTTCCTAGCTCCTTTAGGTCATCTCTAGATTTTCCAGGTGCACTTATTCCTTTATGTAGTTTTATGTGTTATTTCATTCATTTTTCTAGGTCATCTCATAGGTCATTGCATTGAGTTAGGGTTTAGTGCTGCATCTTACATTTCATTAGTCTTTCCAAGTTCTTACTTGGTGGTGAACCCCTTATTAGTTTGCATTCAACCCGTAGGACAACCCTCTTGCAAGATCTATTTCTCCTTTGCATTGAGATCTCAAGGGTTTGTTCTTGAGTGAAAATGAAAATTGTCCTTTTAGGTCCTAAACCCTAGAAGGAAAGTAAATTTTTTTTCCACCTTTCACCTATTTTTTCATATGTGAAACAAAGAACTTGATGTTCATTGAAAAACCTAAATTTCCAAGAAATAAAAATTAAATATAATAATCAAATTAAATATATTTAAAATTATACTTTTTGGGAAGCTTATAATAAGGGCTACATACTTACAATTTTTTTTTAAAATGAATTCATCTTATCACCTAAAAGATAAATCAAAAGTGGTATTTTATTAGTATTTTGATAGGTGTAGAGGAGACTCCATTATAGGTATGGTTTAAAACTAATGGGGTTCTATCCAAGGGGATTTGATATAAGGGGGTTTGATCAAACCCTCTTTAATTAAAATCATTTAAATGGAACCTTTAAAGGCTTAAATCATTATATTTTCCAAAAAAATGTGATTTTAGGAAAAAATCAGAATGTCCCGAAAAGTGTAACCCATTATTGTGGTAGCACCCACAAGTTTGTGGCTAAGGCAAACAACGAATTGTAGATTTATACAGACCCATTTCCTTCTCACTCTGGAAATTTGATCACTAACTCTACATGTTTAGAGAATTTTTTGAGTATGTCAATTGTGAGAAAGTATGTGTGGAGGCTCAGAGAATTCCAAGCCATACAATACAATAGTTAATCATGGTGGTCATGAAAATATATTCTATTTGAGAAATAATTATAAAAAGTGAAAGGGGATGGTATACATTTCTCAAATTTCCTTGAATTAAAGCTATAAATAATGACTTGAAAGTATTTTAGCACATTATTTAGGAAAAAGGATTAATAATTGATATGATTAACTTTTGGTATGGATGAAAAATGGCTCCAAAAAGATGTGTTCAAAGAAAAGCGTACCTTTGATAATTGGTCCCCTTTATGGTAGCATAGATGTATCATGGGGTAGTGTGAGCAATAATTGTAATGTACTTAGTGTTGATCCTCCTTCTAAGGAAGAGGATTACGCTTCAACTAAAGAGGATAGTGTTGGAAGTCCTGTTAATAAGGATGATGGTAATCCCATAGAGGAGTGTGATCCTCATTGTTGGGACAATGCTCTTTATGAGGATCTGCCTTCTTTTCAAGACTTGCAAACACGTTATGGCCCTGGCTTCAAGATCATCTCTAAATGTGGCTATGAGCGTAAAGGTTGCGGGCGTAATGAACAAGGAATCAAAGTACCTATAGAATTTGTGCCTCGTAAACGTAATCTAGGGCTTGGTTGCTCGAATGAACAATCTAAAAGGGAACCACAGTTGAATGGTGACATGAATCCCACTCAACCTTGTTCTCATGGATTGATTTATCCTCCCTTGACTTCTATCTTCGTACCTTCTTCTTGTGAGAAGTAAAACTGTTCTCCATAAGAGAAAGGGTTGCTTCCTGCTCCTCATCCTTTATCTAAGCAAGAGCGTATTTTGCTACAGCTTCTAAAAGCCCACTTAATCACTCTCCCTTCTCCTACACACAAAAAATCTCATGAACATGATAAAAATTCTTTTTGCGCATACCATTGAGTGCTTGGTCATTCCACTAGCGAATGTAAAGCCTTGAAGGAAAAAATACAACTTCATGATTCAGGTGCCATCAAACTCCTATTTGATTGACGCACCTGCCTTTAATTTGCTTGACAAGTGATATCGAGGTTTACCTCTATCATGTTCTAAGTATTTTGCATGGTTCTCCTCCCCTATACGCTGGGGGCAGTGATAACTCATTTCAGAGATGTTTTTCCTTCTTATGGACCCCTCTCTTCTCTATATCTTTCAAATGAAGCATCCCTTGAGTGGACCCCTTTCCTCTTTTGAAGGGTTCCCAAGGGACCTCTTTGGAAGCCTTCCTTTCAGATTAATTCTTTGTGTCTAGCTTGGGGGCAGCCTGACTAGACCTCACCTTTCGAACAATACGTCCCTCGAGTGAACCCCTTTTTGTTCACGCCAGGTTCTCGAGGGACCCCTTTGAAATTTTTACAGTCTACATGACTGACCACTTTAGAAATGTTCTATCTGTGAGTAGTCGTGTCGCCGCTTTTAGATACGTCCTATATGTGGGTAGAAATATCAACACTTTAGGCATGTTCTATTTGTAGGTAGACATGTCACCGCTTTAGACATGCTCCATATGTGGGTAGATGTGTCACCGCTTTAGACACGCTCTATCTGCGGGTAGACGTGTCGTTGCCTTTTGACTCTATGAAGTCCACTTTTCTAGGTTTCCTCCATGTGAGAAATCTTGGGGATACCTCCCTGCAGGACCGAGAACTTGTAGGGCTCTTTTACATCCTTATTCAATGATACGGGTTCTCCTCCTCGAGTGGGGTTTTCTTTTATCACCTCTTTTGTGGTGTGGGTTCTACTCCAAAGCGATTTTTTCTTTCACCACGCACTTTTTAGTGATACAGGTTCTCCTCCTTGAGCAGGGTTTTCTTTTATCACCTCTTTTGTGGTGCGGGTTCTACTCCAAAGTAGGTTTTACTTTCACCACATGCTTTTCGGTGATAAGGGTTTCCTCCTTGAGTGGGGTTTGCTTTTATCACCTCTTTTGTGGTGTGGGTTCTACTCTTGAGCATGTTTTGCTTTCACTACGTGCTTTGTTCATCTCTCTCTTATCACTTGTATATACTAGATCGAAGATCTACATTTTCTTCATCTTGAGTACATACTCCTTCTTTCTTCATCTTAAATTTCTTCTATGTAATTTGGGGATGACGCATAGTATTGAGACAACCTTTTACATCGAGGTCTTTTTACTTTGCTGACTCGTGTCCTTTATCTTTTTATGCTCTAACACTGCTATCTGTTGCAGGTTCTTATTGTCTAATGTATTATTTGCTTCCTTGATGGTTCAGGTATACATTTCTAACCTTAATCTTTCTTGATCTACTTTACGGAGCACTCATCAGTGTTAATGCTCGCTAAAGTGGGGGAAAAATCTATAAGAGCAAATTTGCACCCTAGGTGCAATTCCCCTTTTTTCCTCTATAAACTTTAGAAAACCTAAGTTCGAAGGCTTAATTCCACCTAAGCCTGCTGCTTGCATCACACTTGGCACCTATTTTGAGAGTCGGTGGAGGAATTTCTATTGAGGACTCCTGTGCGACGAGCAAAAGTCTGTGTGACACGCTTACATCTCGGACATATTCTCACATCTAGAGCTTGCAGAGGCATTACACTTCCCATTGGGGGTCAATTTGTAATGACCTCTTCGGCCGATCGACCTGAAGATGACCGTTTCTCTTCATCTACCCTTCATATTCATCCCTTCAAAAAGCATGTTAGTCCTTCTTCCACGCATTGAGCTCACTCTTGATAGCTCTAAGCATTCTAACAAAACACTTTACACTTCACAACAACAACATCGACACTCCACCACGTTAGTAGGGCAAGTGTGGAACAAACACCATCGCAATAGAGGCTTGAGTTCCTCTCATTTTCTCCCCCATGCAGCCTTGAGTGCTCTTGGTGGAGATGGTAAGCTTTCAATCCTCTCCTATATTACTTGGTTGAGTAGCATAACACTGTTTTGTAGTGCTTTAGTGTTCTTTACTTCATTTCTACTTCTCTATCTATCTGGCTGTCCGTGGAGGTGGGAACACCGAAATAGTGTCTGACTGAGGAAGGCCCCTATACAGCCCCAACAATTTCTCTCTTTATCTTGTGTACAGGTATTGAAGACACCCACAAGTTGGAAGCTTCATCACCCTCACAGTCATAAGTATTTCCTTTCTTCTCCTTATCTTTATCATTTACTCTTTACTTAATATCAGTTCTATCACTCTTTGTTATTCTGCTGTATTTTGTGGTTTTTAACATTAAGAGTAGAAGTGGTCCTTTGGCTATTTTCTATGGTAAACTCGGTCTTTGGTCCGTACGAGATTCCAGCATGCCTCTGAGACGACAATGCGTCACCCTGTTGTCTGATTTCTGCACTAACGTCCTCTGGCCAAGAGCTTGTCAGTTTGTCCAGAGAACCTCTGTGACCTGCTCTTTCAGAATCTAAAACATCCACACTATTCCATTGAGGTAATATAGGGTATTTCATCTCGTGAGGATCTTTGAGTGAAGAGAACTCATGAGTAGCGAATCCCCCTATATTACAAGATGTACAAGAATCTAGTTTTCTTTTAAAAATGCAACTTTTCTTGAAACAAAACTAGTATAGGATTATAAAAATAAAAACAAATACTTTTTCCGACAAGAGAGAGGGACAATGATGTTGGTGTTGAAAATGTAGTTAATATGGTCAATCTACAGAGTGATATAAAGGTATACTATATTATAGCATGGTGGGAAAATGCCTTAGCCTCAGTGTAGTGTTGCACTCCAAATTCTTGTTATCTTTATATACAAACGTGAAGTTTATGAGAAAAAATACCATAAAAGTGGTAGAGGATATAGGCATAATGAAGATGACTATTAAATTTTAGCTCTTAAAGAAAGTATCATATTGTCCATTTTTGAAAATGCTATTCACAAGTTCTCCATGATAAGGGAAATTGGATAGAATGTAGCTAATCTAGAGGTAATGGATTTGGAATAATGCAAGAGATGAGGCAAAAAAAATATGATATGTAAATTGATGCATTACAAATTTAAAGTGAGGTTTTATAACCTTAAAGTGAGGCATAACATAATTTATCTAAAATAATGCATTTAATTAAACATACACCTAGATTTAGTCAACTGAGCCACTACACCTCATTAATGGTTGACACTTGAATTTTCCTTGTTGAGTAATACAATTGCAGAGAAATTTACTTGAGTTTAGTTCACATAACTCTTAGAAACTATTAACTCAAACATTGACACAAGAGCTAAATTCATAGACATGATTCAAAATCTAATAAGAAAAATACGTGAAATGCAAATGAGGGAAAGTAAAATCATGTTTAATCCAAATAGTGTAGGAAATTTATATATGTAATATGAATTTTAGGCCTTAAAAATATGGAACAAATAAACACAAAAATATAAAAAATATAAAACTTAAAATATATTAACCCACATTTGAAGAACCTATAAATGTTGAAGAAAAATAGTAATCCCCCTTATATTCACCCCATTTCATTAGTCCCTTTGAAAACAATGAATAAAGGAACATAAATCTAAGAGTAAAATATACCATACTTGTGAGAGAAAATTATTCAATTTCTAACACTATAAGCCTTTGTTACCAATGACACACAAATTGATCGTGTAATATCTTTAACATAAAGATATTTCATCTCTTTTTGATCAACTACTTTCTGAATTAACACTTTATTATTTGTTCCCAATCTTAGAGGCATATTAAATTTCTAGTTTTAAGGTGTTGAAAATCATGAAAGAGCCTTAGGAAATATTAAAAATGCAAAGGGAATTATAGTAAAGCTATCTATATGTGATTATCAATAAGTAACATCATTAATCATATTCAAATAAATATGCAATTTGTTATCAAAATCATCAACACCATTAAGCAAACCAAGCACATGTAAGCCAAAAAAAATGGTGTTTACGTTATATTTTTGGGAGTTACTATTCACATGGGTTAAAATGATATTGTGTATTTAAGTGAATAAGGTGAAGTGAGTTGTAGTAACAACTCATGAAACTATTCTGGGTGAGAAAATAATTATTTAGGAGTGCTTGTTTGTTTGTTTTGTTAGCTATTCAAATAACTAATATATTTAGGAGTTGTTATATGAGGTTTCCTATAATATAAGATTTGAGAACCCTATATTTAATAGTTTATTAAATAAACTTAGAGAGTGGAATATAGAAACATATTATTTTGTAAACTCACATCTAATCACTCCCCTAATCTTTGATAATTTCAAAACAAAATGAAAACAATATATAAGGAGGGCATTCTCTTCGAAAACCTATAAAGGATAAAGTTGATGAAAATAAAACAAATATTATGGGAGGTACCACTAGGCATGCCAAATATGTAAACCCTCAATTTGAATTGTAAAAGCTAAGTTAGATCAATATATAAAACTTGAAACTAAAAAAAAAAAAAAAAAACTTAGATTTAAAGAAATAATGAAAGATTTGTAGAGGATGGGGACCAACTACTCAGGGCCCTAGGTCATGAAAGGGTCTAGAAAAATAGGCTACCTTGATCTACTCAAGCTAACAAAATTGTTTTGAGAGAGTTTAGAGTTTAGAGGCTGAAAGGAAGAACAACTAGGTTGTTGCTATCCTTTAACAAGATAGAATGTTTCAGGAAATTAGGTGAGCAAGTTTCCAGAGTCAAGACTGTAACTTAGGTAGCTCACTGCTAGAGGACTACATCACAAGACACATACGATAGTGTAGTTTCCTAGCATCTCCATGGGAGCACTAACATCCATATAGAAAAAAAGCGTAAAGTAAAATCAAAGACTAAAAGAAACCCATGAACAACCTAATGTGTATGATTAAATTTAATAACATAAATAAAAAGAATAGAATGATAGCATAACAAGAAGAATACTTTAATAAAGTATAACTATGAATTGACAAAGGAGGGTGAGGAAAGCGCACCTTCCTACCTAAGATTATATATCTTCAAGGAATTCACTTGAAAAATGACCCGCACACACAAGAACAAGAAAATATTGGGTTTGTGTTTAGAGGACTACTGCAGTCAGTCCCCCGCTTTGGTGTTTCTACCTCCACAAACAAACGATATAGAAACGATAGGAGAAATGTGATAAAGAAAGATATTGAAATGAAAGTACTAAGCACTATGCTAAACAACAATATGCTATGAAAACAATATGATAATGCTAAGTGAATGGAAGATGGAAGGATATCACCGTCAACCATGTGCACTAAAGGAAAATGCAAGAAGGAGTGAGCTCACAAGCCTTCAAAATCCAACTTTTCCGCAATAATGAAGAGAATAAACCAACAAAGTACCAATTTGCAGCTTCAATGGAGGTGAGAATGCTATGAATGAAGTGAAAGATAGTAGTTAGAATATCAAGAGAGAGTCCTGAAGAGAGAATGAATGGAAGAGATAGTCATTTGAAGGTGAAATTGGAGGCAAAGGAGTCATTCAAGGTTGGTCAAGGGAGCAAAGACATTATGTACTTCATTGGCAATGGAGATTTGTAACACATCTGCGGATTCCAAAGGTAGGAATCCTGTCAGGATGTCAGCATGTCATGCAAGTGTCTGTGCACTGTGCTAGGGTCCCCGATAGAATATACTCCATTGACACATAAAATAGCTGCCAAGTGGATGGGAAGGGAATGAAGGACATGAAATTATATCATCAGACTTAATTCTCTAAGGTAGGAGGTATGCAAATGTGGAATTTGCAAGGGGTGCAAATTCACGCCATTACAAGCTTAAAAAAGAAATGCAAAACAAAATCAAAGTTCAAACCTCCATTGTGATACCATATATCTACTCTTAGATGGAATTTAGGTTTCCAAAATTGATAATGTATACCTACAAAATGATCATTCAAAAAGTGTAGAAATGAAGGAATTGATTTATAGAGTTGGAAAGGAGAATATGAATAGCACGAAGATTCAATTGGAATGGACAGTTGAGATTGAATGAGGGAAAATGAGGAATGTTAATGAAGAATAGTCATGGGGGTTACAGATGGGTGAGGAAATGGAATGGAAGTGGGGGTGGTTTTTATTTGTTTAGGTTTTTTGTTGTTTTGAGTGTTGTATGTGTGAGAAATTGCATGATAATGTGGTTGCTGCAAAACATTTTGGTGTATATGATTGTTTTGAGTGAGTTGTTTTTCAAAGTTTAGGATATGAATAGGATGTTTAGGATGGTTTGGAGGTCCTCCAATAATGATAGAAGGTTTAGTGTGAGGTTGAGAAATATGAGGAGGATAGATGATAAGCTTTGGCTTAGGACACACTTTGGCAGTGGTGATAGGAAACATCTTGAGGAGATACAAAGCTGAAGCAAGAAACATTATTTGGTTGTTTCCCCCAAGGGAGAACCAAATAAATTGGCTAATATTTTGATCAATTTTTGGTGTGAGAATTTTTTTTAGGGAAATGCAATGGATTAGGTGAATTAAGTGAATTAGGGCCAATCTATCAATATATAGCAAAATATATAAGTTTCAGGATAGATTGTCAGAAATAGGAACTAGATTTGAATAAAGGTTACAGAGTAGGGTCTAGCACAAAAAAATGAGGTGAAAATTGCTATATAGGGGAAAGGATACCCTAGTACAAAAATATAGGTATCTTAGGGTTCAGATCTTGTACATGTTAAGTGGTTTCTATCCCTGCAACCAACTTAGTACAACACCAAGGTAGTTAAACGTTCATAATAAATCCATATGCATCATAAAACATTAACATATTCATATATCAATACATGTCATTCATCAATATAAACATCATTACTCTTTTAAGCCACATTTAACATTTATCAACACTTTCACATAATATAAACATAATACTTATTTTAGTATTCCACTCTTTTAGCAAGCATATCAAAATCATGATTACATTTATCATCCTTTTTACTCATGAGGTAAAAGTAACTCAATAATAACAAGATGGGGTGTGACATACTTCACCCCTTGTGAATCATCTTCCTGGATGATTTAAATAACTTTAACACATTGATTAAGTCAAATAAAGATTTTACTTACCATTTCCAATTTATGTAAGAATTATTAAATAATCCTCCCTCGTAACACCACCACTCCTCGCAATCTCATCCTTCTTGAACCTTGCATTGAGTGAATTTTTGTTGATGCATAGGGGAAAATTGTGTGCTTCACACACACTTTCTCTCTCAAGAGTTTATGCATTGTAATCACAATACCTCATATGTACATCCTAAGTACAATAATAACTGTATAACATATGACACTATACTACAATGACTGGAAAACATGTTCTCATTGGCTAATGAATTTATCCTTAGTGTAATCCAAATAGAAAAGGAATGCCAGTGCATTGTGCACTACACTATGGGTACCATCCTTCCCTTTGGTATTTACACCTTTAGATAACACAGAAGCCGAGTCTTTCCATCACTTAAAAATCTATTTCCCTTAATCATAAAAGTAATGCTATTGAATACTATCCATCTTGAGCATAACATTGTTCTTGGACACCTGTCAATTCAGAACATAACAATACTGCTTCATATTTCAAGCTTTGTATCAAAAAAGTTTCTCTTTGATCTTTTGATCTTCTATTCCATTTGACAATTTTTTTGGTCTAAGGTTAATCCCATTTCTTAGCCTATTTCAACTTAATAGAGTTTTCAACCTTTCTTTCCATATAATGGATCAAACCTCAATGATATAAGTTTATAAGTATTCTTCAAGTCGTTCAAGATTTGGTTTATCACTTTTTCCTATTCGGCTATAATAATATATTGAGCATTCAGTCAATTTGTTTTCTCATAATATGAACATGGTTTTGTGGACAATGATTTTGGATTGCCCACACTGCTTTAGCTCCTTCTATGGTTTTTCACCTAAAATGAGAAAGGGAATGGGTCCAAAATGCAAATTTCAACACTCAAAGTTAATGTAAATGAGATTTATTATGTCTAATTATGATTTACTAATGCACTTATATAAAAATGAAATGATTTAATGATGCAAAACCTAAGAAATGCAACTTGTTTGAAAACACAATGTGATATGCAAAAATGCTTAAAAATGATGAAATAACTAATCGAAATCAAAGAGGTGTACTTGGAATCTAAAACTTGATGTTGGGAGATTCTAGAATCCTAAAAAATTGACTAAAAATGTTGATTACGACACTTACATCGGGCTGGGCGACTTAGTCCGAGTTTCGCAAAAACTTGCCAGAACAAGAATCTGCCAAATGGGATCCAAAAATGCAAAAACCACTTTTCAAGGCCGAAAGAGGGACTAATCCACTAGTAGTGGTGACTTAGTACACTTGTAGATCTCAGGAATTTTGGGCCAGAATCTTGTAGCCTCAGGTTCGCACTTTCTTTTCTGAAAGGTGTCCGCACTTGATTATGCAGAAAATGGGATAAAAAGTATCTCAAAGCTTGAATTAGAGTTGTGTTGACTTGATTGACTTTGATCACTTTTCAAAACCTATTTCTTTGAAAAATATGCATACAAAGTCACACCCTTGATGCAGAAATTTGAAGATATGCAATGAGGTGCTCCAATGGATAACTTGATTAGGCTTGATTGCTTGAATGCTTGTGAATTATTAAGTGAATGAATGCTTGAATGCTTGATGAATTAGGAGATGCAAAATGAGGAGAAAAAACCTTATTTATACATGATTTTACTAAAATTTCCTGAAAATAACACATCACAGGCCAATCTCAAGGGTTAGAGGACAAAATCCCACTAGAAATTTAAAATTATTTTGAGTTTTGTGTCAAAAAGGACTAAGTCACCCCTATTGACGACTTAGTCCCACTTAAGCAAATTAAGTGGGTGTCGGGAATTATATGGCATTAAATTTTGTCCAACGGGAATATCCTTAAAAACACGCTTAAAAATGATCGGAAAGTGTATTAAGGGGTCATTTAAACATGAGAAAGTGGTCAAATTAGTGATGACAAGTCTAGAAAAGCATGAAAGTGGGTTACAAAACTTCACAACATTTTGAAATAAGACTTGATAAGTGATAAAAGGGGATATGTAAGTGAATTATAATGAAAGGGTCCTAGAAAAGTGTGAAAGTGGGCTACAACACTTCACAAAACCTTTACAAGACAACCTAGAAGTCTTAATGATTAACAAGGGTCTAAGACCTAATGTGAATGTGTTGGCCACATTACAACATTAAATCTAGGCAAAATCAAGTCAAAGTCCACTAGAAGGGCCTGAACATGAAAAAGTAGAAAGGTTACTTTTTTCGTGTCCATAGTTAGCCCCTACTTTAGTGAGAGGATGAACTTGCTTCAAACTCACACTAAAGTAGCCAATCATGCAACTAAGAAAGGTGAAAATGCACTAATGCTTGATAAGATGAGATAACAATAATCAAGAGGGATGATCAAGCCCCCTGGATCACGATCCCATGGAAAATCAAACACGAATGCAAAGGAACACACAAAAATGATGAGAAAGGATGAGAGAAGGATTCGATCATTTGTCCAACTCGTTGTGGATTAAATCTAGGCTATTTTGTTTGGAAAAATAAAAAATGTGTACTCACTCTAGGGTGACATAACTTATGGCTGTCTGCTGGGTGAGAAAGCCCAAGTATACTCACTCGGGCCACAAAACTTCTAGTTGTCTACGGGGTGAGAAGGCCCAAAAGGTGAGAAACATATGCTCGATTGGTATGTACTCACACTAGTAGGTGGCTATGGGGAAAAGTTGTGCCATGGAATGGGCTTTCTTGCTCAACCATATCAAAGTTATACCTCCTGATAACTTTAATAAGGCACGAAAAAAGACAGTGTCAGTTCATGCTTCATGAGACAAGCAAAGATTTGTATGCTTAGAACTCATGAACAAATGCAAAGGTACCACAGGCATGCAAGCTTCATTATGAAAGGTAGCCATGTAAATGCAAAATATAACATGCAAAGAAAATGTTCAAATGAGTCTTGTTAAGTTCATGCAAGGTCTATAACTTAGGGAACATTGTGTCTAATGTCTCCAAGAGAGGACCAATCAAAGAATAAAATATTCACAACATAGGGGATGCAGTGCATTGCATTAGGCCACCAAGAGGAATGTAATATGCTAAGATAGATCACACTTATGAAGGAAATCACACCCAATGTCATCCAAAAAGTGACAAACACATCGTTTGAAGTAACAAGGCTACACTAAGAACCAAGAAAAGAGAAATACAAAATGAATTATGCTAATGTATACCCCCACTTTAAAGGAATTTCTACACACTTTTCTATGAGTAGTTACTTTAAAGTAGCAAATGAAAAATGCAAAAAGAAAAGAAGACATGAGAGCCAACTTGGAAAGCCTTTATGCCAAGTCATACGTTTCTGAGTAAGGCTTCATCATGTGAAAGGAAAAGGAACAAAAGAAAGAGGGGTTTTCCCCAAAAAGGAACACACCAAACACATAAGGGATCTATGGATTTGGGTCAGTATGTTCGTTGCTGCAATGTTTTTATTAAAGAGCTCGAAACTGTCATCATTCCCAAAATACACATAGAACTGGAAGAATGACACAAAGAGAGTGGAGACAAAAGAAGAATCAATCTATTTTGGGTCAACATGGAAGATACATTTTGGTCTCAATGCTTTGCATCGTCCCCAAAATGGAAACACAAGTGAAAAGAAAAGGAAAAGGCGAAAGAAAAGGAAAAGCTTTTGGGTCAACATGAAAGAGATATTGCAGTTTCAATGCCTTGCATCATCCCCAAAAGGAAAAACACAAGAAAAGAAAAAAGCAAAAGGGAAAGGGACCTTTTGGGTCAACATGGAAGAGACATAGGACACCTCTACACTTTGCATCATCCCCAAAAGGAAAACACAAAAAAAGAAGCGAAAAAGGCAATATACAACATATAGAAGAATAGAGGTACAAATAGAGGAAGTGCACAAAGAGAGAACATAAAAAATCACATCATGGGGGAACACGTTACGCACAAGAAATCAAACATGAAAAGAGGAATACAAATGTAAGTCACACATTAACCAAGTCATTCATATCTCAATCTTAATGGGTATAAGCATAAAATGAATAACGTGGCTAAGGGACAAGGACAAATGCATGATGAGGTCAAGGCTAACAACTTCTTTCCCCCAGTGAGTGAAAGGAAAGAATGAGCCAAGAGGTATGATGGGAATGATCATGCAATAGTGATAATGGAAAGTTTTACAACTATTGCATGATAAAGTTGGTGATAGGGAACTATGGAATGACAGGATAATAGTTAGTATCAGTGAAGTGATGCTTGTTTAGTATGTCCTTCAATGTATGACATTCATTAGTTTAGTGTCCAAGAACATGATCTGGTATTTACAATATGGTATGTTGGAGTATTTAGGATGGATTACCAACCTATTCATAGGTGGTAATAGAATGAGACCTCTATTTAAAAGAATTGTCATTTTCCTTTCACATTCAGGTGGTGGATGTAGAGGAAACTTGAGTTTTTTCAATTTGTAAGGTCGTTTGTGTTTACTAGATTCACCTTTTTCATGGATTGAAGGAGTAAGAGGACCCATAGGGATCCTATCATCCTTTCCATTGGAATCATGTAAAGGTTGTTTAGGTGGAAGGAGGACATTCAAGTCAAGAAGGGAATCAAAGATCAACATGCTGTCATCTCAAAGTCTCCAATATTCAAAAGGAAGCTTGTCGTTATGAGGAGGATCTTGATATCCTAGCCTTGTTGTGTTTTCATCTGTTGGTCTTTGTTCTAAAATTTGGTGAATGTCATGTTCAGTTGTTGTATCACATCCTTGTTTGCTTAATATAGTAAAACCCTTGCCATATGTTTCTTCAAGGTTGATTGGTGTGTTTGTAACTTTGTGATCATAAAATGGTTGAGGATGTGCCTATTTAGAGGAACTAGGTCCACCTGATGGAGGGAACTTAGGTCCTTCATTTGTTTCAGGATGCATATGACCAAATGTATCAGGGGGTGCGATAGTAGGAAGATCTTGTGTCTTCATGGATGGGTAAAAGGCTGCATCTTGTTCAAGGTTATCAAGGCATTCACTTATGAACTTATGCATGCTATCATCATCTTCTCCAATGATGTCAACAACATGAGGTGGAAATTCATTAGGATTTGAAGGAGCATGAGAAAGCTCATGATCATTAGGATCATAGCCAAAGGCAAAATTTGACATGTCCACTAAGGATTTTAATGAAGTCCAAAAATTATTAAAGCAAAAGGCCATGATGAAAATGAATGAAAGTAAACTAAGATACTAGAAAGAGAATAAAACAAAAATATGGAAAATATGACAGAATGTAGGAACATAAAATAGAAGTGCAGAGAATACCCAAAAAATGCTAGAAATTTGAGTGCAAAATGTGCAGGAGGACTAAGTTGCCCAGGGTGGCGATTTAGTCCCACTGATGATATTTTTGAGATTTTTCAAAATTTTTAAATGAAATTCTATGTTTTTCAGATGCACAGATGTAGTTACAATATGAAAATGTAGAATTTTTGTGTATTTCAATGCAAAAATGATGCAAAAATGCAAGCTATTGGAGCTTTGCACTAATGCAATTTTGAAAACCCTAGGATGCAATTTAAACAATGCAACCTAGGATGCACTTAAAATCAGAAGTAAATATGTTCAAGAGTCGGGTTCACCAAAATGTGGACAATGATTTTGGATTGCCCACACTGCTTTAGCTCCTTCTAGGGTTTTTCACCTAAAAGGAGAAAGAGGAGGGGGTCCAAAATGCAAATGTAATCACTCAAAGTTAATGTAAATGAGATGTATAATGTCTAATTATGATGTACTAATGCACTGATCTGAAAATGAAATGATTTAATGATGCAAAACCTAAGAAATGCAACTTGTTTGAAAACATAATGTGATATGTAGAAATGCCTAAAAATGCAAGTAAATGATGAAATAACTAAATAAAATTAGAGAGGTTCACTTGGAATCTGAAAATTGATGTTGGGAGATTTTGGAATCCTAATAATTTGACTAAAAATGTTGATTGGGACACTTACGCTAGGTTGGGTGACTTAGTCCCAGTTTTGGGAAAACTTGCTGGAACAAGAATCTACCAAATGGGTATCCAAAAATGCAGAAACCACTTTTCAGGCTTGGAAGTGGGACTAATCCACCAGTAGTGGTGACTTAGTCCACTTGCAGATCTTGGGAATTTTGGGGTAGAATCTTGTAGCCTTAGGTTTGCACTTGCTTTTCTGAAAGGTGTCCACACTTGATTCTGCAGAAAATGAGATAAAAGTATCTCCAAGCTTGAATTAGGGTTTTTTTGACTTGATTTACTTTGAAAAATTTTCAACACCTATTTCTTTGAAAAATATGCATACAAAGTTACACCCTTGATGTAGAAATATGAAGATATGCAATGAGGTGCTCCAATGGATAACTTGATTATGCTTGATTGCTTGAATGCTTGTGAATTATTAAGTGAATGGATGCTTGAATACTTGATGAATTAAGAGATGTAAAATGAGGAGAAAAACCCTTATTTACATATGATTTTACTAAAATTTCTTGAAAATAACACATCACAAGCCGACCTCAAGGGTTAGAGGACAAAATCCTGCCAAAAATTTAAAATTGTTTTGAGTTTTGTGTCAAAAAGGACTAAGTTGCCCCTATTGGTGACTTAGTCCCACTTAGGAAAATTAAGTGGGTGTCGGGAATTATATGGAATTAAATGTTGTCCAATGGTAATATCCTTAAAAACAAAATTAAAAATGGTCAAAAAGTGTATTAAGGGGTCATTTAAATATGAGAAAGGGGTCAAATTAGTGATGACAAGTCTAGAAAAGCATGAAAGTGGGTTAAAAAACTTCACAACACTTTGAAATAAGACTTGATAAGTGATAAAAAGGGGATATGTAAGTGAATTATAATGAAAGGGTGCTAGAAAAGTGTGAAAGTGGGTTACACCACTTCACAACACCTTTACAAGACAACCTAGAAGTCTTAATGATTCACAAGGGTCTAAGACCTAATGTGAATGTGTTGGCCACATTACAAAATTAAATCTAGGAATAATCAAGTCAAAGTCCACTACAAGGGCTTGAAGATGAAAAAGTAGAAAGGTTACTTTTTTTGTGTCCATAGGTTTACAAAACCTTATCATTATTTGCTTGTTCTCAGCTGAGATAACCTTCTCAAGATCACTAAGAAACTACTTCACACATTATATTATTTAGGACCAAAATCCTATAAATCCAAATTCCAACCAGCATTGGTTACCTTGGTGAGTCTTTCCACCATAATACTTTGTCGATTCCATCAACATAGATAGATTAACTATCTTGTGTTCTACCACTTTCCTTTTGGAATATCAAGAGAGTATTCACATCCTGCTGATGACGACATCCTATCTTCATCTCCTAACACACTGGAAAATAACTTGCTACATACCCTGCAACATCTTACTCTATCTTTTCCAGATTAAAGTGGTTCCTCATCCAACAAATAATTTTATCATTTCAATTCCCTGAATATGACATCAATTCCCTCATTTCATTCCTTAATCTCCCAAAATTGTGGGTACATAGGTTCTTTTCCATCTCATATTAGTCTATTTCAACTAAGTGAAAACCTATTTCATGGTCTCATTCCACATTTGATTCTCTAGTTTAATGGCTAGATAATTTGTGGAGATAAATATCCTTCATCTTAGGACATCCATACCTTATAGTTATTTTTTCCTTAAATTCTTTCTAAGTTTGTAATCTAATTTACAACTCATTCTAAATTTCCCAATGAGAATTTGTACTATTTTGAGTAACAACTCTCACTTAAACATATTGGTTCCCAAAATATATCAAATTTATTTGCATACCTAATTACTAAGAACATACGTTTTCTTAATAACTCCAAATCATGAGTAATTTAGATATTTCCTTACCTATTCCATAGGAAATGATCTTCCCTTTCATGATCAACTAACCTAGGCCTATTCTTTTCTAAGGCATCAATGATAATAACAATTGATCTTACAATCAGTCATATATATAAAGTATTGAGTGATAATATTCCTTTCTCATTGGTCATAATCTTAACCTTTTCATTATCTTTCAATAATTCCAATACTTTATTCTTGTGGTCATAAAATATGACTTAATTGACATCATGACTTACAAATAAGTCAAAACTTCTTCCAAATCAAAAATATATTTACGATTTTTTGTTGGGTGGGGTACTTTATCTAAGTCAATCCACTCTCTTCCTTCCCCCCTTAGTGTTTCCACAATATTAGTTCAACTCATAGCAAACATTATATTTCTCAAATTGACTTATCATTCCTTGTCATAGGCTTTATATTGCCTTTATCTTGCCTTTCTTACTTTCCTTGGCATGCCTTGTATATAATTTTTTCCAAAGTTAGATTCATCATTGATCTCTAATCTCATAGATTCAACAATTGGATCACTAATTGAGAGATCTAATGAATAATCAAAAACCTTACAAGCTAAGAGGCACTCTAATATTCCCATTATATTTTCCGTGTAAACCAATATCCTTTTTGTGGAGGAATATCCATATCCACAAAGCTTATTTTGATTATGTGTCTTCAACTTAGAGCATTGTTTTTTCTTACTAATTCTATTAATTTGACACATAGCATCACTCTGTATCCCATTTCCTTTTGGAACCTCAAAACATAATTGTATTTTTTGTTGGAAAGTTGGTGTGTTTAATCTACACTTCTACCAAACTTAGCACTAACTGAACCTTTTTCAACCAATTTGATTTACCTTTTTCATGTTTCTTTCTCACAATCACCTTTCCAAGTGACTTTGTCCCAATTCTTGGTAACCTCATAAACTTAAGCACCCTGTTAGGGTTAGAAATGGAAGATATCTAACAATTAAATGTAGATTTAATTAATAAACATAGAAACTAAAACACATATAGAATTATAACACAAATAATTTAACGTGGTTCACCCAATCCGGGCTACATCAACCAAACCGCAGCCATCCAATGATTTTATTATCTAGTGAAAAAACCTATTACAATCTTGCAAATAATCACATTTTTCATCATACTGTAACCCCCATCTGAACCCCTTTTTAACAAGCTTAGAAGCTTCCAAATTTGGGTTCTACAAAGTTGGGTTTTTTCCTTTTTTCGTTGATTTTTCCTTTTTCTGATGACGACGTGAAAAATTAGGATACATGTCAGGGTGTATAGTATAGCATGATTAGTCACTACATACCAATAATATCCCACTTGGAGACTGATCAGGCTCCACACCAACACAATCTCCCACTTGGAGACTGATCTTGGATGACACTGCTGCACTTACAACTCCCACTGGAAATAAGTACCTTGGACCCTGTTGCTCTGTTATACTTGAATTCAACCTTGAAGGCCAACCAAAGTTGAAGAGGAGCTCAACTTATCCCTTGTCACCACCTTCATAAACATATCCGTTGGATTGACATCTGTATGTATCTTGTCCAGCTTGACCTGTCCATCCTCCAACATTGACCGAATGGAATGATATCTCAACTGTATGTGTTTTGTTTTAGAATGCAAGGAAGAATTATTTGCAAGATGTATAGCACTTTGGCTGTCTATAAACAAGTAATTTCTAGCCTGTTGTTTTCCCAACTCATCCATGAAAATTTGTAGCCATATCATCTCCTTTTCCGCCTCTGTTGCAACAACATACTCTGCCTCTGTGGTGGATAAATCAACCACCTTTTGCAATCAAGAAATCCAACTCACTGCTGTCCCACCAACTGTAAATACATAACATGTGGTACTCCGCCTAGTATCTATATCCCCTACCAAATATGAGTCAACATAGCCTTTTAAATCAGTATTAGAGCCCCCAAAACATAAACATTTATTGGATGTACCTCTCAAGTACTTGAGAATCCATTTTACCGCATTCTAATGCTCAACTTCGGGATGAATCAAATACCTGCTAACAACTCCTACGACATGTGCAATATTTGGTCTCGTGCATACCATGGCGTACATTAAACTACCTACAACTGAAGCATATGGTACCTTGGACACTTTTTCTTCCTCCTCTTGTGTCTTTGGACACGTATCCTTAGTCAATTTAACATGACTAGGCAAAGGTGTGCTGATAGCTTTTGCATTCTCCATATGAAATCTCTGCAACACCTTTTCAACATAATTAGCCTGAGATAAAAACAATTTTTTGTTTTTCCTATCTCTACAAATTTTCATACCAAGGATTTTTTTTACTGCCCCCAAATCCTTCATAGAAAACGATTTTGCTCCCTCTTGTTTTATCTCACTTATGTGATCCATGTTAGACCCTGCCACAAGCATGTCATCAACATATAAACATAAAATAATGTAGCTGTCATTATCCAAACTCTTAAAATAAACACAATGGTCAGAATTACACCCGTTGTAGCCTTGCTCAACCATAAAACTACCAAATTTCAAGTACCATTTCCGAGGTGCTTGCTTCAAGCCATAAAAACTTTTCTTCAATCTACACATTAGTTTCTCCTTACCTTTGACCTCAAATCCTTGTGGCTGGTCCATATATATTTCCTCTTCCAAATCACCATGGAGAAAGGTTGTTTTAACATCAAGCTGTTCTAAATGCAAATATTTAGCAACCACAATACTTAAAACAATACGAATAGAAGTCATTTTAATATCTGGAGAAAAAATCTCATCAAAATCAATACCCTTTTTCTGTGCAAATCCCTTTACAACTAATCTAGCTTTAAATCTCTTCTTACCTCCATCCTCCTCTTTCAACCTATAAACCCATTTGTTTGGTAAAACCTTTTTACCTGCAAGAAACTTGCATAATTCCCAAGTCTGATTTTTCAACAAGGAGTCCATTTCTTCTTCCATTCCATGCTCCCACTGAACCTTGGTATCCACCTGCATAGCTTCATCATAATATTCTGGTTCACTAGCATCAATTAACAAAATAGTATACAAAGAGGGAGATAATTTTTTTGGAGGTCTACTTATCCTTGAAGATTGTCTAACATTCACATGATTTTGTGGTATTTGTTGTTACTGTTGTTGCAGAGCATGAGGAACCACTGAAACATCATTGTTTGGAATATCATCCAACATTGCATAATCATTTTCTTTCTTCTCATGATGTAGCAACAGATCTTTGTACATCACTTTCTCATTGAATATGACATCCCTGCTTCTTACAATTTTTTGATTTTCAAAATCCCAAAGCCTATAACCAAATTCATCAATGCCATATCCAACAAATATACATTTCTTTGATTTTGCATCAAGCTTGGTTCTATTTTTAGAATCTACATGTGCAAATGATTCACAACCGAAGGTTGTGAGAAAAGAATAACTCACCTTCTTACCTTTCCATGCTTCCTCTGGAATACCACAACCCAAAGGATTAGAGGGACCTCTATTAATTAAATAAGCAACAATGTTTATAGTCTCTACCCACATTTTTAAAGGTAGCCCAACATGCAATCTCATAGTCCGTGCACACTCCATTATTGTTCTATTCATGTGCTTAGCCACTCCATTTTCTTGTGGGTTCCTTGGAACCATTTTCTGCCTATGAATACCATTAGAGGAACAATAATATTTAAACTCTTTGCTGCAATACTCACCACCATTATCAGATCTGAGACATTTTATCTTTTTACCCGTCTCATTCTCAACCAAGCTTCTCCATTTTTTAAAGGTTTCAAATACATCACATTTTTTCGTAAGGAAATAAATCCATACCTTCATAGTTGCATCATCAATCAATGTAACATAATACAGAGAGCCACCGAGAGAAGATAACTGAGCTAGTCCCCATACATCCGTATGCACAAGCTCCAATTTCTCATCTTTCTTTTGCTTCCCATCCTTGAGAAAACTTACTCTCTTTTGTTTTCCATACACATAACTTTCACAAAAATCCATATTAACACATTTTAGACCTGGTAAAACATTATTTGAATGAATTACTTTCATACCTTTTGCACTCATATGCCCAAGTCTATTATGCCACAGTGCTTATTTAGAGTCCACAACAACTGTATGATCTTCTACCTGCTGAACTGCAACAACTGTTCCTAAACATTTACCTTTTTCTGTAACAATTAAAGTAGAAGGAACAATATGACCTATACAAAGATATAAGGTTCCTACTTTCACACCTTTTTCTACCACTAAGGAACCCTTTGTGACCTTCCAATTTTTATCACTAAATGTAACAACACAACCTTCATCATCTAGTTGCCCTGCTGAAATTAAATTTCTGCTTAGCTTTGGAACATGCCTTACCTCATGTAGTAGCCAATGATTCCCATTCTGCAACTTAATCTTGATTCTTCCCTTTCCAACAATCTGACAGGGTTCATTATCTCCTAAATAAACCAGCCCAAAATCCCCTTGGACATAATCAAGAAAATAACTTCTATGGGGGGTAGCATGAAATGAAGCCCCCGAATCTAACACCCAAGAATCATCAACATTATCAAGGGAAAGAATCAAAGCATCCTCATCAGATTTATTACTTACCACATTTTCCTCTTTACTTCCTTCCTTTTTGTCTCCTTTATTTTTTTGAGACAAACAATCTTTCTTTAAATGACCTGGCTTACCACAGTACCAACAATCCCTCTTGTCTCTAGATTGGGACCCTCTGTCCTTTGATTTTCCTCGTGACTTCCCATGATTTTTGGAATTGTTTCTTCTTTCCTTTGTTCTGCCCCTACTTTCTTCATTCAAAAGACTTCTTGATGTGGATGTTCCACCTGAGCTTTTCCTACGAATTTCCTCGCTCAAAATAACACCAACAACATCATCAAATTTTAATGTATTCGAACCAAAAACATAATTGCTAACAACCATTACCAAGCTATTCCAGCTTTCAGGCAAAGAAAACAAAATCAAAAGAGCCCTAACTTCTTCATCAAAGTTTACTTTTATAAAAGTTAATTGACTGGTGACCATATTAAACTCATTTAAATGATCAGTAACTAACCCACCTTCTACCATTTTCATATTAAATAAACGCTTCATAAGAAATACCTTATTCGAATGGAAGGTTTATCATATAACTTCGCTAGGGTTTCCATCAACTCTTGAGTTGTCTTTGCTTTTGTAATATTGAACATCGCTGATTGTGCCAGGCATAAACGAATACTGCCAAGAGCCTTTCTATCCAAAATATCCCAGTCCTCATCAGACATTGCTGGGGGTTTCTTGGTTTTCCCTTCCAATGGCCGCCATAAATCCTTCTGATAGAGATAGTCCTCCATCTGCATCTTCCATAACTAATAGTTCTGCCCATTAAACTTCTTAACCTTCTTACCCTTGTCTGCCATTACTCCCACTCAATTGTGAGACTCCCACTCAACCATGAGACCTTCCTATAGATGATAATCAAAACATAGCCCGCTCTGATACCACTTGTTAGGTTTAGAAATGGCAGATATCTAACAATTAAATGTAGATTTAATTAATAAACAAAGAAACTAAAACACATATAGAATTATAACAGAGAATTTAACGTGGTTCACCCAATCTGAGCTACATCCACCAAACCATAGCCATCCAATGATTTTATTATCCAGTGCAAAAAACTATTACAATCTTGTGAATAATCTCATTTTTCATCATATTGTAACCCCCATCCGAACCCCTTTTTAACAAGCTTAGAAGCTTCCAGATTTGGGTTCTACAAAGTCGGGTTTTTTTTCCTTTTTTTGTTGAATTTTCCTTTTGCCGGGGTGTACAGTATAGCATGATCAGTCACCACATACCAACACACCCTATATGGCTTGGTTTCTTTTTATCATCTTAATTAGAACTCCAAATTGATCTCATCAATTTTGTTTGGTGGAAGCATGTCCACTTCATTGCTTACTTAATTTCTGACCATTCTAGTCTCTTCCCTTATTCCAAGGTACTACCTCATTTCTCGCAAGATCTTAGCCTTGCCCAAAAATTAGATTTGTTTTCAAGAGTTCTCCAAGATTTTAGATACCTCCTTCATTGCCTAACTACTTTGATTGAAGCTTCCAATTTATGCCAATAATGGATACTTATAGATTTGTAGTATTCTTACTAAATCCAAAAATACTTGACTCATTGCAACTATAGGTTGCTATGATTAAGGGGGTTATTTCAACTTTATCTATCCCTTAGAGTCATTTATCTATTTTGTAGGATAAAGGTACATATTGGTTATCCTTCATAACCTTCCTACATAACCCGATTGTATAATCTTCCACAATCCAAGGGGGGTATAATATTGATTTGGAGTTTTTAATTCCAAGGACAACTCTTATCTAGTCTCAAACTTAGACAAGTTCCTTGGAATCTTATCTTCCTTTTCATTTCCCCTTGTTCTTTCCTCTTCCCATCTTGGCATAAGAACTTTTCAACCATTATCTTTTGATAAGTTTTATGTTTTACTTACGTAATGAGCCCATAGGCTCCAGAGCTGAACCTGGCAGCTCTTATACCACATGTAACAACCCTAGTATTCTACTCAGTAAAATTATAAAGTTTTCACATTAAGTGAATGATCCATGAAGCCAAAACATAGCAATAAATTCTTTTCTTTCCACAATGTAAATTACATGCACCTTTGAAATAACATTCTTTCCAAACTTCCATTGTATTTCATTGTAATTTCAAAAATATTTCCATAACATAGATTTCATATTGAATAAACTCAAGTTATTCAAGATTACATCCTTCCATATAAATGGGTACAAGGGTATGTGTAGGATCATCATGGAAAAAACAGGCCCTTAAGTGGCAAAAAATTCAGAAAAATTAGAGTTAGGCAACTTGACGTAAAAATTTGAATAAGTTATCTATATTATTTCAAAAATATGTAAGAATAAAATTTGTAGCAAATTGAATTTAGTTTCTAAACTATTAGGTTTTTTTAAAAATAAATAAAAATCTATTTGGTGAAAATTTCAAATTTCAATGCAGTAGTACTTAAATTTCAGGG
Source organism: Sequoia sempervirens (assembly GCA_007258455.2). Taxonomy (NCBI): domain Eukaryota; kingdom Viridiplantae; phylum Streptophyta; class Pinopsida; order Cupressales; family Cupressaceae; genus Sequoia; species Sequoia sempervirens. The sequence continues at coordinate 44,321,092 of VDFB02026320.1, read as the reverse complement.
AAAAAATAAGTAGGTGTCTGTCTGACCACCCTAACCACAATAAAATGATAATATTTTTTTATAATATTTTAGATATAAGTAGAGGACTCATGTCCCGATGTGATGCATGTTTTTTTGTAATTTTTTTCCAAGTAAATCATTAATTATGAATTTTTTATTACAACTTTTAAAAAATATAAAAACTCATATGTCTGACCATCTTAACTTGGTCAAAACTTCATGAAATTCAATTTTTCTTTTTTTAATCCTATAGTATGCCAAACATAGAATGTGATGCATGTTTTAGATTCAAAAAATGTGATACTGTTTGAGAGTTATAGATGTTTTTCAATCAGAACTTTAGTCGTAATTTGAATAGAAAATGAATAATAATTACTTATTAAATTCAAAATAAAACATAATTTATATTGGTGGAAAGTTGAGAATCTCCTTTAAAAACCCTTTTTGTTTCATCAATTTTGAGTAAAAGAAAAGTTGTCAGCCACATACCCATCATATTTCCACTTTTTGGCCCATCATGATCCTGCACATACCCACAAGATACATACATAGCTCTTTTGAGCTTCATTTGGCAATAGATATACAAACGGGTCCTAATGTCGCCGCATTGGTGCATACATTCTAGATGTTCCCAATCCTTGGTGCATCCACTCTAGTTTTCCCTGACACTGACACAAACATTTGCAAACCTTAGCTGCCAATTGATGAGGAGAAGCATCACTCAAGAAATTTTCTACCAACCACAGACTCAAATGTGGTCCCTCACACATCTGTCACATATGACAAGATGGCCCTACCCTTTGATGAAGTGATTGGTTGGTAAACACCATAGCAATAGCCTATCTGAGCTTAGTGTTGTGTCCTACATACCAAAACCTAATAATAAGGTCATTACACATATGAATATGAAAATCCTGAACTAGAATGCATAAAAGTATCACAATGAACTAACAATGTAACTAGTAGCAGGGTATGTGTAGGATCATCATGCAAAAAATAGGCCCTTAAGTGGCAAAAAATTTCAAAAAAATCAGTGTTAGGCAACTTGACGTAAATATTTGAATAAGTTATCTATATTATTTCAAAAATATGTAAGAATAGAATTTGTAGAAAATTGAATGTAGTTTCTAAAATACTAGGTTTATTTAAAAATAAATAAAATCTATTTGGTGAAAATTTGAAATTTCAATGCAGTAACTTAAATTTCAGGGAAAAATAAGAAGTAGGTGTCCCTGACCAACCTAACCATAATAAAATGATAATATTTTTTGTAATATTTTATATATAAGTAGAGGACTCATGTCTAGATGTGATGCATATTTTTTGTAATTTTTTCCAAGTAAATAATTAATTATGAATTTTTATTACAATTTTAGAAAATATAAAACTCGCCTCATGACTCCACCTTAACTTGGTCAAAACTTCATGAAATTTAATTTTTATTTTTTAATCCTATAGTATGTGAAGCATAGAATGTGACGATGTTTGGATTCAAAAAATATGATACCGCTTGAAAGTTATAGATGTTTTTCAATCAGCCTATCGATCAGGACTTTAGTCGTAATTCTAATAGAAAATGAATAATAATTATTTATTAAATTCAAATTAAATCATAATTTATATTTTTGGAAAGCTGAGAATCTCCTCTAAAAACCCTTTTTGTTTCATTAATTTTGGGTGAAAAAAAAGTCGTCAGCCACATACCCCCATAATATTGCCACTTTTTGGCGCACCATGATCCTGCACATACCCAGCAACTTACACTACTTTGGCCAAAGTATTCTCACCTAGTACTTCAAGTGACAGTCTTCCTATTCACATACACTTATATAGCTTGGTTTGGATTATGACCATTCATATACTATGCTTAGGTAATTTCCTTCCATTTAGGTAATCCCTAACCTTAGAAATAACATATTCCCCTTTTCCCAAAACACAATTTGGTATCTCTACCAATAAAGCCTAAGCATTAGTTACCCCCTTCAATGGATATTCCAATCCTAGGTATAAAATATGAGCATTTCTAGTCTACAAGATAACTTTGCATAAACACGATACTCTCTTCAATAGATAACTTAGTTCCAAGTATAACTTTATAATCTAGAGTACAACTACATAATATCCATCTTATCTTAGAGCAGATATTCATAAATAACTGACTCCATTTAGTATATTCTCTTTAGTAAATGACTCAATTGAAGAATAATCATTTCAATAAATGTTTCCATTTGAGAGTGTAATCTCCTTAGTGAAAAGGATTATTCAAAGAGTAGAGACTTGTCAAAAATATGATTTCATATCAAGAGTATAGAACAATTAGACAAGTATTAACTCAAATCATTAGGTAATCCTACCTATGGCTTCCGTCAAATAGTAATTCATAAAATTAAGTGATTAAATTATCATATAGGTGAGTTTTAACCTCAGTATATCCTAATCCTAGGATAAAGACATCATACAATGACTAGTCCATTCATATAGGTCAATATAAACCTATATGTTCCAAACAAGACCAATTAAACAACCTAACCAAGTAGATTATTCCCAACCTATAGGTTTCAATGGGTATTCAAGTACATATCCCTACCTAGTAGGTAAATATTAACCTAAGGTTTCCTTCTTTAATCAAATAAACTTCTCGACTCAATAGGCTAGTCTAAACCTAGTGTTTCATTTGAGTGTAAAGTATGATCAAGTGACCATTCAAGTAAAGATAATTTATGTGGTTTACATAATGTCACATCATATTTTCATACCTTCACTTTTGTTGTAATGCTAACCCTATCATTCCCAAGGTTTCCTAGCATAATAAGCAATAGTGTCAAGTCACTTTGTGACGTTGATACATTTCACATTATACATGTAGTATAGACCATCTATGTATAGAAACATCATTATCTAAATCCCCGTATAGGGTATATATGAGTATTAAGAAACTTCCTTAAACTAATCATGTTTCATCATTCCTAGTAAATAATACTAATGATAAACATACACTCATATTATGGAGTAAATGTAAACACTTCATAGGAAATCATAACAGATTCTTTTCCTTCCCAAAAGCAATTATTATGATTCACTAATGCAAGAATTATCAAACAATTCCAATCAAAGCAATCACGACTTTCATTCTTTCATAATAAAAGATAATTAAAAGGAGATTAAATCCTCATGCCTATAATTTGCTTGATCCAATTGATTAATCTAATGCCCAGCCTTCCAATGACAACTTGCTAGGATTCACTTCAACTACTATAAACACTCAATGCAATACTTCATAATATCCTCTTTCTCTAGGGTCACAAACAAACTCAATGCTCTTAGTATAATAACAACATAATGAAACTACAGAATTGTGCATCCCAAATGAGAGAGTTGGATCATCTATTTATACTAAATATTGAGACATTGATGCCTAAGGAAAGGGTATGCTAGTTGAAAACACTCAAGCATATAGGTCAACTCATCTCTCATAGCAAAAAGGTGGTAGAGTTCTAAGTAAATAATTAGCTTGGTATTCTACAGATCGACCTCCTTTGCTTGAAAAAAACACAAGCCTATTTCAAGTATGCACATGCTCAAAAGATGAGAATCAAATTTGCTAATATGAAAGACTTCTACACGAACAAAGTATTCATATTATACATTTGGTGCCAAGAATACACCATGTTTCCTATTCATTTGTTTTGTTGTTGGCATAGTTGAATAAGTCAATATTCCTATTGGATATGTTTTACTATACTAACTTGGTCATTTCCAATGCATTTGACTAGAAAATGAATCGAACTACCTATTAAGTATTGCCTTGCCTTCATAACTAACATGTTGCAAATAGTCTTGTCACATTCTTAATACACAACACTTTATATTATGCTCTACTCATTAGATATCTGCCATGCATACTTAGTACACTATATCAAAATGCATATGTGGGCTTTATGCCATATGCTAAATTCATTTTGCATTAAACAATGCATGATATACAATGATAGCATACTCGCGACCTTTTGCATTGAGGTTGTATTTACTTAGAACTATATACTACACATGGCTTCATGCAATAAGCTTTCCTTCACCAAAAAATGTGTAATACAAGCAAAGTCTCCAAGACTCATGCATGGGTTTAGGCGTTTCCTCTTACCAAAAATTTTATCTAATGACTTCTATGAATATACCAACCTCTATATTGCACCTAAATCCTTGTTTGGTGCATTGACTTGGTGGATTAAACTATATATGCTTTCATATATATATATATATATATATGATAACAAATACACACCATTTGATATCTCATGCATGTATCCATGTTATCATTTCCATTGAAGAATATGCATGTGTATATATATACACATATACATATATATATATACACTTCTATAATAAGAATTAACGCTTAGGTGTGTGTGTGTGTGTATACATATATATATATTCTATAGCGATATGATAGTCAAGTAATCCTTTTGATATTCGAATAGCAATACATGTTCTTCATCAATGTAAACATAATTACTCTTTCAAGACACATTTAACATTTATCAACACTTTCACTTAATATAAACATAATACCTATTTTAATATTCCATTCTTTTAGCAAGCATATCAAAATCATGATTGTATTTATCATCCTTTTTACTTATGAAGGTAAAAGTAATTGAGTAATAACAAGACGAGGTGTGACAACAAGGGCCCTCTAGGAACATATAAAACAAGCATGGGGAAAAACAACACACACACAAATCTAATCTACAAACAAAAGAAGAGGTGACCTCCTAGTCCTCATCAACCAAGAGGTCGTCATTCTACCAATCTAGATCATTATAGGGAGAGGACAGCTGATCCTACAAGGGCGGGATAGCAAGGGGAGCACCCTCCAACTCTCCTACAACAAGAACTAAGGAAGAGGGCCCCTCAAGGCCTTCTTCACTCAAATCTTTTGAGGTAAACATCATTGATTTTGCAAAAATAGTTGACAGAGCTGAGACACCATCCATTGAGTTGAACATGCACTTGATGAGTGTGCCATGTGTCAACTGGGTGGGTGAAGAAGGAGGCACTCAAGATCCACTATCGACCTCATTGAAAGTCTCAAGGGTAATGACAAACTCGAGGGACATCAGGGTAGCCTCCATCACTAGGACGATGCAAGTCAAAGCAGAACCAACTTTCAAAGAAGGTGATCCCTTCTTCTAACCCCATTAGAAGTAGGGTCATCCTCTAGCTTGCAATTCGAGGGATGTGAGACCCCCATAGATGAAGCGAAAGGAAAGGAAGAAGAGGAGAAAACCACAGTGGACACCACCAAGGTATTCAACATATCCACAGGCTTAGGAAAAGGCGAGATGTCAAAAAGGGACACCAAGAGAGGAGGCTCAACCGAGGGAGAGATGAACACTTGCATCCTTTTAGGGTGAGGGTCATCCACACTCGCATGGGGAGTTAGAAGCAAGATTGAGGCGACAAGAACAAAAGTAGAATGGGTAGAAGAGGAGGGCACAACAAGAGACAACAAAAAAGGAGTTGTCGGCTCCCCTTCCACCTTCTGTAGAGCAGCCTACTCAGTTCCTAGAGCCTTCCTCTAATGCTTACACTCACACACAAGGTGGTTTATTCGGCTCCAAGAGCTAGAGGCTGCAACTTGAGGAGGATCAAGAGGCTCCTGTTTTGTCATTGGAGTGTACATCACAATGTTGTCGGTAGAGGGAGTGGGTAAAAGCACAAACCTGTGTTACACTTTATAAAGGAATCGGCCAACAAAAAATAAATTGAACTTCGACCACATAAAAGTGGTCTTTATGTTTTGAATTTCAAAATGGTGTAAACTAATGAAATGTAGAACTTTTGATGAAGTTTATTCCTATAATTTTTTAAATTTTTTTAAAAATTGTTATCATTATGTTTTTATCAATTTAATTGCAAATTTTGGAATGCTAGAAATTTTAGAAAAGAGTCGCCATCAAGAAACAAATTGAAAAAAACTTCATTTCTCCCTATTTTTTTTTCTCTAAATAGGTAACTTCAATATCTTGTGATGACATTTTTTTTTCAAATTTTGATGTATATTTTTCTGGTAATAATGTTTTAAAGTCAAACATGTTAGAATTTGACACTTTTCATGGGCTGTCAACTATTTTCAATTTTTTTAATCATTTTCAATAAATAAAATTATATATACCCTTTTGAAGAAGACCCTCTCCTCTTTTGCTCCATATAAGATTTGATTTTTTTTAATAAGTTTTACTATCTTTTTTTTTTAATTTCTAATCAACCTCTTTTTTTATTTTTAAAACCTACTTGAATTATTTAAAAAATAATATATATTAAAACTAATCAAAATATTAAAAAAATATATATATTTGGATTCTCCACTCCGAGCTCTACAAAAGGGTATTTTTATTTTTGCATAAAGATCATTCTGACTAGAGAAATACTTTGCTAAAGTTGAATGTTTTAGGAAATTTTGAAAAATGATGAGTTGTTTGCCAAGTAGGATGCCAAGTAGATATTCTCGGCTGAAAAAAATCATCTGAAACATTACCGGTCGACAAGAACTTAGATGAAATTGGTCGAAATAAAAAAAACATATTTTCTTTTAATTTTTCAACATAAGAAAATTAAAAAAAAAAGATATTTCAATTATTTCGAGAGGGAAACCTTATTTCGATCAAAGAAGGTTTATTTCAAAATTTTAGAAGGTTTATAATTTTAAAAATTTAGAAGACTTATTTTGACAAAAGAAAACACATTTAGACAATAGGAGAGCTATTTTTTAAGGTATGTATTGATCTTCAACTTATTTAATTGATTACATCTTTATTTTCATGAATGCATTTGAAGTTTGTTTTCAGTATTTTTTTATTTATTAAAATATTAACATCAAAGAAATATTTGTACCTAACTATTATCATTTATTTGTTATAATTGACAAGTGTGTACATAGTAGGTAATTTGATAATTACTTTTATATATACATAAAATTGGCATACTTATGTTTAGTAAAAATTATATAAAAAACATAAAAAATATCATTATCAAGAAGTTTATTTTTTATTTATTTATTTGAGAATTATATATAATTTTAAGTGCCTTTTTTGTAAAATTATATATTTATAAAGAATTATATAGAAAGGAGATTATTTTACTTTATTTATATTATTTATTGAACAATTATTTTATTTATTTAAAAATTATTTTATTTATTGAAGAATTGTTTGAACATGAATGCATTTGTTGTTTTCACTATTTAAATTCTTAGATTTCATTATTATTGATCACCAATTCTATGTTCTTCCATTCTTGTTCTTACATGTCCTCCTTAAATACCTACGTTTTATTAAATTTACCTTTGCCTTTACTTTTATTTCCAACTTGGACTTATCTTTAATACATGTATATATTATTAAATTAAATATTTTATGTTTTGCATGTTTTTGTTTATTAGAATTTTGTTTAAAGTACTCAGGATTTATGATCTTTTCCTTAGAATTTTGGTTTCTCATGTTTCCTCATTAATTCTTAAATTTTCATGCATGTATTGTGATACTTTAAATGAGCATGTACAACTTTTCCACAAATTATTCTTTGACTATTGATTATTTTCTTTGATGATATATATATGTTCATGGACCACACTTTTAGATAGATAGTTACCACATAGACTAGAGGGCATCATGTGCATTCCATTACATCTTAAACCTTGAGTCATCATGTTGCATCTTCATACTATGGGAATCATGTCTCTATCCCTTTATATCTTATGCTTATATGGTTATATCCTTAAACATTTTAGGTCATTAATCCTTCCTCCTTTTAACATAGTGTGATTTTATTTTTCACATCCAAGTTGCATTTAAGGAATCATTCCTTGAACCCCTTTGTAATTTCTTATCCTTTCATTGCTAAATACCTTTTCATAGGAGAGATATATATATCATATTTTCTCTCTTTCACATCAAATATAAATGGTGATCTACACATTTAGGTATATATTGAGCTCATGATGAACTTCTCTTTCTATGCTTTATAGTACTCATTTTATTAAAAGATCTGGACATATGTATTTCAATGAATATTCAGTGGTGCTCTAGTAAGTGATGTCATGATCTAGCACGCACATCTAGTTACATGCTTTTTAAAATATTTATGCTATATTAATTGTACATGTTTCATTGAAAGCTCATTTGTGTACAAATTTGTATGCAAGTGAATTCAAATTTGAGTGAAATTTGTGATGGAAAATCGAAGGATTAGATAGAGGAAGTATGATCGAACACGACTAAGACAAAGAAAGAGAAAAGTAGATGAAGGAACATCTACTGAACAAAAACCCATGGCAAATATTGATGATCAAGGTGATGCACAGGTACAAGAACAAACTGAACCTAGTAATATAAATGTTTTGGACTATGGTATGGAAAATATGATGGAGATGGATGAGGATTCTCTTTTCAATAATATTTTATCTAAAGATATGTTATTTGAAAGCACATTCAAATTACATTCTAAAAAAATATGGGATGAATTTTTTGAAGAAAAATCTCTAATTGGAAGAGCACAGATAGTTGCAAAGTTATTTAGACGAAAATAAATGACCCTTGTTTTGGAGTTGTTAGGGGTTGATAATAGGAAAATGTCATCAAATTTAAAATAAAAAAATGTTGAAAACTTGCAATAAGCATTGAATGTATTGAAAATAAGAGTTGATCTAGTGATCTAAGTGTTGCACATAAAGTGTTGTGACTGTAATTTCTAGTAAGAAATTATCACATAGAAGACAAGTTCAAGCAATTTCTAAATTACTAAATGTTTCTAGGAGAACTATTCAAAGGCATATTAAAAAGAGAAATGAAATAGATGGAAAAATTGAGAAAAATTTGGTAAATATTTGTAGGGTTCCCCGAAAAGATAGAATTTCAAAAGATGTAAAGAAACATGTGGTTGAATATTGGACCACCCACTCTAGGGGTTTCTTCCAATAGAAGAGATACTATACAAATAATAGGTGATGATGGTACAAAAATTTCTCCTCTAAATTTTTTTTATAGATACAACACAAAGTGAATTTTTTGAAGCATTTAAACAAGAATTTTCAAATGTGAAGATTTTTCAAAGGATGTTTTAAACACTACGACCATCATTTGTACATATAAATAAAGTACGTGAAACTTGTTGTCAAAATTATGTTGAATTTTATCTACACCTACAATCATATAGAAAAGCTATGGCAACAATTGATCAAAATTTAGCCATCCCTAGAAGCACAACACAATTTGTGAGGTCTCTTCTATGTGAAAAATTAGAAGATTCAGATGAATTGAATGTTTAGTGTATAAAAAATGTATGTAATTTTTGTGGAGATTTGAAGAATATTTTACATGTTGACAATAATGAAATGCAAGTTACTTGGAAGAGATTTGAATATGAGACATACTTAATGAAGTCAGGAGTTGAGGCCAAAAAAATTGTTCTCAAAGAGAGTGGATTGCCTTACAATGAATTCATGAGTAAATTTCACAATATCATGTATCCACATATCCAACATTGTCATGGTGCAAGATGGCAGGCTAAGCAATTTTGTGATTCAAAAAATTTCTTTCCACCAGGTTGTATTCTATCTATTGTAGATTTCTTTGAGAACTATACATTTAGTCCTCAAACTGAGATTGAAAGTCAATATTATCATTCAAAGAAAGTTGTAATCTTTTTGCAAGTTTGCTATAGGCATGCCGAGTTAGCAGTCGGTGGAATACAAAGTAGCAAAGATGACCGAATTATGATCAAAGAGGTTCACTTTTATATCAGTGATGATACAAATCATGATAGAAGCTATGTAGCTCATTGTTTCAATTTTTTTTTGAAGACCTGAGACGACGTGGTATAAATCAAGAAAAACACTAGATATGGTCTGATGGATGTGCTGGTAAGTACATTTAAAAAAAAAAAATTATATTTACTTTTAACTTTGAGACTTAAATTGTTTAATTTCTCATATATATATAATTACTTTTTTGAAGCTAATTTGGTTTGAGTGTTTAATCATTTGTAAATTCATAGGACAATTTAAGTTTGCAAAATCTTTTCTTTTGTTAAGCAGTCAACATGCTAGATACAACACCAAATTTTTGTGGAATTTTTATGAGTGGACATGGAAAAGGAGAGCACGATGGAGTAGGAGCATGTCTGAAGCATGCATTTCATCAACATGAACTTGCTGGTATGTAACTTTCACCACACACACACACACACACACACACACATATATGGAATCTAGCTCAATATTTTTTAAGAGATTGGATATATATATATTTAAAAACTAAATTAAATTCTTTTAAGTTCCTTGAAAGTAATAGGTGACAAATTGTTCCAACTTGTGTGCTTGCAGGTAATGCCATACAGAATGCAACTGAAATTGTTGAATGGTGCAAAATTCATTTTTTTGCTCGTGACTCAACATACAACACACGGTATTTTTGGGAAGTTACAGGTACATCTAGTCAAAATTTGTTACAAATTTGAATTTCAAAGTTCAAGTGTACATGATTCCAAATTGAATTTTGAAGTTTGAATTTACAGATATTGATCGATCAAAGCCTTATAATTGTCAAGCAATTCATGGTATTAGAAGTCTAGATCAAATCATGACAACGGGAAGTAGTAGGCCTTATGCAATTAATGTGAGAGAAAAATCATGTTTTTGTGTTGATTGCATTGAGGACAATGCAAATATTGATCAATATGAGAATATTATATATGAGTATGTTTCACAATGGGAAATGAAACAATTAATATCAATGCCTCCTTTTGCTGAAGATGACAACGTCGATGTCTACGATCCACTATATTCAGCTAATTACAAACATGTATCTAATTTAGTTGTTACAGGTATGGAAATTGATTAATTTAATTAGAATCAAGATTTAAATATATTCTATGTTTAAGTAAGTCTATGGATATATGTACATGTATGACTGGATATATATATGTATTCAAACTTTAATTATAAGTCTAGATCTATAATATATTTATATTTATTGGATATGTGACATGATTTAGAATGGGTTGTTTTCAAAGGCTTGGTCATTTATTTTTGGAATTGTATTTAAATAAATTTTTTCCATGCAAAATTCTTAATTTAGTTCAAGAATCTTTGATTTCATAATTTACATTTGAAACTCCACTTAAATACATGTATGTTAGAACATATATGCTTGATACAAAACCTAGTGACTTTAAAAATGTTTTCATTTACGTTTTTCCTAAATTCCTTTAAATCATCTATTTCCAATTGCATTTTTATGTTGGACATGGAATTATTTTAAGTTCACTCAAGAATCTTTGATTTCATTTGTTGAATCTTAGATCATACATATATATGTACATGCACAATTTACTTGAAACCTAGTGACTAAATTAAAAAGTTCACATTTTTCCTAAATTCCTTTAAATCATATAGATTTCTTGATTGCATTTTTATCTTTGACATGGAATTGTTAAACTTTCACTTTCAAATCTTTGAATAAATATTTATTCAACTCCACTTATCTATGAGCTAGATTGAATATATATGTGTGCAATTTGTACAAAACCTAGTTTATGTTCCAATTTTGCATTTAAATTTATGTTCCATGGAATTATTAAGTTCATGAATCTTTCATTTCATTTGAACATTTAAATCCACAAGTATATTATAGTTGATTTGGTGTTTGAGTGGCGAAGAATCTAGACATACATGTTGTCTCTAGTTTTCTTTATTTTTTATGTTACTAATGTGACATTCAATAATTTTAAATGATCATCCATTTTCATGTATCCTAATCATCACATCCTAATTATTATTTTCATCCTAAGAATCCCCCATCCTAATCATCAAGTTAAGATCACCTTATCAGGTAATAACCCATAACCATAATCATCCTAGAATCATCCCTTCCTAATCATTCATTATCATGTTCTAATCACATTATCAAACTAATCTCATCCTAATCAAATGGACTAGAATCTAATCCATCTATCCTCATCCAAAATATAATCATTTAAATTATCCATCTAGATCCATCTCAACCATACATCCATTCTCCATCCTTAATAAAAAATCATCACTTGAACATCAAAATTTGGTTAAGGTCTCAATCTAGTCCTTACATCATATTGTCCTTTCGTCATGTCACCCTCTAAATTTTAAAACATGCGATTTTCCTCCCTTAAATTAAAATGGCCTCCATTTCATGCCTTTAATTCATTTGTAGTCAGGGTCCTCACAAGTTTTATAACCTTTGTTATGCAACCTTGTGTTTTCATAACCAAGTCACGAGGTTTAAAAGTTGCATAATAATCCGACAACCTGGTCCTTCTTTCTCCCCATCCTTTCTTAAACGATTGGTGTGTCGGAAGTTCTTGAAATCTTAGAACCTGCGACATGCAGTTCTACGGTTTGGATTTTTTGCAACCCCGTGACTTTCAAGCAATCTCTGTGGTTTTTGAAATGCCGCCAACCCATTTAATTACTTCTACCATGTATTATGTGGCTGTCTTTTCAGGAGTTATGAAATGTGAGCTCAATCTTAAGGCACGCTCCTCAACCAATGTTGCATTAATTAGACCTCTTAAATGGGAAGTGTAACAAAAGCTCACTAAGGTGGCGACATGATATTGACATATTAAAGGTCATCATTACCTACTGACATAATTAAATAAACTTGTTTACAGAGAAAGGTGGTGGTATTGCTGAGTCCTGTTTTCTTATTGACCAAGGAAAATTTGAAATGGGGCTTCCTATGACCAATGAAACGTGGGATCATGGTGAACCTATGCCTATCTTGCAACCTGACTTGAACTGGCCCGAGGAAGAGAAAATTGATATTATTTCCCAATTGTGCACACTTTCCTGGAAGGAGAAGACCAGTTACACCCAATATCATAGGGTGATCTTCATCCTAGAAGAAGAAGAGGAACACACTGAGCTGCACAACCTTTTAATGGAGATATGACAGGATATGGAGAATGCCCCACCACCTGCAGTGGTTTGAGAATGCCCCACCACCTACAGTGGTTTAATTTTCTTACTTTGCATGAAATATTTTTATAATTGTGGTGGTAACCCAATTTTGGCGTAATGTATCTGCTTCCATTTAAGGTCACTTTCTTGAGGATGGTTACTTTAAAGACCATTATGAACAGTTACGTTTAGATACATTTTTGGCCAGGAAAATTATAAAGATAGAACCTTTTTTGGGGGAGCTATTATGGGTAATGGGGGGGAGCAGGGAGGTGATCTTTTCATGCAGTTTCATTGTACAAAGATATAGAGTCTGTGAACTAATGTTTTGGCAATAAAGAAATAAAAAAGATATTTTCGAATCTTTGAATTTATTAATATTTTCTTTAAGTGGCAATGAACTATGTTTCCTTGTGGTTATTCTTCAATGTCATTTTGTTATAATGGACTGTATATGCATTTAATTCTAAAACTTTTAATTTGAATTAAATTAGCTCTTGAAAAGAGTTTGTTGTCCTTTATTTCCCTGGATATTGTCCATTAGTGTAGGGAAGATGAACTTTGTGTCATTTACTTGCATTTACTTAATCGTAGGTTTGACCTTTCACACCTATTTCATGGTTATGGGAAGGTGTTAGTTACCTTTTCTGCTTTTTGGTAAAAATCATACCCAATATTTCAATTCATTGCAAATCATTCAAAGGTAGTTGCACCTTTTAAAACAAGCAAAGAACATTTGCAACAATCATTGCAAGTGACTCAACTATTGGTCAGGCTGTCATTGTTCTAGGATAATAGAGTATAAACTAAAGTGACAAATCTATTAACCAACAGATTTTTGGTGATTCAGTTGGGGATAATAATCAAAGTATTGGTGTCTCTTTCCTTAGAAATTTAAAGGTATCTCCCTGAGGATGGAGGTTGGTGACTATGTTTGATGAAACATACTCAGACACATTCTACTCCAGTAAAGGCCTATGTTGATTTAATTTTTAGAATTACTTTATGGCGTTAATTTCTTCCCAGCCATGGGGAAATCATTTTGGTCCTCTTTCTTTGCCTATATACTCACCATTTCCTGAAGGATCAAGAAAGTATTTTCCAAAATTCAATGGAGAAGGTTTTCAAGATGCTGAAAAACACATCTTGGCTTTCATGGTTGCCTATGGAATTTTGGGGCTAAGTGAAGAAGATGTTTTTGTCAGATTATTTATTGAATCCCTTATTGGGCCTGCTGTAGATTAGTTTTGTTATTTAGAAGATAATTGCATAACTAATTAGGATTCATTGAAGAAGAAGTTCTTGGAAAGTTATAAAATCCCTATTGATGAAGCTGCTTTGCTGGGCCAATTTTTGAATATTCACAAGCAAGAAGGCGAGATCCATTAGAGATTTTGTGGATAGATTCAATAGATTGTTGAAAAAAATTCCCACCCACATTCAACCAAGTAAGAAACATCAAATTTGTATTTTTATTTCGTCTCTGCATTTAGATGTTCAATTGAAATCGAAAAAAAGTAAGGTGAATGACGTAGAGATTGCACAACAAGAGGCTATAAAAATAGAAGATGATTTAATTTTAAATGATCTATGGAAGGCATATCAAGTTGTAGAGTATTCAAGTAATGAACTTATGAGGAAGCCTATTATGCAAAAATCAAATTTTCAACCTATATGTTTCCAAAATGTTCAACCTCCTTCTATTGAATGCTTTAATCTCACTATTTTTGATTCAAAGCATTTTGGTAGAAGTGAAGTAAGTGTGGCAGGGATTAAACCTCACATGAAAAAGAGAATGGAAGTCTATTATTTACATATTGAGAAAGGTAATGATGTATCTGTAAGTCCCCCATGTGATGTGGAAGATGAGAAATCCTCTCATAGTGCAAATTGTAAAGATGGAACTACAGATGATGCTATATTAGCAGGAATATAGTTATTCACTTTCGATGAAAAACCACTTGAAGGTACACAACATGAAGCTGAAATTATCAATGTCTTTTCTTCTGATTATATGCAAGCTAAATATGAAATTTTTAGATTTTTGGAGCATGATGAAATAAAAGTTGGGCTGTGAGAAGAGGTTAGAAATGATTCCATTCTTGAATCTTTCCATTTTAAAAATATGAATACCAAAAATTTTAAACAAGATTTGAAAGATGAGGCTAAAAGTAGTCATGATAGTTCTAATAAAAAATGATCAAATGGATAAATGTGATGAGCCCCATGTTGTGTACATTCCAAATTGGTGCTTGAACAAAGGTGAGGATGAATTTTTGTGTGGAGAAGAAGTTGCTATGACTGATTTGTAGGATATGAATATAGGTGATGAAGTAAATCATAAAATTGTTAGATCAGATTTTATAGAGAAAGAGGAAATTGTTCCAGTTGGGGATAATCTTCAGTCACATGGAAATGTTGTTTGTAATGCAAATTTTTAGTCTAATACATTTCTAGTTTTGCATGAGGTTGATGATTGGTCTTCTGATTTGAATGATTCTCTATTTGCTGCCAAAAAAGTAAAGTGTATGCAAGGACACAATGAAATATATGTTGCAAGTCAGAGTTAAATATTTTCAAACGATGCAGCCATCTATACATGTGGCACTAAAATGAGGTTTTCATCTGATGGTTTGTGTGTGGGTTGTCCAATTTGATGTATGGTTTCTCCTAGCTAGTCAAGCCAAGTGCATCACATGTCACACCTGGTTCCATTCAGACATACACTAGTAATCATATGCTAGGAAATGTTGATATGAGTTGTCAAATTGGAGAAGTGTACAATGGAGGCTAGCTTCTTGAACATTGGGTCACCAACAAAATATTTTTATATGAAGCCATTCTCATCAGTTTAATCAAGATGGTCACCAATTGGCAGTTAGTTGTGTGTGTGCTCATTCATTTAGTATTTTCTACACAGGCTACTATTTTTCTTAGCCTGTAAATGGATTTTCATGATCATTCTGGAGTCATCCGAGGTAGGGTCTTCATGACCATGTACATAGTGATAGGGAGGTTGGATGAATCAACCACTGATTCATGCTCTAGGTCTTGTTCAGAAGACCTCTAAGGTGTCTCACTCCACCACTTGCAACCTATAAGACCTCTTCCTTCTTGATGAGGGCACAACCCGAGACACAAAAAATAACCCACAAACAAGAGAATAATTTTATTATTTAGAAAATGGAGCTTCTTATATGCAGAGGATCTCAAATCCCCAAGTTCTACAACACATGCAAGTTATAGAAAGCTACAGAATAAGCCTTTCACAATATGCGAGCTTGTCCTTAAAAAGTTACCCAAAAATTAGAAACCCGCCCATAAATAGAGCTCCTCATAAGTTTGGAGCAAAAACAACATTCAAATTTGAGTTTAGGCGGTTTGGCGCCGAAAATTACAACTTGATGTTCAAATTTCAAAAGTACATTTGCAATTGTATCTTCTAGAAAGTGTGCCAACTTCCTGGGGCCATAACTTTTGATCTGGGACTCCGATTCGCAAACCGTTTGAACCGTTGGAAAGGTCTCGAAGTCAATAACATGCTAAAAAATTTCTACACCGATTTCGGGAAGTTTTGGGGCCAATCTGGGAACTCTAAGTGCCTCAAATCCAACTCAGAAGATTTTCAAGTGCAAATCTGGGAAACTAAAACTGCAATATCTTTCAACCCAGGAATAGAAAATAAAAACCATAAATTGGGAATTTCATTATGATGAAAAGGGTATCCAAAAATGTAAAAACATATAAAAACCAAGAAACTTGAAATTTAACTATTTTTGGGTGATGCAAGATTACCCTTACACCACTGGATGCTCCTGCATCAGACACCTAGGACAATTTGAGAAGTGACCTCGTCACGTCTCAGATGGTGGAGGAAAACCCAAATGGTCAACCTCTGCCTTAGGCAACCAGGATGAATCTTCAACAGGCCTTCCTTTCCATTTCACCAGATATTTTTCATACTGCCTGTAGACACCTAAAAATGACCTAAGCCTGCAAGCTTCATTTTTACCACTTTCGTCCTAGCATAATTAAGCTATTTAATTATGTCCTTGGTCCACATTCGACTATTGATTAAATAATTCATAATTATTTAATTAATTCATGTCATTTGTTCCTCCTTGATTATTAAATAAATAAATATTATTTATTTATTTAATACATCACTAATTATCTAAAGTCTTCCTTTGATTAAATAAATTTCATAATTTATTTAATTTCCCTTTACCATTTATGTCTTCTTGATTAATTAAATAAATTTTATTTATTTAATTACGTCACTAATTAAGTCCCCTTCTTCTAAAAAATTAAATAAATTCTTATTTATTTAATTCTGTCCATTTTCCACTATAATTAAATAATTTATTTAATTATTTAAATATTCATTAGCTTTTTCTCCCATTAAAATTAAATAAATTTGATTTATTTAATTTAGCCATTCTCTTGAATTTTGAATTAAAATCATTATTTAATTTCAAAATAATTCTTTTATCACATTCCTCCATAATTAAATAATATCTTTATTATTTAATTACTTGCTAGTTATCTGGAGTAAATAAATCTTATTATTTAATTTCTCCAGCAACCTCTTTGTCCGTGCCAGCCTTATCTTCCAATTTAATTCTTGACTTTTGACTTCTCATTTATTTTCGACCGTTGATTGAATTATTCAATCTCCACCCTTCATTCTTACCTGTTGCCCTAATTTTGACCTAACCCTAATGCACACAACAACATTCAATCTTAAGCATTGATCTTAGGGTTCCTGTCATCTTTTCATCCTGGCCACACGTTCAAAATTGCAATTTTTATAAAACGGGCAATTTTGACCTCATTTGGATCTCTCTCTCAGTCTTTAGCTCATTTTGACTTCTTGCACTCTTAGTCTATGTCAACTTGCTGTCAACTTAGGTCATAGTCATTAACAGTCATAGTCATTTTAGCTCATTGTAGGGTTATTTTTATTTTCTGCAAATCCTTCAACACTTGCATAGGGCTTAGTCTTTAGTCATAGTTGCTCATAAATCTGAGGGCATTGTTATTTATCTGCAAGCTAGGAGGTGTAACAGAGATTAATCATGGAAGGTGGAGACATAGGGTAACACTATCCCTTTTGTCTTCACCTCACTTCCATTGTGCTTTGTTATTTTCATAGGAATTTTGATTGTTATTGTGCTAACCCCCAATAATAAATTTTAGGATTTTCCCTTGATTACATTGGTGAACCCGACGTTGTTATTTCGGCTTTTCGTACGTTTTTTTTGTTGTTTTCTGTTGTTTTGCAGGTACAGGTACGGATCGCCGCAACATTTTTAAAAACAGTGTGACGCATCATATGCGTCGCGACGCACACGCGAATCTGAGAGCCGCAATCGATATGTCGAAACGCAACTGACAAACAGAACGACGCATCCGTGATTACTGAGCCGCATTCGAAACCCCAAAAGCCGCATTTGTAATTCGCGACGCATCTGTCTGGTATAACATTTTTCTTTTCAATTTGAGGGGTTTTATTTTGAATTTCGGGTTGTCTAATCTTATGTTTTTTTTGCATTCTGTCTTTATTCCTGCATGTTCAATAAGATTAGGTTTTCTGTCACTAATCCTTTCTGGTAGTGGCTTTCTATTTTCGGTAGGGTTTTTTGTTGTTTTCTGTTGTTTTGCAGGATCACCGCAAACGTCGCAACGCATCTGATGACCTAAACGACGCAACTGTCCTGACAAGCCGCAACTGACAATTCCAGAGCCGCATATGACAGTCTGAGACGCATTCGCCTAACAGAACGACGCATCTGACAAACCCAGCCACATCTGTCTGGTAGTACCGCGCCGCATTTGTCTGGTAAACTTTTCTGTCAGTTTTTAGGTTTTAATTGCCGAATTTCAGTTTTTTTTTCTATTTTCTGGTTTTCTGTTTTTCTGTCTTTTTCTGTGTTGGCTATTCCTGCATGTTAACCAGATTAGACATTTTGTGTTACTAATAGTTTCTTGTAGCGTGTGGCGATCCTTTTTCGTGTGTCCAAGACCATCACATACAAGACTACTAACTCAATGTTTGCAGATTCGCATGTCAAAGAAGGAGATAACAAACAGTGTGCTTGTTTATTTCTAGATTAGCAAACTTTGAATTTGGTGCTTTTAAAAAGAATCATGTCTTTCATGCTTGAGTGTGCTTGTGGAGTGGTAGGTGAGTATGCTCTCACTTGGTGAAAACCTTGTGATCAGAAAACCAGACCCATTCTTTTTTGTTAATTTACCCTTCACGATTCGGTATATCGAAGTATCCTCTCCCCTTGCGCATTCGTGCGATCCTGGGTGTAAGAGAAACGGTTACCGACTCTAGAACTTGGGCCTGTTCTGGTGGGAAAAAGTACTCACCCCAGGACGACTCAGACCGGTAGCACCCTGACACCGAGGGACTTCCAGCCGGTATAGAAAAGTGGGTTCTTGGGGAAAGCCCAAGAATCACGAGCGTGGTTCCGACGAGATGGATCCGAAAGGGGACTCTCGCCGCATGGATCACGCCCCACGAACGGAATGCCCGAATTAAACACCTCTTGTCTTAGTGTCCAACCGTTCTATTGGTTGCTTGATATAGTGCAGGGTACAGTATCATGCCCGAAGATTACTCACTACTGATCCCCTTGAGTAGAGATAGCAATTCTTGGGATGTCACTACCCAATGAATCCGAATTTGGTGTGCTCGAATGACGTTAATGAGCCGTGGAGGGGAGCCAATGCCACCAAATTCTAAGCTATCCGCTCTCGAGAAGGAAAGGTGTTCATCACCAATCCGGGGTATAACTGGTGGGCTATATCAAGTATACAAACCCAAGGCCTAGTGGCCTTTCTAGGATTGTGCTTATCTCATGTGTGTTTGGTTATCCCTTAAAACGCTGTGTTTGTCAAGTGCATTCTGGTTTTGTCACAGTCCAAACAAAACAGTAATCAAACAGATCAAAAACTTCCATCAACATACCACGAAAATCACTTTGAAACAAAACTGTCATATCTGTCGAACCGCAACAGACATTCTGAAACGCAACTGCTCTGATAAACCGCATCTGAAACTCTAAACAACGCATCTGTATGCGTCGCGACGCATCTGCTAACCCGAAAGCCGCATCTGTTAAACCGCGACGCATGTGACAGTCAGAAACCCGCAAGTGAAAAACTGAACCGCAGTTGCTTAACGCGACGCAATTGCCAAACTGAGACGCATCTGCCTGTCAAAATTTTCAATTACACAGTCAAAACCAGAGACCTCCAAACTGTCAACCATTTGTCAAACTCCGTCATCAGAAGGATTCTGCCAGAAAACCAATTTGAAATTGCTCAAAGTCTTGTCCCTTAGCTTGCATTGACCACCTTAGGTTTCATACCTCACCCCATTTAGTATCATACATTCAGCATTACATTGTCCCTAGGCTCATATCTTGCATACTTAGGAGTAGGCAAATCTCAAGCACCCCTTAGCAAAATCATTGTTTTCGAAATTAGACCCTTTTGGACCAAGTCATCAAACATCCTTTTAGTCATTGTCCTCTTTGGTGAGATTTCTTCCAACTCAAAAGTCTAGTTAGGAAGACTCATTAGTCATCTTGTCAATTTGTCATTAATAACAAAGTCCTCTAGCAGTCCACATCGAAAACAAAGTTCAAGCTTAGAAGTGCTTAGATAGCCTCATTTTACATTGCATCCACATTGCATACCTTACTCACAAAAATCCAAAAAAAAAAAATAGTGGTCATTTTAGTCGTCAATTTGAACCTTAGACTTCACCTAGTGTCATACTTGCATTTAGTGGACATCCCCTTTGAGCAAGCTCATTTATGGTCGAAACCAGACTTCAAAAGCAAAAAAGACAAATGGAAAACTTCATGCCAGATCCCAACAGTCCTCCACATGACTCAAACTGGACCGCGAATGATCCCTTTACCAATCTAGACAATCAACCTCTAGTGACAACACAATCCTTACCTAACAACTCATTCGAGCGCTACATGCAAAGAGATGAAAATGGTCAACTCCTTCAAGAACACATAGAAGCATTGACACAAGACCCAGAGGCCTACCAGTTGGCTGAAACAATAGCACGTCACGATAGGGACAGATTCGTAGCTATGCTCTTGAGTGAAGGAGCTAGGTTACCACCAGGATTTGACATTAACACATTACATGATCCTAATGCCAACAATGTTCACAACATCTCACACAGTGGTCAAGTTCTAAATACTACAAGCAACATCCCTTTTGGCACAACGACATTGCATACCACATCCAACATCCCAAACATCTCCAATACAATAAACGCTACATCTATTGGGGGATCACAGTCATCCACAACATCCACAACACTACCCCAATTAAATACAACCTCTCTTGGTTCCGTGACATCATCGGCAAATCATTCCAATCCTCCTGTTATCCCAACAGCAAATACCACAGGGGCATCATCAAGTCATCACAACTCCCCCTTGACAACTACATCTACTACCATGAACACAACCTCAACAAACGCATTCAGTAGCAGTTCACAACATCCTTTGGGAGGACCCACAGGACGTATCTTCATACAAGGACAACAACAAAACGTTAACACGACAACACAGTCAAACGTCACTACCTCCCAAGGTACAACTGCCAATGTGCCCCTTGTGCAAAATCAGCAATTCACACAAAGTGGCCAACTGACTCAACCCATGACATCGTTAGTACATCATAACATTCCTGGTCACAACATCCCCCAAATAATGACACGCATAGCTGGGGGACATATTCCAACATACTCATCCAACGTTCACACTCATCAACATGCACCTAGTCACAACTTTCAATACCAACAACACACATCATACGTACCACAACAACCCATACCGCCACAATACACCTATACTCACGCAAGAACACCTGGTGTACCAGGCAATCCAACGTATGGACATGTCAATGACCCCACCATAGATGAACTCAAAGCAACAGTGCGGGATATGGCGAAGCAAATGCAAAACATGCTCATTACGGGTGGGAAATCCGAAATATCATATGACTTGGACGTATACCCATTCGACACAAACTTACGTATGCCTGCATTTCCGCCAGGATATGTGTCACCCAACTTCACTAAATACAAAGGCAAAACAAATCCCATTGAACATCTTCGCGAATTCGCAACTAACTGTATGGATATCGCCTACGAACCCACATACCTGATGAGACTCTTTTCCAAAAGTTTGGCGGGTCAAGCCCTTGAATGGTTTTCAACACAAAAAGATATCCAATCATGGGATGAGCTCAAAAGGAGGTTCCTAAAAAATTACGCATACAATATTGACATGGACACCTCTATCACTAGCTTGTGCAATCTCACACAAGAAGAGTCGGGTGAGACATTTATCCCGTTCTTCCAAAAATGGAGAAGCCTCGCTAGTCGATGTCACATTGACATTCCTGAAAGGGAAAAGGTCGACATGTTTGTCCAAACACTTCTAGGGCCCCTCAAATTCGCATTGCAAATACATTGTTGCACAACCTTCACAGAATTAGTGGAAAAGGGGGTCCAAATTGAGAAAGCCCTTATCGCAAAGGGAGAACTGAAGTATGGCTCCAAAAATACAAACACCAACACACCCGCTGACAAAAACAAATATTGGGTCAAGAATAAACATGTCACAAACGATGGTGTTGTAGACGCCAAGACTGCAAGTCCCGTATTGGCTCTGAAAGGGGTACAACAACAAAATAGACCAACAACGACATCGACACCTCCCCCCAATACTCCTTCGAACAATCAAAATGGTCAAAACCGTCAAGGACAATATCGTCAACCAAGACAATTCCCTAGGGGTCGCACATACACCAATTTAGGTGAACCCATTGCAGACGTCCTCAAGAAATGCATTCAACACGGGGTCATCACACTTCCGGAAATAAAACCTTATGACCCCGGACAATTCAAACCAGCATGGTGGGATGACAACGCAATTTGCGAATACCATCGGGTCAAAGGGCATACAACCTCCAACTGTAGACAACTGAAAAACGTAATTCAAGACCTTATTGACAATCACACTATCGAAGTAGGTGGATCGCAATTCAATTCCAACTCGGATCATACTATACACAAGAATCCACTGCAGGATCATGGTCCCCATAATGCTTCCACTTCAGCTAACTTCACCCGAGCCAAGTACGATTACTCTGGGGGACCAATAATAAATAATGTTAGAACAGACGAGGAATACATCCACACCATCACGATCAAGAGAGCACCACAGTGCAATGCTACTACGCGAAGTGGCAAGGTCACTATACCCAATCCGCCTCCCCCTAGACAAGCCAAGATTATTATAGGAGGCCCATCTGCTAAGCAATCACAACCAGCTCCATCAGCTAAACAACCAAAACCTGTCTCAACCCCACAACCGGGAAAACCGAAAAGTCAGTTCAATCTCATTGACCAACTAGGAAAGACTCCTGCGCAAATATCTATCCTTGAGCTGCTTCGCATTTCTCCCGCACACAAAGAAATCCTGGATAAAACTCTCTTAGAGTCGTCGGTCCCAAAGGACATCGATGTCAATCAGTTTGAAACTATGGTGGGATATCTCACCACGCCGCACCATGTCACCTTCTCAGATCAGGATTACTCATCATCAAAAACCAATCACAATGATGCGTTACACATAGAAGTTTTTGTTCACAAGCACAAGGTTAGACGGGTTTTAATAGATGGTGGAGCAGGGTTGAATATATGCTCCCTTAAACTGGTTAAGGCTCTTGGATTCTCTGATGCATGTGTAGACCCAACAAAAAGCATAGTGATCAAAGCATATGATGACGAGGAACGCTCTTCGCGAGGTGTTATCTCTCTCCCTATCAGAGTGGGACCACTCATTGTCGACACAACTTGCCAGGTCCTGGATTTAGAACTACCATATAACATTTTACTTGGCCGTCCATGGATCCACGCTTTGAAAGCCGTTCCGTCAACTTACCACCAATGCCTCAAGTTCCCTTTTGACGGTACAGAAATCACCATATACGGAGACCCCGACCCTTTCCAATATTGTACCAATTTAAGGGGTGTCTCTGAAAACCAAGTACCTATTAACCGGGAAGCACCTGGCTCCTCGTCCAAATACATCGACCCTTCCATGCTCGGGTCATCTTCCACATCCACTCCATCCACGTCTTCGGACGTATCACAACCCTCCACCAACCTTAAGCCCGAATCAACTGATAAAATCCAGGACCTCGGCTGCGGAGAGTTCAAACTAAATACAGCATACAGCATAACTACAATACCTACTCCTCCAAAGATATATGGTCGACCATGTTTCAGAATGGAACCGCAAGAAACATTCAAAGTTCCACCGAATACAGTCTTCATCAAGTGGGGAGACATGAGTGATGAAGATCTTACCGACATCACAGGATGGATCTACAAGGACACAGTCTCACTACCTCCACTACCAGTCCAGAAATATGGCAAGGGTTACAATATCATGAAGGCTAAAGGCTACGATGGTACTAGTGGCCTTGGCAAAAATAAAACTGGTCGAAGAGAACCCATAGAAACTTTCCAAATTCCGAAGTATCTTGGACTAGGGTTTAGATCACTCGAGGATGACGATCGACGTACCCATGAACTTCCTAATGAGCGAATACATGCTTCTGAAAGTGTTGAGACTACTGGGGAATACCTAACTGAAACAGACTCTCACGAGTGGGAATTTGGTTCCGAACGATCCCTAAGTGACTGTTGTCTTGATGACTTGTTTGTCGAACCAGGGGAATTGACCTCTGAACAACGATTTTGGCAAACATTCAAAATTGAGCAGGCACCAAACAGTCAAAACCCCACTACCATGTCTCATGACACGCAACAGCCACCATCCGAACCCCCTCAGTCTAATCTATCCGAAGTATCAGATGACATTGATAACCAGGGCTCTCAAACCTTCACCCCTTATTATGATAACGAACATGACACTAGTGAAGGAGAATACTGGATAGAGTCCGATGTCGAGTTGGACGATGATAACCTCATCTACAACATCAACGCATCCATTTGTATGCTATCGGCATCCTCACCCGAATTCACTAGCCTTGACGATGGCATTTCCTTAGTCTATCCTGAACTAGTCGATTGGGACCAACAAGGACCACCAGTTCTAGACACGTTCCAAAATGATGAAGCCATTGCTGAATTCATGGGATTACGTGAAGGCATACCAAGTGGCGATCACAAATCAGGATTTGCTATTGATCTAGACTGCACGGCATACTTCGGTGAGATGGTTCAGTCCTCTAGTCGCAAAAGTAAAAATAAAGTAAAAAATGAAACGTCTCTAGGTGAAAACCGAAAGGCACCTCTTGACGGTAAAATAGTAAAAACAAAGGACGTATCTGCGGGTGAAAACCTCTCGGAGGCGCCCAAAGATGGAGGACTGGACTTTCTCCCCGTGCAACAGGAGAGATCGGCCATGCTTGTTGAGGACACCATAGAGGATAACATTTCGACTCCAGAAGACCCCAAGATGGTCCTATTTGCGGCATCATTGACTGATGAAGAGAAACCGGAATTTCATAAATTCTTTGCAGAACGGAAAATAAACTTTGCATGGTCCTACACCGACATGCCAGGATTGGACCCCAAACTGGTTCTACATCATCTGCCACTAGTACCCAATGCTAAACCAGTCAAGCAGAAGTTGCGCAAAATGCACCCACAAGTTGCTCTATTGGTTAAGGCAGAGTTAAAGAAATTACTGGATGCCGGATTCATAAGGTCTATAGATTATGCTGAATGGATTTCCAACCTAGTACCGGTGACAAAGCCAAATGGACTAATTCGGGTATGTACAGATTTCCGGGACCTAAACAAAGCATGTCCAAAGGATGACTTTCCTTTGCCCAACATTGACATCATAGTCGATTTAACTGCAGGACACGAGATGCTATCCCTTATGGATGGTTTCTCTGGTTATAATCAAATCCGCATTGCTCCTGAGGACCAACACAAAACAGCATTTACTTGCCCATGGGGTACATACTGTTGGAACGTCATGCCTTTCGGTCTCAAAAATGCAGGTGCCACATACCAAAGGGCTATGACTACGATCTTCCATGATATGATGCACAATATAATGGAAGACTATGTAGATGACTTATTGGCCAAATCAACAACAAGGAAAGATCATTTGAAGGTACTTGACAAAATTTTCAAGAGACTAGAAGAGTACAAGGTTCGGTTGAACCCTAAGAAATGTGTTTTTGGGGTCACGTCAGGTAAGCTATTGGGGTACATAGTTTCCCGAAGAGGCATAGAGGTCGATCCGGCCAAGGTTAAAGCAATCATAGACATGCCTCCACCCAGAGGGATCAGTGAACTCAGAACCCTACAAGGCAGAGTGCAATCTATTCGCCGCTTCATAGCTCAATTGGCAGATAAGTGCCACCCATTCCAGTATTTGTTACGCAAAGGTGTCCCCTTTGTATGGACAGATAAATGTCAACAGGCCTTCCAGCAAATTAAAGATTACCTGCTATCACCGCCAGTCCTCATGTCGCCTATTCATGGAAAGCCATTAATTCTATACATCTCAACCACTAGTTCAGCACTGGGGGCATTACTGGCTCAAAATGATCATGAAGGGAAAGAAAGAGCAGTCTACTACATCAGCCGCACACTGATCGGTTACGAGCTGAATTACACATACATTGAACGTGCATGCCTCGCAGTTGTCTTTGCAGCCCAAAAACTAAGGCATTACATGCTCAATCATCAGACACAACTAGTTGCCAAAATTGACCCATTGAAATACCTATTAAGTCGAGCAGCGTTAACAGGCCGATTGGCAAAATGGGTCATGATCCTAAGTGAGTATGACATACAGTATGTTGAACGCAAGGCGATAAAAGGGCAAGTAATAGCAGATCAACTGGCAGATGCGCCAATGCAAGCCTCTCATCCATTGGTAACTGACTTTCCTGACGAATCCATTTTTCACACGGAACCAGCAACACCATGGAAACTGTATTTTGATGGGTCCCACACTGGTCATGGCTCAGGGGCTGGAATCTTGTTCATCACACCACAAGGGGATTCAATTCCTAAGTCATTTCGAATTGCTTTCCCTTGCACAAACAACATTGCCGAATACGAAGCACTAGTTACAGGTCTCAAGCTGGCAATCAAATGGAAAATTCAGACATTGCTTGTATTCGGGGATTCCCAGCTGGTAATCAAACAAGTGAATGGTGACTATGAAACAAAGGATGAGAAGTTGCTTCCTTACAAGAGGATGGTGGACAGTTTCCTAACATACTTCCAATCAGTGTCTTTTGAACAAATCCCCAGGGTACAGAATAAGGCAGCAGACGCAATGGCTACTATTAGTTCTCTCTTGGACATCCCTAAAAATGTGTCGCAATTTGAGTTCCTAGTAGAACAGCTGTTGATACCAGCATATGATATCCCAGAGTCGGAAATGGTTTGTGAACTTGTTGGTCCCCACTCTCCTTGGTATCAGGACATTTATGACTATCTAAAGACTCACACCCTTCCATCGAACCTATCCAATAACCAAAGGAAGTCCTTCATTAGAAAATCTGCAAGGTATGCCATTATCAGTGACACCCTATACCGCCGTAGTTTCGACAGTACCCTCCTTAGATGTCTTGACACCGATGAAGCATGTACGACCTTACGAGAAGTACACGACGGTATATGCGGATCTCATTCGAGTGGTCCTACTCTGGCTAAGAAACTAACGAGACTTGGATATTATTGGCCGACAATGGAAACAGATGCAATAGAATATGTCAGAACCTGTCGCAAGTGTCAGATCCATAGTGATTTGGTCCATGCCCCAGCACAGGAACTTCGGCCAATCACTTCTCCGTGGCCCTTCGCTCAATGGGGACTCGACCTCGTGGGTAAGATCCATCCAACCTCCTCCAACGGCCATAAATTCATTATCACCGCCACTGAGTATTTCACAAAGTGGATCGAAGCCATTCCATTGACATACATTACAGGCAAACAAATATCAAAGTTTATCCTCAATTACATCATTTGCCGGTATGGCCTCCCACAGTCCATCATCACTGACAACGGACGTCCGTTCAAAAACCAAGACGTACGTGAGTTATGTGAGCGATTCCATATCCAACACCACTTTTCATCCCCATACTACCCCCAAGGAAACGGCCAAGCTGAGGCGTCGAATAAAACCATTATCAAGATCCTTAAAAAGACTGTCAATGACGCTGGCCGCGATTGGCACATACAACTTAACCCTGCTCTGTGGGCTTACCGAACTAGCATTCGTACGCCTACAGGAGCTACCCCATTCGCCCTGGTTTTTGGCGCGGAAGCCATCTTACCCATTGAGGTCGAAATTCCTTCACTACGGGTCTCTTTGAAGGGTCTAGCTAATGAAGAGGAATACCGACAATCACGCTTGCACGAGCTGGAAATGCTGGACGAAAGAAGACAAAACTCACTGAATCACCTCCAGGCATATCAAAACCGCCTTTGTCGCAGCTACAATAAAAAGGTCATGGTCAGAAAGTTCGATATTGGCGACCTGGTTCTCATGCAGAACCCTAAGAACCAAGCAGACAGAGAAAAGCCAGGCAAGTTTGAACCAAACTGGTTGGGTCCATATATCATCATATCTTCTTTTGGTTCTGGAGCATATCAACTGGCAACTCCAGATGGGGAACAATTGACTGAACCCATCAACAGTTTACACCTCCGAAAGTTCTACGCATAGCATCAGAGGACAAAGCTGGAGGACCCTAAAATACAAAAAAATGAAAAATGGAGAAAAAATCGTCACCTTGATGAAAACCTGGCAAACAGGCGTCTTGGTGACACCAAAAAAATCAAAAAATCACAAAAATAGTAAAAAGAAAAATAATTCGTCCAATTGTGAAAACCTGGCAAACAGGCGCTTTGGACAAGTACCATGGTGAAAACTTGGCAAACAGGCGCCATGCGTAATCAATCATTGCTCTGCCATCTATTGTCGCTTGGTCTAAACTTGGCTTAGGATGAAAGCTATCTTCGCCATTATTCCGCAAGTCACCATCACATCCTACTCTACCTGTCCTAGTGGATGAACGATTGACATCAAGTCCTGACGACTATTTGTCCAGTAACTCAACAGCATCCTATCCGTATCCCTTGCAAATGGCTAAGTCTTAAACCTAACTGGGGGCACAATGTTTATCATGCGACTGCAGTGGATGACACGTGAGATCAAAAACATCATAAAATGTCCTGAAAAAAGACAAAAACATCATAAAATGTCCTGAAAAAAGACAAAAACATCACAAAATGTCCTGAAAAAAGACAAAAACATCATAAAATGTCCTGAAAAAAGACAAAAACATCACAAAATGTCCTGAAAAAAGACAAAAAAATCATAAAACGTCCTGAAGAAAACCAAACAAAACAGTCGACCACGCAAGGCACACAAGTGCACTGTCATCTCTAGTCCAAGTCAATCAAGTCAATAAGTCCATGTCATTGTCCGAACTACGTTGTCTCTGCGCATTTGCTACGTAGGCAAGACTCATACTTGAGTCCCCGAGACATTAGGTCAGTCCTATTAGGTTTGTCAAAATAAATCATGGCGTAATCTTTGCTCATCAAGACAATGTCATTTGGTCGTGTCGAACTACGAGGTCTCTGAGTGTATGACGTAGGCAAGGCCATCTATCGATGAGCCCCCGAGGCCGCACTAGGTCAGTCCATTAGGGTTCATGACACTAAAATGGCACACACGTCAAAAATCTTCAATCAATCTTCAGATAGGAAAACTCCTGAAACAAAGTAAAGCAATCCTTTACTCAACATGACACTCGCATCATGACAATATCGGCATCTAATCAAACACAAGTCAACCTCGGTCACAACAAGTCAACCTCAGTCAAACATAAGTCAAAGCAAGTCAAATCATTATAACCGGTCAAACTGTCAAATTTTGGTTAGTCTTCAGATGAGTCCTTCTGAAAGATAACCTCTGTCATTTACGCCTTAGGATGTGTCCTTCCTAGGCGTCGTCATCGCCATTTCGGCCTTTCGAGCGATCCTCTTGACATCTAAGGATCACTCTTCCTGACATTAGCATTCTTCAGATGAGTCCTTCTGAAGAACCAACTCTGTCCTTTATGCTTTAGGATGTGTCCTTCCTAAGCATCGTCATTATTTTGAGGGATCCCTTACGACCATTAGGGATCAAATCCTCCCGACATTCGGCATCATTCAGGATGTGTCCTTCCTGAATTCACCAAGTCTCGACATTTTCAAGGTCATCAAAACTTTAAACAATCAGACATCTTGACATCGTCAAACATGACAATGGCTACCCAGATGCACTTGACAAACACTTGGCAACTGTCTTTTCATCTCTTATCATGTTATTAGTTTTTCAGCGAGATCCCACTAAGCAGGATTTAGAGAAGCAGCGATGTAGCATGACAATTGACACGCATGACTACTAGCTTCTCAGCGAGATCCTGATCTTGGGATTTAGAAAAGCAACGACATATCATGATAGAGACTTTATTTTTGTAATTTGGCAATCATGTCACTAGTTTCTCAAGGATGTCCTGGAAACAGGATTTAGAGAAGCAACGACGTTTCCTGATCTGTCATTGTCTTTTTCTGCCTGTGGTTGATTATGACAACAAGACTGGGGCAAGCACGCTCCTAGTATGAGTCATACTCATCCTTGTCTGTGACTGTTTTGTCTTGGGTAATGGTGCGACCTTGCACACCTAGATCTACGTCATATCTTGGTGTTTGTTGACCATTACGACAGTTTGCCCAATGATGATTAAAGAGCAACGGATATTAAAAGTCCTAGGGTAAGGTTTTGAAGGATTTGTATCTTCTCATAGGTCTCATATCTTCTCCTCTTTGGTCTGGTCATCTTCTCTCGTCAGTCCCACCATCTTCTCTCGTCCATCCTGCGATGATATCCTGTGTCATTCAAAAACAAACGCAAGTGCATACATGATATATCCATTGCATTAGGTCCATACATACATATCCATGGCATTAAATAGTATCATACATGGCATTACATCATATACATAATCACAAACATGGCATTAACATAATCATCATCATTGCATCTTTTACATAAAGGTATCATGCACATCATTAACATAAGCATATGAATAGTGCATCATCATGGCATCAACAAACAAATCACCACATAGACATCATAATACATAAATGGCATCATAAATTAAGCATCATATATCATACACACATAATGCATAGAACATCACATAACACATATAGGTCGCATCAAAACTGCATCATCATATAAATCTCATCTCAAAAATATGCAATGTCACAGGATAGAGTCAATGGATATCCCAAAAATGGAGCTCGCAGGCTCAACAATAAACATAATGTGTCCAAATACAAATATGCCCCTAGGGTAGGCTCTCATCATCCCCTCGGGGTGAAGAATGTGGTGGTGGCCGAGGCCCTGTCACTGGCTCTGAAACAATGGACGGTCCTGTAGTGCCCTGTGGCTGTGAGGATGAGGGAACTGCGAATGAGGGCATCATCTCAACAGTAGTAAACACCTGTGAGGTCACTGCTGCTGGACTCTGAAAAGCGGTAGGATCTGTCACTGGTGGCTGACCCTGTACTGACCTCTGAGCTGAACCGATAGAACCCTGACTGTGTCCTGAATGATGACTCGAAGTATGCCTGCGGGAGTGATGTGATCTGTGGCCTGATGTGTGTCCTGTGGAAGTCGACCCTCCGACACTGCTGTGGCTCCTGGTACCACTGCCACTACCCGACCGGTGTCCACTGCCTGTCCTCGTCTGTGATCGAGACAGGGTAGGATCTCGCTGCTCTGGTGGCACTGCCTGCTCATATAAAGTCCTGTACTGACCTAGCCTCGTGCTCACCCTGGCCAACTCCCGAGCCATGTCCCCTATGGGTCCTGAACATAGGGCCGCAAACTCTGTGCACCATCGCGCTGAATCCTGCTCGCGGATCACCGCCTGATCCCGCTCCACACGGGCTACCTCTAGTGCTGACTGTAAGGATCTCACCTGTGCCTGGCTGGCATCTAACCTCTGCTGCAGATCGGCCACTCGCTGATCAACCGTCGCATCCGGTGGCAACTCTGAAGATGGTATCTCCTCCTCACCCTCCACCATCTGCCATCTGAGGACTCTCTCTGCCTCACCTATGGCCTCATCCTCATCATCATCATCCTCATCCTCCTCTCCTGCCACCTCCGTCTCCTGTCTCTCCACCTCCATCTCCTGTCTCTCCCCCTCCGCCTCCTCCTCCTGCCACATCCACCTCTGGGGCCCTGACATCCTCCTCCTGTCTCTCCCCCTCCGCCTCCTCCCGTCCCCCCACCTCTGGCTCCCCCTCCTATCTCCCCTCACCTCTATCTCCTGTCTGGGCTGCTCCTCCATATCCCCCTCCTCACCAACCTCGGGGATAGCATCTAATGCTACCCTCGCCATGCGCTGTCGCACCCTGCGACCTGGTACCTGTCCGTCCCGCCGTCGCCTCCTGCCATCTCCTCCGTCATCTCCACCTCGACCTCCGTCTCCACCACGGCCCCCGTCTCCACCTCGACCTCCATCATCACCCCGACCTCCGTCTCCACCTCGTCCTCCATCATCACCCCTGCCTCCGTCCCTCCCTCCATCACCACCCCTCCCTCCATCTCCATCCCTGCCCCTGCCTCTGCCTCTGCCTCTGCCCCCATCTCTGCCTCTGCCCCCTCGTCTGGCTCGCGGTACTCTGGAATCACTGACCGCCTGTCAACTGGTGCTGGCCCGTCAGGATCTGTCAATGGTACAGGTCGGCGTGCATGCCACCATAGATCATAGGCTGGTGTGGTACCTGGATCTGCTGCCCCACCTCTCCAACCCCAGGCCTGGGCTACTAACCCGTCAATCTGCTGTGTCGCGAAGGCCACTGGGATGGCCGGCCCCCATTCATACTCTCTAGACGATCATGCATACTCTGCCGTCCCCATGGGTACATCCTGCTGCTCCCCGAACTGTCTCAGTACACGCTGTGGCAGATACATCTCAATAATCAGCGACGTCTGTACTGTCCTGCCAATCAGGTATCGATACTGCCTGCAAAAACTGAGATGCTCGTCCTCATCATCCCATACCTCACAATCCCTGTAGGGTCTCCAGATGAAGGTCACCATGGTATCAATCCGATGCCGCCACCACCCTGTCTCACCCATACGGTTCTGCTGTAATGCGTCGGCATAGTAGTAGGAGTAAGGCATCCCCGCGGCCAGCTGTGGTCTGTCGATAGGAGGGCGGAATATGGCAATACGCTCCCATGCCCAGATCATCATCAGTGTGGTCCCACGGGAGATACTCTCTCCTCTCCTGTACACAACGTCATGCAGCTGATGATAAAGTGTCCCCAGCAAACAAGGACCCCATGCATAAACTGTCCTATCTCGTCGCATGCTGACCATGACATCCCCCCAGCCAATCGGAAATTCGTGTCCTCGTCGGTCTGGAACCAAGATGCCACCAATCAGAGTCGCCAAGAATGCATCAAAGCGACTGTAATGCTCCGCTAGGAAATCCCAATGGATCTCGTAACCCTCAATGCCGAGTCCGGCACCCTGATCCTGGTAGTACGCACGGAAGGTCTGCTCGCCATGACGATGGTCGTAGACAATCCACTCCCCTCGAATCGGAATCCGGAGAATACGGTAGACGTCCTCCAAAGTAATCATAGCCTCACCTGTCGGCAGGTGAAAGGAACAGGTCTCTGAATGCCATCTCTCGCACAGCGCCGTCAGTAAACCCCTGTTCGCCCGAATGGCGGGCATGAATGCAACATGGAATAAGCCGAGTCTCATCAGTCGTCGCCGCTCTCGCGGGCCTAGCTGATCGCCAAACCGAAAGGTCCTCGGTCTGCTCTCCCTCGTGTAAATAGGGGCAAGCTGCCTCTGCAAAAAGACGAACACGGCATCAGCACCTTTTTTGGACAACAGTGACCGTCATAGACAATAACTTAGGGCATGAAGGCATTAAAACAAGTTTAAGAAAGAAAACAGGCAAATGCGTCATAAAAATGCAATTGCGTCGCAAAAAGGCAAATGCATCGTTCAAAAAATCAAATGCGTTACAACAAATCAAATGAGTCGCTATATTTCATTTGCGTCGCGAATTTAGGCATTTGCGTTGTCATTTCGTGAATGCGGCGCGGCATTACACTTGCGGCATTCGAATAATCAGTTGCGTCGTATAATATCGATTGCGGCTTTCGGTGGGTCAAATGCGATGCGGTTAAGCACTTGCGTCGCACCAAAAATCGAATGCGGCGCGTACCGCCGGTGCGTTTCGTTTGTTCTTTGCACTTGCGTCGCGACGCATCAAATGCGGCGAACGCGAAGTCAATTGCGGCTTACGCGAACGCGTATGCGTCGCGGCGCATTCGTTCACTATCCTAGAAAGCATAAAAAAGCACGTAAATCAAAAAAATGACAAAGCAAGTTTAGTGTACATACCGCAGGTCCTGAGCCCTCTGGCCGTCTGAAGGTCCTCACGATCTCTCCGCGGTGCTCTGTCACTGGAATCACCATCGTCGCTGCTGCGCCTTTTGCTCTGAGCTCTCAAGATTTACAAGGTGAATAGTGAAAGTGAATTGACTTTTACCCCTTTGACCATCTATTTATAGGGTGAAAGTGACATTTTTTTTAACTGCAGTTAATACTGGAGGCTCATTTCCGCGCCTTTGACCTCTCCGTACGTTGCTTTAAACATGTCAGAATTTGAAACCGACTGCGCCGCTGTTTTTCTGACCACCAAATTGATTTATCGGGACCTTTTGCAAATTTTTCTGGCGCCGACCCAAAATTTGAAAATTTCCCGAGGGGGCAAGAATACTCCGTACCTTCACTGGGGCATATTTTGACTTAATTTTCTTTGTCACAATACGACAAGCGACATTATGACAAAGAGGGGCAAAATGTAGACACCTAAAAATGACCTAGGCCTGCAAGCTTCATTTTTACCACTTTCGTCCTAGCATAATTAAGCTATTTAATTATGTCCTTGGTCCACATTCGACTATTGATTAAATAATTCATAATTATTTAATTAATTCATGTCATTTGTTCCTCCTTGATTATTAAATAAATAAATATTATTTATTTATTTAATACATCACTAATTATCTAAAGTCTTCCTTTGATTAAATAAATTTCATAATTTATTTAATTTCCCCTTACCATTTATGTCTTCTTGATTAATTAAATAAATTTTATTTATTTAATTACGTCACTAATTAAGTCCCCTTTTTCTAAAAAATTAAATAAATTCTTATTTATTTAATTCTGTCTATTTTCCACTATAATTAAATAATTTATTTAATTATTTAAATATTCATTAGCTTTTTCTCCCATTAAAATTAAATAAATTTGATTTATTTAATTTAGCCATTCTCTTGAATTTTGAATTAAAATCATTATTTAATTTCAAAATAATTCTTTTATCACATTCCTCCATAATTAAATAATATCTTTATTATTTAATTACTTGCTAGTTATCTGGAGTAAATAAATCTTATTATTTAATTTCTCCAGCAACCTCTTTGTCCGTGCCAGCCTTATCTTCCAATTTAATTCTTGACTTTTGACTTCTCATTTATTTTCGACCGTTGATTGAATTATTCAATCTCCACCCTTCATTCTTACCTGTTGCCCTAATTTTGACCTAACCCTAATGCACACAGCAACATTCAATCTTAAGCATTGATCTTAGGGTTCCTGTCATCTTTTCATCCTGGCCACACGTTCAAAATTGCAATTTTTATAAAACGGCAATTTTGACCTCATTTGGATCTCCCTCTCAGTCTTTAGCTCTCTTTGACTTGACTTCTTGCACTCTTAGTCTATGTCAACTTGCTGTCAACTTAGGTCATAGTCATTAACAGTCATAGTCATTTTAGCTCATTGTAGGGTTGTTTTTATTTTCTGCAAATCCTTCAACACTTGCATAGGGCTTAGTCTTTAGTCATAGTTGCTCATAAATCTGAGGGCATTGTTATTTATCTGCAAGCTAGGAGGTGTAACAGAGATTAATCATGGAAGGTGGAGACATAGGGTAACACTATCCCTTTTGTCTTCACCTCACTTCCATTGTGCTTTGTTATTTTCATAGGAATTTTGATTGTTATTGTGCTAACCCCCAATAATAAATTTTAGGATTTTCCCTTGATTACACTGCCTGTTCCTAGTACTCCTTCCCACACGACTATCTAGGATTTCTTCAATCTCCTCCTTTTCTGAAGTAGGTGCTAGAATCCCACACTGTTCCATCGTTGGTACTTCCTCTGTGCCACCTTCATGATACTCTGTCAAATCTGAAATGTTGAACACAGGGGAAATGTTGAATCCATCTGGAAACTCTACCT
The DNA here is from genome assembly GCA_007258455.2 of Sequoia sempervirens. Classification (NCBI taxonomy): domain Eukaryota; kingdom Viridiplantae; phylum Streptophyta; class Pinopsida; order Cupressales; family Cupressaceae; genus Sequoia; species Sequoia sempervirens. The sequence goes on along the minus strand of VDFB02026320.1, from coordinate 44,284,637 downwards.
CATATGCATTCCCTGAATCATGCCTCTTCAAAATTTTAGAGGGACCAAACTTCTTCATCTTCAATTTGTTATATGTGCCCACTGGAAACCTTTCTTTCCTCAAGTGGACCATCACTTCATCACCAATCTGAAACTCCTTATACCTCCTCTTCTGATCTGCCTTAGCCTTATACTGCATATTCATCTTGTTAATATGTTCTCTTACCTTCTCATGTATATCCTTGATGTGTACTACAAAATCTTCGGTTTCAACACTTATTTTATTCTCTTGGTCCATCTTCCTCAATTCTGGAGCTGTTCTGGGCCTACCTCCATACACAATCTGGAATGGTGATCTACCAGTGCTTCTGTTGATAGAATTGTTGTAAGAAAATTCTGCTTGGGATAAGATCAAGTCCCATCCCTTGGGTTTATCTCCTACCAAACATCTCAGTAGGTTACCCAGACTCCTGTTAACAACCTCTGTTTGCCTATCTGTTTGTGGATGGTGTGAAGAACTGAACTTCAACTCTATCTTCAACTTCTTCCATAAGGTCCTCCAAAAGTACCCCACAAATTTAGTGTTACGATTTGAAACAATACTCTTTGGCAGACCATGTAGCCTCACCACCTCTTTGAAAAACAAGTCAACAATGTGGACTGCATCATGAGTCTTCTGACATGGAATGAAATGTGCCATCTTTGAAAACCTATCAACCACCACAAAGACTGAATCATTCCCTCGTTGTGTCCTTGGCAAATCAAGAACAAAGTCCATACTTATATCCTCCCACGGCCTCTCTGGTACAGGTAAGGGCTGATATAAGCCTATATTCTAACTCACTCCTTTAGCCATCTGTCATACCCTGTAGCTTTGTACAAACTTCTTCATATCCTGTGACAACTGAGGCCAATAATAATGCTCACTGATAATGGCAATGGTCTTATCCCAACCAAAATGTCCTGCCATTCCTCCACTATACTTCTCCTTTATCAGGCTCTCCCTCATGAAACTCCTCGGGATACACAATTGACTTCCCTTAAATAACATGCCATCCTGGATTATGAAATCCAGCCACCTTGTCCTATCCACTGTAACAGGTTCCTTGCAAGCTTTCCAAGCCTCTGCAAAATCAAGATCTTCTACATACAGTGTCTTGAGTTCATTGAACCCAACCACTTCAATCTGCATCTTTGTCATCAATATATGCCTCCTACTTAAGGCATCTACAACCCTATTTGACTTCCCACTCATATGTTTCAAAACAAAGGTATAACTCTGCAAAAAATCTACCCATTTCATATGCCTCTGATTTAATTTTTCCTGACTATTTATGTACTGCAAGGCCTGATGATCAATATATAGAATAAATTCCTTTGGCAACAAATAATGTCTCCATTTCTTTAATGCTTGAACTATCACATAAAATTCTTGATCATATACATAATACTTTCTCTTGGCATCATTTAACTTTTCACTAAAATAGGCAATGGGCTTACCTTCTTGGCTCAACACTGCTCCAATGGCACAACCACTAGCATCAAATCCACCTGAAACACCTTGTTGAAATTTGGGAGGGCTAGAACAGGTTGCTTTGTCACCTTCGCTTCAATAGCTCAAAATTTTTTCGCTCCAATGCTCCACTTGAATTCTTTTCTATCCCCTCTCATTGTTTCAATCAGGGGTCCACAAATACTAAAGAAGTTTCTAATGAAATTTCTATAAAAACTAACCAAACCATGGAAAGATCTCACCTCGGTTAGGTAGTTCTTGGGGTAGGCCATTCGAATAGCCTTCACCTTCTGCGGGTCCATCTTGAGACCTTCTGTGGAGACAACAAACCCTAGTACACACTAACTCCTCTTCACAAAACTACACTTCTTCAGATTAATCAATAGTTTCTCTTCTCTTAACTTCTCAAAGACTCTCTGAATATGCATCGATGCTCATCCAACATCTTACGAAAATAAAAAATATCATCTAAATACACAATAAAAAAACTTCCCAGAAATTCTTTTAGTACCTCATTCATGAGCCGCATGAATGTGTTCGGTGCATTGGTTAGCCCAAAAGACATGACTAACCACTCGTACAGGCCCTCTTTTGTCTTGAAGGTAGTCTTCCATTCATCTCCCTCTCGAATCCGGATCTGGTGATATCCACTCTTCAGGTCAATCTTTGTGAAGTACTGAGCTCCACTCAAATAGTCCATCAGGTCATCCATCCTTGGCAGGGGAAATCTGTAATTGATTGCTATCTTGTTTATGGCTCAGGAATCTGTACACATCCTCCACTCCCCATCCTTCTTTGGTGCTAGTATTGTAGGTACTGCACATGGACTCAAACTCTTTCGTATCAAACCCTTTCTCAACAACTCTTGAACTTGTCTTTTCAACTCCTCATTTTCTACTGGAGTCATCCTATGAGCTGCCTTATTTGGAAAACTGGCTCCAGGAATCAAGTCAATCTGATGACTGATCTTCCTTATTGGTGGTAAACCCTCAGGTACATTATCAGAAACAATATCCTGAAACTCATCCAATATCCTAGAAAATTCTTCTAGAACCTTCTCACTATCCTCCTTACTCACTCTAGGAATCAATGCATAACACACACGCTCATGCTTCATACCTTCTAAAAATTTTCTTCCATCTACATAACAAATTCTAGCACTACTGCATACCTTTTCTTCAGTCTCCTTCAGGGGTTTCAACTTGTGACTAACCCCATCCTTTGTCAAGGAATAAGTAGTTTGCATGGCCATCATGTATAGTTCCTATCGAACTGCCATGGCCTCCTAACAATACATGTGACATGCATCCATGGGGATGATATCACAGAGTACCTCATCATGGTAGCTCCGATCTTGAACTTTACTAGGCATTGCTCATTGACCAAAACTTTGTGGTCTTTCTGCAACCAGGCAATCTGATACGGATGCGAGTGCCTTTCCCTCTTCAGCTTCAACTTTGTGACCATCTCTTCTAACACCAGATTATTAGTGCTCCCACCGTCAATAATGACATCACAACATTTTCCTTCACACTTGCACCTTGTGCAAAAAATTCTTCCTCTATTCTGTTCCTTTTCCTCAGTCACTAGGGCTCTCCTAATCACTAGGGCTCCCCTTTCAACATCATCTAATGTTCAAATTGGGCCTCCTCATCTGCATGCGCAACCCTTCCACAACCTTCTGCCTTTTGACTACCCTTCTTCCTGTTGTGGACATTCATAGGTTGATGCCCTTCTTCACCACATTGGAAACACGCCTTTGAAACCACCTCTTCCAGATTCTTTTTTCCATAGCTCCCTCATCCTACCTCTTTGATCACAACTGTTTTGATTACAAGGGCAGTGTTGTCATTCCTTTGGCTTTGGCTGTACCCACATCTTCACTTTTCTTTCATCATCATTTTGGCTTCCTGAAGGTCTTCCATTGCCCCTTTTGCTTTGACCTCCTCGTCCTTTTTGCTTGCCATCAAATCTTTTGTTTAGCTTCTCTTCCACCTTTAGAGAAAACTGATACACATCCTCAATGGTGGTCATTCGACTAGGCTTAACTCCTCAATGCTTGGTCATAACCCATTAAGATATCGGGCTACCTTCTCCTTTATTAGCCTCGTGTGACCCATTTTGATGATTATCTTGTGAAAATATTTAGTATATTCTTTCACAGATCTGCTTCCTTGCTTCAACCCTTGCAATTTCTTCAACATATCTAACTCGTAGTCCACTGGTATGAACTGCTTCTTTAGTTTCTCTACCATGCGATCCCATCTAGTGATCTTGCCTTTTCCTCTTCGATTTCTTTCCAACTGGACCTCTTTCCACCAAATACTGGCATGGCCCTTTAGTTTCATTTTCACAAACTTAACTCGATCTGGGTCCTCTATTTCCTCATACTCAAAATATTCTTCTAGCTCGTTGATCCAATCAATCAACTCTTCTAGGTTCAAACTTCTGGAATAACTGGGGACTTCTGCTTTGGGTCTTTTCCCGATCTTTGAAATGACCCTTATTAGCTGCATTTGGTCTTGATCAGTTGCTTCTTCTTCCTCTTCTACATCTGAACCTTCTTCCTCTCCTTCATCCTCACTTTCCTCCCTCAGGTTTAACCCTCTTCTCAACTGCTCTTGTAATGCATCAATCTGTCTCTGGAGGGCTACCAATGCATCTCTTCCACCATCATTTATGTTGCCTCAACCACCTCTGGCACCACCATGCCTACCAGGCATCACTCTTGGAGGAATCTTTCTTGACCTTGAACCACAACCACGGTCTTGGTGTGAACTGCCTCACAATCGGCAATCTGTCCACACGCTCAAGAAAACCTGGCTTTGATACCACTTGATGAGGGCACAACCCGAGACACAAAAAATAACCCACAAACAAGAGAATAATTTTATTATTCAGAAAATGGAGCTTCTTACATGTAGAGGATCTCAAATCCCCAAGTTCTACAACACATGCAAGTTACAAAAAGCTACAGAATAACCCTTTCGCAATATTCGAGCTTGTCCCTAAAAAGTTACCCAAAAATTAGAAACTCGCCCATAAATAGAGCTCCTCATAAGTTTGGAGCCAAAACAACATTCAAATTTGAGTTTAGGCGGTTTGGCACCAAAAATTACAACTTGAAGTTCAAATTTCAAAAGTACATTTGCAATTGTATCTTCTAGAAAGTGCACCAACTTCCCGGGGCCATAACTTTTGATCCGGGACTTCGATTCGTGAACCATTTGAACCATTGGAAAGGTCTCGAAGTCAATAACGCACTCAAAAGTTGCTATGCAAATTTTGGTAAGTTTCGAGGCCGATCCAGGAACTCTAAATGCCTCAAATCCAACTCGGAAGATTTTCAGATGCAAATCTGGGAAACTAAAACTGCAATATCTTTCAACCTAGGAATAGAAAATAAAAACCATAAATTAAGAATTTCATTATGATAAAAAGGGTATCCAAAAATGTAAAAACATCTAAAAACTGAGAAACTTGAAATTTAACTATTTTTGGGTGATGTAAGATTGCCCTTACACCACTGGATGCTCCTGCATCACTTCTTAGGGTCCCCTGATTGTCCCTTGCCAACCCAACTATCAACAAAGATTCTTGCACCAAGTCACTTGGTGCAACCTTGAAACACTTGCCTTAGCCCTTAATCCACCCTAAAGGCTACTAAACCTCCAATTCTTGAATTTAGTTTTACAGTGGTGTGGAGGTGCTTCTAAGGTTATCAATCCATCGTACTAAGTGTATAAGGGGTCCAACTAGCTCCATTTGCAGGCCACTTTCACCAAACCCTCATTTGGGCCTCAAAGACTACTAGCCCTAGGAGCCCTAATTAGGCCTCCTTCTCCAAGAAATTAGGTTAGTTCTCCAAGGTTTTCCAAGAACACCCCAATCTTTTCTTTGGATTCCTGGTTCATATGCCCACCTCTCAAGGATTTTGGGGGTCTTGGGTCACAACTGGCCATACAAAGCCCTGAGCTGAAAATGAGCAATACTAGGGTTTTTAAGCCCTTTCCTGGTTTACTGTAAACAGTCAAGTCCTTTCCTCACCAGATGGACTGTTGGAGCTTCCTCCTCCATGCTATGTCATGGAAAGACACTTATTTGTCTTCTCCAAGTAGTAATTGTCAAGAAACTGACACCCCTACAAATCAAGTGCTCTACGCTGAGGTCTTCCCTAGCCGGACTCTTCCTGGCTCGCCTAGGGTAAGACTTCCATAGTAACTCCTGCACTTTCAAAGACCCTAAACCCTACTATATGTACATCCATGGAGTCTAGTCATTGTTCCCAAAGGGCTGTACAATTTGTACGGTGGGAAAGTGAACTAACACTCCATTTTCACAAAACTATCTGGTTCAGACCAACAACAGAATGGAATCAAAACTATTTACAAACAATGCTTGAAATTGAACAAAGAACCTATCTAATGCCACACAATGCTTGAAAATAATTACTCTACACCCTACACAAATTATAGTGCCATGATCACTCTATTAAAACATCACTTCAATGCAAAAATCAGAAAATTCACTCTCAAACACAACTGCTTTTTCTTGAATTCACAAAACTTCAAAACATAACAAATGCTTCTAACCCCACTCCAATGCTGAGGCATTCCATAAATAGGGTCTCCAATTCAGTTATCCTCTTCTTGGTCGCTTGTATCTCCAATTTAGCAACATTTTCAAATACTTTGCAAGAATTTCTAAAAATCCAAGACCTCATTTTGAGCTAGAACCTAATAACACTTATTCTATGGTCAACATGAACTTCATCTGATCAAAACCAACAAGAATGCCACTAAGGCTCACTCACATACAAATGAACTAAATTTGATTTCTTAATTGTTCTAAACAAAGTTGTCCTAGACAAAATTTCTAAACAATCTATGGCAACCTATGGGTGCTCCTGCACCACATAGTAGGGGTTTTTTCTATGTTGGTAGTATAATTTCCTTTCCCCATTGCATCTTATTTTTGGCTTGCTCTAACTCCTTTGTCCCCTGTGCTCTCTGACTCTATTGCCCAATAGATATATGCACTGGTCCACACATTGAGTTCTGGGTTCCTTGATTTTCCCTTCACAGTCCTCATCCCCAATCAGAGCCAATGTTACCCTCTAAATTTTAAAACATGCAATTTTCCTTCCTTCAATTAAAATGGCCTCCATTTCATGCCTTTAATTCATTTGTAGTCACATTCCTCACAAGTTTTATAGCCTTTGTCACACAACCTTGTGTTTTCATAACCAAGTCATGAGGTTCAGAAGTTGCATAATAATTTGATGGCCTGATCCTTCTTTCTCCCCATCCTTGCCTTAACGATTGGTGTGTCAGAAGTTCTTGAAATCTTAGAACCCGCAACATGCAGTTCTATGGTTCATCTTTTTTGTGACCCCGTGACTTTCAAGCAATCTCCATAGTTTTCAAAACTTGACCAGCCCATTTAATTACTTGTATGATGTATGATGTGGTTTTATTTTTAGAAGTTATGAAATGCGAGCTCAATCTTAAGGCAAAAGTTCCTCAACCAATGTTGCATTAATTAGACCTCTTAAATGACAAGTGTAATGGAAGCTCGCTAAGGTGACAACATGATATTGACAGATTAAAGGTCATCATTACCTATTGGAATAATTAAATAAGCTTGTTTACAAAGAAAGGTGGCGGTACTGCTGAGTCCTATTTTCTTATCGACCAAGGCAATTTCAAAATGGGGCTTCCTATGACCAATGAAATGTGGGATGGTGAACCTATGACCGTCCTACAACTTGAATTGAACTGGCTCAAGGAAGAGAAAATTGATATTATTTCCAAATTACACACACTTTCCTGGAAGGAGAAGACCAGTTACGCCCAATATCACAAGGTGATCTTCATCCTAGAAGAAGAGGAACACACCGAGTTGCACAACCTTTTAATGGAGATACAATGGGATATGGAGAATGCCCCACTACTTGTGGCAGTTTAATTCTCTTGCTTTGCATGAAATATTTTTGTAATTAGTGGTGGTAACCCAATTTTGGCATAACGTAACCACTTTCATTTAAGGTCGCCTTCTTGAAGACAGTTACTTTAAAGACCATTATGAATAGTTACGTTTAGATACATTTTTGGCCAGGAAAATTATAAAGATAGAAGTTTTTTTGGGGAAGCTATTATGGGTAATGGGGGGGAGTAGGGAGGTGATCTTCTCATGAAATTTTGTTGTATAGAGATATAGAGTCTGTGAAATCATGTTTTGGCAATAAAGAAATAAAGAAGATATTTTCAAATTTTCAAATTTCTTAATGTTTTCTTTAAGTGGAAATGAACTATGTTTCCTTGTGGTTATTCTTCAATGTCATTCTATTATAATGGATTGTATATGCATTTAATTCTAAAACTTTGGATTTGAATTAAATTAGCTCTTGAAAAGAGTCTGTTGTCTTTTCTTTCCCTAGATATCGTTTGTTAGTGTAGGGAAGATGAACTTTGTGTCATTTACCCGCATTTACTTAATCGTAGGTTTGACCTTTCACACCTATTTCATGGTTATGGGTAGATGTTAGTTACCTTTTCTGCTTTCTGGTAAAAATAATACCTGGTATTTCAATTCATTGCAAATCATTCAAAGGTAGATGTGCCTTTTAAAACAAGGAGAGAGAATTTACAACAATCATTGCAAGTGACTCAACTATTGGTCAGGCTGTCACTGTTTTGGGAAAATAGAGTATATAATAAAGTGACAAATTTGTTAACCAACACGTCATCATCCAAAGCTTGAACATCTAGGGACCTTATTCTTAATCTAGACTATCATCCATTTCAAATCCAATCTCCTAATAAAAAAATCAAGACCTCAATTTGATTTCGTCTTTAATCCAAATTTTCTTAAGAACATTAGCCTATCTTAAGTATAGTTATCAAATCCATTTTTTGAATGTTAGATTGTATCCAAGTTCTCTTGGATTTCTCTTTCATGTTCACCTCAAGGTGCATTGGAATATATGAACACTATAGTGAATCATAGTGATGGTGCTTGGGGTGCTTGAGATAACTACATTTTGGCATCAATTTAACTTTGTTTACCATGTATAGCTTGAGACCATGTATGTAATAATCCATCTTTGGTAATTATATATGGATTGATCAATTTTTAATTTATATAGAACTGTCATCCAGGAAGATCTAGATACATATATTATGTGCATAACTTGAGATTTAAATATATCAATTTCCAATTGCATATAGATGTTCCATGGAATTCTTAAACTTTCAAGAATAGAAATTTGATTTCATTTACATTCAACTGCACTTATAGCTCATGTCATCTAGATCAATTTCTTTGCATGCACAATAAAATTCATGTGTACATTCTAGATTATATGGAATTCTTAAGCTCACTTGAATATATTTGATTTCATTTACATTCAAGTGGACACAAGTATAGCTCATCATCTAGTTCAAGAATTCTTTGCATGCACATTCAAATGAACATGTGTATTAGATTATATGGAATTATTAAGTTCATGTATAGCATGATATATGCTATATTTATGTATTTAACCTAAAGTGACTTTAAAAATGAACATTTAGAGATAAGAATTCAAGTTATCATCTATTTCCAATTGCATTTTTATGTTCCACTTTTAAATATAGCATTAATCTCAAGCATATTTGCATTCAAATTTTTCTATTTCTTGACCTATTTATTAAAGAAAAATTCATTTCTATTTATTTAAATTAATTGTACATGTCCATCTTTTTAAATTTACTAATAGCAACCATTAGATAGTCCAAAATTTTGATTTCATGATGTAAATAGATGTACAACAAGTGCACAAACAAACCATAATAAATTTAAATAAAGGTACTTGAACTTGCTAAATATATAAAACCATAAATTAATAATGCACGATGTATTTATAGATGTAACAAGTGTTCAAACCATAATAATGCACGCATATAACAAACCTATTCAAACCATAAAACATAAATGTATGAATGTGATGTAAATCATAACAATTATATACCATAAAACATAAGTGTATGTAAATGTGATACATAAATCATAAAAATTGTCTCTAGCATAATAATCTAATCTCAAACATGTAATATTGTAAAACATATCTCAAAGAGAGGGATGTCTGGTATGGATAGAATCATCAGATCTCTAGCTTGATCTCTCCCTCGATATCTCCCTCGACCTCTCCCTCAATCCATGGCTTGATCTCTCCCTCGATCCATGGCCCGATATCTCCCTCGATCCATGGACTGATCCCTCTGCTGATCCAAGATGTGTGGATCCATGTCCCGATCCAAGATCTCTTGATCTATGTCCTGAGCCTCATCCCAACCCCTGCATTTATTCAAGTATACACATGTTTAAATTTAATTTTTAATACATGTATATATATGTGTACATATATGTAAAATTATCTAAAATTACAATGTACAAGTTCAATGTGTTCAAACTTACATCAAGTAATTATTATTTTTATTAAATTTAAATGTACCTCAGCTACATACTATATGGGATTGTCATCATGCACCAAATTTCCAAAGTTTGACAAATCACCATAAGACTTAAAATTTTCAAGTACACAATTTCAATCAAGAGTTAAACAACTAGACTTTAAAATGCATTACATGTATACATATACATACATAATTTTTTAGAATAAAATTTTATATGTATAAATTATATTCAAGTACCTGTCATGCCTGATCGATGGCTCTACCAATGTCACTAAGATCACGAGAATGTAAAGACATCGTAGGGGGATCTGTAGCATGTACATTATCAGTGGAAGAAATGAGTTGACTATATGTCCCATGGACAAGATCAGGTGCTGTAGTAGCCTCAACATGACTTGTAACATCTTAGCAATGACCTAGAGAAGCTAAAGGATTGATAGAATATCCTCTGCATTTTCCACCCTTTGGATCATATGTGTACCAGGATATCACCATATAATAAAGTCATGTACCTGGTCAAGAGCGATACCTGGTCAAGAGCGATCCCATGGTCCTCGCTGATAACCTGATATGCTGCTAGTAAATCCAAACCTAAGACTCTACACATAGTACGTAGAGTCGTGTGGGTCATCGGCTCGACATCTAAAAGAGTAGGTAGATCAACATGAATAAATGGATCATACAATGTAGATGTAGCCTCAATGAGAGGAAGGCTGGTCCAAAGGCATAATAAGTATCTACCAACTCGATCAGATGAAATCTGATCGATCTGTGTCATAATAGAGGAAATTTTATCAAAAATCTACCTTTGAGTGGAGCTTGTTGCTGTCTCCCTTGCTACTGCCAATTCCAAACATTTTGGTAAAACCAAAAGGTTTGGGCCAACTAATGCCCTCTTGTCCACAGGCGGTGGAAAACCTGAACATCTAAACCATGGTTTGTCAGAAACATGGCCTTTACCTTGGCCAACATGCTTGAGATAAGATGTGTAGTCCACATCTATATGTAAATGAAATTTTGCATATAATTGTTTGAAAAAATACTTTGGAAGCTCATCATTGTGAGGCCATCTATGATGCACTGCCAACCATCTAGGGTATATGAATGGTGCAACAAGAGGATATACACACCTCGTAACCACATATCCTCTAATTTTATTTTTTCCTCTATAATGAGGGAACACATGGTTAACACATTTTCACCTAAAACTAATTTGGCAACTTCTCTATGTTTCACTGTGCTAGTAACACTCCTAGCAAGAGAAAAATAAAATTACTCAATGCTGATTTCATCATAAGGATTGTATGATCGAATTGTCTCGATCATTTTATAAATATCCTCTCTAATAGTGATTAATCTATCTCGATTAGCCAAATTGGGGGAGTTGTGAATTGTTTGGTCTAAAATTTTTAGAGTATTGTCTAATCTAGAAATACTATCCTAAAATAAATTTGATCTAGTTTGAGCATCTTGCTCAGAAAGAGGGGAATGATGAGATCCCTCATCGGCCATGATATATATATCTATATATGTAAATAGATAGAGATATGCATATCATTAAAAAAAAATATACATGATGTTAAAAAAATTTAAATTAAAAAATTTAAAACTGAAACAAATATATATTTAAATTAAACAAAATTTTCAAGTTTCAAAACTAAAACATAAACTTTAAATATATCTAATGAGATAGTTCAAAATTTATATCTATCTCTATGTTCAATAGTTCACCTTCTGTAACAACTTAGATAACATAAGAAATTTGACAACTCCAAAGAGACTTTCAATACACGTGTACATATATATATATTTATATGTGTGCATGTGTACATATGTATGTATATATACATTTATGTGTATGTATGTATGTATGTACATGTACATGTGGGAGTGCATGTGTACATATGTACATATATATATATGTGTATGTGTGTATGTACATATACATGTATATATGTGTATGTATGCATGTATGTGTATGTGTGTATGTACATGTACATACATACATATGTATGTATGTATATATACATACATGTACACATGTACATGACATATGTATATATGTATATACATAAATATGTATGCATAAATATATATATGTACATGCACATGTACATATACATACATATATTTAAATGCATACATACACATGTATTTATACACATGTACATATATTTACATACATACACACATACACATATATATGCATACATAGATACATGCATACACACATACACATACAAATATAATACATACATACATGCATACACACATACACATATGTATATAATACATACATACATGTACACATGTACACTCATGTACATATATGTACACATACACACATGTATGTGCATTATATACATACATACATGTACAAACATACACATATATATATACACAAATGTACATAGACATATGTATACATGTACATGTACACATGGTGAACTAGAAATTTGGGGTTTTCAATTTTGGGTTTATAGAAATGTAAATTTAGGAAAAATGTATGTATGTACATACATGTACATACACATATGTATACATACACATACATACACATGCATTTACACATATATGTGTACACATGTACATGTATGTACACTCAAGTACATACGCATACATGTGTACACACATACATACATATATATGTACATGTATGTACACACATACATACATGTAAGGTGAAAGTATATCATGTGGATCCTTTACATTTGATTAATATTGCATCTATATAATCTATGGAAAAAACAAACAAGTCCATTCCACTCCCACATGTAATACAAGCTCATTCCCAACTTGTTTTCAATTGTGTTTCATGCAAGTTTAGTGCGAGTTGTTTTCTCAGAGTTCTTATTTTAAAACATACATATTTTTAGTTTTCCTCTTTTTATTTTGAGATTTTCACTACCAAAGACCAATTCATCACATGGTTGTCATTTCATCCATGGATCATCAAACTTATGCATGTATATGTTATAGACTTTGTGCAAAACCATTTTCAATATATGGGAACATTAGTTTAGCCTTCAAATTTTATATTGTGTTGAAAGGGTTTTAAGAAGGTGTTTAAAGAATACCATCATGTTTATAGAAGACCATTAATGATTTTTTATGGAACTTTTGGGAAAGGAAATTTTTCTCATAAAGAAAGTTTAAAGGATGCACGCTCATGCCCAACATTGGTTATGGATCAAACAAGAATTTAACTTTCCTTTTGGCTTTAAAAAAAATGTTGTACACAATGATAGAGAGTTGGACCTTTGGACCTTTTGATGATGCACACTAAGACTTACTGTGCTGAAATTGCACACAATGTTTCAACACTGAAGAGAAAGGCTATGAATTTGATCACATTTTTTAATGAAATTGATGTGTATGGGTAAGTATGGTGTCATATTACATGGCCATTTGATAATAACCAGTTATTCTTCAGTCACTATTTATCTGTACAAACAACCACAAAATCCTGCTCCTTTTCCTTTTTTCGAAAGGAAATGTACATGCATGTTTGTGGGTGTAGTTTTAAACTTAAAGTGTGTTTGCTTGATCCCAATCAGGTGTATGGAAGTGTTTAGATTATCAGTGTTTTTTACTTGTTTCCAAGTCTTTTTCCTGAAATAACACTGGACAATAATTCCTCGAGCTTTAATTTGGTGCATTTTCTTATGGTTCACTTATTTTGTATGGTTATGGTTTTCTTGTAGTCTCAATCATGTTAAATTGTTAAGTTTACAATACTTTCTAGAGTGATTGTGTATTCAATCGACCCTTAGTTTTTCCATTTGGGAAGCTAAGGGCTTTTATAATGATCAAAGTTAGATCTTATGTAGTTAATATTGTGTTAGTTGACAAAGATGAATATAAAGTATGTTTGAAATTTGTTTCAAAATCTATGACAAGGTTTGTCTGGTTCTTTGAGTTTTATGATATTGTTTTACCAAAGATCTATTTAATATTGCATTAGTTGATACAGATGAATCTAAAGCATGTTTGGAATTTGTCTCAAAATCTATGACAAAGTTTGTCCGGTTCTTTGAATTTGATTTTGTTTTACCAAGTAATGATGTTGAATCTCTTTGTAATTGCTATGAGAATTATAGTATTATTGTATATTGTGTGGGTCATCTCCCTTTGAATAGTACTTACTCTTAAGGACTTGCATATGCATTCAAGCTTTGAAATACCAAACTTGTTATTCCCTTCTAGGTAATTCGTATGGTAGTGGTTTTAGAGCAGGAAACATGTGTATACAATTACGTGGAGGTTGATAATTAAGAATTCTAATGATGGTTTTTTTACATGCCTATGAACTGTATTTGGCAAGAAATTTTTTGTTTTGTTTTTGTTTCTTTCCCATTTTTGTGAATTTTATCTCAATTTTTTAATTTCCATCTTCTTCCCATTTTCAATCTGTTTAATTAAAAACACTTCATCCATTCTATGTAGTTATCATGTAAGTGTCGTGCTACTATGCTAAAAAGAGCTGCCAATTTTAAAAATAATACCATGGTTGTCGATACAAACATAAGCATCACAATAGGCATGTTGGTTGGGTAACTGTATGAAAACCTAATGTGCCAAATGCATATTATCAATCACAACTAGTCACAAAAATTGATGAACCCATACATAGTTTGGTTGAATGTATGCTGATACTAAACTAAACTCATAGTGCCAAAATATTCAATAATAAATTCTACTTTATATTTATCATATTCAAATCTAGAGTCTACAATCCTTTCATGGTTCAAGGATGATGGAAAATGCTAGCTTTTTTTGGGCACAGTTAGCAGGAACTAGTGCTCTTTGAAGCCTTTTGTTTATAACTAATTATTTTTCATGTGATGTAATGTTTTTGATAAATTATGGTGGTGGACCACACCAAATGTTTAATAGCCAAATTTTTTGGATCAAACAATGGTGTGGGTTCACCTTGTTCATGGGTAGTTAACATATAAAGTGGAATTTATTTTACTACATAGCTCCTAAAAGAGAATCTAGCCTTGGCAGGCCTAAAGGTCTAAACAAGTTGCAATGAAAGAAAAAAAAGGTTTGAAACTCCAAATTGAAACCCAAACTTTCTATTTTTATAAACTAGAAATAAAAACCCCATATTTCTAGTTCACTAGAGAATTTTTTTTACACAGTTTAAACAACAAAATTTTCCATTTAATGTTCCAAAATACAAATCACAAAGATATATGCATTTCTTTCATGTAAGTCACAAACACCAGAAATTTGCAACAAATTCAATCAATAAAACAACCAAATGCGATTACTTTGAACCAATCACACAAACCCTAACTCTAACAGAGCTCCCAAACAAAACACATACTAACAGAGCTCCCAAAAAAAATTGTAGAATAAGGAAAATCAAAACAGAAACTGGGTATTTATCGACTGGCAATCTTCACTTCAGCTGACGAGCTCTCGCCTCAAGACCTTTTGCCCGAGCATGCAAAATGGTTGAGCTCTGGTATTTTTTTTTATTTTTATTTTTCGTGTTTCGGTTGGTACCTTTTCAGCTGAGTGGCTTTCAGCTGAAAGCCACTCAACCAAAAAGGTACTACCAGGTTAGCGCCATGTCATTGCCCCATGGCTTCGACCGAAACCCTCTCGGCCAAAAACATACTGGTCAAAAATAAGTCGCTCAAAATTATTGTTTTGGCCAAAATTGTGACACAGGTTTTGTTGGATGTTGTGGTTGTGTTTATGATATGTGGTTGTCATTGATGCCAACACTATTAGCATTTGATGTATTGAAGGCTGTATATGTTAAGGATATTGAGAAAATTGTAAAAAAAAGTGTTGCAGGCTACCAGTGGTTCAATGAAGGTCATGAAAGTGTCGTGCTCAGTACGTTGATAATCAGTCATTGTGGATTAAAGGGTTTACTACTGAGTGTATCTAGTTTATCCACTAGAATTTTTAGATGTTTGCGAGAAGATTTGATCTTGTCATGAACAGTTGTGTTCTGATAGTGTTTTTGTGGTTTTAGTTAGTGTTCTTGATTGAAGTTGGTATGATTCTAGTAATCTCAATTGCTAAAAATGTTTCTCTAATGGTTCTTGATGCTTGTGGATGTTTCTAGATCATGCTCTATCTTTGTTGTATGCCCACGTTGATCAATGTGCTCGTGGTCGATGATTTTTCTCTTGTGTGTTCAGTTTTTGTGTTCTTGGCTAACATGGTGGTTGTAACGTGTTGTGGATCTTTGGAGATTAAAGTTTGAATGTTTGGAATGCTCGAGGAGGTTTTTTTAAGTCTTTATAACATTGTGGTTGACGATGTTTGATTCGCATGAATAATTTTTATGTATTTTGGGCCGACTGTTTGTAATTATTTTATTATTTATCTGTGGCCGACTTAAGGCGATGTAATTCATGTTGCAGATATATAAGAGTGATTGTTTGATCATTTGGAAGTGTGTGTGAGTGTGTATGCTTAGTGTGCGAGTCCTGTGTGCAAATATTGTTCAGATCATTTGAAGGTAGAGCAGAGTGTGAAGAAGAGTGAAGAAGGTTGAAGAAGTGTTCATGTGCTTAACTGGAATTGTAATCAGGGTTTTGAAGAAGCTATTTTCTCAGTTCACAATCTGTATGGTTTTAATCCAAATATTTCTTGGGTAGTGATCCCTCTTGTAATTGAGTAGTGAGCTCTAGGAAGTGTGCCTGAATGCATGTGCATTCCCATTGATACTTCTTTATACTTTTAGTAGGGTATAATCTTGTGGACTAACATCCACTATGGTTTTTCCCCTAACAAGGTTTCCACATAAAAAATCTTGGTGTTCTCTATGTTTCTAATGTGCTGATTGCTTATGGTTTATTTCTCATTCATTAGATATGAGATTAATGTTAAACTAAGTTTGAAAAGTTAAATAATCTGTGACAAATGATTCACCTCCCCTCTTAGTTGTTTGTCCTTGTTTTTCAAACAATTGGTATCAGAGCAGGTTCCTCTGAAGAAGTTTAAAAGCTTGAGGTGATCCGAGATGGCATCATACAAGGACAGTCCTAGATTCGATGGAACAAACTACTCACTATGGAAAACTAGAATGGAATGTCATTTGAGGTGTTTAGATGAACCCTTCTATAAGATTACAAAGAACAAATATACTATTACTCAGAATGGTCCTTCCACTCTTGATGAGATTAAAGAAGCTGAGAATAATATTAGGGTTATGGAAGCTTTGTTGAGTGCTCTGACGGATTCATAAATGACAAATGTGATAGGTCTGAAGATAGCTCATGAGATGTGGATGAAGTTGGATACTTTGTATGAAGGAGATGTACATGTGAAGGTCGCTAAGCTACAAAGTTTGAAAGGCAAGTATGAAAATTTGAAGATGGGTGAAGATGAAAATATTTCTTCTTTTATGGGGCAGGTGCATGAAGTTGGTTGCACTTTTGTGGCCAAATGGGGAAAAAATTTGGAAATACATAATGCGCTCGCATTATAACGCGAGCGCATTATGTGATTTTAAAAGAAAAAAAGGTCAAATGTGTATCATTTGCTCTTTACTATTTCTCAGCTCTGCCCATGGCCAAAAATCCTCACTTTCACGCTCGCATTCTAGGAGGAAGGATTTCTACAAATTTCATCAAGAACAGTTAGATTTTGTTTGCAAATATGGCGCCACGATGACGAAGAGATGCGGGAGGTAAGTATTGTTTGCTATTTGTTTTGAATTTGTTAGTTTGAAATTGATTTTGTTTGTTTTAGGTTAGATTTTATTTTTTAAAAAAATTTTGTAGGAAATCCTGCAAATCCTCAACAAGAAGAGGAGGTAAATCCTCAATAAAATCAACCTCAACAACAAAATCAACCTCCCCCACCATTCTCTCAATTCCTTCCTGGCACTCAAGAAAATTTGAGGAGTGAAATTGAGAACAATAGAAAACAACTTGAGGATCTTATCAGTAGGTTGAGTGATCCAAATGTTTCAACCACATAAAGAATGCTTCTAGCAAATTCATTGAAAGACATGTTAAAAAATGTAGGTGAAATCACCCAACAAATATCTGGATGGCAAGATAGGAGGCAGACAGCTAGGGCATATTATGCAGACAAATTATCATATAAACAAGTAAAAGATTTAAAAATCACTAAAGGTGATTTGTGCTCTCTATTCACTGACCCTAAAATAAATCAAAATCTTACCCTCAATGCAAAGAGGTTTCCTATTCATTAGTGCCACCACCAAGAGATTAAGAACCGTTTTTATGAAAGATGGTATATGGTCTTTGATTACCCACCGTGCAATAATTGTGAAGTCCCCTAATATTTTCTTAGGAAACTATACAGTGAGTTTGTATTGAACCAAATCCCAAATTATTTTGATATGAGGGAGTTCTAGGGGAGAGGTGGGGGTTAGCTCAGGATAGGCTTGGTGCATAGCCGGATCCTTTGTGGCAAGGGAGACGACCTCTCACTAGGCTGCCTCGTGAGTAGATTGTGATGCCTGCCGTTGTGAAGGAGAGTGATGACATAGAGACATTGTAGGTGATCACAACTTTGACCCAAGTGTCATCCATCACACTAGCCCTATTGTACAACACCATCCAGGGGAGTCTTTAGGTGGTGGCCTTCAAACCCATGTGTGTCAATCTTGCGGGGCGACTTGTTTGTATGACCCTACCGGCACTTAGGAGGGTGCTACGTAGGATCCATATGCTACTACGCAGCCTGATTCATATGCATCTACGGGGATGGAGAGGATGACTGACATTTTTCATGATGCATATGGTATTGACACTCAGGTAAAATTCAGCATGTTCATTGAATTTAATTTATTAAATTTTGATTGTGAAATGCAAGATTAACTAATTTAGTTTTACTATTTTAATAAAATTGCAGTGTCATAGTGTAGAGACTGGATACACCAGTCATCCACCTACTTATTTTTGCAGTACACCTATTGGTGGGGTATGTAAAGTTAGTAAACAATTATAAATTTATTACATGTGTTAATAGCATTGTTTTATGAATGGTATTTTAATATGTGATTTTGGATGTTGAACAGGGTACTGTTGGAGGTTTCAAGGAAACACCTCTGAGTGCCAGTAGATTTGATTAAACGTTCACGAAGGTAATATAGAATTTAAAGAGAAATTAAGTAATGAATTCTAAGTTTAATAGATTTGTGTAGTTTATATTCATATTTTTGGTTACGTTGCATTACACATCATTCAAACTCAAAGCATTACTTCAAATTCGATAACTAATAATAAAAAATATATCTGTTTAATACTTGTAATCAAAATTTTGTTCATTAGATCTCATACATTATAAGTCATCACATGGATCACTATTGTAACTTTTTTGTGATTGAATAATTTGTTGTTTTATTTTCAGATGTTGGTGACAAAAACACTGCCAAACGTTACAAGGCAATGGATATTGGTGTTTCCTCCGCTATACAATCCTCGATGGCTCTGATAGGGGAGGCATGAAGAAAATTACTAAATTTCAATTTACATTCATTGTTATAGATGAACTAGTTCTAGTGAAAAATCAAACCATTATTGATTCATAGTTTAATTCCTATTTGGATGGTTTATATAGGGCTCGAGCATGCTTGAGCATTAGCGTGCAAATATTTCCATTGAGGAGATTGATTGTGAGATGGCCGTAAGTGATTATTTTGTTAAATATATTAATTTTTATAATGTAATTTCTATATATTAATGTCTTTACTTCTTATTGTAACAGTTGAAACTTCACCAAGAGCTAAACACTAGGAGGAGCAGCAGGAGCACTCCTCGAGCATAGTAGAAATAGGTGACAGAATTATCGCCATCGGATCGCCCAACAAAGGGAAAGAAAATTGCATTTGAACCAGAGCATGGAGAGAAATGAATTTTGAATGCACAGAGCCCTTTGTTGTATGCCTACATGGAAATTTTGTACATATTTTGTGTTGGATATATTTGACATTGTATGACTATATGACATTCTCGTAAGCCTATATGGCCATTTTGTAACTATATTATATACTTATATCGACATATATTGATGCATGCGTACATGGCTATTTGCTTAATACAAATCTTTTTTATCGATGGTGTCCATATTTGCAAATTATAAATTCATGGTTCAATAGATATGAGTTACGTGTATTCAAGTGTATACTTTACAAATTATGCACATATACTTTTTGACTTACATGTGAACATCAAAAAGTGTGAAAATTTATGTGTTTGGAAGTCAAATGTAAGCCAATTTTTCAATTCTTAGTTCTTGCATACTCGATCTTATGGACTTATATTCCTTCCTAGCACATATTGTGAATATTTCTCATTTGGTGCAGAAGACAGATTCCTCATTTTTGAACCACTCATAGCAAATAGATTCACAATAAGACTTTAGCATTGGAACACTACTCCATAATTCTCTTGTCTAGACCATAAAGGATTGAAAATTCTTAATTTGATGCAATGATAGTCAAGAGATGAGAATTTATATAACCATGCCTATTTTGAAACTTCGCATCTAATACTACATCAACAAGAACTTAAGAAGTGTTGCATAAGAGTGTTAGGTTTGATAGGCCTTCTCTTCCCTAAGGGAGGAGAGCCTGCATCTTGAATTTTGAACAAAATTTTAAGAAGCAAACATTTTACCTAAAAGCTTCAAACCTAGATGACATATTTGGTTAAGTCTATCTTGAAAATTATCAATGCACATTCAAAATCTAAAGGAGATTCTCCCTGAAAAACAAACTTTACCCTTTTTCCCAAGGAAAGAAATTGCAACAAGTTGCATGTGATTTATCTTATTTCTTTCTCACAGTTCCTGGTCAATCATTCATGGCTCAGGATAGTTCCATTCCAAGGCAAGGACACCCAAAAAATCACTGAGATTCTTCTACGATCTGCAAGAAAAAGGTTTTGGCTCTTTCACAATGTAAATAATTATGTAACACTGTTTTCTTGTTTGCCTTCCACACAAAAAAATGTTCACACTTTTTAGATTGATCAATGATCAATAATGGTTGATTGTAAACACTTGAAATTTTTATGTTTGAACTTTAATTTATAATTTTGTATCATGACATTTGAGTAGATCACTAATATTTTAATATTTCACTATGAAAGTGGTGGTATATTTTTGCTATGTTATTTGACTATTAATATGGTGGTGTATTCTGAACTTGATTACTGCTGCAAATATGTATATATTTCTGACTTTTATATGTTTTTGTATTACCAAACCCAAAACGAACCCAACCCCCAAAAAATAATTTCCCGAACCGACGAACTGGGTTCTCGAACCCAATCTTGAACCCAAAACCAAATCGGTAACTTAGTAAAAAATAGATTTTTGTAGTTTATATTCATAATGTTGATTACATTGCATTGCACATCTTTCAAACTGAAAGCATTGCTTCACATTTCATAAATAATAACTAGATGCTGATAGATGACAAAATTTCAATTACAATATAGTTTTTACAAAGTCAACCTAAGTAGTTATGCAATTACTTCACATTGCATAACTAATAACTAGGAGCAATTGCCAATTGCATTTGGTTTTCATGGCATTCCATCACCATGAGACCACATTTCTTTGAGGCATTTTTTCAAACAGTTTGCTGCCTTCTCTATGCTACTACATTTATCATACATGTTTACCAAATCATTCTATCAAACAGTTCGCTTCCTTGTTGCTATGGCTAAAAGCCTAAAATAGGTGCTTCCAAAAAAGCTATGGATGCTTAGAAAAAATCTATCAAAGCATACTAATAAGCAATAGCATAGAAAAGGTAGCAAACTGTTTGCTAAAAAGCCTCAAAGAAATGTGGTCTCAATGGTGATGGAATGCCATGACAATCCACAACAATTTTCTTGTCATGGCATTCATCATTCCATTCCATCACCATGAGACCACATTTCTTTGAGGCATTTTTTCAAAGAGTTCACTGCCTTGTCTATGCTAACACATTTTTCATACATGTTTATCAAGCATTTTATCAAATAGTTCATTTCCTTGCTGCTATGGCTAAAAGCCTAAAACAGGTGCTTTCGAACAAGCTATGGATTCTTAGAAAAAATCTATCATAGCATAATAGTAAGCAACAAGCTGATGCAATACAAAGATTTCCAAACCAATCAACAACTCAGGGGACTCTTGTCCCAAACTCATCTTGGAGAAGATCAAACAAAATTTTAACATTTCATCATAAATCTACTTTTCATCCACTCAAATTCTCTTATCATTCATCATTCACCCTTCCACAAATCTTTATTCCAATTGATTCATTCAAAGCAAAAAACCATTTTAGAAAACTTTGATTCAATCAATTAGATCAACATGCATTTAAAAAAAACCATTTTCAACAAGGCACTCTTCCATTCAATCAATTCATTCAACTTGTCCCAAATAGTCAATCCATCATTACAATCGGCTTTCAGACTTTTACCAGACCATCAAGCACTGTGAACATCATTATTACAATTGATACAAATCAAGAACTTGCTCTCTTTTAACTTTGTTCTAACTGAACTTACAATTTCATGTATTATTTTACACCAAGTCTCTTCACTGTCCAACTATCAAAACAAAATATCTCACTTCTAAACCTTGTCCAAAACTCCATACATTCCTAACACCATCACTTAGACAACATTATCTCAAAATCAACTCACTGATCACTGTTAGGTTAGACTTATATTCTCTGAGTAGTCAAGGCACTACTTCTCAATGAGACATTCATGCCCTAATTCGGGTAAAACAAACACACATGTTTCAAAACCCAAGATCCAAAACAATTTTAGAGACCTCTTAATGCCCATGTCCTCATATAAAAAACTCAGAATAACTTATATTGAAGAAATAAGTAGTTTTTAGTCTAAACGCTATAAAAAAGGCTACTAAAATAGGCCTGATTTTCAAAGAAGACCCCCTTCAAACATTCCCAAAAAACTTAAAACCTCAAAACAGTCATTAGACATAACACAAAACTCCCAATTTATTCATTTTCAGGGATTAAAAGGCTCCTTTTTATAGTATATTGACAAACCCTTGTTTATAGGGTGAAAAACTCAAAAATCAATGAGGGTTTCCTGTATAGGCTACATGCAAACCTCAAAACCTCTGGCCAACCATTGGAACATGTCAAAATACATATGAAAAGGCATTTGGAAACATCTTCTAACCCATGCAATTTTTCTTTGTCCACTATCATGCTGGAAACTATTCATTTTGACTGGAAAACTTAGAATTTCTTGTGTAGCAGCAACTCCTTCAAGGTATTCTTGCTTTTTCCTCCACTCACAAACATAAAAACATAACAAATAACCTATCCCTAACCTACTCCACCAATCTACCTGACCTACATTGGTGGAGTAGTGTGGAAATGCCTTATAAGACTCAAAACTCAATGCATAGGATTTTAGACCGAGCCATAAGAAGAATGCTCAAACAAACATTAAATTTAATGGATTCCTTCCAAAATGGATGCAAAAAAATGGTGATTCCCCAACCTACTGGAAAAAATCTAAATTTGAACCCTAAACTCTTGCACAATCCATACAAGTTAAGAAACAACTGAAAAACACATAAAATAAGCTAAAACAGGGAACTCTTTGTTAATTTAATTCTTCCATAATACAATGATCTCTTTGCTCAGCCTTTACAATGATTTTAAATAAGTTTCCAACCATCAACTACCTCTTCATCTTCCTTGAACGACCTATGACTCGTCCTCTTCCTTGATTTTCTTGATTTTCTTGTTTTGTCTCTTCACATTCTTTCTTTTTCTCTCTTTTACATATTTAGCATTTTGACAATATTACACTTTGTGCTTTTTCATGCCTTGATTACATTTAATTTTGGCATTACATGGACTTAAATACATTTTTGAAAACTTAGCCTTTTGAAGGCATTACATGACCTAGGTGTTCCTGCACCACAAGCTATGGTCTCATGGTTTTTTTTCACATCAACATGATTTGATTCACATTTTTTTCACGTGAAAATTAGCTTGAACTAGATTTTGTATTATGGAGCTATATTAAGTTTCCACTTCAAAAACCGATGTAACAATGATACAAAATAATGTTTGAGACTACAAGGAGGCATCAAAATGGCTAGTGTACTAAACAAATTATTATGATTTATGAATAATGTTGATAACTCTACTCAGTTGGCTTCTTTTTTCAAAATCATACAAATTGAACCCTAGCATCAATAGACTCTATATATCAAGCTACCACAATTCAAGTTACATCAGGCCCATATCACCGAGACACAACCTGAACAATAGGAGGAATGGCCTATTTCAACATACTACACTCAAACCCTTAAGGGATCGATCCGGTTGAATGTAGCTCAGAGTGATTCCGCATGTTTGGGTGTGAAAGAGGACCATGCCTAGCATAAAAATACCTACTCGGATGCATTGGAACAGTCCGTTTGGTCACATGAGTTACAAAATGAAAATTGCACCACCTTGCAACTTTCCACTGCTTGCATTTGACACTTTTTCCATCAGTTGAAAATTAGACACCACGAGAAAACCACTCCGAAATAATGAAAACCGAGAGAGGTTATTGTAGAGGGACCCAACGCGATCCCATAGGATCAGACGATAAGTTTATAAGCATCACGATGTTCGAGTAACCTCATGCTAAAGTTTGCAGCCATTTTTCCCTTTAGACCCTTAAGGGATCGATCCGGTTGAACGTAGCTCGGAGCAATTCCACATGTTTGGGTGCAAAAGAGTACCATGCCTAACGTAAAAAATTCATATTCAAACACATTGGAACAGTCCGTTTGGTCACACGAGTTGCAGAACGAAAATTGCACCACTTTGCAACTTTCCACTGCTTCCATTTGAAACTTTTTCCATCAACTGAAAACTAGAGACTATGGGAAAACCACTCTGAGATAATGAAAACTGAGAGAGGTTATTGTAGAGGGGTCCAATGCAATTCCATAAGATTAGACGAGAAGTTTCTAGGGGTGACAGTGTCCGAGTAACCTCATGCTGAAGTTCACAGCCATTTTTCCCTTTGTACCCTTAAGGGATCGATCCGGTTGAACGTAGCTCAGAGCGATTCCGCATGTTTGGGTGCAAAAGAGGACCATTTCTAGTGTAAAAATGCCTATTTAGATGCATTGGAATAGTCCGTTTGGTCACACGAGTTGTAGAATGAAAGTTGCACCACTTTGCAACTTTCCACTGCTTCCATTTGACACTTTTTCCATCAACTAAAAATTGGAGACTACGGGAAAACCACTCTGAGATAATAAAAACTGAGAGAGGTTATTATAGAAGGGTCCAACATGATCCCATAGGATTAGACGAGAAGTTTCTAAGCATCACAGTGTCTGAGTAACCTCATGCTGAAGTTTGCAGCCATTTTACCCTTTGGACCCTTAAGGGATTGATCCAGTTGAACGTAGCTCGAAGTGATTCCGTGTGTTTGGGTACAAAAGAGGACCATTCATAGTGTAAAAATTCCTATTTAGATGTGTTGGAACAATTCGTTTGGTTAGACGAGTTAGAGAATGAAAGTTGCACGACTTTGCAACTTTTCACAAGGCAAAAAGACACCTAACCTTCAAATCTTGCTTCTAAACTTTTACCAGACCTTGGTACATTTTATTCATCTTTATTTTGACATGAAAAAAGCTAAAACAACTTCTTACAACACTATTTAATCATATTTCACAATTGCTTGCACTAGAAGACCAAATTTGCTTGTAAGTGCTAAAACACTAAATCGGGTGTAACATGCAAACCACAATGAATCTTTACAGGATAAATACATTTTAGGGTACTCATTTTTGCCATTAAAAATATATATCATTTTCAGATACACTTATTTTGGAACACATGCTTGTTGTCCCAACTTCTTTGCTTCTAAAGAGATAAAAACATTAGAAAACAGAGCCTTTTGGTACTTTTTCAAAAGTATGATTGCCAACAACATACAACATTCACAAGGCCTTTTTAAAGGAATATCAACTGATGCAGAGCAGGGTGGAGGAATACAAATTCAGACTTAAGAACCAAGAAACCAACTTAGGTTCATATATCTAATCCAACTTCCATAAGGTCAGCACTATAGTCTTCCAATTCACCACTGAACAACTAAAAGACCAATTCCTTAAAGAGAATTGTAAAAACATCCATTGATCATCCAAATAACATGAAAACATGAATGAGAGAGATATCTAAGAATGTACGGGTTTGTACAGGTGAAGGAAACTCTGAAAATACAATAAAATCAGGAAATACAATGAAAAATCAGAAATAAAGCGTTGAAAACTCTGAATCAAACATTAACCAAACTTTTTATATTGAATAATGAGCCTTGAATGGACTTAAAATAGAAATTACAATGACTCCATACCTAAACTAGTGACCTTATGATGGCCTCATTACATCATCTTGACCCTTACATTATGAATTTACATACATTTTCACATTTAGGCCATTCAAGGCTTCATTACACCAAATTGACAACATGCTAACATGACATTGCAACCTCATATCCTACCAACCCAGATTGACTTAAAACACCTCCTAATGGTTCTTGTGACCTTATTACAACATTCTTCATGGACTACAAATCAAAATTTACCACTTGAACACCTTGTGGTCCTAATTGTCCTTGGTGCTCCTACACCATAAACACCCTACTATAACCCTACTCCACTGATCTACAAGCCTAATTCAGTGGAGTATGCTTTATTTCTTTACTTGACTCTCAAAACCTCAAATTGAAGGTTCCAAACTGAATTTCAGAAAATGTGCTCTAACAGTGGAAAAACTCAATGGATTTTCTTCTAGATGGACTCAAAAGAAACCTAATTCTCTGTATTATCTTAATCTACAAAGGACAAGGCCTAAATCAATTTTTACTAGTTTAGTTACATATACGCAAAGGAAAAGAATAAAAAGAAATAGCTCATCCAAAATAGATGGAAGACACTTACAGATAGGCATGGCAGTCTCTTAGCTTAGTCAGTCTTGGTCATACATCTTCACTGGGAGTTCCAAGATACCTATTGCACACAACACTTCTCATGAATAGAATTTATTGAAATTCAAGATGCTCTTATAATGTCTACGTCATAGGTGGTCATGATAAGGTTAAATTCAAATGAATAACTTGAAATTGCCTCATCAAGCTTCGCACACACTTTTGTAATGGCTTAAAATCATAATCGAGATTTGTCAAGATCATGAAAATAAGGATGTTGCATTGCTTTTCTGCTTGAGATTCTCTTAGATGGCTCATAAATCTTCATTTTATGCAAGGGGACACCAATCAATGTTTGCCTGGTTACATACAAATAGACAAAGTAAAATAAGATGATAGCATTAGCATCAACCAAATTGACATGGATACAGGTATAAATTAATAAGAACTGTTGTGCATATACTTACAAATTAATCCAATGAACCATCCGGGTCTGCTCTACTCTTTATTGTGTCAAGTATTGCCTCATGGTCAGACTCATGGACCTTCCACAAGGTCTTGTTAAAGGTCTACCCCCATATTTTCTCAAATGAACATTGATTCCACGACAAGGTTTGAGTAATGAAGAATCTTACGATGCGTGTCAAATTCCTCAAACAACCAATGTTTAACACTCTTATGTGGGTACCTTCTCATCCACGTTCCAATAACAACAACTGAGCCTATAGGGTATTCAATGTTTTCTCCATCTATAATTGGGGCTTCCAATTTATTTTTTTCCTCAACACAATGACACAAGTAATAGTCTGTACCCTCTTCGTTGTCTTCATCTACAATAGCTGCATAAACATGCCCTGCATTTATATGTGTGACATATCTCTTCAAATTAGTCAACATTATGAATATAGTTCAAAGTAAGATAACAATATGGAATTTCAAATACTAAGCAAGTAGATATATTAATTTGCTGAACTAGATCCGAATACATGGTCAAAGTCGATCGATGATTCCATCTGTGTTAGTTCTAATGCCATCGGAGGGCGATACGTGTGAAGTGGGCTAAGATAACTTGTCAACCATTTATCAACCCACTCCCCTGACTCACAATCATTCCAGGCTTGCATTGTACATGAAGAACAAAAGCATGCCATCTTACGTGTATCGATACTCCATGAACCTACATTTGAGCTAAGGAAAGAGTGAAACTCACTTGATCCTGTTAGTGTACAACAATCCTCATATGGTGCAATGTTAGTATCATCCATCAACCAAAAAAATCTATGAACTAAAGACGTACCTTCATTACCTGGACCCATCGAACCATTACACCACTCAACGACTGATCTTGCATCTATCAACTGTGCACTGTCTTTATACTTTAACTTTTCTCATGCTAATGCTCTTTTCACGCATGCTCCTACACCGTCATGATCTCCCTTTCCATGTCCGGCCTCACAAAAGTTCCACATATGTTAAACACGTGTAGTGAGATGCATCCTGCATAACCAGTAGAACATGCATTCTTGAACTGGTGGCTCCACAGTTTATCCACCATATTATATGCCAACCATATGATATGCCCCTCTAAGCCAAATTATTTTAGTACATCTAGAAGAAACCTTGCACAAACTCTAGAGAATGCATGCGATCATCACTAATATAAAAGTGATACTCCCTCAATACCTTCCTTTCATCCTCTGTACTATCAATTGCATGTATGAATGCTATGTGCACAAATATCGAAACCTGTGTGGAGTTGTAATAATTGGATCGCACTCATGCTATGGGTCAGAGTGTAGTTCTCGCGAAATTCAACCAATCGAGCAATTTGCTACCAATTGAAAGGTGTCCTTGCATAGCTTGAATTGTGTGTCTATCCATTGCTCTATGGTATGCTGTATACTGCATAATTAGATTCTCATGAAACATGGACATGAACCTATTACACTAGAATCTTCCTCAATAACCAACTCACACCTTTTCTTCACACTCCATCTTTGTAGCATATGCCACTATTTTATACCCCCAAACTCTACTCAGTTTTTTCCTACCATATGTGCCTTCCATATGTTGACATACTAGGCATCTGCTGTAAGCCACCTAACGCCGTGATGAACCATCCAAGCATCCTATAGAATTATTTGGCCATCCCTCTATTTCACATAAATTTTTGATAAGAACTCCTTGAAGATTTTGGTGGGGCTTCTATGCAACAATCCTAGAAAACATCGCAGATGCAACAAACATATAGAATGATAAACATCATAATGGTTAGAGAATTCAATATGTAGTTTACAGCAACAAGTAGTGCGTGTGTGATTTATCTTGACATAAAAAGGTTTAATAATTTCAAAAAATCTTTGAGAAATACTAATTTGAGGATAAGAATTTTGATATTTATGAAAAAATTGGGTTTGAGTCGTATCCAAAAAATTCTTTGGACGTGGCTCACGGTTTCGACTACCGATTCTCCTTCTTACGACATCCCTTTGATTCGGAGATGGCCTTGTATTATTTTTCCAATAATCTTCAATTAGTGTTCTCAATGCTTCAACAACTTTTTAATCTTTGTGTGGCAGTCTCCCCGAGAATGCCCATAATTCATTTGAATCGGTGCCCTCAATTCTTTGCCGCCTTTGAATGGCTTTTGATAAAGTTTTTCTACTAATTCCCAATTGTTCACTTGTCTTTTTAATGAGGCGAGATCTCTTTGTTTGATAGCTTACCAAAGTCGATGTAATGACACGTCGTGTGACATTACTATCCTTTGAGCATGAGGTCTTACCCACACTGTCATAAGCATCCATTAGATTCTTCACAATTGTGTTTTCACTTGATGCATTCGATGTTCTCAACCCAAGAGTCTTCATGATGTTTCTGTACTTTAAACCCCACATCATTTGAACAAATAGTTGACATCTTGCAGTCTCATTTAGCCTTTCAAAGAACATTTTCCAAATCTTATCAACATATCTTCTACAAGTGCGTTCTGGAATTTTACCTTCCATGTGCTGCAAAATATCCTCATCAATATTAATCAAAAAATTTGGCTTTCTATGCAAAATCTAGGTGGTGTTCTCTTAGGTACATACATCTCAACATTAGCAATTTCATCAATATTTAATTGAGGTGGGATAGATTGCATACCTTCGATCGAGGGTGGAATAGAGGACATACCTTGAGGTTCACGTGGGGATGATGGCATACCTTGTTCCTTAACTCCGAGTGATGATGTACTCTCAACTTCAGATGTGGTGGATGGTGTCCAACCATACTCACTTGTGGTAGATGGTGTCCCTCCATATTCACTTGCACTTAATGGTGTCCCTTCGTACTCACTTGTGGTAGATTGTGTGTCTCCAACTACGGTATCTGCATCTCCCCTAGCATGAATCTTTTGCATTCATGCCCTTTGTGCTGCCAATTTCTTTTCTCTTTTTGACAGTTGAGGTTCCTCTTCAACTGGCTTGTTTTCATCGATCGTTCCCAATTTCTTCTTTTCACGTTATTCCCTCATCCATTTTTTCTCTTTATCTCTGATGGCTTAGAGCTGATTATCTGTTAGTTTTTTCCTTTTAACAGTTCATTTCTTTGGCATGACAAATAATTTTACCTATGCGAAAAGTGCTAAGTTGTCAAATTAACTAATTTAAAGCTTTGGAAGCATAACTCAATGAAAGCTTTGGAAGCATACACAAAGAAAGTCAATGAAAGATGGTTTGTATAACTGTTTGACAAAATAACTCAATGATAGCTTTGGAAGCATACACAAAGAAAGTCAATTGTTAAATTTAACAAAATGCCTCAAAGAGATGTGGTTTAAAAATGTAATAGGAAAGTGTATTGAATTGTGTGATTTAAAATGTCCATTGACAACGTAAGGTTGTAACATGACAAACTGGTGCAGGAGCACCTAGGTCATGAAATTCTTTCAAAAGGCTAATTTGTTCAATTTGTAATGTTCAAGTAAATATTATGAGTGAAGGTCATTAAATGATGAATTTCAATGTATTTGCACCATGAAATAGGTCACTAGGTGATATTATTGAAAAGTTGCTTTTTATAACAAAAGTTGTCAATTATTGTAAAAATGTAAAATTGCACAAAAGTAGGAAGGTGAAGAGTCTATTTTGTGGAAGGGAAAGAATGGGTTGATGAAGATGAAGAGGAAGTTATTTCAACTGATTTAGACACCTTTAAAAAGAATTGTAAGCTCGAGAAAGGAAGATCTTCTATCCCAAAAATCCATAAAAATTAATAAAAAAACCTCTGCTCGGTTATTTTGGAAACCTTTTCTATTATTGTTTTTAGGTTGCATAGTGATTCAAGCATGTTCTAAGATTTGATTCTTGTCAGGGAAAGAGACTTCTTTCATTCTTGAAAGTTGTAGGAATTGTAATTCAAATAATCAATCTAATTTGAACTTAGTTTCCTAGGAGGTCTGGAGTGCGTGGTTTCAGCAGAGAGATTGTTTTAGAATTAAAAGTGATTCTTAGCCATTCCACTTAGATGTAGGGCTAGTAAGGTGATTGGGAATGGATTATGACTAGTGTCTTTCAATGTGAAGATGTGTGTGGGGGTAAGTAGAAGTAAAAGGAGGCCCGGGATCGCATTGCATGAACAAAATTCTGAATTTTCTCATTCAAAAAAATGTTGTTTTCAAGTAGGGTTTGAGGAAACAACATGTAGAGGAGCTTAGAAATGATTTCAAAATAATTTGCAGACATAATGAAGCATGTTTCAATTTTTGGGCAGAGTAGTAGAGGTTTTTCCAATGTTTCATTAAAGAAACCCTCATGGTTGGTGTGTTTTCACCCTATAATCAAATGTTTACTGATTTTGTGTATTGATGGGCGTTTCCCATCTTGAAACTTGTTTATTTGTGAGTTTATACACATGGCCTAAGACTGTTTGCAGGTTTGGTGGATTAGTGAGTAGTTCTATGATGACTTGCTTTGATAAATTGACCTATTTAAGGGCTTTTACCAATAGACAGCATGTTGGTTTTACTCTGTTTTATGAAATAAGTGTATAAAATATTATAGTATGTTGAAAAGGATCAAAATAGGCCCGAGAATATGTATTGGGATTGTGTAAATGCATTATGATAGAAAAGGAATCACTCGATTAGATGGAATGTTGGCCTCCTAGAGATATTTGGCATTGTTTGCTAAAAACAGAGAATATGTAGAAACAGCGAAAGGAATGTTGTTAAGTGCTTGGGAGCAGTCCCATTTGTGATGCCACAGTTGTGTCTATGCTTGGTAATGTTTTGAAGGTAGATTGTGAAAGATTTGATGATTTGGGCATATGTTTCCAATATATGGCAATGGTTTCTTGAATGCAAAGTAGTCAGAGTGTGTCTATACTGATATATTGGAATATTACAATCAAAACATGATGAAATTGGTATCTTAAAGGTCTAGTGATAGTGTTAAACTAATGCTGCTTGTTGTTGTTACAATTGGTGTTTAAGTGAAGATAGGATGATGGATGTGTTGATTTGAGCAAAGATATCTTAAATGGCTACGATGATGTTTGATTGCAGGTCTAAGGAATAGAGGTGTTTGATTGTTTTTTCCTTGAAGGGGTAAGTTGAGTTGATGAGTGATTGCTGTATTGTTTATGATAAGAACAAAGTTGAAAGTTGATTCTGAAAATGGTTTGTTGTATGGAGATGGTGAATTGACTACTGATAGCCTTATAACTTGA
>VDFB02026320.1:43795586-44251940 GCA_007258455.2 Sequoia sempervirens | reverse complement strand
TATCCATTCTATGGCTAACTCTAAGGAGAGGGCTATGTTTATTAAGCTTGACATGTCTAAAGCTTATGATCGGGTGAGCTGGGAGTTCTTACAGAAAAATCTCCTGGCTTTTGGCTTTGCTGAGGAATGGGTGAACTGGGTTCTGAGTTGTGTGACCTCTGCCTCATTCTCTGTTCTCATTAATGGCGAACCTTCAGATTTGTTCAGTGCTTCTCGGGGACTCCGGCAAGGGGATCCTTTATCCCCCTACTTATTCATTATCATGGCAGAGGGTCTTGGAAGATTTATCAAATCTCAGGTGAGACAGGGTCTTATCCATGGTTGGAGCTGGAACAACCTTCTCCCTCCCTACTCTCATCTCCAGTTTGTGGATGATACTGGGCTAATGGGCTTGGCTAGAATTAGTGAGGCGGTGAACTTCAGGCGTGCCTTAGACATCTATCTGAAGGCGTCTGGTCAGTGTATTAATGATGATAAATCTTCCATTTACTTTTTTAATACTCCTCGGCTTATTCAGAGCAGGATTGCTAGGATCCTTAGATTTCAGATCGGTTCTCTTCCCTTGATGTACCTAGGGATCCCTTTGGCTTTGGGAGGACAGCGAAGAGATTATTGGCAGGGAATTTTGGATAAATTTCGAAGTAGGTGAGCCATTGGACTTACAAATGGCTATCTTCTGCTGGGAGAGTGATTCTTCTTAAGACTGTAGTGCAGTCTCTCCCCATTTATAGGTGCTGTGTGCAAGTTCCCCCGTCCACCTTTGTGCGGGAATTTGATGCTTTGTCTCGGCAATTTCTCTGGTCTGGCAACCTTCTTTCCTCAAAATGGAGCTTGGTCAAGTGGGAGTCTGTTTGCAGGCCGAAGCATGCTGGGGGCCTTGGTCTTAGGTCTATGGCTCTTGCTGTCACTGCCTTGGCTGCCAAGCTATACTGGAGGTGGTGTAACAATCAAGATCAGGATTGGGCTAAGATTCTAACCCACAAGTATATGCCTGGTGCTGATTGCCTCGATGTGCCACGCCTTCCTTTGCTGGGTAAAGGTTCTTGTATTTGGGATACCCTTAAGAAGGGTGCTCAGCTGATTAAGGAGGGCCTCTTTTGGATCTGTAATAGAGGCTCTGATGTTTTGTTTTGGCAGGACTCTTGGGATGGCCACCCTCCCATTATCTCTAGTTTTCCTCAGCTTCAGCCTCTCTGCCATATTTTTTCTGAGGCCGGGTGGATTAAGGTGGAGCATTTTAAAACTGTCAAGCGTATTGGGCAGGCAGTGGTGGCTTGTTGGAAGGACCCACAGGAGTGGCCCGTGGGTGGCTCTGATGAGGATCGTGTTGTTCTTTCTAGAGTTTTGGAGGCTAGGATTTGCAGCTCCCTTGATGGGAGGGATGTTCTGGCTTGGAATCCTAGTCCAAAAGGTAAATTTACTGTTGCCCAAGGCTATGCTATGCTTGACAGGAACTTATTTGGTCCTGCTGAGGTGCACTGGTGGAAGAAGGTTTGGGACAACTTCTCTTGGCCCAAATGCAATTTTTTCTTATGGTTGGTTGCTCAGAGGAAGTTCCTCACTTGGGAAAATCTTCGCAAACGTGGCTTTCAGGGACCCTCTATTTGCCTTCTTTGTTCTCACAGTGAGGAGTGTACCTCCCACTTGTTCTTTCTTTGCCCTTACTCTAGAGAGTTATGGCACAGATGGTGGGAAGCTTGGCATCATGGGTGTATTCATGCTACCTCCTTGATTGACTTTTGGGAAAGTTTGGGTAGACCACCAGCAAAGACTCCTTTCCTTCAGGTGGCCTGGTCTATTGGGCCTATTTTCATTCTTTGGAACCTTTGGTTGGAGAGGAACCGTAGAGTTTTTTGTGGTTCCAATCTTGGAAATCTTCAATTGTGGAAGAAGATAATTAGCAGGATTCAGGAGACTATTTCGGCTAAGTGTGACATGTCTGAAAATCTTGATCCTGGTGATCTTGATATTGTGCGGAATTTGAGCTTGGGGGAGAGCAGCCAGGGTTGCTTTGCTGGTAGAAGGCCCCGTCAGGTTCGGAAACGAGTTTGTCGTGATGGGAAGTGGATGCCTCCCCCGGTGGGGGTCCTAAAGATTAATACTGATGGTTCTTCTCGTGGGAATCCTGGTCATGCTGGTGTGGGGGGTATTGGTAGGGGTAATGATGGTGAGGTGGTTTTTGTCTTCTCTAGTTACAAAGGGAAGCATTCTAATAATTTGATGGAGGCCCTTGCTATTAAGATTGCTGTTGAACGTGGTTGCTCTTTAGGCTGGAGGAAGATCATTTGTGAGTCGGATTCTCAGATTGTTGTGGATTTGTTGAACAACCAAAGGTTGGATGATGTTAGTTGGCAATTGGCTTCGGTGGGTAGACAGATTTTGAGTCTGTGCAGCTCCTTGGACTCTGTCTCCTTTTGTCATATCCCTAGAGAGTGGAACAAAGCAGCTGATTGTCTTGCAAAGTGGGCCTCTGAGAATGTGGATGGTTGGGATATCAGTGGAAAGGAAGAGCTCTCTTCTAATTATCTTGAGACCCTGGAGAGGTTATTAGTGGAGGACATGAATAGGTAGTGGTGTTGCCGGTTGGGCTAGTGGTGTTCTTTTTGCTGGGCCTTTGGCCTTTGCTTTGTACTTTGGTTCTAATTGAATAAAAATTTTACCCCTTCTTTTTAAAAAAAAAAATTAAAAAAAATCTTAGGATGCAAGGAATCTAATGTAATATCACAATCACACAATGTTTTTAAATTATAATAATTAAAATCATAATTTAATGATTAAATTATATATTTAATTCATATTCATTTTAGTTTTATTTAAATAAATATTTTTCTATATATATTTTAAAATTAATAATTAATAATTGTTAAAGATATTTTTCATATTTTAATTTTATATAAAATAACATCAATAGTTTTTAATTATTAATTGAACATAAAAATTAATAAATTTAATAGATAATAGTAATTTTTTTATTATAAAACATATGTATTTTGTTTTCTAAATTTGTTTGAATATTAAAAGATTCAATGATTAAACATATACACTATATGTGATTGTGTGGGAGTTTTTTCACATCAATATTTTGGATCATACAAAATATTGATGTTAATAAAAAAATCTTATAAGCATTCTTAATTTCATTATAATGGACTATAGAAATATTATATCTCATATATTCTTAAATTTATCCTATATTAAATATCATAAACTATTTTTTAAAATTTATAAATTTATTTCGTAAATAGTACTAAAATAGTTTAAATTTCTATTACAAAAAACAATGATCTTGGGATGCCCTTTTCTCTTCTCAACTCAAACCATATCACCTACACTTTGGATCCTCACATGGATGTTAAAACCATCAAAACAAGGAATAATAAGTGTAAATAATTTTTTTTTGTGAAATTCTTAGGATGTGATGTTTCTATCCACCTTGTGGGTACATGGAAACAACTAGCATATGTATATTTCCCTAAATAATTTTATGTTATTTTTCCCTCCCTAATCCCATAACAAAGGTTGAATAGAGGTGAATTTAAATTCCCCAAGGTGGCTCATAACCAACAAAGGTTCCTCTTCTCCATGTAATGAGTGTTAAATACTAGGTGCAAAATTTACCTTGCGAGTCTTATTTCTTGTAAACTATAATTTAATAATGTAGATAGTAAAATAATGTATTATCTCTAAACATGTTAGAGTGGAAAAAATGAGACACTTGTGTGTGAACTGAAATATTAATTATTTATTATTATTATCTAGGATACATAGAATAATGCATAAGAGGACATTAAAAGGGATGCATTATAAAGGTCAAAATTAGGAGTTATATAGCATCTTCCTAATTTGATAGAAATGAAAAAATTAAATAAATTCCCTCATAGAGTTCCTAAGTTTAGGATCTTGGTTAATTTAAACTTATGATATAATTTATGGCATCTATGATGTGTAAGAGGGGTGTAACATGCGTAAGGCCATTGGGAAAAAAAAAATTCCATGGATCACGGTTTTGGATGCCACTTTATCAATTTCTTTTGTTCCTAATTTTCCTATATATTAAAGGCACATGATAGTGGATTGTAAGATTCTTTTATAAACATATCACTCAATCAAAAAAAATTACATTTTCAAACAAATGCAAAGGCATCAACTTACACCTGATTTTCTTCAAAAATCAGAAGATAACTAAGGCATAAAGCCTAAGTTAGCAAAATACATAGGGAGCCAATAATTATATGATTTCTTCAAAATCATAAGAAAAAGTAAATGCACATAATTCAAATGATTTTATCAAGGAATAATAAAAGGGATCTAAGGCACATTAAATGTTGTATTTCTCCCTCCAAATATAGTGAAATTCCCCTAAGGCATCAAGGCTATATGATTTCTCAAAATCATAAAAATTGGAATAAGGCATAAAGCCTAGGCATGAAGGCAATTATATGCAAAGGTAAATAAAATACCACAAAGGTATTAATGGGAAATTGAATTTTAATTCAGTGTGATAAAATTCTAAGCTCGAATTAAGGCACATGAGAAAAACCCTAGCCACAAAATAGTTCGAGCCCAAATCCTTCGGTCTCATTTTTCTCCTTCATATTTGGGTTTCTTGGCTTTGCATAAGCGTTGCCATGATGAGTTAGGGTTTTGTCTTTTGAGCTCGATCCTCAACCATTTTTCATTATTTTTGGGTGATTTTCTTGAGAAATCTCATAGGAGAAAATAAGGTAAGTCCTCCATGGGCGTCGACCTTCATTTTTTATGCATTCTCAGGCTTTTAAGCCACCATCATGATTGTATTTTTTGATGTATTTTATTGTTCTCACTTGTTGATACTTCTTCATCACCTCTAGCTGCCATTGGAGAGCTTGGCTTGAGTTTTTTGGAAGCCATACCCGTGGGTTTTTGGAGCACACTTTCTAATCAACAAACTGGGTAAGTTCTTTGCCATGAGTCTTGCATTTCCCTCTTAAATATTTGTGAGAAGAAGCTCAATTCGAGCTCATTTGAATGTAAAATGATGAAAATTCATGTTTCTCTATATATCAAATGCAAGATTTTGTGTGTTAGTTTTATTATCCTTTCATTTATGAGGTGCCCCTCGCATTTGTGGCTCCATACTTGGTTCTCCTCATTTTTCCTATTGATTCTATGCATTTATGTACATTTCATGCATTTTCAGAAAGATGGGTTTTAAAAACCCTTGGTCATGACCTTCTATTTCATGGAGAAAACACAAACTTAGGTTTTTCCTTACCATAAAGCTACAAGCTCATTTAGCTCGAAACCCTAGCATCATCATGGCATTTGTTTGTTTGCTTTTAATGAAGTGCATATTTGGCTTCATAATAAAATAAGAATGGTGATAATATTACTTATTTTTTGAAGAAAACAACAAAGCTTCACCTTCTGTAATGTAAGCATTGCAGCTCCATTTCACTTGTTCCATCGTGATTTTAAATCTTGTCATTTACTGCCACCCCACTTGGCTCCTCTGAATAGTAGGAAGCTTCTCCTGTATGGTTGAGTTTCATGGCCACCTTTTGCATTCTGAGTTTCATATTTTCTTGGCCATTCATTGCTCTATTTTTGTAGCTCATGAAAAGTATGACATGCAGATAGAAAATTCTACCCCTATCTTGTATTGCTTGGAAACATCACTTTTCTTTAGATATGAAAATTGATCACCCTGAAGCATATAGAGAACATGGGTATCCACATGATATAGTTACAGTTGGCCTTGGCTCCACTATCCAATGAAGCAACCTTCAAACCCTATCATCCTAGGTGTTCTCCTTTCATTATTAAAGTCTCATTCTTTTTCAAGTTTGAAGTGACTATCATGCCCCTAATTGTCACTGCTACTCCTTTATAAACAGGGAACTATCTTCCATTGTTATGACTACAAAAAAGTTAAGGGGCATGCTCTCGATGCTATAGACTCTTCACTACCTAGCAATGCCATATGATCTTTATGACTATCTTCCCTATTGTTCTAAACTGTGACTAAGTACCAGTCATTATGCATTGTATCAAGACTATCCTCCAATTCACCTCATGCTTTGATCTCTTTATTGTTAGGATTTTCACTGTGTTTCCCTATCAAAAGACTATTGATCGTTATATACCATGTGAATAACAAAGGCACAATGATTGTATCATTGTTGTGCAAGATCTTGAGGACTACATACTCTATCATCATGTGATTTAGGACTATCACCTCCTATTGAGAAAAGCTTATAATTTGTCATACATATGCTTCTTTTTTTTGTGAAATGGTTGTTCCACCCTTGTGACTTTGTGGTGAATGCTTGACAAGTACTCACCTCAATATTCTTGCAAACAATGCACTCCTTGTTGTACTCAATATGTAGCACTATTTTTCAAGTGCCTTGATGAATATGTATATGATGAAATCTTCTAGTTGGTTTGTTACAAACAACATAAACAACAAAAAAATTTGCTATCTTCATCATAGTGAGTTGCCTTCTTTTAACTGTCATGAATGTTTCTTTAGCACTGCCATTGTGCCTCTCTATAATTGAACTTGATGTATCTATCCCAACTTTGGTTTAGTGGGTTCCATGTGCCAATTTTGTTGTGTATTTTCACCATTATCATAGAAATCATCTATTTTTTGGGAAGAGACAAACTGTTTTTCCTCCTTTAATGCTTGTTGTCCTTGAAAAATGTGAAACCCGTTCTCTTCCTTGAGTGATGGCTATCCCTTCTTTGAAATGTGTGTGGACTTCACTTCAACTCAGCTCCAAAACTTGGCTGTCCCATGTATCTTCTTTGGCACTGTCATTGTGCCTCTACCTCACCATGCATTCAAAACTATTGTCATACTTTATCAAAAAACCTCACTTATTGGAGTAATGTGTTAATTTTGAAGTCTTGAAAACCTAGGTAAAATGGGTTCATTAAGAAGATTGAAAGAAATATCCAGTAGAGTAAGATTTCCAAGAAGAAATGACTGCCCCTTTGATCAACATGATGGCATCTTGTTGTTCGGTTCATTGTGAAAAGATGAAGAGTAATCTTTCTTGATAATTCACATAGTTTTTGTTGCATCTTTTGAATCTGATAATGAAAGTTGATCAAATGGTATGATTCCATATTGATTTAATGCATCAAGAATAGGTTTATCATCAATTTGATCAAGTTGCTCAATTTTGCTTATATTCCTACCCCTCTTAAAACATACGAGGGCAACATGTTGGGCTCAACCCTCATGGGAGCCACATTTTTCTACATACTCTAACCAAATGAAAAAAAATAGTAACAAAGATTTAACTTATGTAAGGAAAGCTAGATGCAGAAACAACTCTCCTAATGTCAATACCTCAGGGAAGAATGCAGATATACTTTTATTTTTTTCAATTATAGTTCAATTAAGATGGACTTTGAATTAAATATCAGAAACAAAGAATTAGACAAACACATATGAACACCAGATATACGTGGGAAAACCCTTACGGGAGAAAAACCCACCACACCAAGAGAAGTCACTTTGTATTACAATAACAAATGAGTACATACAAGTTTTAGACTTATCTTTCTGATGTTTGTTTATAGCAACATTCACCATGAACAATCTTGTACATGAACCTTCAAGTTACAATCTACACATAATAGAATTCATCCATTGATACTATTCAAACTGATACAACAATTTTTGATCCAACCAACCATAGAACATATGCAACTTCTGAATGTATTCATGTCATTCCCTGTCTGTCGAGCTTCCTCATAGAACTGTCACAATGAACTATCTTCCAACTGTTCAGATTCAGCTTCTCCTATTGGTCCACATGATGCCACATAGGAAAGTCTCACTCAGTCAAATGGCTTAAATTTGTGTTGGCATGTTGGTGAGACACTAACCGTGTCTCCCCAATGCCAACAGCTTCGTATCGATATCAGCAAGAGTTATCCTTATCACCAAGATGTTACATCGAGTTCAGAAGACTATCGCTTAGCTTTCGCCATGTCGCCAAGACATATCGCTTTCGCTGAGACGTCATATCAAAGCTTCGCAAGTCACATAGACGTGAGTTTTCCATTCAGAAAGATCATCGCTCTTCGCTGAAAGTACTTACTGAGTCATTAAGGTTATACCAAAACATTCACCATTCGACAAGACATCCATATCACTGAGACGTTACTCCAAATACTCCCAAGACATACTGAGCACCAAATGATGGTCGCCGAGGCATTCGTCTTTCGCCAAAGGTTTCACTGAGCTCTTAAGTTACACCAAAGACTCCATATGTGTTCTCGTCAGCGAGACCTTCATCGTTCGTTGGGACTTCTTCCCAAGACCATTTGGGTTACCCCGACAGCCATATGCTATCGGTATGACGCTCTTTAGTCACTAAGAGATCTCCCCGAGATCCTTTGTGTTACTCCAATGACCAACACTTGAACCTCTGTCGGTGAGACAGTTGCACATCGGTAAGACTTCTTACTGATAGAATATAAGATACACCGAAGACCACAACATGTAACATACTGTCGATGTGACTTTAATATCTCAATAAGACTTCTCGCCGACCCACCGTAGGTTATTCCAATATGCGATAGAATGGCCTGTCAACCAGGGATCTCCACAAGCGGTGAGAGGTTTTAATGACTGCTCTATGTCACAGCGATAGACTTCACAATGAAAGCGTTCGGAAAGATAGAAGTTAGGTCATAGAGACCTGTACAAATTCCAATGTACTAAAGCTGCTAGTCAGCCAGACATGATAGATGTCATACCAACTTTGCTCCAGTAGAGGTTACAACCTATGATGATTGAGGCATATATTTCCAACAATCTCCCACTTGACCAAGATCACACAGGCACCTCCAGAGCACAACAAAACTTACTGAAAATCATGGGCACTAAGGCCCATTGAGCTGGCACACCACCTGAACTTGTATGTGCTCACTGGCTTCGTCAATGTATCTGCAACATTCTCCAGAGTATCAACCTTTTCCAAACTGACCTTTCCATCCTCCACCATATCTCGTACAAAGTGGTATTGTACATCAATATGTTTTGTCCTGGCATGGAAAGTAGGATTCTTTTCCAAACAAATTGCACTTTGACTGTCACAGAAAATTGTTATATGCCCTGCATCAAAATGAATGTTAGAACACAAACATTTCAACCAAACTGCTTCTTCACAAGCATGTGTAGCTGCCATGTATTCACCTTCTATAGTGGACAAAGTGACCACAGCCTGCCGCTTACTCACCCAACTCACTGCGCCACCATTTAACATGAAAATGTATCCATTGGTGGACCTGCTATTGTCAATGTCCCCTGCCTAATTAGAATCTACATATCCACGAATGTTGAGAGTCCTCTATGATTCAACCAAATTCCCATGGTAACACAAAGCATATTCTGAAGTCCCCTTCAAATATCTAAACACTCTCTTCACAACATCCCAATGTATTCTTCTAGGATTGGCCATAAATCGACTAAGAACTCCCACTGCTTGGGCAATCTCTATTCTTTTACAGACCATTGCATACATAAGACTGCCTATAGCACTAGCTTAGGGTACACTGGTCATGTCCTCCATCTCAGTAGGATATTTTGGACAGTCTTCAATAGATAGCTTCGTTCCCTGCAAGACTGGAACAACTAACTACTTGCAATCATTCATGCAAAATCTCTCTAGAACAGTCTTGATATACTTATTCTGACTGAGTCAAAGATTTCTACTATTCATGTCCCTGGTTATCTCCATCCCCATAATATACCTTGCTGCACCAAGATCTTTCATTTCAAACTTAGCAGACAAATGAGACTTAAGATCAAAAATCATTAGCTTACTATTGCCTATGAACAACATATCATCAACATAGAGAGCAATAATAAGCACTTGATCACTTTCAGCTTTGTAATAAACACAATGATCAAATTTTGATCTCACAAATCCCAAAGCTAATACAAAAGTATCAAATTTTTGGTACCACATTCTAGGTGACTACTTTAACCCATACAGAGACTTTTTTAATTTGCAAACCAATTTCTCTTTACCTTTTTCAACAAAGTGCTCAGGCTGGGACATATAGATTTCTTCTTCAAGATCACCATGAAAAAATATTGTTTCACATCCATCTGTTCGACCTCTAAGTCATACGCTGCTGCAAGTGACAAAAGAAATTTGATAGATGTCAGCTTAGCTACAGGAGAAAATATTTCCCCATAATCAATTCCCTCTACCTGGGAATAACCCTTTGCAACCAATCTTTCCTTGTACTTTTCCACACTGCCATCCAAACCAATCTTCTTTTTGAATACCCATTTACAGCCAATAGCTTTCCTGCCTTTAGGAAAGGCCACCAAACTCCAAGTTTCATTATTTTCTAGTGATGCCATTTCTTCATTCATGGCTTCCAACCAAGAGTCTAAATCAGACATTTTAAATGCCTCCTTTACAATCCTAGGCTCCCCAGTGCTAGAAATCAAAGCATAGGTGCAAGTAGAATCTATCAAAGAGAACCCATACCAATCTAGTTGTTTTCTTTCACAGGTTGACCTCCTCACTTGCTGAGGCTGAGGTTCTTCTTCAGAACTTTCAGAACTGCTTGAGCTCTCCTCAGTTTTAGGTGCATTTTGAATTTTCAATTCCTCTATATCTGGTGTAGGAGGAATTAAAGCTACATCCTTATTGTTTTTTGACTTTGTCTCTCACTGTAGATCCAAAGTGGAAGGTTTCATCTCATGAAAGGTTACACTTTTGCTGTATACAACCTTATCTATATCAGGATTCCAAAGCTTGTATCCTTTTATGACAGCACTATAGCCAATAAAAATACATTTGACAGCCTTGTTCTCTAGTTTTGATCTTTTCACATCTGACACATGAGCATATTGTTGGTGTAATTAAATGTCTTGTATCTTGTCCTAGGTCATAATTACACCTTATTTAAGATTACTTAGGGACCACATAGGAGGTTGTTGGAGATTTTCCACTTTTGGTGGACTTGACATGTCATTACCTCATCATTTCAACTTTTTGTGGACACATCATGTGATTATCTCTCCACCTTAAGTGGAGTGATAGCTCTTCATAGTTGTCTCATGTCATAAGATTACGACACTTGTCATAATCTTATTCCCTTCTATGTTCTCACCTTGGCTATTTAACCAAGGGGTCTTTCTCATTGTAAACAATCATAATCATAATCATATCATATCAATGACATTGAATACAGTTTATTCTTGTCATATTCTCTCTCTCTTTTCTTGTGCTTTCCATTTGGTCCATAGATCTTGGCATCCATAGCCAATTCTAACATGGTATCAGAGTAGGTTGGGTGTCATTAGAGAGTCTTCTTCTGAAGAGAGATCCCAGATTTGAGGAGGTTCCATTCGTGGCTCTTTGTTGCAAGTTCATATCTGAGCTTGCTGGTGCAAATCTGAGCTCACCATTGTGTCCAGAAGGTTTGACATAGTTGATTTTTCCTTTTGTTTCATCCAAATCGGACATACGAGGCCAAATCTAGGAGGGTTTGAAGCTG
Organism: Sequoia sempervirens; assembly: GCA_007258455.2. Classification (NCBI taxonomy): domain Eukaryota; kingdom Viridiplantae; phylum Streptophyta; class Pinopsida; order Cupressales; family Cupressaceae; genus Sequoia; species Sequoia sempervirens. The sequence continues at coordinate 44,240,417 of VDFB02026320.1, read as the reverse complement.
AAGTGTGGTTGCTAGATCCAGAAGGTAGCTGCAATTTTGGAGCATTTTGGGTCAAATCCGACCCTGCCATTGCGTCCAGAAGGGCCAAAAACCCTAAGATCGATTGTTAATTCGACCATTTTAGAGCAAGTCATCTGGTGACGCAAAAAAAAAATTGCTCGGGAGCTGTACGGCCCCCAAGTCGTCATCATTGTGTCGGTACGATTAAAAAAAAAAATTATTCCTATTTTCTACGAAATATTTTTTGCAAATTTATTTAAGAATTTTCGCAGTTTTTTTAAAACATTTGTAAAAGGTATTTTATTAAAAATTAAACAAAAAATAGGAAAATAATTTCTTTATTCTGCAGATAAATTATTTGCAGTATATAGTACTGTGCAATCCGCAGTACCTGGAAGGTACTTGACGCAGTAGCCAGCGCCATGTGGCATCCACGCTAGCACCCCTGGGCCCATCTCTACAACCGGTGCATTAAAATCCAATACCGGTGGTCGCTTCAAATATCCATCGAACAAAAAAAAAGGATTCCTTGAAATTCAACAGTCGGCGGTAGTGAAATCCGGCGGCATCTAAAAATCCGGCAATGGCATATTCCAAAGCTTAAGCGAATATTCCAGCAGATTGATGGTGACGGAGATGGATAAATAGCCATCAAATTTAACCCACTTGATTTCTGACATCAGCAATACGTTAGCATTTTCAAAAAAAATTGCCCCCTTCTCTGTTGGCAGTTTTGATTTTGCAGTCCATTTTCAAACACTGATATCTTGCTCATTCTGACTCCTTTTTCATTGCAATTTTTTTTTATTTGGGAAAAAATTTCATGCTCTACACACTGGTGTAATTATTTTTTGGTTTTGGTGCTTGGTTTTTCCAGAATTTGCAGATTCTCACAGGTGTTGCTGCTTCGTCCTCATTTTGGGAACTTCGGGAGCTCATATCTTGCTCCTACGGTAACATTTTTTAATGCAATTTTTTTTGAATGTGTATGATTTTTCATGTACTTCTCAGTGGTATGATCAGATTGATCTCATTTTATACCAAAAATTGTACTTGATACTGTGGCCTATTTTGGCATTTGTAAGCACTAAGATCAAGTCTAGCTTGCTGATCTTGGCATCTAGCAACTATAAACGCACTAAATATAAAGTGCCAAATTAGATATTGCTTGGGGGGTTTCTTGATTGAGTGATTTGGGGGTCTCTTGGTGCATTGCTTTGATCTGTTTGCTTTTGCTCTCTCATTTTCATGGATCATTCTAAGGTTCCTTTGCTCACATCATATAATTATTCAACATGGCATCAAAATGCATGGAATATTCTAATGATAGAAGGTCACTCTCTATATGTTGAAAATAAGGTACCTGAACCTACAGATGATGAGAAAAAGTTAAAATGGATGATCAAACATGCCAAAGCTCTTGGGTGTCTTCGTAGACTAGTTTCTCAAGATTTGTTGTTTCAGATTGAATCATGTAAAAATTCTCATGAAGCTTGGGAAAAATTGAAAACATTGTATGGTACTACAGATGAAGTAAGAGGCTATCAAATTGATAATGATTTGATGAATCTTGATCCTAAGAACTTTGACAACATCCAGGACTACATCACTAAGGTTAATGATCTAAAAGAGCAATGCAAAGTATGTGGAATTGATAAGAAAGACATCCAGTTGGTGTACAATACAATGAACAAACTTGGTCCTGATTATGCTTCTTTTGTTTCTAGCTTTCATACTCATAGATTGACTATGGGGTCTGCATATACTACACCTTCATTTGCATCATTTTTTGAGATGTTAATACATGAGCAACAAAAGCTTATCTCAATGGGTATCATCAAGAGTTCTAAATCTCAGGCATTATTGGTAAGTCAAGTGAAAGAATCGAAATCAGATAAGAAACATAAGAAAGCAAAGAATAATCAACATTCAAATCAAGTAAAACCACATTCAGATCAAGAAAAGAAAAAATCTTCTTCAAAAGGAGAATCATCTAAGAAGGAGAGGCCTTTTTGTGCATATTGTAAGAAGGATGGACATGAAGAACATTATTGTTATAAGAAGGATATTGATGAGTTGAAGAATCTTCTCAAAAGGAATCACATTGATTTTCCTTCTAAAATGTCTGAATCTTCTTCTCCTTCTACTTTAAAATAGTCTAAAAAGGACAAAGGTCAAACATTAGGATATAAAGGACAAGCTCTTTGTGCTCATTCAAGTCCAAGATCAGGAAGATGGCTTCTAGATTCAGGAGCATCTCATCCTATGGCATCTTCACAGACTATCTTCTCTTCATTTCAGCCTTGTTCAATGTCTCCTATCTTGATGGGAAACAAAAGATACATGAGTGTAATAGGGAAGGGATCTATTAGCATTGGGGAGAACACTTTTCAGGATGTCTTGTGTGTTCCTCATTTCACGAACAATCTGCTTTCCATATATCAGATTACACATGGTGGAGATGGGAGAACTGTGGAGTTCACTCCTGATTCGATTATCATTCGGGACTTGGAGACTAGAGATTTCATTGCTATTGGGGTGGTTGATCATTCATCTCGGTTGTATTCCTTTGCACAGTTTGCTTCTGATGATGACAATGTTCCTTCAACTGTTGATCATATGAACGATGATTCTGAGGAGACATTTGGCTTTTTGAACTTGGGCATACTCACATCAGATCCAGTACTTGAGCCATGCATTTCATCTCCTTTATCTACTGTTTTACTTGAGGATACTTGTGTTGCTACAATTTTGGCTCCTAGTGATTCAGTACAGCAGAATTTTGATTGTCTTCCAGATATGGCTACTTTGGATGACTTTCTGACAGGTATTTCAGACTAGTTTGTGGAGTCTCATCTTGCGGATTTGGAGGACACCATTGATAGCATTCATCTTCTCTTTGATGAAGATGAACCTTCTTTAGTTGTTGTGAGGGAACACTTTGACCCTCTTGTTCATTCTCTACATGATCATTCTTCACAGATTGGCATGAGTGTGGATACTTTTGGACATTGTTTGGAGGAGGCTTCTTTGTCTTCAGAGGGGATATCTTTGTCTTTGGATCATGTTCTACATTCTTCTCTACTAGATGTTGGATTTTACTCTTCAGTAGTGTGGCCTAGAACGCCTGATTGGAGTGGTTCAACTTTCTGCATCAACATGGAGACACTTGAGCATGCTTCAGAGACACCATCATCCATCATCCATCTTCATGATATCCTGCATACATACTTGGTTTTGTTTCTTCCTAAGGGGAGGAACGTTGTTTGGCGCAATTGGATCATCTTCAACATTCAATGTCGAGCTTCTACCATCATTGCAGGAGACTCAACATTGAGGGGGGGGCACCTTGCTTCTCTTCTACTTCTCTCTTATGGGGGGGTATTTTTCCTCACATGGGGTTTTTACCTTCTCATTCTTCATTGAGAGTATTGTCACTTTTTGTATTTCATCTCTCTTTTGAGGGGGAGTTTTTCCCATGAGGTTTTCTCCCTTTCCTCGCTTGTGAGAGATTTCATTGTGTGTACATGGGTACCTAACATGGCCTAGTAGCCTGGACCCATCTTGCATTGTTTTCTTTTGTGTACATTCTCCCTAAGTTGCACTTAAGGGGGGGTGTTGGTGTAATTAAATGTCTTGTACCTTGTCCTAGGTCATAATTACACCTTAGTTAAGTTTACTTAGGGACCACATAGGAGGTTGTTGGAGATTTTCCACTTTTGGTGGACTTGACATGCCATTACCTCATCATTTCCACATTTTTTGGACACATCATGTGATTATCTCTCCACCTTAAGTGGAGTGATAGCTCTTCATAGTTGTCTCATGTCATAAGATTACGACACTTGTCATAATCTTATGCCCTTCTATGTTCTCACCTTGGCTATTTAACGAAGGGGTCTTTCTCATTGTAAACAATCATAATCATAATCATAATCATATCATATCAATGACATTGAATACAGTTTATTCTTGTCATATTCTCTCTCTTTTCTTGTGCTTTCCATTTGGTCCATAGATCTTGGCATCCATAGCCAATTCTAACACATATGCCTCACAACCAAAAACATAAATATGTCTTAAAGAGGGCTTCTTACCAGACCATGCTTCCAAAGGTGTTTTCTCAACAAGAGCAGAATTTGGAGAACGATTAATTAGGTAACATGCAGTAGATACAGCCTCAACCCAGAACTTCTCCTCCAAGCTAGCACTACTCAGCATACTTCGTGCTCTCTCCATCACTGTCCTATTGAACCTTTCTGCAACTCTATTTTGCTGTGGAGTATAAGGTGTAGTCTTATGTCTTTTAATTCTATGGTCTTTACAGTATCTTTCAAACTCATTAGAACAAAATTCACCGCTATTATCAGTCCTTAAGAATTTAATTTTTCTACCAGTCTGATTTTCAACAAGGTTCTTAAATTCCTTAAATTGACTGAACACTTCTGATTTACTTTTCAAAAAATAAACAAATTCTCTTCTTGAATAATCATCAATGAACGACACATAGTATCTTGACTTAGACAAAGAAGGAACATCCACTAGACCAAATACATCAGAATGGATATAATCTAACAAACCAGAGGATTTATGAGGACTGGAATAAAATGAAACACGGTGTTGCTTTCCATATATACAATGTTCACATAATTCAAATTCAAGATTATAATCTTCAAGCCCCTCAACCAATTTTTTGTTCTTCAAGGTTTTAAAACTTTTTCTCCTATGTGGCCTAGCCTATGATGCCAGAGCATAGTCTTCTCTGCAGGAAGTTTTACTTCCATAGAGTTTACATAATTAGGGATATTTCCCTCTTTACCTCCATGAGCAGCTTTTAGTGACTTTACAGAGACACTGTTACATTGAACAGCTTGTGCATCCAGCTTATACAGGGTACCAATTTGAGCACCTCTAGCCAGCACCATTAAACCTCTAGTCATCTTGCAGCCATTACCAGAGAATGTGACTTGCACTCCAATATCATTCAGCTTACTGACAGACAGTAGATTTTGAGCCAGACCTGGTATGTGCAGAACATCATTGATCCCCTTCACTCTTCCATCAGGGAATTGTATTCTGACTCTTCCACGGCCAACAATTTCCAAAGTTGAATCACTTGCCAAGTACACTTTTCCACCATCGTATTCTTCATACTTTGTGAACCACTCTTTATGAGATGTCATATGAAAGGATGCTCCAAAATCAATTAGCCAGACATCATCTGATGCCTGTGTAGCCAAGGCTGCAATGAAGGCGTCACCATCACTATGAGAAGACTCATTGTTGGAGGAGCCCTTCTTCTTCTTATTCTCCTCTTTACAATCCTTTCAGACATGACCCAGTTTCCCACAGTTCCAACACTTCACCTTGGACTTCTTGCCAGGAGAATTTGATCTCCCTTCTGATTTTGATTTGGACTTCTTGTCTTGCTTCTTGCCTTTCTCCTTTGACCTTCCTCTGACAGCAAGAGCTTCCTTCGCCATTTCAAAATATTTCCTTCTCATTTCTTTTAACGGCAAAGAACCAACAACATCTTCCATTTTAAAGTTGGATGTTGTACTCCCAATAGCCATCACTAGATGATCCCATGAGTTTGGAAAAGAACACAATAATAGCATACAGCGATCCTCTTTTTCAGTCTTCACACCAACAGATGTTAATTGAGCAAGCAACATGTTAAATGCATTGAAATGATCAGCTACAGACCCTCCTTCCTACATTCTCAAAGAGTACAGCTTCTTCCTTAGGAATAGCTTATTCACCAAAGACTTCCCCTGATAAATAGATGCCAGTCTCTTCCACAAGGAAGATGCAGTCTTCTCCTCATGCACATTCAGAAGAATGGAGTCTACCAAGCAGAGCCTTATCAGCCCCTTAAACTTTCTATCTGCAAGGTCCCAATCCTCTTGCTTCATGCCTGGAGGTTTCACTCCAAACACAACAAGCCACAGATCACGATCCACTAAGAGATCCTCCATTTTGAGTTTCCCCAACTCAAAATTGCTGCCATTGAACTTCTCTATTTCAATCTTTCCTGACATGCTAGCCATCTCAATCTATAATTAGAAATTGACAAACTTCTACAGGACTCACACTAAACAGAATTAACACAAAAAACCCAACGTACCCACAAGGATAACACAACTGGCCAGGATCTGATACCACTTGTAAGGAAAGCTAGATGCGAAAACAACTCTCCTAACGTTAATACCTCAGGGAAGAATGCAGATATACTTTTAATTTTTTCAATTACAGTTCAATTAAGATGGACTTTGAATTAAATATCAAAAATAGAGAATTAGACAAACACATATGAACACCATATATACATGGGAAAACCCTTACGGGAGAAAAACCCACCACACCAAGAGAAGTCACTTTGTATTATAGTAACAAATGATTACATACAAGTTTCAAACTTATCTTTTTGATGTCTGTTTACAGCAACATTCACCATGAACAATCTTGTACAGGAACCTTCAAGTTACAGTCTACATAGAATAGAATTCATCCAATGATACTATTTGAACTAATGCAACAACTATTGATCCAACCAACCATAGAACATCTGCAACTCCCGAATGTATTCATGTTGTTCCCTGTTTGTCGAGCTTCCTCACAGAACCGTCACAACGAACTATCTTCCAACTGTTCAGATTCGGCTTCTCCTATTGGTCCACATGATGCCACATAGGAAAGTCTCACTCAGTCAAACGGCTTCAATCTATGTTGGCATGTTGATGAGACACTGACCGTGTCTCCCCGATGCCAACAGCTTCATATTGATATCGGCAAGAGTTATCCTTGTCGCCAAGATGTTACATTGAGTTCAGAAGACTATCGCTCAGCTTTCGCCATGTCGCCAAGACATATCGCTTTTGCTGAGACATCATACCGAAGCTCCACAAGTCACATAGACATGAGTTTTCCATTTGGCAAGATTATCGCTCTTCACTGAAAGTACTTACTGAGTCATTAAGGTTATACCGAAACATTCACCATTCGGCAAGACATCCATATTGCTGAGACGTTACTTCGAATACTCCCAAGACATACCGAGCACCAAACGACGGTCGCCAAGACATTCATCTTTCGCCAAAGGTTTCATCGAGCTCTAAGTTACACCGAAGACTCCATATGTGTTCCCATCGGTGAGACCTTCATCGTTCGCTAGGACTTCTTCCTAAGACCATTTGGGTTACCTCGATAGCCATATGCTATCGGTATGACGCTCTTCAATCTCTAAGAGATCTCCCCGAGATCCTTTGTGTTACTCTGATGACCAACACTTGAACCTCCATCGGTGAGACATTTGCACATTGGTAAGACTTCTTACCGATAGAATATAAGATACGCCGAAGACTAGAACATGTAACATAGTGTCGGTGAGACTTTAATATCTCAATAAGACTTCTCACCGAGCCACCGTAGGTTATTTCGATATGCGATAGAATGGCCTATTGGCTAGGGATCTCCATGAGCGGTGAGAGGTTTCAATTACTGCTCTATGTCACAACGATAGACTTCACAGTGAAAGCGTTCGACAAGATAGAAGATAGGTCATAGCGACCTGTACAAATTCCAATGTACAAAAGCTGCTAGTCGGCCAGACATGATAGATGTCATACCGACTTTGCTCCAGGAGAGGGTACAGCCTGTGATGATTGAGGCATATATTTCCAACAACCTATACCTACACAATGAGCAAACATTGTTAGATAAAACAGAGCATATGATAGATGTGTTTGATAACTCTCTTGCTTTCCTGGACATCTATGGTGTGCAAGCTATTTTAATGTTTATAAGGATCAAGCTATATGTTTTTGGATGTTTTCCTATGTACTAATTGGTGATCCTTCATTGCTCTAACCAACTATTTCTCACAAATGCAAGAAAACTGGAGCAACAGGGGGCAAGCAATAACTGGAAGTTGGATGAGGAGGAAAAAAGCTAATGCAAGGAAACTCAACTAGGATTCGTCATTCAGGAAATGAAAAGTCCCCCTTCTTTACATATGCATTTCCTTTTATCTGTAAATGTATATTTTTTTCTTTATATGCATTAAAATAGTTAATCCCTTGGCTTGTGAAGGACACTATACACTTCTGATTATCAATAAAGACTACCTTTGCAATAAATTTTGACTCTCTATTGTATTGTATGCAATTGCATAATCAAATAATGCAGTCTTTTGATAATTTATTTTATGCATATGAATGAAGCTTAGCAAAAAAGAATGTACCATTTTGTTTCACTTTGTACAAACATAACAATCCTACTTGATTTAGCTGGAAGCAAAATCAAGTAATAGTTCAATTTGAATCCATATAAAGATATTTAGATAGAATTTTTGCTAATAGATTTGTACAAAAGGGATGCCACCTAGTAGATAATGGTTGGGCTTTGGTTGATTTGGGTTATTTGGTGGTCTTATTTTTGTATTATTCATTCCATCATAGGGTTTTAACTCTCAGCAGACATCTCATAGGCCTTTAAATCCAAAAAGAGAGTCATTCAAGGTGAAACTTGCTCATTAATCCATGTTTCTTTTAAATCGCCTATTTCTTTTAATTTATTTGATTGGCAGCTTGCTTTCATACCACAAAACAAAAATTTCATACCACAAACTGGATGAAAAATTTCATACCTGGTAGTGTGTACTTCATTTTCCTCCATAGACTAGACGAAAATAATTTTCCCTAGGTCGCCTCAAAATGTAAAGCAATAGAGGGAAGGGAGAAAAGGGAGCAAACTCTAGTCACACTAGGTAATTCATTGTCAATTTATAGATTTGTAAATGTTTCCATTGTTTCTTTGATTTTTAGTTTTTAGTTTTTTATTTCTAAATTTAAAAGAAGAAATTTATTTTATATATATATTTATATATAGGGACATGAGACTGACAAAGATAAAGAGGCATTGGTTTCCATATTGGGGGTAGAGGAACTTTCTACAAAGTTGGTCTTTCCTTGTTGAATGACAACTTACACAGCAGACAACAAATCTTTGAAGTTACAAATTAGTAATTACAAGTGGCACCTTAGTGTCAAAGTCACAAATACACCTTAAGACAACTGGTGACAAATCTTAATTAGGAAAAATTCATTAGTAAGACTATTGCTCAATCCAACACTAGACAACGTGATGATCACTTAAGGTGTTGACCAAAACATGTCTTTTCAGATGTATATGGAGTTTAATGAATTACTACTAAACAATGTGGATGAGCTAAATTTATGACAATGTGATTGAAGGGTCTTTGTTTTTTCATATTTTATTTTCTCAACTCCAATGGTTGGAATTTGTCTTCTTTTCCAAGTTTGTAAAACTTGATGATTCCTTGATTGTATTTCCTTGATGATTATGAAGGAAATTTAAAAAGGCTTACCATATTTCTCCCATTTTTTCTTTTCTCCCTAGAGGATGCTTTAGCTTTATGATTTTTCCATATTGTATGAATAAATCATATGTATCACCTACCTCTCTAGTTTTTGGATAGTTAACTAAACAATGCAATTTATGATTTCATTCATGAACACTATATATGATAGATGCATATATGTACACAACCTTTATTCAAAATGTATGACAACCATCAACTAGAATTAGCATGATGGGTATGCTCTTTTCAAACCAAAAACTTAAGACATTAGTTACAATTTCATTCAAAGTTGGCAATAAACATCTCTAGCTGGTACCTTGTTCTTAGCTGGATGGAAACTAACATATTTTTTGTCCTCATGGACTTCAATCTTCATAGGTGAAATAGATCTTTAGATGGTATAGGCATAAATATCTTTTTTTATGTTTTCCATTTTTGTTTGAAATGTAAGATATTTTAGCATAATAAAAGCATGAGTTTCAATTTCACTGCTAATTGAAAATAATTGACATTTTTTTTATGAAATATAAGATACTTAAAGAGATATGCTTGAGTTGCTCTATGATTTCAATTTTTCCTACATAACTCTTGTTCTCTTACCTTCCTCTCTATTTTCATTCACAATACAACAATTGAGGCACAAAGAATTAGAACTTTAACTAATCTAAAAACTCTTGCTAAAGGAGAAACGATTAAGTAAAATCATGAAATTAGGACAATATAATGTAAATACATTCATGCAATCCTAGATATCATAGTTATCTAAGTTCAGATATTTCTATTGGTAATACTTAAGCAATACACTGGTTGGGAAATTAGTAATTTTGTCAAGGTCATACGGCAGGGCAAGGATAGTAAATTCATGAAACAAGAAAACCAAAAAATTAAAATGTCACTCTAATGGCATGGTAGAGGAGGTAGGGTGGTAAGACATCATTTGACCCATAGAATATCAACAATATATAGGCTATCCAATTTACATGTAGATAAGTTTTCTTTTATGTTTAAGTCTTGTTTTAAATGTGTTGAATTTAAAACAATATAAGTCTGATTTTAAGTTGACATAAATTTTATAGGCCAGGAATTAACTGACTAGAATACTGAGGCCATGAAGGATATACCAAGGTCAAGTAATTATCAGGTTGTGGTTTGATCCAACTAGTAGCAAAATACTTGTCGAAAGGTAGATATAGGGACATCCTTCCAAATGGATCTTATTTGATGATATGAATGCTATTTCTGACTATCCAACAAATCCTCAATTTAGGGAAGCAAATATTTTTTGATAATCCATAGAAAGTCTGGATATCTCATCCTTTTCCCAACATGACTAACATTCTTGACTATCATATTGATAATATCCCTTTCATGGGATCTATTCATTGCATTGAAGTTCATTAATAAAGAGGCATTGGCTTCCATATTGGGGGAAAAGTTTTTATTTGATGTCCTTATGCATTTTCCTTTGAACTCTTACAAACAGAGTTGAACAATGCATTGTCCTTCTGGTTTCACAAGTAACTTGAAAAGTAGACTTATATGATATTGGTGACACTTCAATAGTAGAAGGACAATGCCTATGCCTATCAAATGGAGGGGAATAAATAAACTTGACCAAGTGATTCAGTTGTACTAAAACAAGTTTAAATATGGAAAGAAGGTTTGCACATTGGAATGTAGAAAAGGCCAAAGATATAAACTCCATTTCCTTTTACATAATTAAACAATGATGTCTACATTCCTATTTGAAAAGAAAATTTATCCAGAAAGCATGTACAACAACAAAAATAAAAGCAGAATGCCAACTTGTCAAGCAGTCTACATAATAATAAACACTCATAAACGAAATTCTTGGAGCACAACCAACTACTAATGAAAATTTCTCATATAGATTAAGGAAGTAATACACTATAAGTCAAGGAAAACCATACAATTTGAATATTCTTCTCTTACAATGTTGCAAATGCAGGTAGTAATTTACACATCTTTCTTAGTGATTACTAAGAAAGGTAATTCCACCAACTCTACCAAACAGTTTACCACAGGAACAATAAAAGTAGACGCTTTGAAAGGAACTCCATGAAAACCAAGCTCTCTAAATGGTATATATCAAACTCTAGTTCAAAATATTTTAGATGAGGTTGCTCCCATAGCTCTATTACTCACTTGACAAATCCTTGAAACTCTGCATTAATTTTATTTTTCATGTCCCTCTCTTGTTGTTCTTCCACAATTTCATTAGGATCATACATTGGCCTTCTTGCCCCTCCTAAATTTTGGACCACATCTATTACCTCCACATAAAATTGGACATCCTTGATCTTCTTGGTTCACACCATGATATGGTTATGCAAATGAAAATGAAGCAAAGTAATCATCTCCTTCTCTGTTGGCTGGAAGAATGCATGCTTAATGTTTTGATACATGATATCAGTTCTCTCTTCTACTCTCATGGTTGAATACTGAAATCCATTATGGTGGGCCTCCAAATTTCCAGTCATCTTTCTTCCTCTTCCACCAAATGCTGGCATATTTTACTAATGTTTATTAGAATTGTTGCATGTTTTACATCATTGGAATGACATATTAGCTATAATTTTTTTGAAATTTTATTATGGTATGTGCACTTTGATATGATGTAATATGATTATGGTTTCGTTTCATATGTTGTAATATTAGATATATAACAAAAAAAAAAATTATTGTACGAAATAAATAATAACTTCATTTTAATTTAATTTTTTTGCAGAACACGGGTCTTCCAGAAGATCAAGATGATCCTCATGATATAGATCCAGAATATGTTGGTTCTGGTATAGATCACATGGCGGAGGATGATGATGACACAGATACAAAAGACACTGAGGCCGATGAAGATGATGATGACAATGATGATAATCACGATGGTGATGATGATGATGAGGTAGTTGCTAGTAGTAGTCAGTGACATTCATGATCATATAGACTACATCATGGATCTGTTGATATATTGTTATGATGCCTCTTTTCATGGTTACTATCATATGTATCATTTTCATGGCCTGTAATACCATATTATTGAGTTGTATCATTTTGGCATGTATCAGTTTGACTTATATCATTTGGACATATATCATCTTGACTTGTATCATTTTGAGTTACATAATTTATCATTTTTACTTATATCATTTATACATGTATCATTTTGACTTATGTTGATTGTTGGACATGTATCATTTTGACATGTTATTGATCTACTGGAATATTTGACTCACTTGTTTTAGTTATAAATGATGATGATATTATCAGTATTGACTTGTCAATTTATATATAGTGAAAGTGGTCGATGATTTTTGGATGGATATTTATTATGTATGATGATTTTAATTTACTATTTAGAATGGATATTGTCAAATTCAATTAAATTATAGATATTTGACTCACTTGTTTTAATTATAGATGATGATCATGTTATAATAATTATCTTGTTATTTAATCATATGAGTTAAATAATTAAATTACTTACTCTATAATCATATGAGTTATTTAAGAAGCGTGATATATTTAACTAAATAAATTGAAGTAAAACATATTAAATTAATTAATTAATAGAAGAAAAATAGGAAGAATTTTTAGAAGCAAAAAAGGAAGCAACAATGGAAGCCAAACTAGAAGAAAACCAGAAGCAATCTTGGAAGTAAAACTTGGCGTTATCTAGGAAGCAAAAACATAAGCAATTCAGGTAGCAAACAAAGAAGTAATAATGGAAGCAATTTTAGAAGCGACAAAAGATGTAGTAATAGAAGCCATATTAGAAGCAACAAAAGATGCAAAAATGGAAGTAAAGCTAGATGCAACAAGCAACATTATATCAGAAGAAAAATTGGAAGTAAAACCAGAAACAAAATTGGAAGCAAAACTAGAAGCAAAATTGGAAGCAAAAATGGAAGCAAAATTGAAAGCAAAACCAAAAGCAAACCTGGAAGCAAAACCAGAAGAAAAACTGGAAGTAAACCTGCAAGCAACACAAGAAGAAAAACTAGAAGAAAAATTGGAAGCCAAATTGGAAGCAACAAAATCCAATGCAAAGTCCAGCACAAAACTCGGTGCAAAATCTGGCACAAAATCCGGCACAAAAAACTACACCAAAGTGAACATGCAATTTTGCACCGAGTTTTTCCCAAAAAAAAGTGTCTAATTCATGAACTCAATTGCACTAAATTTTGGCACTATTTTAGCTGCTAATTGCATGTTTTGTTGTAGTAAAACATTATTTGTAGGAGTGAATTATGAAAATGCAGATTCATTTCAAAATAAATCAATGTAATAATTTATAATTTATAAATATAGTCATTGCATCAATAATCTTTGATAATGTACTTCTAAATATATTTGTTTATGTTTGGTTTGAGTAAGTTGTAAACTTATTTTGTGTAGCAAAGTTCTTTCTATTCATGTAGCAAATAGTTTATGTTCCTATAGGATTGTTATTGTTCATGTAGCAAAAACCTCTCTTGTATTAAATTTAAGAAAAATTATCAAATAGGATTCTTGTTTCTATAAATCATTTTTAAGTAAAAGTACATTTCATTATACTCAAGTTACTACCTCCAGCCCTTGAACAAATAGCCATTATGCATTTCACAATTTTATTTCCCAAATTGGCAGAGGATTAAATTGAATTGTAGACCTAAGTACCAACCACTAGTTAAACATAAACTAAAATTATCTTTAGTTTTGTTCCAATACCAAGCACATGACCATTGTACTCAATACAAAGAGAGCTATCTAGACCACTAGATCAAAAGTCCACCTAAAAATCTATAGAATCAAGAACACATCATGATCTAACATCTCAATAGAATATCATATTCTCTAATGAACATATCATGCTCCCAAGAGCACATGCATCATGTCAAAACTCTAACTAGTATATAGAGTAAACCAAAACACAATACCAAACATCATCTCAACAAATATCACCTACCAAAATTGAAAAATCATAAAATGACACCTCGATCAAAGACTCCAAGAGTCCTCCATGGATAAACAAGATGTTGAACATCTCTAACCAAATGAAGATAACCATCTTCTATCAATGAAACTGAAAATGTCAAACAACTATCCCTACAACAAATAGGATCCAAGATCTCCTCCATGACACCAACAACCACTACAAAATATCATCCATCACCAAGTGACGAACCCACATCACTTCCAAAGCTCCCATTGACCCATGATACCAAGCTCTCTATGCCATCCTAATAATCATCTCCTAAATGAAGGTCACCCAAGTCAACAAGCACTCAATTGTAATTCTAGCAACTCTAGAGAATAAAGTAAAACCAAGATCTCCAAAACAAGAAAATATAACCACCACCAAAGCATCACGATCAAAATCTCCCACTAAATTTTCTAACCATGATAAACCAACATGCTACAAGTCCCAATAATCAACTATCTAGATACTCTAATCATCCATCCTCTCATCTCAATACAACATACTAATGTACAAATAACCACAAACAAGGTAACCTAACTAAAACTGCAGCAAGAAAAAATACCTATGGATATAGACAATCCACATCTAATTTATCCCACTCCAACCAAATGGGTGGCCAACCCATACAACTACATAATTCATGTATCCCCATTAAATACATGTAAACTTACTGTCAAATCAATAACATGCAAACCAAGATAACCTGTAGATCTCAAGACTCAAACACCAGATCACCTATAATTTTGATTTATCAAACAAATCCACAATCAAGTACAATAGTCAAAGAACCAAACAAGCATTCAAGAGATAAGAACAACCTCATAACACTGAACCACACCACCACTTGTCAACTACATACATAATCATGTCATGTCAATGCTTAAATGCACATGAACATCCATCATCATAATCATCACCATTATTGTACCTTTAATCAACTCTCATTATACTAAAATTTCAAGTTTCACATGTGTATCAACCATGTACTCAAACTAGAGAATAACCTGTGAACTTGTCACCATCAAAATCCAAACTCTGAAAACATTTGTTAACCTATATCAAGAAGTACCAAATTTGATAACCATTTGTACCATCATATAGGTCTCATAAAAATATACACTCCCTCAATTGTTTTCCTTCAAATATGTCTAAAAGCTAATGAAACACACCTAGAATCTTTGCTCATCCAAGTGAAGAAACACTTGATCCAATGTGTAGTAGCTATAAATTATCTCCATCCCCTATTTGAAATTGAAAGTTTGATTATGTATGCAAAATTTATAACTTACTATTTTAGAGTAATGCTTGGTTTCATGGTACCAAATTTTGATAAAAATAGAAACATATGAAAACAAAACTTGTATTACTACATAGTACTTGGGGAGAGTTTTTCAACAACTATCAAAATTCAAACATCCAATGCTTTGGGTGAAATTTATGCCCCTTTAAAAAAACTATTCCTTTAGGCTATAAGGGGCTCTAGCATGTGTCCATACAACTAAAATCAACATGATGTCATCACTAACACCAATAGCTAATGTGTAAAGGCAACACATGGGCTTCTATTTGGTGGTAAAATTTTAAAAAAAATTAAAATGATTTGATTTTTAAAAAATACAAATTTGGCATCCATGGGGATGGTTTTGTTGTGGCCCCACACAATTGAGGGTCAAGGATCAAGAGCCTAAGGCCCATCAACCCAAAACTATCAGTTGGTATACAACAAGGGTGTCGACAAGGACTGACACCCTCATATCAGTCAATACTTTGTGTTAGTACCCTCTATTATTGCAAGATACCAAGGGTTTGTGAACCCCATAATATATTTCTTTTTTTCAATAAAAAATTTATTGCAAATTATATTTAAATTTTTTTAATCCTCTATGTGTCCAAGCAAATCCACACATCCCATTTCATGCTTCACGTATGCACTCAACAAGAGAGCTCAATACAATGGCAACCCACTAAAACCAACCAACTAGCCAACAACCAACCTCAACCACTAAACATGTGTTTTCTTTTATAGAATCAAACTTGTAGACACCTGAAATGTGACCTTAACCTAACCACACTTGACTTTATCTATACGAATATTTAATTAAATAAATATTCATTATTTATTTAATTAATTTAACCTCTACCCCTATCCTAATATTTAATTAAATAGATATTTATTATTTATTTAATTTAACATTTTCCCTTATCCTAATATTTAATTAAATAAATATTTATTGCTTATTTAATTAATTTATTCATTACCCTCATTTACCACCTTTAATTAAATAAATTTTATATTTATTTAATTAATTATATCTTTATCCAAAAATCCTCTAACTAAATTAATTAATTAATTTAGGCTACTTAATTGCCATTACCTTTTCCTCAATTATTTCATTCCACCTCACCATCAATCCTTGTCCACTCAATCCCAACCCTTGAATTCATCTACATGGTTCAAGATCTAAACTTGTCACTATGTGACAAGTGTCTTAAACTACCTATACACCTATCCTACCCCTTGCTCACACATGTGAAGCCACCCTACCTCTTACACATGTCGTAAACATGTCACTTTCCTAAGCCACCCTATCTCTTATACATGTCATAGACATGTCTCTTTCATATTCTTTCCAATGTGTGCTCACACATGTGTGAGAACACTATTAGAATTGTGAAAAACACAAGCCACAAGATCAAACAATGAACAAAAACACCTTCCATGCAAGAGATCTGAAGACAAAGAATTGATGTATTCCTTAATAAGAAAAAGCTACAAAAGCAAGAGACTATCAAAATGATATGAAAGTTCGAGAGAAGTAGAGAGATAATAGAATGAGGGTTGAGTACTATATAGGAGAAACCCTAAATGGTAAAGGGATTAGATCAAGACAAGTGTCAATGTCACACACAATGAGACAAAATGATCTAATAATAGTTCACTTCAGTTAACATAGAAAAGCACTTAGTTAACTAATAAAGAACTCCTAAGTTTAGTTTAAATGCATGAGAATAAATTAGACTTAATAATTAATTAATTATTAATTAACCTCGAAACTAAAGAAGCATTAGCACCAACTGTAGAAAACCCCCCTCCCCAATAATGTTGAAAAGGGAGATCCAAGATAGGTACACTGGAACTATGTGAAACCAAGAAGTGCATGTAGGAGAAACAACCTGCAAACAAAAGGGTGTGCAAACTAAGGCACACATGCATGAGGCAAGAATCACTAGGATTCACTACTTTCATGGAAGGGACACTCACTTGAAAATATGTGATGTCAAACCAAAGGAAAGAATCATCCCCCCTATGGCACTTTATATCATAGTGCGATTACAAAAGGCACAACAGGATGTGCAAAATACCCAAAAAGTATACACTAGAATGGCATATTATTTTAATGTGTCTATAAAAGAGAATGTGCATGAAAAAGATGTATGCAATGTCCAAATAGGACAGAATACTAGAAATACATAAAGAACAACAAAAAATGAGTCATCCCACATAAACAAAAAGTTTCCAGGAGCTAAGATGTCCAAGTAATTCACCAAATTGTGAAAACACAAAAAACTGAATTAAATGTACCTAGAGATAAATCTGAAAAAAGTGCATGGATGGCTGTGAAGAGCTCTAAAATAGCATCCCAATGTTGTTGGAACTATGAAAAGAGAAGAAAGTAGTCAAAATTTATGAGCTTGAGACTAAAAATAGGGAAGCATTAGCACCAATAGTAGAATTTTTTTAATTAAAGATTAATTAATCATAGCTAATGCATGATTACTCTAACAAACACCTTGATCTTACACATATCCTCTTATGAAATTTTTCACAAGGCTAAGCCATTGTCATTTCATTCAATCTTGACCCTCCATTTAGTCAATGCATTTGAGCCATTGATTCCACCCATCAAAAATCTATAAATTAAGGCATTTTCTCTCAATTTGTATCAATCCTCATTCATCATACTCTTATGATACATAAATCATGAGCAACCACATCCAAGCTATCAACACATCAACATACTACATTCAATCATTTTGAGGTTTGCATGTTTTTGGTTTGATTTAAGCTATATTTTATGCATATTTCATTTATATCATTTGCATGCAATACATTTGGTGAACTCAACGTGAATCCTTACTTCTAATGCTTGTCCTCATGATTTTTTGCTGAGTTTGATCTTGTTGGTAACGTCTTTAGTTAAGAAGGTTTGAAAATCATTTTTTATAGGAGCCTGGAATCATAAAAATAACCTCACGATTGTGCTCAAGAGGGTTGAGAGATGAATTTTGATACATAATTCGATATATTTTTCTTAAAATCAAATTTTTGAAAAAAATTTAGGGCCCACCATGCAAAAATCCATATGCGCATAATTCAATAGTTTGATTTTTATCTTTGTTTTGCAAATATGAATGGAAATATGAGTATATGTTGTAGAACAGTGAGATAAAAATGGAATACACAAAAAAAAAATGTCATTTTGAGAGGTATACAATGCAATTTTTGAGGTATCCTCACCATCCATAGGCATATACACATAGATATAGAATTTTTTAGAAGTATATATACATAAATATCTGCCATAGAAAGTATATAATCATAATCTAAGATTTAAATACTTATATAAATACTATGTATACATTTTATTTTATTTGATTTTGTTGTGCTTTTCTATGTGTGTATCTACATATATATTCTGAGCAGGTTAGGGTTTTAATGTTGTGTATATTGCATATATTTTATTAAATATACTACTATTTTACTATATATCACTTTTTTCATGTGTATATGTTTAAATAGGATCTGACAACGAAAAGCACGTAGTACTTTGTGTGTGGGTTGTGGAGTACCATAGAGCCCATGACCTATGTAGTCTTCTTGGTCGTGTGGGATTTTAAAGCCCGCGCCTTATTCTTTAGAGTTTATATTTTATCTCATAGCTTAAAAACTTAACTGTAGGCTTTTAAAAGCTTAAGATTTTAGACTTTTCATGATTTTTTTTTAAGTTATAAATTTATTTAAAATTTAACCTTTTTTGTGAACCAAGATGATCTCTTCCCATCCACCACCTCCTCATGTATCCAAGACTTTACCCATCCATTTTCCAATCACTAAGCCTTCACCAATTTTTCGCTAACCTATCACTTTAATAATGATAAAGAAACCATGCTTAGATGCCTCCTTAGTATTGGTGAACAACTTCCATCATCCCTAACTCCCCCAAATTATAATACATCTCCTATTACTCATGCTACACCTTCCTCTGACAAGGAAAACCAATCCCCCATCCAAAATTCCCCTCAAGTCCCATCCACATCATCCCCATTTACCACTACCGATTTCATCCTCACCCACTACTTCAACAATGACAAAGATGTCATTCTTAGATACTTCCTTAGCACTGGTGCTAAACTTTCATCTCCTATCGCTTATCCTTCCCCTTCCTTTGACAAGGGAAACCAAGCTTTTATCCAAAAATTTCCTCCAAACTCATCTGCATCCCAAATCCTCATCCTCATCCTCAATTTAGTAACCCATGGAAGCTTCCACTTCTTATTCCACTTGTTCATCTCCTACATCCTTACAATCCACATCAACCCAATCTTATAAACCCACTTCATCTCATGCCTCTCATGGTTTCCTCGAAGGACTATTAATAAAGGATCCTAATCCCGCAAGCACCAATAAAGTTGTACAATCTTCCCATGTCATGCATCCACCTCAATCTACCCTCCCTCCACCCACCCAAGTTCAAGAATCTATCCAACCTTCCTCCCCTATCACACCATCCATACAAATCCAAATGTGTCAAGAACTTGATCCAAAGCATATCATTATATACCATCGCTTAAATCAACATCATGTATGTGACCATGAAATCTTAGATCAAACATCACCATCCACACCATCCAAAAATGTTTATGTCCATGGTAATCCTATGTTTGATCATGATATCTTTGATAATCTAATATTTGATCATGGTCTTATTTTTGTTAAGGAAATCCAAGATGATCCCCCTTCATCACATGATCCCCTTTCATCTCATGATCCATCTCCAAATCAAGAACAACATATCCCTTACATCCCATCCAATGATCCCTTTTCATCTCAAGAGTAAGATATCCATCCATCCCACTCTCATGATCCCCTCTCTCCCTCTTCATCTAATGAAATCCTTCCATGCCAAGATCAAAGTACCTCTAACACTCCATTGCATGATCCCTATCTATATCAAGATCAAAGTACACCTTCTACCCCATCTAATGATCCCCTCCCCTCTCATGATCAAGACACCCCTTCCACTCCATTTCATTATCCCCTTCCATCCCATAACCAAGAGTGCACTATACCATCCACTCCACCCCATTATCCTACCCCAAGTCAAGATCAAAGCATCACTTTATCTCCATATCATGATCCTAATCCTCCACAAGATCCCATCAAACCTATCCAAGCTACCCATGAACCCCATACTTATCAAATGGGTTCCTCGACTTTCATCCAAGTTGGTTTACTCCAAGATCCTATCATTCCTTCCATATCACATCCCCCCCAAAATGGACTCACATATTGCTTCCAAAATAATAATTATCCCATTGGAAAAAAGTATTTTTCAAAATATGCATTATCAAGTAAAAGGGTTAGGCCTCCATGAGCAAGGAATATTATAACCCATTCAAATATAATCAAATCCTAGTTGTCATGTCCTGGGCTTTAAAACTCAAGATGTTGGTAGATATTCTACCCATCAAAAATCCCATATTCCTCCATATAAATTTAAATATCCACATTCCTCATCCTCTAAATTTATCTTGGGCCCTTATGTTCCAAAGCACAAGCCTTCATCCCTTCTATCTATTTTGGGTTCCTATGTCCCAAAACCAAGTCCTTCATCCCTTCCATCCATCTTGGATCCTTATATCCCTCCATCCATCATCCCCATCACTCCTATTCCAACATTCCTTTACCTTATTTATCCATCATCTCAAATCCCAAATCAAGATCAACCAAGGCACAAACCTTTGAAATCCTTCCAACATCCTACCTACACCAACCCATCCATAATACATCCACATCATTTCCCTCCATCTACCAATCCCATTGATCTTGGAAGCAATTTGGATGCTAAATATAAAATGCATAAAGCCAAAAATCCACAAAATTCCAAGGATCAACATGTCTCATCCAAAAGACATGCCAAACTAAAGAAAAATATGATCCAAAATTAAAAAGCTAAATCCAAAAGGCCACAAAGACCTATCAAGAAAAAACTAAAATCCATGTGGATCCCAAAGCTACTCATAGAAGCCATGCATTTTAAAGAACAATCAAAATTTACATCCAAACTTGCTTATCCAAAAGTTTCATCCAATCCTAAGTCCTTCACTCCATCTAATAATCCTTCATCACCTCCATTCATTTTGGGTCCTTATGTCCCAAAATCTAAATTCACTCCTATGTTTATATCTCGAAATTCAAATTTCAGGTCACTTGGACATAATTCCACCACACTTCAAGGTGTGTGCCAATGTTGATCTTGCCAACATTTCCATCCATTCATCCACAAGTATTCCAAACCTCCATCCATTATCCAAAATTCATCCCCCATCATCCTCCTTTAGTCCAAGCCTTTGCATAAATCCATATCCTTCTCCATCTTCTAATCCATTTAATCCCCATTACCATCATTCTACCAATGTCTATGATCATACCTCCAAGTTCCATGGTCAATTGTAGTACATATTCAAGGGATACCATCTATGGAACAAAATGATTGATTCCTTCCTCCATCTCCCTATCATCCATCCACTATTTTCTAAATCCACTTATCCACATTCTTATTATCATCCTTACTATTCCAAAAAAACCAAAAAATAAATCAAAAAATAAAAAAAAAGTAAAGAGAAAACATTTGTCCAATTGTAAAAGTTACTTCTTGTGGCACTTTGTGCAAGTATCATGATGAAAACCTAGTAAATAGGCATCATGTGTAATCCCCCATCCTCTTGCATTCTACACTTGGGGAAAAACTTAATCTATACCACATGTCATCCACACTATCTACACCTTCCACTACCTTATCCATCATCTTACCTAAGTACATCCCCTTTCCACATTTGATCTTGACAAAGCTAAGGATATTCCCAAACATCATGTATCTGACCATCCATATCTTATCCACTTGATCTTATCAATCTTATCTATATCAATTATCCCATATCTCTCATCCTATCTAAACCCATCCTCCCTTTTCCACCTTTGATATTGAAAAGGTTAAGGATCTTCATAAGCATCACATCCACACCTTACGTCTCCTTCCTCCTATCCTATTCAAATCCATCCCCTCTTCCCATGTTTGATCTTAATGAGGATCCTAGTAGTCAAATATACATTCATACATCCATATATTATTCACATACTGGGTATGTGCAGGATCATCATGGAGAAAACAGGTCCTTGAGTGGAAAAAAATTCAGAAAAATCAGAGTTAAGCAGCTTGACGTAAAAATTTGAATAAGTTATCTATATTATTTCAAAAATATGTAAGAATAGAATTTGTAGCAAATTGAATGTAGTTTCTAAACTACTAGGTTTAATTTTTTTTTAAATAATCTATTTGGTGAAAATTTGAAATTTCAATGCAGTAGTACTTAAATTTTAGGGAAAAAATAAGAAGTAGGTGTATGTCTAACCACCCTAACCACAATAAAATAATAATATTTTTTAATAAGATTTTATATATAAGTAGAGGACTCATGTCTCGATGTGATGCATATTTTTTTGTAATTTTTTTCCAAGTAAATAATTAATTATGATTTTTTATTACAATTTTTAAAAAATATAAAAACTATTATGTCTAATCACCTTAACTTGGTCAAAACTTCATGAAATTCATTTTTTTGTTTTTTAATCCTATAGTATGCAAAGTATAGAATGTGACGCATGTTTGATTCAAAAATGTGATACCATTTGAAAGCTATAGATGTTTTTCAATAGCCTATCAATCATGACTTTAGTCATAATTCAAATAGAAAATGAATAATAATTATTTATTAAATCCAAAGTAAAGCATAAATTATATTGGTGGAAAGCTAATAATCTCCTTTGAAAACCTTTTTCGTTTCATCAATTTTGGGTTAAAAAAAAGTCGTCAGCCACATACCCTACACATACCCATCATATCGCCATTTTTTGGCCCATCATGATCCTGCACATACCCTACTCTAGTACCCACCACAATATATCCCTTATCCTATCTCCATCCCCTCATCCTATCCAATTCATCCTCTTTTCACCCTTGATCTTGATAGAGCTGGGGAAAAATATCCATTCATTCTTTGGAAAATGAAATCCTTGCTTCACCTACCATCCATATTCTTATGCACTATCCTTCCATCTCATACATCACTTATCATCTTTCACCCTTCATTACACTACCTCTAGTGTGGGGCATCGTGTTCCTTTACAAAATAGTCCTTGAAGCTCCATCTTCATATCCCCCATCCACCATCCTCTTATATCCTATCACCATCCATCATCCAAATCCCTCTCTCCTATCCATGGAATTCCTCCATCCTTCCATTCTTTACCATTCCTGGATTTTCCCTTGTCATTGGTTCCCCTATCCTAACCATTATATCCTCCTACGAATCCTATTGTCCTATCCTATCCAATCCATTTATCCTCTACCCCCCATCCAAAAAATCCCTATATCCTCTCATCCTTTTCCTAAGGCTTAGTTCTCCCTTGTCAATAGATCACATTTGTTCCTCTATATTAATCATCCTATCCTCTATCCAATCTTATCTTATATAATCCATCTATCCTTCTAATCCATCCAAAGCAATCAATCCTAGCTTATGCAATCCAACCTTACAAGTTAGCCCACCATCCATAAGCAATCCATGATCTTAATTCAAATAAGCTAAAATCTATTGATCCATTACCAAATTATCATCATAGGGATGTATCCTTCACAATCCAAGTGTTGTTCTTATCATTAACAACACAATCCTTGGGGTATGCATTGTTCTTATCATTAACTTTATCATCCTCATCATCATTAATTAATCAATCAATCCATCAACTAATTTTCAGCTTGACTTGGAGCATAGTCCTTGTTTGCTTTTGGTTTGTTTTTGATTAAGGAAAAAATAGGTTTTGAAGGGACCTGAAACCCTTTACAAACCTAAAACAAAGCTGCAAAAAAGGACAGCCTACAACCAGCCAAAAAACCACCCCCCAAGCGAGACCCATTAAGATTTACATTTAGAGCTTCTCTTATGAGAGCGGAGAGTCATATCGAAGAAGGCCTAGAAAATTTTGCTTTCTTTCCCATAACAATAATCCAACCTTCTTCCACTTGTGTTGCCTTATCTTGCTAAGCCAGCACACTTTTTTCCTAAAGATGAAAGCCAGCAGCCACGGTTTCAATGATTTCAACATTATTCTTCCTTGTGGGCACAGACATAACAAGAGATCCACTAGAAATGATAGCCAAAGCACTATCACCCGAAGAGACAGCCTGAGACCCAATCTCACGCCCTTTAGGGGTTTCAACAAGATGAGTTTGTATAGCATCAACAGCCCCACCATTTGAGACATCCAAAGGGGATGCCCCAAGACCCTGCAATTTCGACACAACCACATCAGAAAAACTCCTGTGTTGTTCAGTTTTATTCTCTACCATATAATGTTGTAGAGAGGCACCACTCCACCATGTAGCCATCATTTTTTTCTTCTCTAAACCGCATTGGGAAACGGCATGACTTGTTTTAAAACATCTTCTACAGCGGAAGGGAATCCCTTCATAGTCCAAAGATTGGACCCAAGAACCCTTAGGAGATTTAAGTAAAATCTCAGCAAGCGATCCTTTTGAAATATCCATTTCAACCAATATGCGAGCAAAGGTGGAATGAAGAATATCAAAGGATTCATCATCCACCAACAAAAAATCACCAAGGGCTTCGCCCACTTCTTCCAAGAGAGGGTCATTCCATAAATGGAGGGGGAGATTTGGCAGTCGAACCCAAATCAGGATCTTATCAAAAGTTTCAGAGGTAGGATTGAATTCAGAATGCCAAGGCTTAATCATCAATAGAAATTTGTCCTCCCAGTTAAAAAAATTATCACATAGAATTTTGCTTCTATCCCGAGCATTGTCAAACTTAACAACAAAAAACCCTTAGCCATGGGGAAAATATGAACTTTACCATAAATTAACGGCTCCCATTTGTTGGAAATCCAGGAGTGCAGCTGAGGGAGGCTAGGCCAAAAGCCCCTAAACCTACAGATCACTCCATGAGCAGAGAGCACAAAAACAGTCTCATCTATCTCCTCTATTGTCTCAGCTTTCAGATCAACATATATGGTATTTGCAACAGGAATAAACCCTCTATTTGATAGATCCCAAGGCCGAAACCTTGAAGTCGTCTGCGATGCCCTCGCAGCAGAACCATTACGCAATGAAACCTTGAATGAATGTTTTCTTTGGTTTGTTGAGCATGTTTGCTTGTTGCTTATGTGTTTTATCATTGTTTACATTTATCATGGTCTTTTGCACCCTATTGCCATAGGGGAATCATGGTATTCCATATCATGGTGTTACAAGACATATGTTTGCACTTGACCTTTCGATCACGTACTTGGCACATTACCATCCTAGTTCCTTATACCTTGGTGCATAATGACAAGTACAATATCATATCTAGGTTTCTTATACCATTTCAGCATGATGATCATCCATCATCCCTCTCTATCCATCATTTTCCTCTATCTTCTTATCCTTCATCCTCAAGTCCTCTCATCCATTTCAAGAGCACACCTATGTTATTTGAACCAACATGTCCTTTTGAGAGGGCATACCACTACCTCCTCGTCATCCTTCCTTATCCTTGCTAGTGACTGGGGCATATTGTTACTAGTCCTTATCCCTTGCCTACCCACTATGTTTTATTATTCTTTGAAATGATGTTACTTCTCTTTAGTCCCAACATCATTTCAAAGAGGGGGAAAATGTAGACACCTGAAATATGACTTTAAACCTAACCACACTTGACTTTACCTATCCTAATGTTCAATTAAATAAATATGCATTGTTTATTTAATTAACCTTTTCTCCTATCCTAATATTTAATTAAATAAATATTTATTACTTATTTAATTAATTTATCAATTACCCTCATCCATCACCTTTAATTATATCTTTATCCCAAAATCTTCCAACTAAATTAATTAATTCTCAATTGATTAATTAATTCAAACTAATTAATTATCATTACCTTTTCCTCCATTATTTAATTCCACCTCACCATCAATCCTTGTCCACTCAATCCTAGCCCTTGAATCCATCTACATGGAATAAAATTTAAACTTGTCACCATATGGCAAGTGTCTTAACCTACCTATCCACCTATCCTACCCCTTGCTCACACATGTGTGAGCATATCTCTCACACATGTGAAGCCACCCTACCTCTTCCACATGTCATTTTCTCAGGCCACCCTACCTCTTATACATGTCATAGACATGTCCCTTTCATGTTATTTCCAATGTGTGCATATGCGAGCACACTTTGATCTTACACATCCTTTCCTCTTGTGACACTCTTGTCACAAGGCTAAGTCTTCATCATCTCATTCAATCTTGACCCTCCATTTAGTCAATGCATCTGAGTCATTGATTTCACCTATCAAAAATCTATAAATTGAGACATTTTCTCTCATTTTGTATGAATCCTCATTCATCATACTCTTATGCTGCAAAAATATGAGCAACCACATCCAAGCTATCAACACATCGACGGACTACATTCAATCATTTTGAGGTTTGCATGTATTTGGTTTATTTAAGCTATATTTTATGCATATTTCATTTATATTATTTGCATGTAATAAAAAACTCACATAAAACACTAAAGTGGTAAGATAAAACCAATGTCTCAAAACCATGAGCACATAAAACTATTGACCCCAACATTTATTTTTTGGTACTAAATTTTTCGATATTAAATATTTTTTTGTGTTCAATCCACAAATAAAATAGCTAATCATTGTACATACAACTTTACAAATGGATCCAAATAAATATTTAATATGGTTAAACACCTCCTAAAGATACAACACAATAAATATTTATTTTATATAATTAAACTATTCTTTCTTGTGCAAGGTGCACACCACTCTATTCCTAATGACAACTTTGAGTGCAATAGTTCAAACACAACAACTTAACCCACAAATGTGAACCAAAAAACACTTTTTATATTGATGCTATAACTTTTTAAATTTACAAAAAATATTTTGATTTTTTATATTTGAGTTGCACCAAAATAACTCATTTTTGCAATATTTAGATAAATTGTTAAAAACTCTCAAATGAACATTATTTTTGATAAATCCTCCAAATTTCTTTAAAAATTTGCTTTTTCTTTTCCAAGAAAAACCTTTCCTCAAAAAATTAGAAAATAACCAAACGCCACAAACTATTTTTCCAAGAAAAAGGGGAGAAAAATGTCATGTCAAGCCACAAGTGAAGTGGTAGATAATCCTACAAAGTAATGGCATGACCCTAATCGGCACAAATTTCATACATCCTAACAGTAAGTTGCCAAGGGCTATGTGTATGTAAGACATTGCAAAACCAAATTCAAAAAAGAAGTATTAGGGAAACGTACCAAGGAATAAACTAACAGTGCAAAAACCAAATTCAGAAAAGATGTATTACCAAGGAATAAACCATCATATCCTCTTAAGAATCCTATTGTCCTATCCTACCCAATCCATTTATCCTCTATCCCCCATCCAAACAATCCCTATATCCTCTCATCCTTTTCCCAAGGCTTGGTTCTCCCTTGTCATTGGATCACATTTGTTCCTCTATATTAATCATCCTATCCTCCATCCAATCCTATCTTATCTAATCCATCTATCCTTCTAATCCATCCAAAGCAATCAATCCTAGTTTATGCAATCCAAACTTACAATTTAGCCCATCATCCATAAGCAATCCATGATCTTAATTCAAATTAGCTGAAATCTATTGATCCATTACCAAATTATCATCATAGGGATGTATCCTTCACAATCCAAGTATTGTTCTTATCATTAACACAATCCTTGGGGTACACATTGTTCTTATCGTTAACTTTTCCATCCTCATCATCATTAATTAATCAATCAATCCATCAACTGATTCTCAGCTTGACTTGGAGCATAGTCCTTGTTTTCTTTTGGTTTGTTGTGCATGCTTGCTTGTTGCTTATGTGTTTTATCATTGTTTGCATTTATCATGGTCTTTTGCACTTTATTGCCACAAGGGAATCATGGTCTTCCATATCATGGTGTTATAAGACATATGTTTGCACTTGACCTTTTGATCACGTACTTGTCACATTGTCATCCTAGTTCCTTATACCTCGGTTCATAATGTCAAGTACAATATCATATCTAGGTTGCTTATACCATTACAGCATGATGATCATCCATCCTCCCTCTCTATCCATCATTTTCCTCTATCTTCTTATCCTTCATCCTCAAGTCCTCATCCATTTTGAGAGCACACCTATGTTCTTTGAACCAACATTTCTTTTCAAGAGGGCATACCACTACCTCCTCGTCATCCTTCTTCATCTTTGCTAGTGACTAGGGCATATTGTCACTAGTCCTTATCTGTTGCCTACCCACTATGTTTTATTATTCTTTGAGATGATGTTACTTCTCTTTAGTCGCGATGTCATCTCAAAGAGGGGCAAAATGTAGACATATTAATTGTGACTTTAAACCTAACCACACTTGACTTTACCTATCCTAATATTTAATTAGATAAATATGCATTATTTATTTAATTAACCATTTCTCTTATCCTAATATTTAATCAAATAAATATTTATTATTTATTTAATTAATTTATTCATTACCCTTGCCAATATTGGCATGGTGTGATGGTTTAAAGGTGGCATTGTCGTTCTCGCCACCAAGGTTCAAGCCCCATTGTGGTAGTATTGTTGAGTGGTTGTATTCTGGTTCATAGCTCCAGGTCAAAAGCGTTTACCCCTTGAATAAAAAAAAAAAATTATCCATTGCCCTCATCTAACACCTTTAATTATATCTTTATCCCAAAATCTTCCAACTAAATTAATTAATTCTCAATTGATTAATTAATTTAGACTAATTAATTATCTTTATCTTTTCCTCCATTATTTAATTCCACCTCACCATCAATCCTTGTCCACCCAATCCTAGCCCTTGAATCCATCTACATGGACTAAAATCTAAACTTTTCACCATGTCACAAGTGTCTTAACCTACCTATCCACCTATCCTACCCCTTGCTCGCACATGTGTGAGCATATCTCTCACACATGTGAAGCCACCCTACCTCTTATACATGTCAAGACATGTCTCATTCATGTTCTTTCCAATGTGTTCATGTGCGAGCACACCTTGATCTTACACATCCTTTCCTCTTGTGACACACTTGTTGTCACAAGGCTAAGCCTTCATCATCTCATTCAATCTTGACCCTCCATTTAGTCAATGCATCTGAGTCATTGATTTCACCTATCAAAAATCTATAAATTGAAACATTTGCTCTCATTTTGTATCAATCATCATTCATCATACTCTTATGCTACGAAAATATGAGCAACCACATCCAAGCTATCAACACATCAATAGACTACATTCAATCATTTTGAGGTTTGCATGTCTTTGGTTTATTTAAGCTATATTTTATGCATATTTCATTTATATTATTTGCATATAATACAAAACTCACATAAAACACTAAAGTGGTAAGATAAAACCAATATCTCAAAACCATGAGTACACAAAACCATTGACCCCAACATTTATTTTTTTGGTACTAAGTTTTTCAATATTAAATATTTTTTCGTGTACAATCCACAAATAAAATAGCTAATCATTGTTACATACAAATTTACAAATGGATCCAAATAAATATTTAATATGGTTAAACACCTCATAAAAATGCACCACAAATAAATTTGTATTTTATATAATTAAATTATTCTTTCTTGAGCAAGGTGCACATCACCTTATTCCTAATGACAACTTTGAGTGCAATAGTTCAAACACAACAAATTTACCCACAAATGTGAACCAAAAACAACTTCTTATATTGATGGTATAACTTTTTAAATTTACAAAAATTATTTTGATTTTTATATTTAAATTGCACCAAAATAACATATTTTTACAATATTTATATAAATTATTAAAAACTCTCAAATGATTTTTTTTATAAATCCTCCAAAATTCTCAAAAAATAAAAAATGCTTTTGCTCTTCCAAGAAAAACTTTTCCTCAAATAGTTAGAAAATAACCAAAAACCACAAACTATTTTTCCAAGAATAAGGGGGGAAAATGTCATTTCAAGCCACAAGTCCAGTAGTAGATAATCCTACGAAGTAATGGCATGACACAAATTGGCACAAATTTCATCCATTCTAATAGTCAACTACCAAAGGGCTATGTGTATATAGGACATTGCAAAACCAAATTCAAAAAACAAGTAATGAGTCTCATGTCAATTATATGCTATCTTTAGCAGCTTTTATTTATGTTGTTTTAGGTGGTATATGCTTGTTGTTTTAGTTGGTATATGCTTTGGTGTTTTTTGTTTGACCCCCTCTGATAATCAATTGGGTTGGGATGTGCCTCTTTTAGACACACTTGTAATCTTGTAAATTATTTTTCTATTATTAATATATACTTTTTTCCAATAAAAAAATAAAAATAAAAAATATTACCAAGGAATAAACTGAAACTACAAAACCAAATTCAGAAAAGAAGTATTACCAAGGAATAAACTGAGTGCAGAGGGAACACACGAATGTTGCACGCAAGTGAGCACACAATTTGCAAGGAAATGGATGCAGTTATACATAGAGGACATGCAGATTATTTCACAATGTGAGAATAAATATCAATATTGAATATTACAGGCAAGGGTTGCAATGACAATGAAGAATATCAAAAGAAAAATAGATAATGCCAATTACTGTAGGGAGTGTGCGAATGAAGGGCGTGCAGAATAAACAAAATGTGAAGAATCGATGCAGGCACGCAAAGATTCAACATGGACATTACAAGTGAGCATTCAAAATATTTGAGGAAGACAACAGAAGTAAAATCCCTAGGATGCCAACAAGAGCAGTATTCCTTGCAAAATGGGAGGAATATCTTATTAGAAACCCTAGACAAATACAGGAATATTTTATTGCAAAAATGGAGAACGTATAGTTTGTGCTCTAATACCCCAATTTTAGGCCAAAAAATAAACTACAAATATGGAAATGAAATAGAAATGTGAATTCAAAGTTGTATTCATTTCAAAAGAGTTAAAAAGTGATCATTCAATTGTAGATATTTAACAACAAAAAGTGATCATTCAACTTGTCTTCAAAATAACCATTCAAATTTTACAAAACAGTAAAAAATTATTAAATCATAACTTGAAATTATATACATAATATTACAATCCTAACAATCCCTCACTTGTGGGCGGGAAGAAAAACGGTTCCAGAAGTTTGAAATCTTTCGCTGGAGATGGCGGCGAGGAGGCAAATTTAGTCGATGAGGAGGCTGATCCTTGGCTACGAAGGGTTCCTCGGTTGCGCCCTGTTGGAGGGTTGGTGTTTTTTGGCCCTGACACTGCATTCTTTGCAGTTTTTGGGTCTTTCTTTCTAGCTTGCTGGATCCCTTCGCTCGTTCGTGCTTTTGATGAATGGTATTTTCTATGCGATGGGATGATGCTGGTGAGTTTGGGCGACCTTTCTGGTTGTCTGCGAGGGGTTGCAAATGCTTCTTTTGGCCAAGTCTCTGATCTTTGGCCCTCTGGTTGGCCCTTCTTGGCGTTGGTTGTGGGTGACTCATTTTCCCATCTTGTTGCTGCCTTTGTCGGCTTGTTGGTGGTTTCCTTCCGG
Source organism: Sequoia sempervirens (assembly GCA_007258455.2). Lineage (NCBI taxonomy): Eukaryota > Viridiplantae > Streptophyta > Pinopsida > Cupressales > Cupressaceae > Sequoia > Sequoia sempervirens. The sequence goes on along the minus strand of VDFB02026320.1, from coordinate 44,208,106 downwards.
CAGTTGGTCTTTCAAGTTTTATCTTGTGGTTTGGAACCTGTTTTGGGTCGTTGAACCTTGTGGTGGTGCGACATTGCTGCTCGGATGGGGAGTCCCTTCTCTTTCTGTCTTGATGGGTGTTGGGAGTGCTTGCTCTAGTGTTATCTGTTGGTTTATGTTGTGAGAGCAGGTTTGTCCTTTTTTCTTCGGAGTTGGCTACGCAGCCTACAAAACCGAATGTTGTTGTGCCATACCATGCCATGTCATGCCATGCCCTGCCTGCCTTTAACGGTTGTCAGTTGTCAGAAACCATCCCGTGCAGTAGCCCGCCTTCCTAAATCCGTGCAGAATATAAGGCAGCCCTGCCATTTTTTATTTTCGAGCCCATGGTTTGTAGCAGTATAAAATATTAATAATATAAAACAATTTTTTTCATATATTTTATAAAATACCAATAATATAAAACATTTTATTTAATATACTAAACAAAAAATATATAAAAACTTTAATATTTTTTATTAGAGATTTTAATGGTGTATTAATAAAATATATATATTAAAAAAAATATTAAATAATTAAATAATAATAATAATAATAAATACAACAAAAATAGTTTTGAAGTAAAATAAAATAATTCTTTAACATATAAAAACTAATTTTTATTATATAAAAAATGTAATGAAATATTTTTTTAATAAATATACTAACTCAAAATTTATATTAGATATATTTATATTAATAAAATCAATTTTTTAGTTTAAATTCTATAAAATATTCAATAAATAATAACATAAATATTATATGAATTATATAATTTGTATTTTAAATTACATACTATATTTTATTTTTTGGAAAATATGTAATTTTTTAATCATTTTTCTATACATTTAATATTAAGATTTTTACATCTTTTAACAATTCAATATATAATACAAATAAAATACAGTTAATAAATTAATTAATAAAATAAAAACCAATAACATAATAATTTATTATTATTCAAGGGGTAAACACTTTTGACCGAAGCTATGAACCGGATACAATTCAACAATACCACCCTAAGCGGGTTTGAACCACCGGTGGCAAGAACAACAATGCCACCTATAAACCATCACACCATGCATCACGAGTCAATAACATAATAATTTAAATAATAACAAACAATACAATTAATTCATCTTTAAATAAATATTACCAATCAATACATAATCCAAATAAAATGTTTTTAAATAGAAATATATATCTATAATTTTTTTAATTTTTAAAATCACTAATTAAAAGTAAAATTGAAAAGAAAACATTTTATTTACACTTCAATAGACTTTTTTTTAACAATTCAATACAAAACTCAAATTAAATATTGATTTAAAATATTAACAATTATTGATGTACTTTTTTATTATTTTTATATTCTATTTAGACTTGATTTGGCTCAATCAATTAATCAATACTTGGTAGATTTAAAAAAACTATATATCTTAAATTTTAATATATATTAAAATATTATCTATAACATATATACATACAAATACATAATTTATTATATATTAAAGATACTTAATAGTTTTAATTAATTATATTAGTTTATGTTTTGATTAAAGATCAAATATAGATGTAATTTTGAAAATTATATATCCATACCTTTTCATTTATGTTTTAGATCTAAGATGATCACATTATTGTTTATGCATTGCCTAAAATAAAAACCTTATTTATACTCGTAAAATAAAAAACAATGACATCATAATTTAAACAATAACAAACAATACAACTAATTAATTGAATATTCTATAGAATTTAAATTAAAAAATTGATTAAAAATTGATTTTATTAATATAAATATATTTAATATAAATTTTGAATTAGTATATTTATTAAAAAAATATTTCATTACATTTTTTTTATATAATAAAATTATTTTTTATATGTTAAAGAATTATTTTATTTTACTTCAAAACTAATTTATTTGTATTTACTAATATTATTATTATTATTATTTAATAATATTTTTTTAATATATATATTTTATTAATACACCATTAAAATCTCTAATAAAAAATATTAAAGTATTTTTATATATTTTGTTTAATATATTAAAAAAATGTTTTATATTATTGGTATTTTATAAAATATATGAAAAAAATTGTTTTATATTATTAATATTTTATCTGCTACAAACCATGGGCTCGAAAATAAAAATGCGGGTACGCCTTATATTACTTGGTTAGGAGTAGGGCTACTACGGGATGGTTTTGACAAGTGACAAGCAGTTAAAGGCAGGGGCATGGCATGGCATGGTATGGCACAACAACATTGGTTTGTAGGTGCAGAGGACTCCTTTTTCTTTTGTGCTGGCTTTTCCCCTTGTTAGATTTGTGGTCTTTTCTTTTATGTTTGGGGGTTGATGTTTTGGATTTGTCCCTTGTGTGGGCTTGGGTCTTTGGCTGCCTTCTAGTGCTTTGTGTTCTTCTCCCTATCTGGTTTTGGGTCGGGTGTACCTCAAGAGGTTGTTCTTCAAGCGTTTCTTTTATTTTGGGGGCTATTGTGGAGTGGTTTTGTTCCCTCCCTATTGTTACTAGAAGAATATCTCTGGAAGGCTTTGAAAGTTCCCTTTTCTTTTGGTTGGTTTGGTTTTGTGCCCTTTGGATGAGGCGTGTCTTTCTTGGAGAACATTTTATGTATGTCGGTTCTCTTGGCTAGGTGGTCTTCCATGTTTTATTTCAAGACCCAGATTTTAAGGATTCTTAAAGACGATCCAATAGTTTTATTGGATAAGTTTCAATATGCTAAGAGGATGTTGGTTCAGCTTTGTAAAGTGAAGTTTCTTTTGCTGAAGTTGATCTTGGTTTCGTTGGAGATGTTGTGGGTTGGGTGGTGTATTGAGATTATTTTGAAGACCGGGTTACTTCTATTATTGTTATTTGCTAAGTTCTTTTTTCCTACTGCAGTCTTTTCCTTCTATCTGGACACTGGGTCTTCTTTTGAGGTGGAGACCTCTCCTATGGAGGTGGAGTCCTCTCCTTTTTGGTTGAGGTGTGTGTTGTGGTTGAAGGCTTACTCTTGTATCTTCCATTGAGGCAAAGCCCATCCTATATAAGTGGAGTGTTGGTTTGCAGGTGGTTTGTGACTATTGTGGTAAATTTGAACTTGGTTTTTTCTCTTATAGAGGTGGACAGAACAGCTGGCTTTGGTGGGACTCTATTGGAGCCTTGTTTGTTTATAATGTTTTCTCCTATAGAGGTGGAGAAGGATTGTTGTTGGGCTCTGTTTCTTTGGCTCTTCAAGTTGTTTGTGACTTGGTTGCTTATTCTAGTGGTATGAAGAAATTGTTTAACCTGAATGATTGGTGTGTTGTTGCCTGGCTGTTGCAAGCAGTTTTTGGATGTAAGTGGGGTTCAAGTTCCCTTTTAAACCTAGTTGGGTTCAAGTTCCCTTGTAAAACTTGGCTTTGTTGGGTTCAAGGTTCCCATCAAAACCTTTGAGTAGATCTGGATAGTCATGTTGTTTTTCTTATGATCTATTGCTAGTTCACTGCTAGTCATCTTTGTTGATTCCTTCTACAGCTTGTTCTTCTTTGTGTGGGTTTCGGGTCCCAATCAAAACCTATTTGTAAATGGTTTCAAGTCCATTCAAAACCTATGGTTTCAGGTCCATTCAAAACCTGTTTTTCCCCATTAATCAAAACAATCCCTCACTTGTGAGGAGAAGACTAGAATGGTGGGCTCTCTAAACCTAGCTACCATGGGCTCTTCCTGTGATGGAGACAGTGGGTCCAATGATGGCGGCGACAGTTTTGTTGATGGTGAGGAAGGCGCTACTAATGAAGATGGCACTACATAGAAAGACATTGTGGATGAAGATGGTGACTCTACTAATGATGCTCATGAGGGTTGGGAGCTTGAAAGTGTTGATAACGTTGAGGAGGATTTGCAAACCCTAGCAGTGAATTTCTCTCTTTTTTCTTGTGACAGATCTGGGTTGGATTTCTCTGAGGAAAATGAGTGGTTGAGCAATCTCACTGAAGAGGATGATGAACTCTTGCTTGATATCCTTTTTGAGGCTTGTTGGAAGACGCAAGGGTGCAAGATTGTTGGGAAGAAAGTGGAGGAGACCCATAATGGTGCTCTTTTTTTTGGGTTGCGTAAAGGCTTTCTTATCCCCCCGTATATGGAGAACTTGACTCTTAGTCAAAAGGATCGCATGTTCCAAATTGATAATGGAATAGAGAATGCTTCCACTCTTGTTGTTCCTGCTTCCCCTAAGGTTTTTGAGGATCTATGTTTGAAGGTAGTTTGTAGTTTGCAGATGAATGAAGGTTTGGTCTGTGAAGGTTGTGGTGCTCCTATGGCGATTGCTTCTCCAAACTATGAGGTGATGGTTGAGTCTCCTATGATTGTTACCTCACCTCCTGTGGTTGTCCTTGCTCCAAAACCTACAATTTTAGAGGATCTCTACACAAAGGAGATCGAAATAGATATTCTTGACTCTGCTTGTTGCGTTGTTGGATTGGCTTTTGAGTTCGCTTGTTGGGAGATTTAGTGGTAATCATCCTAATATTGATTCACTCAAAAGATGGGTTCTTAGGGTTTGGAATCTAAGAGGTCATGTTGAGGTAACTGCTATGTGGAACAATTATTTTTTTTTCCTTTTCTGATATGGAGGAATGCATAAGGATTCTTCGAGAAGGCCCTTGGTTTCTGGGTATGAATGGTCTTTGTCTCATAAAGTAGTATCTTGGTTTCAACCTGATGAATGACTTCAACTTTCATGTTTGGGTTCGCTTGCCAAGGCTGCCATTGGGATATTGGAATGAAAAGATTTTTATGATCATTGCCAATTCTTTTGGGCACTTTTGTGCTACTAACTCTATCACCAAATCAAAGAAGCATCTGGTGTCTGGGAGATTTTGCGTGTTTGTGGAGAAGAACAAGGTGCTTCCCACTCACTTTACCTTATCTTCCAAATATGACAATTGGGTGCAGCAAATTGAATTTGAAAGCTCTCCTATTATCTGCAATGTTTGTGGGAATATGGACCATGCTACTACTACTTGTTTGGCCAATAATGAACACCAGTTCGTCTGGAGAAAAAAGGAACAAATGCCTTCTATTTTTGAGTAATCTTCTTCTTGCATGGAGGAGTGTAATAATCCTAGGGTAGAAAATAGCAATTTAACACTGTAAATTTCCAGAATCTATTATGCTATTGATCCACATACTACTCAGAATTTATGAGTCACCGTTCAGTAAGAAAAACACCATGTAGCTACAGAATTAGAGGAATACTAGAATCGGCACCAGAAATAATTTGTATTAAATTTAAATTGCAATACAAATGTATATTCGATAGAGGAAAGGCAGTCTGATCTGGATGTCAGTATACACGTACTCTGATTGCCGCCGATGGATTGACCAGGAGGTCGTCGATCTTAGCAGTAGCGCCAGCACTTACGAATGACGCCTTCAATGTCTATGGTGGTGTGATGCTCCCGTGACAGGCAGAGACTCGGTTGATGGTCAATATTCCCGTGTATGTGTATTTCCGTCACTTCCAAGACGCCAGTATCCTCCTCTGTGAGTCATGCGCCTAGTATGAATGTATCGATCTGTGAGAATGGTGTGATCTTGCGTTGGAACGATGGAGGTGCCTCTAACCACGAAATCGTGATGGACACTGATTGTGAAACAATAGATATGGGGTCGCTTAATCTTCTGAATTGTGAGAATTTCCGATGCACTCGGCCAGAGACTGTGGCTCGGCCAGAATGCTAATCGTCGGCTCCCACCAGTTGCCCCTGTTCTGCGAACCAAGCAAATAGGGATGTGAGCGTAAGCCTGAAGGAAGGAATGCCAAACACGAAATCTCTCAACTGTGCAGCTACGCCCACCTCTTAAGTGCCACGCCAGTAGACTACGTCTCCTGCGATGTAGGCAAGACCAGTGTCTAAATTCCATGATGCCATCAAACAACGAAAGACCTCGTATAAATATTCATCTATTTATGCCACCTTGAAGGGGTCGGCCTCAACCAACTAAATTCAAATTCAAAGAAAATATTTATTTAGGCACCAACACCAATTGGGTCGGCCTCAAGGAAGGACATTATTATTTATTTTTATTTTTTTAATTACTGTTAATAAACACTATTTAGGATCATGTCGGCCAAATGCTTATTTTATTTTTGGTACATTAAAAGGAGCAGATGGTGGGATATAACGGAAAATCTCCTATAGATAATCTCACTTCTACTTAAGAAACGAGGTTGCATGATGGATCCACCGGTGCCTTCATGGATTCTCTCCTTGTAACAAGAAAAAAAGATTGGGAGAGAAAGATCCTGGGGCTAAGGTTAACCAACAATCTTTAGATCATTTCTTTAAACCACCCTGATTTTGATTTTGTTTTTAGTTGTCTCGTCTAGTTCCTTGATTTTGTCTTTAGTTATGCTGTAGTTCTGCTTGGTTGTTCCTGCTATTTTGTTGTGTGTAGAGTTCTATCTTTCTCTTTGTACAAGGTTTTGGACCCTTTCAAAACCCTGCTTACCTAATCAAAAACAATCCCTCACTCGTATACATTCAAAAGACATATAATGCTCAACAACCAAAACTGATTACTAAGGGCAAATATGTCCATAGCTGATTTACACTAAATGTACCCATTGACTTGGAAAATCAACAATATTATCCAAGATTTAAACCTTTAAATTTGGTACCTTACCATCATCCACCATATCCCAAGCAAACTGGAATTGTTAATGAACATGTTTCATGCTAGCATGAAAGGTAGGATTCTTTGCCAAATTAGTAGCACTCTTAACTATCACAACTGGTTCTAATTTTCATATTTTTAAAACTAATATCTAAACACAATCTTATAACCAAAATTATTCTTTACAAGCATATGTAGTAGCCATATATTCCACTCAGTAGTATAAATAACAACAAATTGTTGACTCTTTCTCACTACTTGTAAAGAGAAATGAATATAAAAGTTTTATTGATTGTTAATATATTTTACATTGGATGATGTTGAAAGAGTCTGCTTTGTGTTGTTGACATTGAATCTTTTGAGACCGTCTCAATTTCTTCCCTTTCATCCCTTGATTTTACCCCCCACACTCTCTCTCTCTGTTCAAAAGGCAAATCAATATTTGCATTTTAAATAATTTATTTGACAATCAAATACTCTTATAATTTTCAAGTTACAATTTACTTCATCACTTGGTACCTGTGCGCAGCTGCCTTCGAGACAAATTCTGGTAGGCAAGCATTGGCCAACGATTAAGGAGATAAATAAAAGCAATCTTCGTGACTCCACAAGAATAGTTTTTAGTTTTTGATAGGTTTAATTAATGCGAACTTAATTGTAATGTTGATTATGATCAAGAAATGTTAAGAGTCTCACAAAACTAGCATCACTGCACAGCAAAAGGACATATCTGTGCAACTGAAACACGTGACGGGGCGGAATATAGATCTCCTTTGAATTGTCATCTTCAAACCTGCAAACTGTACTCTCAATGCAAGACTTAAAGACTACTGAAAATGGAAACAAATATATTGCACTTTGACCGTCTTTGTGGAAGCTTTTTTAAAATATATTAATATAAGAAATTGAATTTGCTGGTATTATATTTCTTATTTTAAAGAATGAAGGAGTCCTCATCTGACTTATTCTGTTGTCATATTAACTTTTTTAAGTCACTTCAGGGAGAAAAACTACTAAATCATACATAGAATAAAGAACAGCATTACATTCAAATGAAATTGATAAGTTAAACAATACCAATCAAGAAAATAAAGCATATTGCTATGAGGTAAATACCGCAGTGTGCCTTTAAAAAGTGATCAACATGATACTAGAGCAATGCACGTATGCAGCAAAGTCTCTATCTTTTCCATTCAAATCATTTACTGGTTCGGCAAAGGAAGGAAAGCCATGTCCCCTGCTCCAACACCATTTCGAGAGTCATTTGATTGAACGTAAACCAAAGATGCAAAAATGCAGGCCTTGTGCATGGTAATTGTCAAAGTCCTTTGCACAGAGCTGTTGAAAAGCCTTATCTGCTAGTATGTGACATTGGTGGATCAGCTCTACAAGGAAGTTCATTAATTAGTATGAAACATTTTCTAATTTGTATTTAATAATTTATGCTAATACTTATTTTCCAACATAACGGTAATTCAAAGAATATAAGATTTTGTGTGACTCATACAGGGAATCCATACCAACGAAAAATATAGTCTGCAAAATATGAGGATGCCCAAGTTGCACCAATGTTGAAGAAAGTCTAGTTGACATACTCAAGCATTGCAAGAAACTAGCCAAATTTTCTGTGTTAAAAGGTAACATCCGATGATATTTTGATTTCATTTGTGCTCATAAAAGACTGGATATTAGCCAAATTTTCTGTGTTAAAAAGGTAACATCCGATGATATTTTGATTTCATTTGTGCTCATAAAAGACTGGATATTTTATTATTAAAACAGATACAAAGAATGAATTCTTCCTCTTCGTAGCCTACGAGAATAAAAAGCATCCCCACATTGAATTGCCGCTGTGCTAATAAAGAAGCATTGTTTTCATCCTCCATCATATACAAAATTGAGTCTAACCGGTCTCCAATGATATTAACTATAAGTCTAGAACAGATTAGCTTGGCACATCCCCAATTCCAAGCCCAGGGGGCATACCAAGGCTCTGAGCAAGATTTTTCATTCTTTCTTTCATTGCCTGGAACAAACAGGAAATCACCCATCAGCCAGTCAACTTCACAAAAAGGAAGACTTTAGAACCTTGAGTGTTGAAATGCTAAAAGATGATGGTAATCACCTGAACACTCTTTTGATGTGCATCCTTGTATGCTTCTGTAACCAAATCAGAAAGTTTCTGCAGAAGTCACACACTTCAAATCAAAATAAATACCAAGCTTACAAATCATAATACTTGCCACATCGAGTCTATCTGTGATATTTTATTATTATTATTATTCTTCAGTCAGTAAGTCGAAGTTCATTAACTCAATAAAACTAGTAACATACTACCTAGCATAGTGACCCCTTCGAAGGGAAGAAAATAAAATTAGATGTACTCGGATAAGATAAGAAAGTGCAAATCCTGGCATACTTAATCGTGCAACCGTTCTAATCTATTTAAATGCAATTTAAAAACTAAAAATCTTAGAAAAGGATGCTAGCCATACTCAAGATACTTGGAAGTGCTTTCCTTAATGACTTTATTTTGCATTTTTTATGGTGTCGAGTGTTAACCCCACAATATTTAAATACAGTATACATATTACAATCTTCTTGGCTTAAAAGAACAATTAGTGTCATATACATTGTAATAAATTTGTAAATGACTACTTAAAGCCCTCCCTGATTGACATAACATGGCATACATCCTGCAACCCATGTAATAATGAGCTGGTATAATCACAATTTCCATAACAAGTTTTATAATTGTATAACGAAGTTAAAGATTTTATCACAACATGGGTAGTCATCATCCAACATCTGCCTACCTCTATGGAGATCGTCCTGTGATCTCTATCTCACATGTCTCTTCAATTTTGAGAGTTGCTAAGTCCCTTTGGCATTGAGAGTTGGTGCAACATTTCTATTTTGGCAGCTCTCAAAATACATCATGCTTCATATTAGGTCTATCATTATCAATCTATCAAATTGATTATGGAATAAACAAACTATTATTGCACTTACTCTTTAAAATTTCTAACTTCTTTTGGTTTGTTTATGTTATTTTTAGGTAATTTTCATTTATTCATATTTTGAAAATTCGAATAGTAATTGTATCTATTATTTTAACCATCATCTCCAAAATATGGAAAAAAATTGCCATCCCCAAAATCTAGCAAAATGTTTTGGTCTCGAAAATCTAAAAAAATTTGGAGAAAACTTGTCATCCCCAAAACTAGCAAAAAACCTGCCTAACAAAACCGTTGATTCCTCTTTGCCACTTGGACACAGATCTCCAAACAAACCCCCCAATTGTTAAACACATTAAACAAGCCATTGTCAAACCAAAAAATGACTCGAATAACCTTCACAAGCTTTTTTTATGTCAAGGACACATGTACACGTACCAGGGACTTTTTGTCATTTTAAAACTAGAGGGTCATCCCCAAGGATCATAGTTCACAACTGAGCAAGACTAGAGAACACACTGCTTTATCTACTCAATTAGGTGCAATTGGTTAGAAGCAAAAATACAAAGGGGTTGTTGTATGTGCATTCCAACTTGCACCTCATCTCACACAAGCAAGTCAAGTACGAGGGGTCAATGAGGCAGTGAGGTGTAGCAATAGAGTACCCCACAATAAATGCTTCTATTACACAACTTTCCTCAAGTCTTGAATCTTGATTGATGATGAGCACAAGTATGCTACACAGGAATGCATAGTGCAAAGTTTAGTGGGAGTGACACTAGCACTACTTGTGGTTCTAATGAACCAACTAATAATGTTGATCCACTCAATAAAGTGCAATCAGTTAGGAACCAAAACAACAAAGGAGTTGGTGTATGTGCATTAAAATTGAATTTCTGCTCACAAAAGCAAGTTGAGTACAAGGAGGGCACAATGAGGCATTGGGATGCAGCACTAGAGTACACCACAATAGATGCTTCTATTGCACAGCTTTCCTTTTAAGTCTCGATTGATGATGAGGGGCACAAGGATGCTAGACACGAATGCATAGTGCTACTACTGGGAGTGACAATGGCAGTACTTGTGGTAACTTCTAATGAACCAATTGATAATTTTGATAACCTTGATGAAGAGCAAATTGAGGATTTGTATTAAGTTTCCATGTGCAGTTGCTTGTTAACCACTGACTATTGCTGCACTTTTAACACATATAAACCATTTTGATTTATCTTTAACATTTGAAATTAAATTAACAATTACCAGTGCATTCTATAACTAATTTTGTATGCTTTGTGCAATCTCTGACCATTTTTATACTTGTTATATTTATCATATATTTTGTGCAATCATAATGACCCCACATACACAACCCTTGAAGCCAAACCTGAACCAGCAATCTTGGCTTTGCGGTTTTTGTGAAGTCAAAGGTACAAATAACCACTAGGAATCTCCTCAAGTTGGTCCTTATTATGATATCCCCTGTGCATTTTGTTTGGTCTAGTTTAGTCTATGAAGCATCATGAAAACCTTAATTTCCACAAGGAACTGGTAATTGTGAAGAACTGAAATTCCACAAAGCTTTGTATTCCCATCAAGTCCTCAAACACCAAACAGCATTTAGAAAGTAATGTCCTTTGTCTGTCAAGGCATTTAAATAATGAAACCCTTTAACTCCACAAGGCAATGTTTAAGTGAATACTTTGGTTTATCAGGAATATTGTATATTATATTTTTTTTATTTATTGACAATTGTTACTTATTTTGGAGCCAAAGTGATGAAGACGAGTTGATTGGAATCCCAAATTAGTAATTCACATACAACAATGAACATCAAAGGATGCCTGTTTTCTTGACACACTATGGTGGTTTGAATTTTCTCATAACTAAGTACTCTTCAATTAATTTATTTTATTTAAGGAACTGGCTATCATGAAGAACTGAAATTCCAACGAAGCTTTCTCTCTGAAGAAAACCTCAAACACCAAAATATATAGAAAAAGTGAAGTCCTTGGCCCATCAAAGCAATTTAAAGAGTGGATCCCTTAAAATCCAAAAGAAAATATGCTTAAGTCAACACTTTGGTTCTCTCAGGATATTGCATGTTACCATTGACTTATTTGCTTATGATTATTATGGGTTTCAGTCCCAGATGGAAAAGAAAAGTTGATTGGAGCCCCGATTTAATCATTCCCATGTGGGCTGGGAAAATCAAAGGATGCCCACTCTTATAGATATAGTTTGGTGATGGTCTCCTCCCATACTACACCTTTCTAGTTTTGGTTTACTACCACTCTGAAGTTTCTGAGAAGGTACTCATAAAAAAGAGTAGTGGTTTGTATTTTTTCTTCACTAAGTAACTACTCCATTATTTGTTTTATTAATGTATAAATGTCCCCTTAAGCTCAAAAGGCCAAAAAAAATGCAAAAAACACATTGATTAAGGGAAACGGCAGAACTTCTGAGCACATCTCCAGCAAATAAACAAAAGTTGATAAGTCCTAACAATATGATAAAGCAAAGAAAACATAGAAGAAGAAGAATAGGAGAATCAATGAGATTGATGTCCAAATATAGATGCTAATCAACATTTGCTAAAGCTGTGCAATTTGGGAACCATCCAAAGATTTGAGACCAAGAAAATGGTGGCAAGGATGTTAATACTGCTGTCTGACTGAAGTCTCTCAAGTTGTTGTATGCACAACCAAGATTAACTAAATGATGAGTTCAGTGCACATAGAAAGAAACAAAATTGCATGAAAATTAGCATTAAATGTTGGTCATAGAGGAGGATAAATGATCTCATGGCTTGAATATAAAAGACTTAAGAGTACAAAATCCATTCAGAAAACACTTGAAAATGACAATGTAGAGGAAGAATTCAATCACCTTGCCACAGATGTAAAAGAACCTAAGCCAAATTTATTATCTGAAATTTGATCTTTGAAGATCCACTATTGCATTAACCAATTGAATTTCTCTTATTGAAAAAGTGCCATGTAGTGGCCAGTACTTGCCTTTGTAGTATTGTAATTAGAGGTTTGTAACTTTGTAGAGTTAAATAAAATATATGTAAGTTTAAATAAGATGAATAAAATTAAATGTAATTTTTGTTAATTATTATATTTTAGTTTTGACTATTGTTGATTTTTTTTATTTTAGTAGTGAGTTTTTTTTATTTGTTTTGGTTGTTTAGTAGTGACGGTTGTTTATTTTGTTTTGGTTGTTTAGGGAGAAAAATCGCACCTCCAAGATAGAAGTCGGCCTTCATAAATGCACCTCTTCATTAACTCATATCTCTTGATGAAATCACAAATCGATATAAATATAAATTAAATAGCTTATAGCTATTATTTAATTTATCCAATCGAAGACAAGGAGATTTGCTGGAAGGAGACACCCGACGCTATAATGAACATCAACACTCCCTCTCAGCTAGGGAGGATGCTTCCATGTACACAAGACATGTCACTTCATCATGATATTAGATATCACCTCAACATGTTATCAACCATAATGGCTACAACCATGTATGGTATGTACAAGTGTTCATCACTTGCGTGATGTTGTCACCTCAACATGACTTTCACCATGGCTCTCCCAGAGGGTGAAACACAAGTACAAAAAAAATCATCACGGATTCTCTCACGTGATGCTGTCATGGAGTCACACACATGACATCCACCATGGCTCTCCCAGAGGGTGGAATCAAGGGATTTCACCTCAAACTTCTCTAACAAAGAAGAACTCATTAATCAAGGGATTTCACCTCGAACTTCTCTCACAGAGAACTCTTTAGCCAAGGGATTTCACCTTGAACTTCTCTCACAGAGAAGAACTCATTAATCAAGGGATTTCACCTCAAACTTCTCTCACAGAGAAGAACTCATTAATGAGGATCACTAATATTGAGACTCCTTCTCAGCTAGGGCTTGATTCTCCACCATTCCAAGCTTGTCTCGAAAGTACTCAAACTTTATCCTGAAGAGAGGTTTGGTGAGAATGTCTATCGTTTGCTCATCAGTGTTGATATACCTCAACTATATAGCTTTCCTCAATACCATATCTCTGATATAACATGCTTGGTTCTGTCATGAACCACAGGATTGACAAAAAGCTTCACACAACTCTGGTTATCACAATGAATGATAGTAGGCTCCATTGATTGTCCAAACAATCCTACAAGGAGTTTACGAAGCCACACTGCTTCCCGAGCTGCCACACAAGCTGCAATATACTCTACCTTTGTTACTCAATGCTACAGATGACTGTTTTTCTGCTGCATTAGGAAACCATAGCAGATCCCAAACTGAAGCAACATCCAGAGGTGCTCTTCCGATCAGTGACACACCATGCCCAATCAGAATCATTATACCTATGCAACTCCAGATCCACACCTGAAGAATATCTCAATACATATCCAACTGTGCCATGCAAGTATCTCAGGATATGTTTCGCTGCAACAAGATGTATCTGTCTCGGTTCACACATGAACTAACTAAGTGCACTCACAGCATAACATATGTTTGGTCTAGTATTAACTAGATACATCAAGGACCCAATCAACTGCCTGTACATCGTGGGATCCACCCGATCTGAACTAGCTACAGCCTCTTTCAATTTGTGCAAGTTGGTCTCCATAGGCGTAGACATGGATTTGCAATCCATCATAACAAAACTCTTTAGAATGTCAATAGTGTACTTCCCTTGACTTAGAATGAACTCAATAAGCCTTTGTCATTCTTTCTAAACCAAGGAAGTAATGTAACCAAGATCCTTCATTTCAAATTCAGAAGCCAACTCCTCCTTGCATTGATAATGAGATGATCTTCTTTAGTAAGAATTAAATCAACATAAAGAACCAAGATCAACTCGATTACCATCTTCTTCAAGTTCAGTAGGCTCTCTCTAAATCTTCAAGCACTTGCATCAACCTTCTGACCTCTTCGTCCAAGATTGCTTGCAACACTTGACTTAGATAAATGTTTTCCCGCGCACACCTCTAGTACTATAGAGAGTTCAAGATAGTCCTCCTCGACCTCATCCCAGAACACACTATTCTAAATAGGTTTGTGGGGCTACCAATGACAAATCCAAAAGACGGTCTTAAGCAATTCTGATCTCAGCAGCTGAAGAGGTCTTTCAAGGATTTAACACTTGGCCTTGCAACACTGCAACCTTCACTTCTTCTCAGTGAGTCACAAAACTCCCTCTTGATCCCTGCTTCAAAGATTGCAAAGAAGACTTCTAGAAGTGAACTCCCTCTAGCCACCAACTCAGTCCCATGGCTGCAAGTTGTGACTTCATGCTTGATCATTTCTTTGGTTGGCATGACTTCCTCACAAGATGCCTCAAGCTTTTCATCACTAAGCAATCTCTCATCACCTTCGAACTGTCCTGAAAGCATTTTAGAGAGAGATTACTAGCAGTTTATAACTATCCAAAGAAATATCAAGGCTAGAATCAGACAAGGTTTACTATCTCAAGATATAGCATGAACACATAAGAGTTTATGAACAATAAATAAAGAAATCAACCTATAAGTGAAATATGAGCAAATATCAAAAGATCATAATGAAGGGATAAAGAAACTTATCTATATTGAATTCTGATATAATTCTTTCTTCCATCTTTTACTCCTCTCGAGAGTGCTAAACTCAGCACAACAAAAGATAATCTGCACAATTACAGATTTCTTGAATGCATTATGCAGTTAGCAAGTAGAACCAACTCTCTCCAAGAGTTCAAGGCTCTATCATAGTTCATGCATTAGAGAATGATATCAATGTGATTAACTTATCATCATCGAAATTGCAATTCTCTTTATTTCAGAGTCACACACAAAAAATCTTCACAACCAGCATGAAATAACTTGCAATAACTGAAATCTTCAAAGGATCTTATACTAGTGAACACAATTCAAGATAAACCACTATCTCTCTTTACTAATTACAAGATCAAATAAATGATATAACTCAGCAACCAAAGAATACTTATCTCTTTAAATATTCTGATGGATGCAAATACTGGACACAACCTACACGGCTTGAACATAGGGCCTTTGCAAGGTTAAATTTGAACATGATCTTTGACCGTTCAAATTTACGATGCACTCCGTTTCCAGCTACTTGTCCACCAGATGCAACACGCCTACTAGCAACAATTAAGAGATGGATAAGATCATCACTTGTAAGCTTTATCAGAACTGCACAACTCAGCAACCTGAGTTTCACATAAGAAATATAAACAGCAGCAAAAACAAATACTTATCTCTAGAAATCAGAATCTCCTAGATTGTGGTGCTTAAACCCTCAGCACATATTAGATCTGTTCCTAAATGCTGAAATTTCAAATTTCACAAACACCCTGATATTCCAGTGATGACTTCCGCATAGCTGAAGCAATCTTATCCAAGGCAGACTCGGCCTTGTGCCCTGTTGATCATGAGTTTGGTTCTCTGTCAAGATCGGAATGATAATTGTCAACCAGGAAGTTCGCTCAAATTGACACAACCCCCGTTGAGACTCAATGCCCGACCTGTTTACTATTGATTGACGTGATTGTAGTCGAGTGGGATCTGCACACAGTAGACTCGACCAAGCCTGGCCGCACCTAGTTTTCTCTCAGCATATATTGCAATTGACTGATTCTGAATTTTGATAGAGAAAATCCAAATTGTGTCCTTCAGGTGCAAGAAGCTCAGATCATTGAATTTCCAAATGTCGCTAACTCAAATTCCCCGACTCAGAACAAACGATTTGTCACATTGATCGTTTGGGCCAAATACCTTAGTGACAAATTGCGGCTTCAACAAAGGTGGCGACTGGAGTAATCATGCCCAATAAGCTTATCGTTCTTGCATAGGGGATTTTGTTGGTGGTGGCCAAAGCCTGATCTCGGCCACATTGTTTGCCCTGAATTTCCCCACCTTTCAATGCTTCCTCCTGAAGACCTGCAGGGATTTCATCCTGCAAGATCCTGTTTCTCTACTTTCATCATCTCGAGTCCTTTATCCTTTTCAAGATTCGTTGAAGCTCCCGATACTTAATTGCTTCTTCAAGTATCGAAACTTTAATGCTTCTCCAAGAAGATTTTTCTATGACATCTTCTTAACAAAAACCGAAACCAGATGAGAATTTCGCAGTATATACTTGTAAAACAAAATGTTGAGATATCCCATCTAGAGGCTCCAATTGCACAAACTTTTTCCATATTTGATCAGACCTTTGCTAAACCCGCTCTGATACCATGTTGTTTTATGATCAGGTTTAATGCACATAAATTAATTCAAAATCAGACACAATAACACAGCAGATACCCTGGGAAAACCCTCCTCTTGAGGGAGAAAAACCCAGCAATAATATATCTCTTATATATTAAATGATAGCACAAATAATCTCCTTTACAGTAGGCCGAATATGAAGGCCTGTAGATGCACCACAATCTGATAGAAACTCAGAGGCACAATGATGCAATCTGCAAACTATAAACTCAGACTTCTGCTCTTGAAGAACTTCGACTTGGACAAAGGAATGAATGCGAATGGAATGGATGATGAACAAGTGAAACACCATCGAATATAAATACACAATGGAAAGGGGGACGTGACTCTTCAAGATAATGTGTCGGCCTCATCCAAGAGGCGTGTCTCTAACAAATAAGAGGTCGGCCTCTTAGAAGAATGTGTCCCTTCAAAAATCGCGCCTCCAAGATAGAAGTCGGCCTTCATAAATGTACCTCTTCATTAACTCGTATCTCTTGATGAAATCACAAATTGATATAAATATAAATTAAATAGCTTATAGCTATTATTTAATTTATCCATTCGAAGACAAGGAGATCTGCTGGAAGGAGACACCCAACGCTGTAATGAACATCAACATATTTAGCATGCTACTCCTAAAGTATAGGCATGCAAAAACTAATTGATTATCATTTTAAATGTTCTTATAATATGATATAACATTACTAAAAATCAATTATATTATATAAAAATAATTATATATTAAAATTTTAAATACTATAAAGATATTATAAATATCTAACAAAATAAAATAAATTTATTATATTATATTATATTAAAAATAATATTTATTAATGATATAATATAAATTAAAGAATAATTTTTAAAATTATTTTATATTAAATAAAATATAAATGAAATGAAATAATTATAAGAAAGAATAAAACAATAATTATTTCAACATAAAATTTATATAATAGTTTTGTTAAATAATAATATGTATACTATTAATATAATTTTAATGTAATGTAATATAAATACAAATATTAAATAATTTAAATAAAATATAATATTACATTAATAAAACTTAAAGATATCATAATATCATATTAAGAAATATAATAAAAATTTACAATATATTATTTATATAATTTAAATTTCATAATAAAAATAAATTATATTAGGCCCGAACGGGTAGTAGAGTTGGCTTGGGCAGTGGGTTTGCTCCCTATTGGTCTCGGGTTCAACTCTGCTCCTGGGTTTAAGAGGTGGCACTTCTTGCGGGTGGCGGATCTCACCCGCAGGAGACTAGTCTCGCCCTAGCTTGCCTCAGGGACCCAAGGTATGGGCTGTTGGGCTGTTGGGCTAGGTCATAGCCCAACCCTGTAGTAACAAAAAAAAAATTATATTATATAGTAACCAATTATATTATATAAAAATAATTATATATTAAAATTTTAAAAATTAAAAAGATATTATAAATATTAGCAAAGGACAAATGCAAAATCTTACGGATGAGTTGTGGTGCGAATAAAAGTGAAAAAATGACATTCACGCACTATTAGTAGTACACATCTTTGCAGCCACAAAAATATAATTAATAAAAAATAACTACAAATTTAGAGCTCCATAAACTTTTTACGATACCCTGTTTCCATGAATATCTTTAGTAGCAGTTTCAGAGCTTGGCGTTCAATGTAAATGTAAGTAATTTTTTTGCCCCATTTTGTCCTAGCTTTTGTTATTAATGGCGGGAGGTTTTAGAATGAGCTTTTTAGCAGAAAAAATGGTAATTAATTAGCCAAATTGCTTTCATGCTTTTGTTTTCAAATATAGTAAATATAGTAAATTTGGTTTCTTAGCAAAATAATAGTTGAGTTTTCTAAAAATTCACTTTACAAAATTGAATTTTTTTTTTTCAAAAACAAATATTGTTTTTGATTGGTTGAAAGCTAACTTATTAATAACTAATTAACTCAGAAAAACAAAACTCATTGCAATAGTATTGCCTGACGGCAAGTACTAATAATAGATATGAATATGGTTCTTCTCAATATCCCTGTGGATCTAATTTCAATATATTAACAGAATCTTATGTCAATATTCACAATACTTCAGTGCATTAAAGATGACCAAATTATTAATACAAGAATTATAATTGACATAAAAATTGAAAGGATAAGTAAAAAGATAATTCAATTTTCAATATTTAATTATTAAATCAATCATCATAATATATAAATGTCTTAATTTCAAACTAAGGCTCCTAGATTTTACACTTTTAATTGAAAATTCAAATTCTTAATATATGTAATCTATGGTATACTTATTCTCTATTTGATGCAATGGTGTTTCTCCCAAACATACAGACTACCCAACCCTAGAGTTGGATGCTACACGTCCACATTTTCCAAAACACCCACTCCCTAAAACCCATGAAACCTTATTGCCAACATAATTATCAACAGCCAAAATACCAAAAACATCTTATAATATGGTTATTTATTAGTTGTGTTCTGTTTACAAAATATAAGATGAAGTTACATTCCAATAAAATTATCTCAAAACAGCTCCTTGTGATCTTTTAAGAGTCATGAAAACTCTTACCTCAGCTCCCAACTCCATTGCGGCTTCTGTAATTTCTGTGCGTACAGGTTGTTGGTTACCGGAAAGAGTGACCTGGCAACATGGCAAACCAGAAAATATGAGTTTTGAGACACCTGAAATCTTAACTGCATTCATCTCACTTACATATAAGTAAAGAATTGACATGAAAACTAACTGCAAAGAAATATGAAATGTGCTCCAAATTTGAGCTTTTTCAGTTTTGGCACTCATTTAACAATTACATTTAACTATGGACAAACATGGTCATCCATGCAACAACCTGCTTCTTTCTACAGTAAATGCTAAATAATGTCTTCTACTCTAATTTATTTCTAATATATTCACAATGATTTCATGTAAATCTGGCATTGCACAACTCTGATCAACTACAAAGCCTTAAGCAAAAGAAATTGTACAAGAGAATGAAAATTTCCAAAACAATACTATCTCATGTTTTTCAACTTTAGGTTGCTCCAAAAAACTAGCAATAGTTAATAAGGCAAAGACATATCAATTGTGCTTTTGTGCACATCAACTCAAAAGCATTGCTGAATTTAAGATCATGTATTAAGATTAAGGCCTAGGCCTACATGGGTCTGATACCCTCAAAGGCCTAAATGAGAATTCATCATAGGTAAAGTAAGTGTCATCACTGGTTCTAGATGGAAATTCATTCAACCTTACTTTATAGCAGTCATTACTATAAACCTTGCAGCCCTTATTGTAATAGGTGAAACAGAAAAGATTTCCAGGTTGTAAATCATGAATCCTTTCACAGAGGATGGAGAACAAAATTTAACTCAAGAAAGACAATAGCAAAGACTAGCATTTATTCTTCAAGTAAAAAAGAGCTCTAATACAAGAAACTGCATTAAATTAACTTCTATAATCTTTCAGGGATTTATTTACAAGCTTGCCAATGAGAGTTATCTTGGATGAAATTAAAAGTGCTAGATGGCAGTAGCTCAATATCCAATGGTTGAGTGCAGTAGATAGCGGGTTATAAGAGGCATGAGGGAAAACAGAAAGGACGTCTTTTTGGAAATTAAAACAAAAACTCAGTTGTAGTTGCTACAACAGCCTTGACACAACCTATCCACTTATAAGCTTGTTCTCTAGGAATGAAACCTCTCAAGCAACAGCAGTCTGTGGTGCAGGACATCATCAAGATTATCAGGGCATCATCAGCACCAGTACGGTGTCAGACCTGCTTGCTATGGAGCATTGTCAAGAGCTTCAATGAGACAGATCTGCATACTGGGTTAGCCCCAGTTAGTGTACCAGTTGAGTAAATTGTAATTACTAGTGTATCTAAATTATAAAATTAGAAAACAGAAGATATTTGTTGCTGGAATAGTTTCTGTGTTTGGCTTTCTCATTTCTTTTGTATGCAAACAAGCAAAGGTCATCACATAAAGCAATATTTCTGCTTGCAATCAAGGATTCTCCTAGTTACTCCACCAAAGTACAGCTCCTACCTCAAACCAAGCAAGCAAATCCCTAGCTGATGTGCAAATGAGAAAGGGATACGGTGCAGCATCCAATTGGCTGAGATAAGCACTTCAACAAGCTTTCTAGATCAGAAGGTCAAAAATTAGAAAATGAGGACTTGGGCTGGTCTAAGGTGTAATGGGCTGCTGCACTTGTAATTTTGGGTGTACCTAAACCGTTAGGAGCAATGTTCTCCAGGGGTGCATCCATAGGGGTTTTCTATCATTCTAAGGCAATGGGATGTTTTAAGGGCAAGGGGACAAGGACAAAACATCCCCAACTCATCCCTTATTTTTGCAAATTTTGGTGACACCTCCTCACCATGGGGGTCATCTCTTAAGAGCATCCCCAACATTTTTTAAACAATCCTCCTTTATAACTTTTTTTCAAGGGAAATAATATAATATTATTTTCTTTTTCTTTATTATTCCCTCAAAATTATAAAATATTAAAGTGTCCTTTTTTCACTCACTTTTAGGACCTTAGGTCTAGTGACATTTTATAAATCATTAATAATGACCTTTCAAAATAATTAAATTAAGCCATCATTTTAAAATTATAACATAAAGTTACTTTTCGACAACTTAACTTTAATTATTTAACCATTTCCCTTTTCACCACCCCATTAGCCTGCGAGAAAATTGACAAAAATAGGCTAAGGGTCTTCATTAATTTTATGCTAGAGAAGGGAACATGTAGTGAAGGAAATCAAAGAAGGAAGGAAGAGGAAGCAAAAGAAAAATTAAAGGGAAGAAAAAAGTATGACATGTCCTTAGTCTTTTTGTATTTTTTTCACTATTATTTTGTTTTGAAATGTCAAATACTTGCCCGTAGCTGCAAATGCTTTCACGTTTCATTGTTTTGTTGGAAAACCTTCAATGTGGTTGTTACAAGCTTACTTGTGCAATGTAGAGCTTTTCAGACCTCCAAACGTTACAAACTTACAAATTTAACATGTTCAAACCTTCAAACCTCTTGTTTTATCTCGTTCAAAACAAGGTTAGCCAATGGAATGGATACAAAGGCCCTAAATATGAGAGATTGAAGATCTTCTAGTAAGAACATAATCAACAAAGCTAGCACCATTGCCATGAGGGAAGCAAGTAAATCCATGAGAACCAAGAAAACAAGAGAGCCTATTGAGAATCTGGAGACTCTAAGATTCTTCCCGTCAAAGAAGATGACTACCGTAAGCAATGATAAGACTATTCCCATCAACTTAAGTCCTCAATAACCCAAATTCATCTACATCTAACTCCTAAAGACAAAGCTCCTCATCACCAAGATACTAAATGGGTATCTAGTGGGTTCTAGTGCTAGCATTGAAGTCACCAATAAGGATAACACAACCCAAGGTCGCATAGTGGGAAATATCTGGATTAAGACCAACGTAAGGAACTCCTTCGATGTGTATAATCAAACAAGCAAGTGGGAAATAGCATGAAGTAATGAAAACATCCCAAAGTGGACGCAGACCCTCCGAACCTAGAGCCACATATATCTAGAATGTAAATCAAAGGTCAACCACAAAACCCTAGAATGAAAGTTATTGTAGAAGAGACAAACTTCCCCACCTGAAACATGAAGACGCCCAATCTATGAGTTTCCTATTGGAAAGTAGAGGCCCAAACATAACCTATGACTAGAGGGAGAGCCCACTCAAGGCTCTTGTGGATCTTAGTAAGAATGATGACACCCTATGAAGCAATGGCATTCAACAAAAGTACTTGGAGAAGACAACCATTATAATTCAACAAGCAACGAATAAGTCATCTCTATTGAAAATGTGAAACAAGCAAAGAGCACAAGACTCCAATACACTAATTCAATCATTCATCAACAACACACAACTATCACATTACAATGGCTTTATAAAGCTTTCTAACTTATTAACTACCCAAACCACTAACAACCAACTCATAACTAACAACTAACTAAAAACTAACATATATTAAATTAACATTAAAAAGTTAACTTATTATTTATTTCATTATTTTATGTCATGCACACTATAATTCTTAACACCCCCCTTTAGTGCTGGCATAGGGACTTTATTTTGGTGCTGCAATATTAACAATTGGTTTATCTCATATTTGCCCTCCTTCAATGAAAATTTTCTTTAGATGTTGGTTTCTACCGATAATGCATCCAATTACAATATGCAACTGAAAAATCTATACACCCTTATGGCTCCAAAATCCTAATACAAAATAAAAGGATAAATTAAATTGGCAGTAATCATTTAAATACCTCTATCTTCCACATCAAACTGTGAATTAAATATTAACAATATTCTCAAATCATTTATGGGTTTTGTGATCTTGTTCAAAAGCTTTCCAAATTTGAATTTCTGAATTCCGTTAAGAAATGAGAAAGATAGTGCAGTTTTAGTGAGACTGTTAAACTGCCATTTAAAATCAGAACAACGTGCCAACAATTGAATTGTGCCTAATGAGAGCATGATTCCTCCTTTGCACAAATTGAATATCCATCAAAGAGCAGCATAATATATCCATACCATTCTTGAAACAATAAAACCCTCATAACTGAAAGATAAAAACTTTCTCCTCAATTACCATAACCTCCTACACTTTTTTGCAACACCTTATATCTTTGCAACTTTGAATATGAACACAATTAACATAATGAAGGAAAAATTGTGGAAAGAATGTACACAATGGAAGAGAAAAGAGATGCACATGAATAGCAATGTTAATGGATTCGTTGTGAGGTCTGTGGTATCCGCTAGTCCTTTGTCTGCAACGCTTGACTTTACAACAAATGGCTGGGCATAGAAAAAGGTAATGAGGTTGTGGAGGTTCATGGTATCCACTAACCCATTGCCTTAATCAACTTGACAAACAAAGCATGAGTGGGTGAAAATTCAGAGAGGCCTCTTTCGAAACCTACTCCCGACTCCAGTACCATATTGAAAATGTGAAACAAACAAAGAGCACAAGGCTGCAATACACATGTTCAATCATTCATCAACAACACACAACTCTTACATTGCAATGGCTTTATAAAGCCTTCTAACTTATTAACTACCCAAACCAGTAACTACCAACTAACTCATAAGTCATAACTAATAACGAGCTAAAAACTAACATACAATAAATTAACATTAACATGTTAATTTATTATTTATTTCATTATTCTATGTCATACACTATGATTCATAACAATCTCGACCAATTGAAACCCAAGAACATCGTTAAACATATAGTCCAAGGCACGACCACTCCTCAAGTAAGGAATCATTAACAATAGCCTTGCGGTCTCTAGTAATGGCCCACTTGTTCTCCTTTCTAGCAGCGACAACTAGAGCGCAAGCTTTTTGAAGCATCTTACAAGCCTTCAAAAATGAATAACTCTCCAAAGTTTTAAAATTTATATCTTTTAGCTATGTAATGAGTTGATAATAGGGAAACCTTATGGAAAATGAGGTGCTGGAAATGATCGAGGAGGTTAATCGGATTTATTAGGACCACTCAACCATAAATAAACTCTATCAATAATCATGTGAAGTCTTATAAATTTCTATTAGATGATGGCAGCCTATATATACACTTATTAGAGTAAGAGCACCATATAATAGACGCCTAGTTTACAAGCAAATTATACCATATAATATGGCATGTTATTTTAATATTGACCAGACACTCTAATAAAAATAATTTTATATGGCTCCATACTAAGCAAAGCACTATAATAAGCCTATGTTTATATGCTATCCATCTGTCACAAATCCCCTTTCATCTTCATTTATCCATCAATAATGATGGCAAGCATACCAAGAGATATTAAACTTTAAAGCTATAAAGGTAAGATGATGACAATTAAGAAGACCTTCCAAAAAAATGTTTCTTCATCCTCATTGAAGAGAGATGGATTCCTATATTCTTCTCAACTGAATAGTGAAAAAACTAAAAATATTCTTATTAAAGTGTAAAGAAAATAATAATGGCATTATTCTACGTACCTTAGTTGTATAGTCTTAAATAGAAATCAACAATAGTAAATAAAAGTAAGAGATTGCAATCCAAACTAAAACTTCAAGACAATCCTGAACCATGTGATTACCTATTTGAATAATAATCCCATTATTTTTGCAGAATCTTGTTTGATATTATATTGCATTTTATGAACTAGTTGTAAACAACATAACTTATTCAGATTATAAAAAGGCAAATAAGTTTTTCTTCCACATTTCAAACTTTCTAAACTCGAACAAGCATATTTACATTCAATTTCCCTTTATATTATTTTAAAATTTCAGGCTTGGAAGTTAACTAGCACTAAATTATTTTCTTCCTAACTATTACCTCTTCTACCATAACTGATTAGCAAAACAATATTTAATTATAAACCTCACACTAGATGTCATTTTTTTTCCAAGGAACAAATAGGAATTATCTTAATTTGATAGATAAAGTTATAAAAAATATTGATTTTGTTTTTGGCATGACAAGAGATGTCTTAACATTTATATTTGCACTTTTCAATACAAAACAAAATGGAACAGCATGTAAGAATAAGCCTTTCTTCAAATTAAAAGGGGAAGCTCCCTCATAGTAGAAAACAAAACTAAACCCTAGAATCTAAGGAAATGACCTCCAGCTTTTTACAATATGTACAAGTTAAATCCTAAGGTTTTTAACACACAATGCAAACAAACTAAAGAAATTGCCCATCTTTTTGTTCTTAGGCTAAGGCACAAGGCTTATCAACACTTCTACTCAAGATGAGATTTTTAAATCTATTCTTGAAAGTAAAACACCTACAATAACCAGCAAATGCTCACACTTTCTAGCTAAAAGCAATGGCTAAAATTTACAATTACAACAATTGAAAACAACAAAAATGACTTAGCAAACTCAGTAAATAAAATCATATACAAAAATACAATAATTCCTTCAATGAATCCCGCAACATAAAACCTACACTTTTCCAAAAAGACTTTGATTTGACAATGAACAAACAGTAACACACAATTACACAAGAAAATTTTTAAGTATGCACATTACTTCAACAGAAAATAGGCATAAATTTACCATTTAAAATCTAAGTGAAAATGGCGCTTATTTATAAGTCCTTAAAAAATTTTGCATGAAAACTAAATTAAAAGCTAACTAATGCTCCTAAAATATCAATTGCTTGCTTACACACAAAGAAAGCTGAATATACAAGTCTCCACAAATCCAATATCTAGATTTAGTATTTATAAATCTTCCAATAGATTTATAATAAACGCAGTGATCATCCAGCAATAAACCTTCTGGAAGGTCCTCTAAAAATAGCTACTCTAGAAACCTTTCCAACTATCCTATAACAGCAAACAGTGATGGTAGCATCCTAGGCCCTCTAAAATCTGTTAAGAAATCCTATACCCGAGCTTCATATGGAAAGGACATGGTATCCATATACAACTCCTAAACATCAAATGTGTTAACACTCTCAGTCACTGTAGTATCAATGTCCATCAATCCTTTCTCCCTTGCTTCCCCATGGACTTGCCCTACATCAGTTTCTTTGATTTAGAGTATTCTGTTACCAAAGCCATGTTGGAATATGTTCTACATATATATTTCTTACTTCATAATGTCAAACATTAATAATATATTCCAAATATTATTTACATTACTAAGTTATACCTATCTCAGATAGTTATAATTGGTTGGTCGGGTATGCCTGGCCTAGTTGGTTATTTACCAACCATACTATTGTATATATCCATGCATTTGTTCAAATCCAGATCACACATTGCTTCCCTAAAACTATTATGGTATCAGAGCTTGATTAAAATCCATGTGCCTGAGTAAAAACTGAAGGTTGAAGAACATGAGCTTGCTGGTGCTGCACAGAAGCTGATGCTACGCATAAGCCAAGCACCAACGTGAAAGAATAATGTGAGAAATAAAAGCACCTCGGAGCAAAACAGGAAAACACAACAAGAAGCAGCATTGTAGAAGGTTCGTCTGATTGTAGGAAAGGAAAATCTCTGAGAAGCGTCCAATATTCTTCCAGGCATATGAAAGAAAAGCCACTGAAAATTGAATACTTCAAAAGAAATGTTTTAGGGCCAGGCACAAGCAAAGTTGTCAAAGGAGATTCACAAGCGGCAGCCCATGCCCATGAAAACACCAGTGTATCATCTTCCAATTAGTTGCCTCCTCAACTGTATAATTGCACATCAAAGAATTTAACAAAAAAGATCTGAACATGAAGTTCTATTTCTCTAGACATATTTGTGATTGCAAGCAATAATAAAATAAGATTGTAATGAAAGACGAATAAAGACAAAATTCAGAAGATAGAAAGAAATTTTAAGCAACATTAAAAGACCCGCGAGTGAAGAAGACCTGCGTGTGGAAGCATGATGAGAAGTTTGCTGTGAGAATTTTGAAATTCTCACTCTGCTCAAAAGAGATAGGGCCGGAATTTGCAGAAGGAAAGGCGCATTCTTATTTTTTGTCTCGGGTTTTTGCTTACCAAAGCATTTAACTTTAGAATAGAAAGAATTTTAAACAATAAACAAATATTACAATTAATTCTTTTTAAAATTATTTTCTTCCTCTAAAGTTAAACTATTAAAGTGCAAATTAATATAGTTCAATCAAATTTAAAACTATATTATTATTTTATTGCACTTCAATTTTGGAGCAAATTTGAAAATTTGAAAAATTTAAAGCCATTTTATCTTTCAAGTTTTGTAAACACAAACAAAACCAAACTAGCAGCACTCAATATTAACAGTGCCTCTAATTTGAATTTACAAGTAATGCCATCGTGTTAAATTATTGCATCTAAAGCATAAAAAAGGCAAAAGCTGCAACAAAGATGTATACAGCATTGACCCTGTAAAACGTCGAGGAGATATAAAAGTTACATTGGGAGTGATAAGTACTTACGCTTCCTGACTCAACTTATGCTGTGTGGAAAACAAAAGTCCAAACTCAACTTGAGTATAAAGATCTATGACACATCATTTCCAATAATTTCACTAGACCTACACAAGCTGGTGCTAATCAAAACAGACTTGATAAGGCCAAACTCGTAATTTTATTCAATGTATCTATTGAGGTTCAACCTCAAATTCAAACAGCCACCACTGTGAAGAGGTTTGGGATTGCCTCAAGAAAGTTTATGAGGCCAAATATTAGTGTCAAATTCTTCATTTGCAATGTTAGTTACATTGTTTGCAAATGCAAAGTGGTAAGGAAGTGGAGACAATTTTCAAAAGAGTTGCACAGATTAGGACATCGCTGCAAGCGTTAGGGGAAGAAGTACCAGATAGCTCTCTTGTGCCCCATTAGCCCCTTTATTTCGCATGTTTGTCACATGTCTCAATGTAGCTAGCAAAAAGCCATTTTGAGGAATTGGTAAATTTGCTTCAACAAGATGAGGCAATTCATGGTGAGACCTCAAACTCCCAAGACAATCAAAGCAAAAGAAAAAGCAACATGAGCATTGGAGTGGTCCATCAAACTCATCCAAATCAAACCTCTTTTTCTTTTTACTAAAATTTGCTCTCCTTCATTAAGGCATCTGCCTCTCAATTGGTAGACATCTTTTCATGCCTTAGAAACCTTTTCACCTTTTCTCCCTCGTCCAAACTCCAATCCTTGCTTCATCAAATGCATTGAAAAGCTTCCCCTATTAGCCCTACAAAGACACTAGCTAGGACTAATGACCATCACAAGGGTTCAAGTATAGCTCACAAAACAAGGAATTTTAAAAATTCGACTGAAAGGATGGCTGACAATGAAAAATTTTGTATGGGTACAAGAAGATGTTTATTAATCTCAGCAAATTTTTTTCCTTTTGTCATAAGGCACCCTTAGGTTACTGGGAAGGGGCAGGATTTTGAAAAGAAAACCCCAGATGATACTGAAACAACTGGAAAGATAAAATAAATTATGAATCATAAGCTCTTTGCATATACAGCCTTTTGTTTTATCCAAAGTTTGTTAAACACTATAAATCTTCAAGGGTACTCTGAAAATATAGAGAACTAAAATGGGCAGATTTTGTGGTTAGTGTTGTTAAATCTAAAACATGAAATTATCAGGGTTTTAGTTGTATTTATGTTCTAAGCATTTTTATACGCAATCACTATAAAACTTGTGCCAAATAAGTTATCCACAAGTATCCGCCTTTGACAATTGAAGGGTTGAGAAAATTTATTAAGGGCAAGGATCAGCTTAGCCCTAGCCCAAAGTAGAACAAATTCTATAAAAAAATAAGAAGCCTACCATCAGGATTAACTCGGTCACCATATTCAAATTCATGTTTGAAACAGAAATTGAAGGAAGAAAATATTCAAAAGAAAAAATAGCCACCAAGAAAATACACTATAAACTGGCCTTGAAAGTTTGAAAAAAAGAATCAGGCATCTTTTAGTATTCAAAATTTATAACCATAAAATGTTTTCTAATACATATATTCTTTCAAGTAGCATATAAGTTCCTCCTAATAACACCTGTTTCATACTAGTAATGCCTATTTGATGCCCATAACTCATTTATTAATAATAATGCCTATTTGATGCCCATAACTCATTCATTAATAATGATACCGATTTGATACCCACATTGATCACAGTCAAATTTAGAAGTGTTAATGTTTATGCATTATATCTGCCAGCTGGTATCTTTAGGCTCTAGCAGATATACTACCAAATACAAAATAATATATAAGCATTATAGCTAACCTATTAATGCAAATACTTTACTCCTAAAGTAGTCTCTGCAAATTCGATACCCATAATTGATTCAAGCATTAGTACCTATAAATTTGACCATAATTAATATCTTCACAAATTGTTCGTGTGCACAAATGATTCGTAAAAGAATCAGTTTGACTTCATGGCAACAGGGAGGAAGAACAGATTTTGAAACAGAGGCAGATACTCAGATGTTGGAGAATGCTCACGATGGAATGGAACATCTCAGGGAAGCCTTTAGCAGAAGAGAAAACTAAGAAAAAGAGTGTTTCTGGCTTCTGGGCAAAACTGCCAATTTCCAACAGGCACTGATTCCATAACCATTGGGGCAGTTTCGTCCATAAAAGCAGCAATTGTGTTGAATGGCAGTTTCATAATTGCTCCCTGATGACAAGTGGCAGTTAAGCTATGCAACAGAAAATAGCTTGTAGCATTCCAATTCCCTCAATTGTTCAAGTTCCTTCAACTCTTGGTCTTCAGTTCTTCAATGTAAATTATTAATGGTTTATTGTAAAGCCAATTTGGGGATTGAGAGGCCACATAATTGGGGTTAGAAGGGAATTTGAGTAAATTTCAAGTTTGAAATAGAGGGTGCTTAGGCAAAGAAAAGGGCAGCGAAGCATTTGAGAGAGATGTTAGAGATCTTAGAGACTGAATTGAGTGAGACTCATGCTACTAGAAGGCCCAAGAGGCTTAAGATTTGCATTGCCATTGGCATTGTAGATTTTACGTGAGTTCTAGCTCACATTTTGCTGGAGTTTTCTCCCATACGTGAGTTTCTCCAAGGTAAATCCTTGTCATCCATTTGTGGTTATGTTTTCTTTCATTTTTTAAAATGTTCTGAGTTTAAATATTGCTTAGAGAATTCCAGTCTTATATCCTTCAATTAAATCTGTATGTTGGCAACTAGTTTATGATCTTTCCTGTCATGTCCCCTCTTCTGGGCCGACAATTTTGGGCCCTCTAAAAGTGTTTTATCAACACTAATAAAATTGAAAATTAATATATATAATTAATAAATAAAATAAAATTTGAAATTCAAACTTATAGTTTGGCACCAAGTGATAGGTCCCAGGTGCTCCCTACAGGCCAGTATTATTAAGGATGAGATTCATCAAGGCAGTCTTGAAAAATTGATGTTTGCTATTATATTAACCTGCAATCTGGGATGAAAGTGAAACCCCTAGAGAGCAACCCTCCTGAGGTAGGACAAAATCTCTATCCTCAGTCCTCTTTGTTATCCCATTCCTTTCCTTTCTTTGAAAAAATCACTGATCTAAAGTTGAAATTGTCCTACTTTCAGGACAGTGCACTGTCTGAGACAGCTAGAGATCTGCTCCAGCCATTGCTCATCACCAGGTGGACGAAAGATTGCGGTGGGCAACCAGACAGTCAGACCTGCAACTGGATTGATTTGCTGTTACTCACCATTCAGAAGCATCCGCAGGCCCTACTCAGAGTTATGCCAGAAGCTGCTGTCATTTGAAAGGGGACAAGCAGAAATTCTCACACCCAAGCAGTAACCATTAAACCCTAGATCCACCCTAGCCGGTGACGCCAGTAGCAGGCAGCCATTAAACCTCAAATCCGCCCTAGATGAAGACATTTGTATGCAGGCAAGTGATTGCAACCAGCACCATTCACACCAGGGGCAGCGATCAGATTGAGTGGAGTATCATCAGCCAACAACTGTAGCACATTAATCAATGAGCCACCTCAGACCAGCGCACTTCAAACCAGGGACAACATAGTTTAAATCAGCCACATAGGGCCTCCTCAGCGCCTGCAACAGCCTTGCCTATCCCGTGTTTGATCTATAGCTAAGTACTGAGATGTTCTCACGGAAAGCCACTTGTTTCCTTTATGTTCAATAATGCCAATGATGATTTTCGGTTGCCAGTTGTACAAACTTCTGACTGTTCCAATTTGAATAAAATCAGAATTATCTTGTATTATCACTTCATATTCCTTGTTTTATTTATCTGTTAAGTAAATCAGAACTAAGGATCAAGATAGAATCCACCAGGGAATATTACATTTCCATCCTACTTTTTACAGGTAAGCAAAGATGCAAGGGCAAGGGAAAAATATCTCACGACAATATGCAGAATATTTATGTAATCTTTTAATATGCAAACTTTTGATTTCAATTGATCCCTTCTGAATTTATTCATCAAACCACACACTTTCTCATGGCCTCTTTCAAATCCGCCAATGACTCACTTGTTATATCCATCAAACACAGTGGCTTAGGTTGATTC
This sequence comes from Sequoia sempervirens, assembly GCA_007258455.2. NCBI lineage: Eukaryota > Viridiplantae > Streptophyta > Pinopsida > Cupressales > Cupressaceae > Sequoia > Sequoia sempervirens. The sequence goes on along the minus strand of VDFB02026320.1, from coordinate 44,176,139 downwards.
AAAACTTTACTTTGAAAACCCTTTCCATGAAGGAAGCTTCAATTAGTCAGTTTCTAGTGATATGAACCTCCCTTCAAACCATTAACAAACAGATAGTGGTAGATTGGGCATTGCATAGTAAATCTGATTAATCATGATGCAAAGAGGTTATTCTGTGTTTTTTTTTTTCCAATAATCAAGGCAAAATTAACCATGTTTTTAGTTGGACCTTCGCTAATGGGTAGTACAGGGATACTTGTGAAGCATTGAACAGTATGCTTTAAAGTTTAAACCTATGTCACCAGGTTTGGCAATTTCCATCCAAAATGCTTGAAATTCATCACATTAATACTACAAAAAACAAATGTTGAAATCCACTAAAAAGTCATCCCACAATTGCATCATGACAAGCTCATTGACATGATATCCCGGAACCATGATCCTTGACATGATAAAAGCCTGAAATGGAAAAATTGTTTTATTACATAACAGATGTTAAACATGTTACCATAGTTAATAAAAGCATAAACCCCATTTTATTACCTAACCTGTCAGATCCACTTGGCTTGTTCACAAGAGATAACGTACTTGTGGATACCAATCGCAAATTGATTTCAGGATATCAATTGGGATAACCAATTACAAATTCACAAGAGTTTTATATTTGTTTCAAGATACCAATCATAAATTTGGTGGAGCTTTTTTACTCACAATAGTTTTTAGGTTTTACTTTTAAAATATTTATTAATAATTTAAAATTTTCAAAATACCCCAAGGATACATTGTTTGCAAAATTGGAACCCTCCCCTATAGGGGATGGGTAGGAAATGTCCACCCCCCAACAGTTCTGAGACAACAACCCATTCCCTACAGCCCAACACACAAAACACTCAATTTTTTTTAAAAGGGATCTGGGTGGAGGACCACAAGGGGGAGCCCCCATCCATTCATACATAACCTAAACCTACAATTGAAACACTAATTACTAAAATCAAAAAAGAAACTCATTTTGCCATTTTTCAACTTGTGAAGAGGAAAACATCATTAACTTAAAAGCAATAAAATTGTGAAAATAGTGTACACCTTGAAGGTTTGTGTGGTCTCAAAGGCTTTAATTTGGGCTTGGTGGTAGGAGCTCCACCCCTTGACCCTGCCATGTATCACGACAGGGAGCGCACCAAGGACACTGCCCCCAAACCAAACCCCCTATGAGAGGCATTGCCCCTTGACCCCACTAGAAACATTGCTTCCAAAATCCCAAGAAGAGAACTGCCTCTGAACACTACTTACAAATTCATACAGTCCATATAGTCAATCAAGAGGAATAGACTTACCTCTTGGCATTCAAAGAATTTAGTGGCCATGCATAGTGCCTTGGGGCCTTAGGATCAACAAACTCTTGAGTATCATCAGACTCCAACCACATGTTTGGATGTTGATCACAAGATGCCACACAAGTTGATGAAGAGGCATAGGGTGGATTAGTTAGGGTTCCATTGGATGAGGCAGCCCCCCATAAGGGCAATGACTCAAAGTCAAACTCCGGTGTTACCAAATGTTGATAAGGGACAGCTGCATATTTTCTATGTTTTTATCATTTTGTAGTTGAAATTTGCATCCTTTGGGCATTTTTGTTGTAATTTTTATATAATATGCACGCACATTAACAATGAAAGCAATTAAATTTTGTTAATTTGTTTGTCGGGTCTCATGAAATCTCAATTCAACTCTCATGTTGTGTATTAAGGTTCTAAAATGTATATGATCAATGCGTTATCAAGGTTACCATATGAATATTTGAAATTTTCTATATTTTTTAATTTTCCCTGATTTTTAATAGCTATCCCTTGTTGTCCCCTAAAAAATGGCCTCCCAAAACATTCATCCTAGAAAAGCATCCCCTCATCCCCTATCGTTCCCCTACCAGAAACTTGGTGTAAAATCGATAATTTTCTAAATTATTCCTATTTTAATATTTATCTATAATATTTTAATATTTTAAATTTCAAATTTAAAAAAATATACTTAAATAAAAATAAAATATAAATTAGCCCACACAAGTAGTGGAGTTGGCTTGGGCCGTGGGTTTTCTCCCCATAGGTTTCGAGTTCGACTCCCACTCCCAGGATTAACCGGTGGACCGGCTTGCGGGCTGTCGTGCCCACCCACAGGGGATTAGTCTCGCCTCAGCTTGCCCCTTGGACGCTGGGCTGGGTCGTGGGGATACCTGTGTAGCATAATATATATATATATATATATATATATATATATATATTACTGAACACACATCAACCTTGTTAATGAGCTTATAGATATTAGTTGAATTTAATCTCAAAAAAGAATCTGAATTTTATTTATATCAAATTTAATCCAAAGTTTATCTTTGCCAAACTCAAACACCAACAAAAACCTTTGACATAGCTTCAAACCATAGTTGCAAGACACAACTATTACTTTATATGGAAATTTGGTCCATGTACACCTATTTGTCAGTTTTTTCTAGAAATAACATCAAATGAGAATATGATCAAAGATGTAAGTCTAGGAAGATTTTACTTTCATATCAGCTGCTTAGCACCAAATACTAGCCCTTGGTTTAGAATTTTAACCCACATACTCACCCAAAAGAGATACTTGATAGAAAGTTCAAATCTTCATGACAAATCTTAAATTTCCCACAATCCAGAAGCTCGTTGCAATTAACCATAGTTCCACGGGGACGCGTCCCCCCCAAAAAACATGGAGTTTCCGGGACGGGGACGTTTCCGAGACGGGGAGACGCCTGGGAAACGTCCCTCCGCCGTCCCCCCGCCGTCTCCAAGTCCCCCCGCCGTTTCCCTGACATGGCATTGTTTTAGAATGATATTTTGGTCATTTTTTATGTTGTGCGCCTGGGGTAAGAGCTGCCGTAAGAGCTTAGAGTCTGAGATTGAAGTGGACTGGACTTTGAGAGCAGGGTTTTGAAGTTTTCTGAATTTTCGGGCTTTTTCTACCACAGGTTAGCTTTTTCATTTATCATTTGTTTTATTTGTTTTTATTTTGTTTGTTCTTGGCTGGGGTTGAGAATGCCGGCCCGCGCGGGCTCAGGGAATGCACTGTGCGCGGGCTTTGCAGAAAAGCTTTCTGGAAGGAGACGAAAACCAGCAATCATTCACAACCGGGCATTTTCAGAAAAAACGAAAACTGTAACACATGTTCAGCGTGTAAAAATTTAAAAAACTATAAATAAAACTATAAATTATTAAATTTAAAAATCATTTAAATTTTATTATTTTATTATTTTATTATTTTAATGATTTATCATATTCATAATTTTGATTTATCATATTATTTAAATTTAAAATATTTATAGTTAACTTTACTTTTAGCTATTTCTAATAATTTTGATTTATCATATTATTTAAATTTAGCTATTTCTACTAAATAAATTATCAAGTACTATATGTATTTTAGCGTATACCCCAGATCCCCCCGCCGTCCCCCCGTCCCCAATTAATTCTCCCCTCGAGCCGTCCCCCCGTCCCCGTCCCCGAGACTCCATGGAACACTGCAATTAACCCAAAATATTTTCACACAATCACTGCTCACAGCTATCAAGCTATTGTTTCTCCCAAGGATAACTTAATTGACCACAAAAAACTTGCTTGAAGAAATAGCTTCGCAGGCTATGCCCTGCATAGACTAAAACACAATCAAATTCTAGTAAGTATTGAAATGGCAGTTTATAGCATCAATAAATCCTGCCTGACATCATCTTTCGTGGATGCAGTAAGTGCCAAGCATTTCCTCTAAAAGTTCATTTATGGGATTCTACCAGATTACCAGTTTCAGTTCGAGCAAAAACTCTAGATTTTACCAAAACAATTCCTGATAGAACAAACAATATTTGGTAGAATAACAATTATGTCAATCACATCTGAATCAAATGGCCAACAACAATGGAAGTACAAAATATTCATGTAGTTAAATTCCAGCCCCTGGTGACATTTTAGTTATCGAAGCAGCATCCTACATGGTACAAGCTACCTATTTATTGCTATACTTTAAATTATAAATAAAAAAGATCTTGCATCAATATGCACATGAACATAATAACCTTTTACAGCTATCATACCTTTATTAACTCGCCTTCACAGTAGCCATCAAATTCAGCACTGCACACATTAAAAGATGCATTGCAAGCTGCCTCAGTATGGCTTGATATACCTAAGTTTCAACCAACAAAGGAATAGTATATTTTTATATTGCAGAAATTCAATAGCACATACGCAGCAAGCTCCTTCTGTACACGAACTGCCTCTACTTGTACAACCATCTGAGCTTTTTTCACTGTTTCATAGAGACCTTGCATATTTCCAAATAAGCCTGCCTGAATAGTAGAGCAAAGATTCAAAAATAAAGACAATGTTAACAAATTCATTCACAAAAGAAAAAGACAAACTCAAAAATGGTTTTTCTTAATTTATTAGCAAGCATTGCAGAAATTGAGCGTTTTTTTTTTCTTTTTCCAAAATCTACTTTTAAACTCATAATAGATGGATTATAAGGACAGGAAAAAAATTAAAGAATGAATGACCTATTTTCAGCAATTATAGTGTTGGACTTGTTAAACAAAGACACAGATCACTTTCTTTTGTTCTGAAACAGTTCTAACTAGGCCAAAATCAATTACTTTGTAGCGGAGTTAAAACAATAACAAACTAATTTTATTTGCTTTGCTTTTTAACTATTCAGACCTACAGAAATTTATGGTAAGGAATAATAGTCCAGTCTCTATATAGCATGCCTTAACCCCAAGGTTGCACATAAATGAAATCTCTAGGGTAAAGATAGCATGAAATGCATATACAAATGCCTGTCAGAATTTTCAAATTTCCCTGTGGAAATGTTAGGAATCTATTTAATTTAAAATCATTGATCAGGAAAACTTGACGTAAGAAATACTTGAAAGTTGGAGAAAAGTAGAAGAGTAAATGACTTTCAGATTAAAGTTGTTTGTGTGTTTTTAGACATTTTATTGCCTTTTTAATTATTTTAAGTTAATTTCTTTTTGTAATTAAGCCCTGTAATGAATCATGGATCCCTTTAAACAGGCTAATACTGCATTCATTGACCTTATCCAGGAAGTAACCAATATCGAACTGATAACCAAAGACCATACCATGATAGTAATCATAAGCCATACAAATGGCAACCTTGCTCATAAGAAATCATACATGATTGCACTCCCAAGTTTGATGAACTTTTGGAAATCATTGAGATTAGTACAAAAGAAACAAATGCAACATAAGCTAGGAACCAAAAGAAACAACTCAAAGCAAGTAGGGCACACAAGAATAATAGACACAAGACACTGTATTGGTGCCCTTAGGCTAAAAGAATCATTTTGAATATAATGAATGAAATGAGATATTAAAAATGATCTTGGCATGTGTATATACAGGCATTTAAGTCATTGGAAATACAGAAAAGCTGACAAGGCTCAATATAGATTACAAAATAAGAAGATAGAGATAGACCCCCCTTAGGAGAAGACCTAGGTCAACATGATACATTCCACATGCCCCTTAATGACTGGCAAGCTGCTGTTTTCACTACACTCTGCATCATCCCTCTTGTAAAGGGACCGCTAAAGTTCAATATGCACACAAATCTTAAGGAATGTATGCTTTGGAAAAGCTTTTGTGAAGATGTTAATGAGCTTCTTCGCAAAGGAAACATGCTGAAAATCCACATAACAATCCTGAGATAATGCTTGACATGATGCATATGAATCTCAATGCATTTTGTCTGCTGATGATAAGCAGGGTTGCAGATCATCTGACTAGTACTCAAGCCATCATGATGGACAATTGCAGGGTCTGACTGAGGAAAACCAAACAGCAAAGTACGAGTCCAAAGCCATGCAATATAACACACTCCCTCCTCCATACTATAGCATTCGGCCTCAGCAATAGATATGGAGATAGAAGCTTGCTTCCTCATCCTCAAAATAGATAGGGTCAGACCCATGAGAACTAATGTAGTCATAGGTGCTCTTCTGGCAATCAAGATCACCTACATAGTCAGCATCACAGTATCCTGAAAGAAGAGGAGGTTTGCCTATAAAGAATCTCGAACTGAGGCATACCCTTGCAATATCAATGGATATGCTTATAGCTGCCTAAAGTTGACAAGCATGAGATATGCATGAACCTCAAAACTACACTGACAACAAAGGAAATGTCAGGTCAGGTATATGTGAGGTAGATAAGGCTCCCCAACAAATACCTATAGATAGTGGGATTTACAAAACTGATCCAAGAGTTGAAGAAGTTTGAAGCTGAACACCCATGGGAAAGGCCATAGCACCAGAAATCTTTTCGGGAAAAAATTGGCAAACCAGAAGATTAAGATTTTTTCAAAAAATCAGGAAAAAATCAGATTTTCAAAAAATGCAGAAAAATGCAAAAATAAGAGAGAGAAGCCTGTTGCTTTTTAGCTTTAAAGTCGTTTTAATAGCATAGACATATAGAGAGCAAATTAATATGTTACTTTGCCACCTCCTCACAACTTTCTATCCTGTAAAATACATGGAAATATGCAATATCAACATCCAACACTACATGGAACAAAAGCTACAGCTAACAATGGTATTTTTATAATAACAATTAAACAAACAGAATCATTTAAAGCTTGCTTGTAAATTGTTCTCATGGATAAACAATCTAAAATATCAACAAGTATTTTCCAAGGAAACACAAAACTGTGCCCAAGCCACAGAGATGTCCAACCAACCACCAGAAAGATAGTGGAAGTCTAGGATTCCCTTGAGATGTCCCGAGCCTAGGGGCCTATTCTTTAGATCTTTATGACTTCTAAATCTTTTGGACTTGATAATGTAGAAAGTTCAGTTATTTATCTTCCCTCAGCAATTATATAGCATTGTATTCATAATCAGAAATTTTATGAAGACTGAAAAGCATAGTTCCACAGGGTTCTGGGACATGGGGACAGGATTTGAGGCTGGGGAGACCAAGGGTCTAAATTTGGGGTTGGGGGGAGACGAGGTGGCGATGCAAATATATATATAAAACCAGAGCAGGGGTCTAAAGGCAGCACTCCAAACAAGGTCAAGGAGCAGCACCCCTCGCAGGATCTGGAGGCCAATAGAGGGTGGAATTGAGGGTTAGAGCCCTTGCCACCAAGCCCAAATTAATGTCTTCAAGACCAAACGGGCCTTCATGGTGCATGACATTTTTCATAGTTTTATCACTATGTTTTCAACTTTTCTCCAACACCAAGTCCTCACTGTTTTTGACGAAATCTTCAATCTTCAAAGAACTAACAGTAAAGCTGGAGAATTTGACTGGTCTAGATGATAAAGGCTATGCAATTGAAGATATGAATATTGCCATTCTTGAATCTTTTTATTTATTCTATACTCTGTTTTCTTAGTTCTAGTAGATGACTTTTTACTGTTTCAGAAACTCCTTACAGCAGTCAGCAGAAACTTACAAACAATTATGAAAACTTGATAATAATAAACATCCACCACCACCCTACCCTCCTGAGTTTCTCCACTCTTCACTAAGCCTAAGGTGTAACTAATTTACGAATTAAGAAATATTTGCAAAACTTCCAAAGTTAAGATAAGAGAGAGTGCATCCCAGTTAATAGAAACAATAACAGTTGTTTTAATAGTCTATATTGCCTCCAATACCATGCAAGCAATGTTGGAAAGTGACACAAACCCTAAATGCTTGTAGTAATCAGGCAAATAAATCCTGCTCATATTTGCAAAAAAACCCATGCAAACTGTTTTTATATAGAAAAACTTAACTGAACTAGCAAAAATCATGAAAACTCATTAAAAAAAATTATTAGTCCTGATTTTTCCAATTGAACTGTGATTTTTCAGGAAAACAATACTGTTCAAAAGTCGTTTCTGGCAACTTCATATGAAACCAAAATTTTAGGGTAAACATTGCCAAAACAGGCAGTTCACAATTAGTCACAAATTTTATCACTACTTCCACTTCTATGGATAAGGCAGTGAGAGCTGGAATGCAATCCTAAAGACCAAACCATTAAAGAAGCAAGGCATGCTTCTGCTCAAAGATGAAAATTCCAGTTGTAGTTTGAGAGATTTTGATTCCTATGAAGTGCAATAGGCCTCACATTTCAGTCATTTCAAAGGAATCATGCAGTTTGTTTTTCAGCTCTCAAATGAGAGAATGTAACTCCCCTATGATGATCATGCCATCAACATACAACACAATTACAAGAATATGGCAATCATGATGGCAAAAATAGAGAGTATAGTCATTCTCGCATCAAACAAAGCCTGCAGATATAAAAAACCAATGGAATTTCTGTACCATGCTCTAGTGACTTGTCTAAGCCCCATACAAAGACTTCTTGAATCTTCAAACAATTGTAACATCACCAGCCTAATAAAAACCTAGTGGTCGCTCCATGAAAATCTCCTCTTGTGGGTCCTTGTGAAGAAAATCACTCTTCACATCTGATGAACTTTCCATTTAAAGGATGCAGCAAGGGAGAACAGTACAAATGGTGTCTATCTTGGCAACAAGAGTAAACGTGTCACTGAAGTCAATTGCTTCCTTATGAGAGAAGTGTGCCTTATGCATTTCAATCACCCCATGCTCATCAAATTTGGTCTTAGAGACCTAATTGCAAACCAAAATGTTAGGCTTATGAAGCTACAAAACAAGATCCCAAGTATCCTTCTACATAAGGGAGTCATACTCTTGCCACATTGCCTTCCCCCAAAGGGCATGTCCACAAGCCTAATGATAGGAGATAGAATCAAAATGATGAGCTATGAGAACATGATGTATCCTTGATTGAGTCCTGCCATGTGTCTCACAAAGATCCTAACGAGTGGAATCAACATCCTCCAATGTAGCAGGACATTGCTTAGGCATTTTGCTTGGAATATGAATGGAGGATTCAGGAAAGGTTTTTCTACTAGGAATGAGTCCACAGTATCCTCAACTTGGATATACATCAAAAGAACCCCGAGTAGGGGACTAATTCACAAGAGTTTCTTTAATGGAAGATGGTTGAGGAAATAATAATGGTCTCATGAAGGAAAACATTGGAATACAGGGCTGAGTGATGGATGAACTCTCTCTACTATTATTAGTTGATGTATGAATCCTCTGAGACTACTGATCAAGGGGCAATAAATCAAACAGTTGTGCAAAAGATATCAGAGGAAGGCCTTTACAGAAAACAATGTCCCTCTCCAAAAGATATCTGAGGAAGGCCTTTACAGAAAACAATGTCCCTCTCAATAACAGTACCTTGAGCACCAAGGCTGAATACCCTATATGCTTTGGACTCCTCTCTATAGACGACTACAATGCATCTACAACTCTTAGGTTCTAGTTTGTGAAAAATTTCATATGGGATGTGGGCCCAAGCACCAGCTCCAAAGAATCAAATGAGAAATGGTTGGTTTCTCACCTACCATATGTTCAAAAAGAGTACATTCCTTAACCGCACGAGTTGGAGAGCGGTTGCTGATATGTGTGGTAGAGGCAACAACTTCCCCCGAAAACTTCAAATCCATTTGTCTAGTATCTAGCACACAACTAACCATGTCCACGATGACATGATTCTTCCTCCTAGTCACCCCTCTCTGTTGTGGGGTGTAGCATGTTATGTGCTAGCAGGTTATGCCATGGTCGATTAAGAATCAGCCAAACTCTCTATTTATGCACTCTCTCCCCCTATCTGATCTAAGACACTTTATTTTTCTACATTTTGTCATTTAACAGTTGTAACTTGTAGCCTTTCAGCCTTTTGTTGTATATGCACATTGAAAACAGTGAACTCTGCTAATTTGTATGGCAATGTGTGTGAATTCTCAATCAGCTCTAATGTTATGTGATACAGTTATCTAATGAATATGATGAATACTTTATAAGTTTATCATATGAATAGTTGAACTATTTCTGAATGGTGTCCCTGCCTTTCCTGCAGTCCCCATCCCAGACACACCATGGAACATATGTCACGACCCCTCTTCGCTATGTCAGTTAATTGTGATGTTGATCTAATTATTTATATAAATAAGATGCTTGTATTAACTCATACGTTATTTCACATGTTTTAGGCATGTGCATACTCACAAGTAAATGCTCATAAATTGAATACCTATCAACTTATAAATCAGAAGTTTCTAAAGTCAAGAAAACCACCTACTCTGAACTACTGCGCATGAAAAGAATTTAACATGTGCTAAGCCCAGCCGTCCAACGCACCTCAGTCCAACCATGTTATTCACATGGGATATACTCCAAACCGCCCCTAATAAATTTCAGAGCTGCTTGCATTCTACAGTTGCAAAACAATTTAATGCGTTATATCTATAAAATGAGGAATGAACTTCTGTTTTTGGGAGCAGAGAGCAACAGACCGTTCTGTGAGAGACTCTAGGGAGATGATCATTTTCAGACGTCAGGAAGGAGAAGAGCCAATCTGGACGCAGTGTTCACTTTAGACCTCTCCCAAGAATCAGCGCACACAAGTAGGTAACCTGCCCATTCACTTGATTACTGCGTATGTCTCTCTGTCATATATATATATATTGCACAAGAAATAATTATTAAATGCTGAGCCCGTTGTAAATATGCGCAGACCATATCAGATAGAGAATGGCACGGATTATATAAATCAGCTAGGATAAAGCAAAAGAATATAGTTATGCAAGAAGCGTTGCATCTAGGAATAACCTCAATTTAGCTAGAAACTCTATGGTCATTTCCTATCACGCTGCTAAAAAGAACAAATGTTATTCTACCATTCACTATGCTTGTTCTTATTTAGAAGATTTTAACTGTGGTTTTATTATTCTGACAAGGGATATCAAATGCACACTCAGTATTTCTTATTTGGTAAATTACATTTTTAGTGATAACGAATTTGCCCTTGATTGGATTACAATTTAACTATTTGTCAAAATATCACATCTTACAAGAAGAACCTAATCTAGGCGTCCAATTTTATTTCAGAATGATATAGCTTCATTTACTATTTCACTCACTTCCACGCTTATTTAGATGCCTTTGTCATATCTAGATGTCAGTAGAGAATATGTTATAGTAATTGATTACAGTAATCACCTATGTGCTATAACCATTGTCACTCTCCTATAAGCAGAATGTGTGCAATTTATGCAAGGGATAATTGGAATATCCATGAAAGTTGTAATAGACTTCATTCTTAATAAATAAACCAAAAAGAAAAGAGGTACTGTGTTAGATATATATATATATATATATTTTGTCAATAATACATACTGAAAAAAATTTAGTGTAAGACATGCTTTTATTTGAATAATTTTGATTGTCTCTAATGCCTCACTAATTTCTCTAGGATATATATATATATATACACTTTTGGATACGATTTGTTGTATTGTTGTTAATGTCATGATAGTTGGTATTTAAGAAATTTCATGAAAGAAATTTGTTACAAAATTAGCTTAACAAGAAACCTCTAAATATCTTAACATATGAAGTTGGAAATCTAGACAAAAGACTATTAAGTAGAATCTAAATATCTTAGACTAAGTGGCAATTAATGCTTTAATTTTAGGTTAAGCGGTGGTTAATGCCCTAGGTGTCGTAAGATAAGATCGTGTAAATTTGGCTACTCAAATATGTTAGATGAATTAATGGTCTATGCTATTTTTCCATTTGGTATTTGATTTGGTACATAATGATAGGCATTGATCTGAGATATTAATAATTGCCCCTTAACTTTTATTTCATAATAATTATATGTTAATTTGGTACATATTTCCTTATATGATATAATCCATGTGTAATTGCTATCTGGTGTGAATAGAGATTGTAATTTAAAGATATCGCTAGTCAAAAAAAATAAAAATAAAATGTAATAATATCGATAAAATTCTCCAAACTATAATTAGCCAAACCCTAGACAAATAAAATAAATCAAATAAATAGACAAATAAAACTTTCCTAAACATTTATTGCTATTACTCTTCAATTGATTATATATTGAAGTATTCAAGCTCGCTTTTTATTTTAGTTTGGTCCAGGCTCTTTAGAGAAAATGAAACCTCTTCTTACCCAAAGGTAAACTTCTATAAGGGATAGACAACATAAGAACTCCTCTGGATAACCCCAGTTAGTGATGAATAGTTACTTCATTACATTGAAGTTTTCATATCCCAATGCTACATAAACTATCTAGATGATAGAGATATGAGTTGAAAGGTAGAAAAATAATCCTTGCAACAATTCCCGAAGATATTTAACTCTAGGTAAAAGTGATTTCTTGTGTACTTGATAACGAAAGTAGGGAACAATATATGTTATGAAATTTCTCAAAAATATGCATGTCTTTAATTTAAGTACTCACTTAATTACGTTGTATGGGAATTTCTTTTATGAGTAATAAATGGTTAAATGATTCCTTTAAAATCTAGGGTATTTAAGTTACTAAGATTAGGACTTACTATGAATTGTTGACCAATGCTCGTTGATTTATTTAATCATGTTGTTTCTTTTAAAAAAAAATTTATGAATATGGTTAAAATTTCCATGCATTATGTGTTTAATTTCTTACTAAGATTAAGTATGTTAGACATAGATTTGAAACTAATCAAAAGAAAGGAAAACAAAACTAGCAGCGTTCGGTATTAACGATGCCTCTGGCTCACGTTTACGGGTAAAGCGGTCGCGCTTGAGCTACTGCATCTATAGCCTAACACAGCTGCAATAACGGCGTTTGTGGCATCGTCCCTATAAATCGCTGGGGAGAAATAAGGAACATGGGTTGTTTAAAATCCAAAGGAAGGGAAATCCCCTTTGGATCGATAATCTAAAAAGATAAAACAAAAATGAATCAAATCCGCTAGTGACAACCTAGAAGATTGTAACTTAGGAATTTTCAGTGGTGTAAATGTAATTCTAACTCAAAGATGAAATCATGCGGATAAATTATTAGGAAATCATTTAAACGGGTCAAGGGAGACGAACATCATTAGGGAGTAGGGTTAGGTGAATGTTAATAGGTAAACAATAAATGGTCAAGATGATCGTTTATTATCCATGCTTCCCATCGTGGGTGGCAACCGCAGAGGAACTGTCTAGGGGAAATAAAAACCCTAGAAAGGGTTGTGTACCCGCTTTATAACAGTTCACATAAACATAGCCTAGAAAACAGAACTACATATTTTACGCCTTGATCCCGTTTGGAAGCAGGGTATGTAGGCAGTCTGGGAAGCGAAGGATGCCCCCAGTACTCAGGCGTTCGGGAATGGGGTTTAGGGTTGGAGAGATCACATAACAAGTTATAAGAAATAATCAACCAAAATACATGCAACTATACTCGGAAGAATCCCGTATGGATTGCTTGATTCCCCGAGGCCCTTAGGCCAAATTCCGAGGCGGGTTTCAAGTTTAGAGTTACAATTTTACATACCCCTGAGGACGACGACCTCGGTACACTTTTAGTAGAAAGTGTGGTCATCAGGGAGGCGACTCAGGATCTGGATGATTCCGATGAGTCCAAGACTCTGGCCAGAGCACATACCTATCAGATGATAGATGCTTGCCTCGTTTAGGTGGATGCCTATTCCGATTATATGAATAGATGTATTCCTATTCCATATGAATAGATGAAGTGAATTCCTGTTCTGTATGAACAGATGATATATCTGTCCCGTATGGATAGAAGTTCCCGAGTATACTTGTGAATGAATACAAAAAAAAAAAATATAGTGGTACTTCAGTTAAAATTAATTGGGTCGTTACAACATACATAAGAATAGAAGAGCCTGAATGAATATAGCTCTAAAGAACAATGAAATATGAAACAACTTTAAACAGGGCAAAAAACTTGAAGAATATATCAAGTCATAAATCTTTAACCACACAATGATGCTACGATAAAAGTTAATAATCAAGTGAAAGAACCAATAAACATTTATGGGCTTTCTTCTACTAGCATTTGTAGTTAAAGTTTCACATCTCTCTCTTATGCTTGTCCATAAATTAAGTATTAAAGGCAGTAAACCTCCCTGTCTTAGATAAAATTTAATAGCCAAATGAATGCAACAATACCTGGAAAACATATATCTATGTGCCTCTTTCTTTTAGAATTTGTAGTCAAAGTTTTCTGTCTCTGGTGTTTGTCAATCCATTAATGATTTAAAGAGTGTAATCCTCTAGTCTTCTGGACTTCAGGCATAAAAAGGACAAGAAAAAGAACTCTCCACTTAGATCTTGTGCACATCACTAAACAATTAAGAATTTCTACCCAGCACATACCTATTTTTTCTGCATTTCTTCTCTGTTATATAAAATAATGTTGAATTGCTATAAGTGGATTCTCACATACATTAGTATTGCAAGTAGAGTGTCTCATGACTAGAAACTGCAGTAATATGCAAAAGTAGGCCAATTCAATGGATCAAACTATTGAGGTATAATGCGAACACATTTTGTGTAGGCTAAAATACACCTCCATTTGAGACACCCATTGTTCTAATTTCTTTGCACTCATTTCTCCATCAATACACTGAATGTCGATATTTGCCTAAGCCTTGAAGAAACCACCATATGGTGTCTCTCCCTGATCTTTCTCATTCCTAATAGGTTCTTCTTTTTCCTCTTCTTGCACTTTTGTTGTACCCAGTTCCTCAGTTAAGGCAAGCATGATACTTTCCAGCCTATCTATCTTTTCAAATCAGTGGGAAATACCAACAACATCATTTTCCAGCCTCGTAAACCATGCATCATCCTCATCCACTTCTCTATCCATATCTCTTGTCATCAACCTTGCTGTGCTATTCCACTCTCTTGAACCAATCTCGGGCTCAAACAGAACCAAATTTTCAAATCAACTTGACTTTTTAGAGTGCATAACCAGTCAAACACTTGCAAGGATAACAAATACCCTGCTCTGATACCACCTGATCTGTAAATTATTGGAGATACTCTACTAGCAATCACCAACTAAAAATATTTGCTTGTCAACTCCACACAATACCTTCTAACTACTTAAACTAGCTTTGAATTACCTATCAGTTCAGTTTAATATGTTCAATATTGCAAAATGCATGGAAAGCAAGATAAAATATCACACAAGTGCAAAACAGAACCAAAAGAGAGACTGAACATGCAACTACACCAGGATTCTTCTCCTTGTGCCACTATTATCCAGTCAATAGCAAGTGTTTACAATGTCACTAGGATGAATCAGAACCCCTACAACAAGTTCAACAAGCTCCAAACACCTGCAAATGGCTTCTGCACCATGGAACCCTGTTCTTCCTCTTGCAATAGTCAAAACTTGAGCCACATGAAAGTAGAATTAAGCCAACCCTCGCACAATGAGTTAAAAGTGTTCTTATGCCTTGCCCATGTCCATCCTTGGCACCAAAAGGAAGTTCTAGCGTTGGAAATGTGAATTGAAAAGGCATAACCCTTCAACTTCCACTCTTTGTCCAAGTTGAGTCGAAAATGCCACAAGGCCCACAGTGGACGATGTCCATACCGCCTCCAGCTAAGAACCTGCAGTTTCAATGCCATTCATTTTTCTCTTGATTTCAACATCTGATCACTGGATTTCTGACCTCTTTGTGATGCTCAAGATCATCCCAAGGCTGCCTCTAACATAAGAACAAACATCATCACATCAAAAAATGTCCTATGGAGGAAATACATGCAACCATAGTCCTTAGTCAATTTCTCAAATGGAAAAAAAATCAACTGACCACTGACCCCACAGTCATGCAACTTTGATCCATTTTTTTGGATCAGATACAGCAATACTGCAGCTGAATTGGAAAATTTTGCCTGCCTACAAATAACTTCAAATTCAACAATTTTGTTAAGATTCTATTCAAGTAAAGAAAGTACAATAAGCTCTCAGTCGTAGGTTTATAAATATTCAGGCTCCCTTTTTCCTGGACACATCTACTTACACAATCAGTTGGAATCTGCTTATTCAAATAGAATGACTCCTATGTGTGATTGTAGAAAATCGTTTTCAAAAAACCATTGTGTTTATGTGCTTTATTGCCAGTAGTGTAATGAATTTTTGACAAAACAATTTGAACCCAGTAAATTGATCAATAACAGTCAGTTCCAAAATTGCCACTAACTTCCCTCATTTATTGCATCTGCAGGCTTCTATTTTCACAACAGAAAACTCATATGTTATATTATTTTATAAACACATAAACAAGATAAAAATCCTGAGAACTTCTTATTGCACAACATATCATGGCCAAGAAAACAAAATTATCATAACTTTCTCACAATTAATCCTATCTTAGATATCCTTATATTATATATCACTTAACAGTTCAAAAAGAGGTGTGTTCTTTGGTTTGGGGTTATACTGGTTATTTTGATGCACACAGAGTTTATTCACTTTTGGGGGATAAATAATTAATAATATCAAATCTGTCCTCTTGCTTGTTAAATTTTTCATGTAATGCACCTAATATCCACAAATTTTGCTATTTATTTTACCAAAGAACATCGGTAGTTAAAATAATAATCTTTGACTTGTCACATTTAGACTAAACTACCCCTGATTTAATACATACCTTCTTGGCTGCCTCATCAGGATTCTCATTACTCTCTTTTTTTCCACCAAATAAACTTCTCACACAAAGTGCACCCCTACGACACCGTAATCGCTGACCATGCCTCATCCCAAATTGTATAACATGAAAATTTGGGTGATAGTTGACACGAATGCCTGCAAAATTCAATAGAAAACACTATGATGGTTTCTTTCAGAATACTATTGCTTGAAGACAATATCTCAATCTCATCCACTTCATGCCGAGTTGCCACAGAATGGTCCATCTTGTGGTCATATATGGGTATGGACTAGAGAAAATAGGATAATATTTGGACAGACCACATTGACAATAAAGATCTTAAGTCCTTATTAAAGAAAACAAATTTCAAACAATTTTAGATCAAACAATCATAAGATTTATCAAGAGCATTGTACAATTTAAGCAACTACTTAAAGTTATTAACCATTGCATCATATTAGAATCAACTTCTCCAAATGAGCACATACTCCATAAAATTAGCTCCTGCCAGGACTTCTGCACATAGGAATACAGCCAATGTGAAAATTGCCAGCATTTTTAGATCTGTTTCAAACCTCACTGAATAATACACTGTGTGTTTGTCAAAACATTTGATGTATATTGTAAATTGATGTAGACTGGCATGGCCAGTGTAAATTATTTGGTCAGACTAGTACATTCAATAGTCGAATTTGTACAAAGAGACAAGAAGACAAGACCAAAATATATCTCATTGTTGCCTGAACTCTTGCTTTCAACTAGTGCTCCTAATCTACATCAATCGTTTTTATACAATGTCATCAATTAGAGACCTTGGTAATAAGAATAACATATGATCGGGTTATCTGTGAAACATGAATGAAAAATGTAAGAAGCATTATATGTTGGAAGTTGTCCACATCCAGTTCCAAATACTAAGGCTATTGAACACAAAAAAGTTGCTAGTTCGGGACAAGATAAAAAAGCCAAACATCATCTAGTGCTCAGGTATTCGTCATGTGAATAAAACACTTATAATAAAAGTTTTCCCTCATTTTAAAACTTGCAGGGGTTATTAATCTCTGAAAAAGAAGAAGGAAAGGTATCCATCGTGTGAACAAAAGTAAAAACCCTTACAAATAAATTTTTCATCATTTCAGAGTGAATCAATATGCACTTGCAGACATTATTAATCTGAATCTCAGAAAAAGAAGAAAAGAAAGACAGTGTTCCTTTCCCATTAAAGGGGCTCTCGAGAATGAATACATTCCAGCACGTGGATTTGATAGACGAATAAATTTGAGAGGCACTGAATAACTTATTAATTCAATCCATTCTTCGCTTGACTGAGTTAAGCTTTGCAAATCCCCCAAAAAAGATTTAAAGAAGATCCCAAGAAACGAGAAAAATAATAAGAAATATATAGTCAAATGAGATGAGCTCAAGTGGTAAATTATTGGAGCTTTTCTTGTGGAATCCTGAGATCAAATCCTCAGGAAACAATGTTACAGGCTTAAAATATAGAAATGTTGAATTGAATAAACTACCACATGTAATTTTGGGTTTGGCATACACCAACAGACGATACCGGTGCAAGTCCTGGGTGATATAGAAGATACAGAATCCTAGTTTGTAGCATATAAGCCCAAGGGCACCCCACAAAGGGATATCAAACCGATCCAAAAAAATGAGGAATCTATGTATGGTATGATAAGCCGTTGAGATGCACAGTTTTACCAATGAATAAATCATTTTCACCTTCAACTAATGACTGGTGAGCTATGATTTTGCTATACATTCACTAAACCCAACCACTTCTCGTACTCTCACAGACAATGTCTATCTTCAACCAGAAAGAAAGAAATTACATTAATGTCAACAAGTGACCTAAACAGAATAATGGGACTCGGGAATACATCCAAGTATGATAAATAAGTGTTAGGGTGAAAAGAACAAAATAAAATTTCAAAATTATCAACCTGCAGCTACACTAATTTCGTTATCATCCTTGCTCAATCCACCAGGGTGCTTCAGGCAGACTAACTCGCAAAAATATCCCAATTTTTATTATCAAAGTAAACCCCAATTTCCCACTTATTCCCATTTTTTGGCATCCAAAAAGATAAGGAAACACGGAATGCCAATGAACGTTTGAAGCACAACAAATCACAGCAAGCCAATTCTCTCTAAAGGGAATTTTAAAAAAATATATCGATTCGGAAAATTAGTTAAATATCCATTTCGTTCCATTTTGGAAAAGATATTGGTTGCACGAATTGTTAAAACATATTTTGAAAAAATCCGCTCACCTCATTCAAATTAATGTGTTAAAATTTCAGTGGCTTACCATGGGAAGAAGTGTGGTCTGGTGCATTAAGCTTCGTGAGAGTTCCTATTCCCGTACAGCTCGACATACAAGCCATTTCAAGCGCCGCAAATCCACACGCTCTCCACCAGAATAATAAAAATGGTTTGGAGGCTGCTCAACGTGAAGATAAAATTGTCGGCTCCTTAAACTTAATTTGGGGCTATTTCATTTCATTTCGGATTAATCAAATCATATTATGATTTTTTTTTTGGTTTGTTGTTGACAATGCTTGGTCTACATAGCGTATGGGTGAGACTACACGTGGAGGCATCACCCTCTAACCTTGTTGAGGGTTTAGTAAAAGTTTAGTTCCAATTTTTCAAACTATCCCCTGCTATATGGCCCATCTCCCACCACGCATTCATATCATCAACTGTTATTATTACTAGCTATTGCACTTTTTGTGTGCAATTGGGTACGCCGAATTTTTGGTTGGAATAGTTATATTGTTTGAAATGGATAAATCTTAGTAAATTTGAAAAATATAAGTTGATAATTAATTGCTATATGCGACAAGTGGTCATTGCAAACCTTGAGCTCTTGTTGCATTATTATTTTGAAATGCTACTTTTTTTAATTTGTATTTTTTAAATTTTGGAAACAAAATTGTGTATCAACAATCTATCCAATTCTTGCTTTGCCAATCTCCACTTGCTCCTACAAAGAAGGTTATAAGCAAAAATCTCAAATTGTTTGGATATTTGTTTAACACTTTTCTTGCCTTTGACATGAACAATCAAGATGGATTCAAATTATTCAATGGTTTAGTTATGGTTGAGGAGCTATGGAGGAATATTTCATAAGGGTTTGTGCCATTACTATATTTTTTGTTCCTAACTCTGATGTGGCCATTGGAGATGACGTAAGTACTATTGGTCTCGATGACATTGTAGAACCACTCTAGAAGATATTAACGGGCAAGTTGGGATATATGATTTCAAACTCATAGAATTGTAACAGCATAACAGTTAATCGCAAGGATATGTGAAGTAAAAACAATATACCATAATAGCTATGGAAATAGAAGTAGAAAAGTATGACAAAAAAAGTAACTGTGCTTGCTATCAAAATGTAGAAAAAGTAAAACGCTTGTTATGTATTGGGGCATAATTGCTTCTAGCAGTGAAAATGGCAGTTCTAATTAATTTCCAGTTTTGTTAGGAGCACAAAGTCAGTAATATTTATGCACTATTTATAATACAAACCAAAGCTGCAAAAGTCAAAATAATTAATTGCTAGATTTATAATACAACAATAATAATACAATTGCTGCTTTGAATTTCCAGTTAAAATCACCTTGCAGTATTTAAATTTAGGCAAGCAAACAACACTATAGTGAGAAGACATGACAATTCATTTAGCATTCAACTCCAACCATATAGTAAGGCCCAAGTGAGAAAGCACACCTATTCACCATCACATTGGCAGTGACATATATTTAGGGCCTAGATTTATTCTAAACTTATTATTTGCTTGCTAATAACATACAACAATAATAATTAATTGATGCTTTGAATTTCCAGTTAAAATCACCTTGCAGTATTTAAATTCAAGCAAGCAAACAACACTATAGTGAGAAGACATGACAATTCATTTAGCATTCAACTCCAACCATATAGTAAGGCCCAACTAATTTTAACAGAATGACAAAATTGGAGGTCAAAATTACTGCACATTAATAATAATGATATTTAAGCTCCATCTTGTTTTTTCAAAATATATTGAATTCAAAATTGGAACAAGCAACAAGACAGTTAAAATACACAGGTATTCATTATTGTCAGTGACTTTGAAATGTTTTGGTGCTTGAAAAACTTGTAAAAATGTAACTACCAATTCTAAGTGAGAACAAGGTCTTTGACTTCACGGATGCAGCAGTAATATGCATGACCTACTTTCTGTCACACGTGATTCCCCTAATGCTCTTGATTCTAAATTGCTAATAACACTGAAAATTGTTTTGGCAAGTTTGCTTTAAACCCTGCTTTATATTTCCACCTAAAATTACTCAACAGGATCCAGAATTGGGACAAGCAAATAATACCAATGTAAGAATGCACAGCCACATACAATTGTCTGCAACAGTCATCCCATGAATTGAACCCTAGAATGGTCCTAACGGTGTGATTTATTTCCTGCAGCTGTATTTTAACGCTACAATATTCAAACTTATAACCTGGTCTATCAACTTGAAATACTCTGTGGCATACAGACTCCCTCACATATTAGACATTAAATTAAGCTCCATTTCGCATTTCCAAGTAAATCAATCCAGAAAACTTAAAACCAGTGCAAGAAGCTAAAGGGACACAGCATGCGGCTTCTGTCATGTATGGATCCCTAAATTGCAGCTAATGATGAAAATTATTTCTACAACTAAATTTAACCTCGCTGCTTTAGAGTCCTTAACTATTCACCTCTCAATTTCAATAGAAAATTGCACTTCCTCGGGTTCCTCAAAAAGCACACATCAGCAATCAATCAAAGAAACTAAGGGAAAGACATGACCAGAACAGCTACTGACTCTCATGCGGCACTGCTGTCAATTATTGAGCATAAAATGCTTCCAACAGAGTAATTATTTTTCTTCAACTAATTTTAACTCTACGACAATTTAAACAGCAACCTAGGAGTCTCAATTTTCGCACAAAGAATGAATTCCTCAAATTCCACACAAAATACACATCGACAATCAAACAAAAAGAAGCCAAAATCTAAAACCACTAAGAGAACAACTAATGACTGTAGTACACCACTGACATCATTTATTGAGTCCTAAACCTTCATTAACATGAAAGGAAAAAATGTACAGCTAAATTTAAGTCCACAGAAATTAAATCCAAGACACAAGTTTCTCAATTTCCGCACAAAGGATGAAATGCCTCGTTTTCCGCACAAACACACATTCGCCGAGTTTCCACACAAAATACACTCATACGCGATCGGACAAAAAGAAACAGAAAACAAAAAACATGGAATAGAGTGGCCTATGTACCGGAGATGTGGTGGAGAGTCCAACCATGCGCCAAAACATCTCTGCGAAGCGCAGCGACGGGTATACCACAGAAATCCGTGGCTAAAAACCTCGCAACAACCGGTATTCCAACACTCTTTTCACGATCTACCGATCCAAACGTAGAACAATCCCAGATTAGCTCATTAAATCGATGTCCGAGCCGGAGGTCTAGTGTTCGAACCCTAGTAGACCTTTCTATCTTCTATTCTCTTCTGTCTAAAGTTTTGTCCACAAAGTATTCACGTTGAGCTCGTGAAAATGTAAGAGGTGATCAGATGAAGATTGGGAAACTCCGAGAATTCGAACCCGTGATGCTGATCAAGCAAACCCTCGCGCCGTTGGTTGCAGATGAAAAGAAAATAATTATCAGAAGGCGGAAGAAGACCCCTCCTCGATATAGAGAAAAATAATATAAAACGAAAACAAGAATATTAAGAAGCCAAGCAGATATTTTATCAGAAGAATACGGTGCCCTAACTATCGTCCAACTCCGGAATGCCAAGTCAGGGGGGAGATGGAGATATTTACACGCCGGAGATAAACTGCAACTTGCATCCCCTCTACAATCGATGACTCCAATTGTGTGGTTCACTTGCTTGCCTCCTCTGCAGTTTCAGACCATCGATAGACAAAGGAAGCGCTGAAAACTTGATGAACGGTTAAGATTCGTTACATCGCATTGGATTCCCTGCCAATCAATCTGCACCCAGAACTTATAAGAAAACGTAGGAAATCTTATGAACCACTGCGATTTGTTTCATTGTAGTTCATCCCCTATCAGAAAATCTGCATCGTTGAGCATGAAAAGGGGTTGCAGAACCTAAACGTGGGACGCCTTCAGTGTAAAGATTGTTTGCGAAGCAATGCAAGACGATTGTGGTAATCCTGACTCTCCACTCTGCATAGTAATTTTCTGTCAGTTGTGATAGTTGTACGCCGTATAAGATTTGATAGTTATCAACAAGGCCTTTAATTCAAAACCGGCGCGTTGTCTGATGATCTACAGGTAGTAAGCGGCGGTGAGAAAAGGTAGTATAGCTGACCTCATGTGCCTGCGTTGAATGTGACAGAAAGTAAATTAATAAAAACTGGTGACTGGCGTAGTTCAAAACCGAGGCCTTTAGCCGTGACGTAAATAATGACGAGAAACAATGAAAAACGATGGACGGGCGGGATGTTTTGAATAGTCTCCAGGATGAAGCAAGCCGTCGATAGCAAAAATTGGTTTGGAGAAGTTCATAGTAGGATACGCCTTCGGCGTAAATTATTTCATTATGTTGTGTAGCTTAAGCTTTCATTTTTATTTTCTTATAAATTACACGGCATAGAGAGCTCGCCTAATGTTTTATATTTATAAAAAAAAATAAATAATATAAGGGTCTTAACCACCCAAATTAAATAAGTGAATAGGTGTATTTAGTTTTAGAATCAATTATAAAGATTTTGGTGGCAATTTTATAATTATCAATTCATCGCTATCAAGAAGGGGTATTTTTCACACCTATTCAATAACCATCATTTATAAATAGCTAATAATCTAATAGTTATTAGACTATAATTATTTTCAATGTGATATGCTTAATAAAAAATATAATAAATAAGGTTTTATATCCTTATGTTAGAACAACACATGAATTCTATAAGGGTATGACCCATAGTAACATTATGTTCTACATTCACCACTACTTCAAAATCTGAAGAAAAATGGACCATGGTTTCACACTAGAAAGGAAAAAAATGTTAACTTTGATATAACCCAAACTAAAGGTCAACCCTCTATAGATTCTTTAGTTTCCAAGGTGTAACCAAAAACTATTTCCAAACCCTTCTAAGAAGGGGAAAGAGGTTATCTCACCCTTAGAAAAAGAACCCTCTAGACCAAGGTTTTGTCAGATGTCATAACTAGCATCAATTCTTTCTTTACAACTAGAAATGTCTATTCACTCTTGCTCATCGCCAAAACATTTGTGACAATAACATAACCCTCTTGGGCATTTGGAGGAGGCTCATCCAACATTCATTTGTGTTTTTTCTCCTTAAAATTTTGATAGGATTGATTTTCCACTCTCAAGTTAGATAGAGATGATATGCTTAAATCTCACCCATGAATTTTCTCTCTTGGAATGTCTAAGTTCTCATTGATCTCCCCAGGAAGTATTTTATATGAGATACTCATCAATGATAATCTAGTTTAGACATGGTTTTTTTGTAATAAGTGAAGATTTCTAGTTTCATGCTCTCTATTGCAGGCCATGCCATTTTGCTTGCTAGTGCTATGTTTTATACCAACCATGGTGCTACTCATGGAGGGATTCTCACCTTTCTTTCTCCTATGTGGATTTTGCATGTGTTTGATCATGGTTTTGACCCCATTAACTATTTGATCTAAATCCTCTTAAAAGTTTATAATCATTCTTTTGGAGTCATAAATGTTTATACTTCCTAAAATAACTAAAAATGGGATTTTGCTTTCGTATGGTTTAGAACATAGAGCAAATGCACTTCCCAATCATTTCATTGAAAGGAAACCCTAAAGATCTCAATCCCAGGTATGCAAAGGAGAAAGAGAATAGTAATAGGGCTTTACTAAGGTCTGATTATAAAATAATGAGGGGTTCACCACCAAGCTAGGGCTTGGAAAGATAAATACAATGCAAATCAAAATGCTTAGACCTAGTATGATGCAATCTTTCACTAAATGACATAAAAGTGCATGAAAATCAGAACAGAAAGTTGCAAGATAAAAGGTGTGCACCTGAAAATATGGGGATGACTGAATGAAGGTCTGAAATGCTTAAAACATTGATTTTAAAGCCTGTTGGGACTCATACGCTAGTCTGGGTGATTTAGTCCCAGATTAGGGTTTTTGGGCATAAACTGATTTCTAGCAAAAGGGTGTCTGAAACTGCAAAAAATTGGAAAATAACCTATACTGAGACTCATATGCCAGAACTGGCATATCATTCCACTTAGGGTTTTCTTAAAATTCAAGGTCTAAATCTAGTCTTCAATATATGCTTTGTCCTTTCCAATTTATTTTCATATTTGAAACCCTGATTTGCAACCTATAGAAGTCTTCCAGTGATCTCCAATGCAAGGTGACAATTTTGACAACTTTAAACACTTTGACAACTTTCTCCAAGCTTTCTCTTCAATATGCCTTCAACCTAAACCTGCAAATCACATATTAAAGAGAGGGGAAAATGTTGTTTTGTGAGTGGAAATGGGTTTGCCTTGGTCAAACCCCATTTTGGTAATCAAACCTTGAAATGAAATGAAATAGGAATGGAGAATGATGAATGAACAAAATATGATGTTGCAATTCACTAAACCCTAGCAATAAGAGGTTGCAAACATGCATCAGATGGCTCGAATGGATGTGGATCTTGACTCTTGCTTGAATGTGATAGATCTTGAATATAATGCTAGCTTGAACCATGAAACCCTACATCACAATTGTTAGCTCAAGAACAAACATGATGCATGATGACTTTGACATGATGCTTGATGCTTGAATAATGCTCTTGTAAACACTTGAATGCTCTTGTGAACTCAAACTTACTATAAGAATGTTCATTCAACTTGCTAGGTGTAAAATGAGTGAAAGAAACTTGTATTTATACTTAATTATGCAAAAATTCATGAAATTACAACACTACAAGCCGACATTAGCTCTAGGAGGATAAAATCCTGCCAAGAATTTGAATTAATTTTAGTTTTGGGCCACACAGGACTCATATGCCGAAGGTGGTGTATGAGTCCCATTAGGCATAAATTATGGGACCAACTTAAAAAATGTTTAGAAAGTTGTAAAATCTAGATCGGGACCCAAAACCCTAGGTGAGACTCATATGCCCAAGGTGACATATGAGTCCTAGATCACTAAATTTGGGCCACACAACCTAAAAACACTTGAATTATGATTGGATGTTTATTTATGTTAGGATTATCCTCGAAAAGATGCATTAAATGGGGCTTGTGGATGCAAAATAAGGCCAATTAAAGCATAAGGAAACCCAATTATTTAATAAAACCCTAGAAAAGTGTGAAAGTGTGTTACAAAACTTTACAACACTCCAAATAAGGTACCAATTTAGTTCACAAGGACCCAAGACCCAATGTGAATATGTTAGACATATTACAACACTAAATCAAGGCCATGTTAGGGAGTACTTTTTTCGTCATTACATCTAACCCCCACTTTAATGAGAGGAGGAACTTGCTTCCAACTCACACTAAATTAGACCAATGCACATCAAGAGGGGTCCCAATGTACCAATGCTAGTAAGATAGAGCGGCCATGATCAAGAGGGTTGCACAAGCCCCCAGGACCAAGGTTCTATGGAAAACTAACATAGGCACAAAAGAACACACATGGAAATGATATAAAGAACAATAGCAAGGCACAAGCATACATTGCCAAACACGAGGAGAGAAGAAAAATTAAAAAAGGGGTGGATCAAGCTTCGATTGTTTGTTCATCGCGATGTGGATCAAATCTAGGTTGTTTGTCCAAAAAAAAAAATGCTCACTTTGAGGCAACAAAATTTTAGGTTGTCCATTAGGTGAGTAATCCAAGAAGGTGAGACACATACACACACAAATGGTATGTGTTCACGCACACACGTGAGTGGCTAAGGGAAAGTCATGCCATCATTCGACTTCCCATCATACCATACCAGAGTTATACCTCTTGATAACTTTGATAAGGTGCCATGCAAAAATGAACTTCAAGCTTCATGAGGCAAGCAAAGCTTCATATGCTTGATACTCATGAACAAACAAGATGGCTCCACAGGCATGTAAAGTGTGTTATGCAAGGTGGCCATATAACTAAAAATGCAAATTCAGCAATAGGGAACATTCAAAGGAGTCTTGCTTAAAATTCATGTAAGCTCTTAACTTAGGGAGCATCATGCCTAATGTCTCCAAGGGAGGACCAATCAAAGAATAGAAGATTCACAACTTAGGGGATGCAGTGTGTCGCATCAAGCCACTAAGAGGAATATAATATGCTAAGAGAGATAACGCTCTTGAAGGACATCGCACCCAATGTCATCCACAAAGTGAAATACACATCATATGAAATAAGAAGACTACACCATGAAACATGCAAAAGAATAATGCCAATGTATGCCCCCACTTTAAATAAATTGTTAAACACCATACTGTGAGCAATTACTTTAAAGTAGTCAGTGATAAATGCTAACAAAGAAGACATGAGAGCTAATTTGGAAAGCCCTATACCAAGTCCTATGTTTCCAAATAAAGCTACATCATGAAAAGAATAAGGAGTTGCCTCTAAAATGAAACTCCAAACACACATAAGGGATCTATGGATTTGGGATTAGTAGGTTCTTGCTACAATGTTTTTTAGAGAGCTCGGAACTATCATCATTCCCCAAATACGCATAGAACTGGAAGAATGACACAAAAAGAGCGAAAACAAAGAAAAACCTTTTGGGTCAACATGGAAGAGAAATGAATGTCTCGACGCCTTGCATCATCCCCAAAAGGAAAACACAAGACAAAGAAAAGAGATAAAGAAAAGTAAAGGCAAAGCTTTTGGATCAACATGGAAGAGACATGAATGTCTCAACGCCTTGCATCATCCCCAAATGAACACACAAGAAAAATGAAAAAGATAAAGGAAATGATAAAATATTTACAACATAGAGAAGAATGTAGGTACAAATAGAGTAATGTCACAAAGAGAGAGAGATGCATCAAACAAAATAGTACGGGGGATCACATTACACACATGCAATCACACAAAAGAAAAAAATAATGCAAAAAACTAGTAAGGCACATGCGAGTCAACCTAGCTAAAGGGACAACAATAAATGCACTACTAGGACAAGGTTATCTAATTCTTGCCCCCACTTAGTGTAAGACAAGAATGAGCCTAGGTAGGTGATGGGAAGGAGCTCCTTGCATCTTGAAATCATTTGCAATAAATGTATAGCATGTAATAGTGAGAATGTTATTATTCTACTACTATGACATGGAAAGGAGCGGCAGGGTCTCACTTTAAGGGATTATTTATATGATATCAAACATTTTAAATATATGTTTTAAATCACGACAATCATCAGTACTATGTCCAAGAACTCTATGATATCGGTAGAACATTTGCATCCTTAGGATATAGTTTTAGCTTTTTTCTCATGGGTGGTAATGTTATAAGTCCTTGGTTTAGAAGTATTTGTAAAGTTCTTTCAGTGGCAAATGATGGACAAGGGAATTTTAGTTTCTTTAGTTTGTAAGGCCTTCATTGCTTGCTAGATTCACCAACTTCTTGAGTTGAATGTGAAAGAGAAGGACCTAAGACAATCCTATCTTTTGTGTCATTGTTACGAGGCATGGGTTATTCTCGAGGAAGGACATTCATATCGGGAGGAGGGTCTTGATATCCTAACCCTTTTGTATCTTCAATTGGTATTTGTTATAAGAGTTGATGAATTTCATGTTCACTTGTTGTATCACATCCTTGTTTACTCAAGATTGTAAATCCTTTTCCATATGTTTCTTCTAGGTTGATGGGAATATCAGTCACTTTGTTAACATAGAATGGTTGTGTTTGCTTGCTTAGATGAACTAGGTTCACCTATTGTAGGGAACTTAGGTTCAATTTTTGTCTCAACTTCAATATGTAAGTAACTAAATATCTCAAGTGGTGATATTATAGGGGGTGTTGGTTGTTCCATGGATAGATAAAAGGATGCATTAGCTTCAAAGTTGTTAAGGAAATCGTTTAGGAATTTATTCATGTCGTCATCACCTTCTCCAATGATGTCAACATCATGAGGAGGACATGCATTAGGAGTTGAGTGAGCATGAGTAAGTTGAATTTCATTAGGGTCATTGCCAAAAGCACAACTTAACACATCCACTAAGGACTTCAAGGACATCCAAAGCTTACAAAAACACATATCCATTATGTAATGCAAATTTTAGATTCTAAACTATGCAACAATGTGAAATGAAATGTTCTAGATGCAATTAAGCAATGCACAAGATTAACCAATCTAAACTAGATGCCATGGATTGAATGAAACGAAAAGCCTATAAATTGAAATAGAAAGTTATCAACAACAAACAAAAGCTTAGAAACAATGTTTTAAATTCTGGAAAATGTAGTTTAGAATCTACATTGGAATGAAATCGCCCAAAGGGGCGTATGAGTCCCAATGAGGGTTTTTTTTCAAAATTTTAAGAATTTTTTTTGTGATTTTTATGCTTTTTATGTTGTATGATCTATAAACTAAGTGAAAATGCAGATTTTATATGATTTTCAATGATGTGAGATGCAAAAATGCAACCTATATGCACTTTCACTAATGCAAAAATTAGAAACCGGGTGCTGGAAAGAAGTTGAGTCCACTTTTTGGCCATTTAGCGGAAGTGTTTTCCTTGATTTTCAAAATTCAACATTTGACATTAAAATTGAAGCACTTAGAGATGGAATATTGAAAAAATTCACTAATCATAAAATATAGTACTCAAAGTCTAGTTTCCAAATATGTAATTTATTTCAATACCCAGATGATACAAATTGATTTTCAATAGGGGTTTATAAAAACCACTATTTTAAAGTCATTTTTACCATACCATGCACGCGTACGTCATCCATATTTTGACCTAAATAATCATATTTTTCTAAATCCTTTTGGGAAAAGATTTGTAACTCACTGAAGCACGCTTTCCATTTTTTTTGTAATTTTTTCTTGAATATTTTTTTTTCTTAATTTTTTATTGGCCATTTTGGTATTTTAAAAAATTATCGTGTACGCCACACACAAGATGACCTAAACTTATGATTTTTTTTTAAATTGAAAAGAATTGTCTAAAGTACACTTTTGTGCAATTCGTTCATGAAAACGTTATGTTGATAAAAAGTTATTAAAATACTAAAAAACCATGATAGTTCAAATTTATGGACTTGTTTAATAAAAAATTAAATGAAAAATTAAAAAATCTAATTGTAAAAAAATTACATATTTGGAATCTACAATGCCTCATCTATAATGGGTTTTAATTTCGTCAAAAAATTCTACAAAAAAAGTCTTCAAATGTATGCCCAAAGTCACTATTTTTTTGTGACATTGCTAAGACCTTCAACTTTGAAGTCAAACCAAGTCTAGGGCCTAGGTTAGGATCCCTAAACCTTTTCTCGAACCTGTTAATAAAGCAAAAACTTAGCTTAAATTTTGAATTTGAAGAAATGGGATCCCATTTGTTTAAAATGGAATGGGATCCCGTTTAATAAACGAGATCTTGTTTACTAGTGGATCCTGTTTAATAAACGAGATCCCATTTACTAGTGGATTCCATTAATAAACGAGATCTCGTAAATGAGATCCTGAGTTATTTTTTACTGTTATTTTTAATATTACTGTCAAAGAGGTACATGTCAAGTTTGAGAATTATTTTGTACGACCGACTGTGACATATTCCCTATTTTCTATCACCTTTTGTCTTGTTGAAGCTCTTCAACTTGGGATTTTTTTCAAATTTGAAATGAGGCATCATTGGGACGCTGTTACAAAGGAATTTTGTTGAATTGATACTTGTTTTCAAATGAGGAAGAGGAATTTTATTTAATTGCTACTTGTTTGAAGGAGGAACAATTTTTTTGTTGAATTGTTATTTGTTTTCAAAGGAGGAAGAAGAATTTTATTTATTTGCTATTTGTTTGAAGGAGGAAGATAAATTGTGTTGAATTGCTATTTGTTTTCAAAGGAGGATGTGAAATTTTGTTTAATTGAGCTACTTGTTTGGAGGAAGAGAAATTTTGTGCAATTGCTACTTGTTTGAAGGAGGAAGAGGAATTTTGTTGAATTGCTACTTGTTTGAAGGAGGAAGAGGAAATTTGTTCAATTGCTACTTATTTGTTCAGGAGGAAGAGGAATTTTGTGAACAATTTCTACTTGTTTGAAGGAGGAACAAACAAGGAAGACTCTCAAGTTTTTGACATTCATTTGTGCATACTTCAAAAAAATTCAATCATGGGATCACAATGTTAGAATAAGAGGAAAGATAGGAAGGTATTGACCCCTAAAGAAATTCAAGCAAAGAGAGAGAAGGAGAAACAAAGAGAAAGAGAAAGTGATGAAGTAGGGATACTCTCCCTTCAAATATAAAATCAAACACTTCAAAAAGAACAAAACTAATGTGCAAAAATATCCAACAAGATCATAGCTTTTATATTCAACTTTAACATAGTTTTTCCAAACTTTATAAATGCATACAAAACCCTCTAAAATATGATTACAACAAATAAATCAGTCTCATTGACTGATTTACAACAATATAAATGAGTCTCAAATTGATCTATGATAGGAAATTAACAAACTACATAAAAAACAACTCTTTCCCTTCACATACAAACTCAACCCACAACCTGTAGTGGCAATCTTCAATGTGCAGTTGTTCTTGTCTTACACAAAAATATCATAACCTCAAATTTTTGTCTTCAAACCCTCATACCTACAAAAAAACATATTTTCCACCTTCTCCAAGAAAATCCACACTTGCAATAAAAACCTACACAATCTAGCCAAGAATGGCTACCAAAACCAAGTCCAAATTGCCTGTAATCTTCAAAAATAGGCTCCCAAAGCTTCTCTAGCAAAAAGCCATGACCAAGTTGGGGAAAAAACTCCAAAAATCCATCCCAAAAACTTTCCATAATATAGAAAATGCTTTCATAAATCTATTCCCACCAAAATTGCCAAAAATGCGAGTCAATTCCTAGATTTTAGGCAATTTCCAATGAAACTTCTGCCAACTCACCTTGGGTGCCCATATTTTCATGAATTAATTAATTAAATTTATAAATGCATCATTCAAACTTATAACTCCCTCCAAATCTCATACCCAAGTCTATTTTTGCAAATTTTTAAAATTGACAATTTCTCAAAGTTTCCTCCTAAATTATCTCCACTCTCAGAATTTGCAATAAAATAATAAAAGGGTAATAATTTAATAATTATTTTATTCTAACCTTTCAAATTACCATATTAAATAAATCACCCACCAAACCTTAGGAAAATATAAAAATTAAAATGCATTCTTTTGGTTGATGCAAGATTGCTCTCACAACCCAGGATGCTCCTGCATCAAAAAGAAGAATGAGAATCTGATCAATGAATGATGGTGAAGCATCCAATTCCACAACTATTGAAGATAAAAACATTGGGGAGACCATGGATGTAGACAATGCAAACTTGCAAGAGATGAATGTAGAAACTAATATGAATATACAAACTACTCCTGGTATGTCTTCAAATATCCTTTTCAATGCTATGGAGAATGTTTCAATAGGCACAAGTCCAGGTACGTCTTCAAATCCACCTTTAAGCCTCATGGAAATGGTGTTTATTAGAGATCTAAAAAATGTTGGATATAACAATGTTGACATCGATAATATTTCTAGAGTTCAAGATTTGAGTCAAATTGTTGTTGAAAATGAAAATGAAAATCCTTTTATTGAAAATGAAAATCCTTTTATTGAAAATGAAAATGAAAACTGTTTTGTTGTTGAAAATGAAAATGAAAATCCTTTTAATGAAAATGAAAATGAAAACCGTTTTGTTATTGAAAATGAAAATGAAAATCCTTTTAATGAAAATGAAAATGAAAACTGTTTTGTTATTGAAAATGAAAAAATGAAAATGAAAACCGTTTTGTTATTGAAAATGAAAATGAAAATATTTTTATTGAAGATGAAAATGAAAATCCTTTTATTGAAGATGAAAATGAAAATCCTTTTATTGAACTTGAAAATTAAAACCGTTTTGTTGATGAAAATGAAAATAGTTTTGAAGTTGAAAATGAAAATGAATTTCTAGGAAGTGATGTTGAAAATGAATATATTTTTTAAAAAATTGAAAGTGATGTTTTGGATAATCTTCCTGGTAAGATTTCTTGGAGAAAAATAAGAACACATGCTAATAGATTATACAATCAATTTTTTTATCATAAAAAACTTTCAATTCAATGTCAGCTAATAATGCAATTGATGAGAATGCGGAAAATGAGAAAAGTAATGAAAAAGTTAGGCATTTTTGTTAAACAAAGAAGAAAAGATCAATCAGTAAAACATGTTATGTCTACTATTGCTAGTGCCATTCAGTCTATTGGAAAAAATAGTCAATCTAAAGATAAGAATGCATCAAGAAGAGCTATAACAACTGCTATAGTTAATAAAACAACTTTGAATAAAATAATTGTAAGCAATATTAGTGAAGTTTTAAATATACATCCTAAAACATTGCTAAGAGTGACAAAAAGAAGAGAGTATAGAAAATGATCCAATTAACCAATAATGGAGTTTTAGTGGTCGACTTCTGAGGTTTGATATGAAATTGAATGTTGAAATTAAATCTTTGATTGAAAAATATTGGCATGATAATACTAGGGTATTATCTAATGCTAGAGATATTTTAAAATTAAGAGTGGGGTCCAAAGTTCACGATCCTCATCCAAAACACCTATTAGATACAACACAAATTGAATTTTAAAGAAAAATTTGTGGTGATTTAGTGTTAAACCTAGTAATATTAAAATAAGTGAAAGGTCTTATGAAAAATGTAAACCTTGGTATGTAAAAATTAATAAGCTCAACAAATATCTTGTTGTTGTAAAACACATGTTCAATTTCATTATTTTTATGATGTTTTTTGATATATGCATTGTAGGTTGCATACTAACATGATTATGCAGGAATGTGGTATTAATATGCCACCTGAAACAATAAGGGAGTTTATATCAAGTTTGTTTTGTGAAAGATCTAATGGAAAATTATTTTATTTAAGTTCTTGTATTTCTGGACAATGCACTAGTTGTGGAAATCTTTCATTCTTAAGAGTTTGCATGTATGAAAGTGTTGATAATGATTTTGGAAAATAATTAGTGGATGTTAAAAGATTTAAGAATATTAACTATTCTCTAAAAGATGGAAAAATTGGAAAGCATTGGGATTTAGTTACATAAAATGCTAGTGTACATGCATTAATATTAGAATTTAAGAATAAGGTTGTAGGTCAAAATATGTCATGCACTCTCAACATGCTCGATGGCTTGATGGCAAATTTCGCAATGTAGAAACACATTTCCAGTTGGTAGTATACTATCAGTGGTTGATTTTGTAGAAAACTATACTCTAGCTCCGCAAGAGGAAATTCAATCACAGTATTATAATTCAGTGCAAGTAGCTATGTTTGTTTATATTGTTTATAGACATGCAAATGATAACACAAAGGATGATAGAAACTTTTTGAGGGAGTATCATTTCTATTTGAATGACAATCGGTTACGCTTTTCAAAGTTTGTTCAATACTATTTCAATATATTTTATAGACATTTAAGAGAAAGAGGAATCCAAATGACAAAACACCTCATATGGTCATATAATTGTATGGGATAGTTCAAGAATGCCCGAATGTTATATTGGTTAAGTAGGGTTCACAAAGAACTTAATATCCAACATATGTGGATTTTTTTTGAAGTTGAGCATGATAAAGGAGAACATGATGGAGCTGGTGCGTGTGTTCAAATAATTCTTGCTAAAGAACAATTGAAATTTGAGGATGCAGTAAAGTTTAAAGATGCACATGGGATTGTGGATTGGTCCAGTACAAGATTATCTACACCTGGTTCAAGTGAGTACTCTACAGTTGGCCAATTCTTTTGGTTGGTTGAAGAAGAGAACATTCTACCTAGACTTGATTGTGAGACAATTAGTGGATCTACTAAATGGGATTCATTTAAGAGTTTGAATGCAAGCACATGGACTATTTGGACAAGGGAGCTTGCATATGTTTAGTTAGTTTTGTATCCCAGGAGATTGAGAAGCATGTGAAAATACGAAATGGGTTGAAGATTGGAAGAAAAGATCATTGACACCTATACAAGCACACAATCAATATGAAACAACAATTGAAGACAATGATCAAGTGTTTGCATCAGAAGACTATGACCGTGTTTCAGATCTTATCCAAGAAGGTAATTGAATTGAATTTATTTCATTTTATTTCACTTTATTACTATTTTGTAATCCTAAATTATTTATTTATATACATATGAATGGATGTATGTAGATTGGTCAAATTATATGAACACACACAAGTTATTAAATCAAATTTTGTTTGCAGGACATGCGTATGTTGTTGCACTGCACTTGAGGGGAATGAAGAGGAAACCAAATATTGGTTGGCTCGTTGTGTGGAGACTAAACATAAGTTAATAGCACCTCAAGAAGATGATGGTGGCTATCATTATCCAATAGGTATGATGATCTCCTTAAGACATCCCCTTAAGAAAATTTTGATAACAAGTTTTTGATCCCCTTAAGCAAATTTTTAGAACAAGTCTTTGAATCCCCATAAGAAAAAATTGAGAGCTTATTTTATGATGGTTATCATGTTTTCCAAAAGGATTGGTGGTGGTTGTTGGCACTTGGCTATGAAAATACCTGATAAGGAAGAATGGTCTGCCTGCATTTGAAGATTATGAAACACATAAAAAGATTATACACTATTCACATTTGGTGGTGGCAACAAATATAAAACTAGATTGGTATTGTGGAAGACCTACAAATAAAGTGCTATGGACAATTTCTATGGAAGAGCATGAGACAATCATAGATGCGTTGCAAAAAAGAGAGGATGCAAATGGTGCAATGAAATAAGTAAATATAGGTAAATATAGTTTTATTTTTATATTGTCCTTTTAAATAGATTAAATACATGTTTTGATATTGCTCAAGTGTGTTATTAGTTGAAATTGATTTAAATTGTCCTTTTATAGATCCTTAAGCCATCATCACAAAAAGGAGAGTCCATGTAGATTCAACCTAGACAACATGGAATACTTGGTAAAAATAGGTAATTATTAGTTAAATTATATTTAAACACATGTTTTGATTATATATTGATATTGCTTGTACATTAATAGTTAAAACTGATTTGTTATCCTTTTTTGTATCCTTAAGCCATCATCACATTGATCTCATACTTTGAAACAAAAAAGAGAGGATGTAGGTTCAACCTACACATGTGTGGAATACCTTTAAATACAGGTACTTGAGTTGTGCACATATAGATAGTTTTATATAAATTGAAATATGTATGTTTTGATGATTTCATTGATATTGCTTGTACCATTTTGATATTGGGTGGGGTGAAGACCTACTACATTCTGGGCACAAGTTTCAGATGTTCTTGAAATGGCATAGCCAAATTTTGTAAACATTATTTTGAGTTGACATATATGTACATACATACACAATTAAATATTTTGTGCAAATTACAAATACATGTACATACACAATTATACTCTATGTACTTTTATGTATCAAAATCAATATTCTATATATTTTGTTTGTTAAATGTGCATAGTTTCCTACTTTGAAACTTTATATTTGATTGTATAATCACTAAATATCATGTATAAATTATTGTTAAATCAATTATATCAATTGCGATTAAATATGAGACATGTACTTTGAAGTATTTCACCCCCTTAAGACATCTTATTAGGACATATCCTATTTATTAAATACTTAGTTATATCATTTGTTATGATGAGTCACCCTATTTTGAAACTTTAAATTTGATTGTATAATCACTAAACAACATGTATATTACTTCTTTGATCCCCTTAAGACGTTGTATTATGACCCCTTAAGACATCCCCTTAAGACGTCATATTAGGACATCCTAAATATTATACTTAATCATATCATTTGTTATGACGAGTCACCCTAAAGTATAATACTTATTTATATCACTTAATATTTATACTTAATTATACTCTTCTTTGATCCCCTTAAGACATCGTATTAGGACCCCTTAAGACATCCCCTTAAGATGTCGTATTAGGACATATTCTAAATATTATACTTAATTATATCATTTGTTATGACGAGTCACCCTAAACCCTAATACTTGTTTATATCACTTAATATTTATACTTAATTATACTCTTCTTTGATCCCCTTAAGACATCTTATTAGGACCCCTTAAGACATCCTATTATGACATGAATTAAATAACCATTGACACTATTTAAATTGTATAGAATGTGATTGTTATGATGAGTCATCCTAAATTCTAAGTTAATTATATCAATTACAATTAAATATGAGACATGTACTTTGAAGAATTTCATCCCCTTGAGACGTCCATAGGTGAAGATGTTTGCTATTAGTCAATTTGTATTTTGAAATAATTTGGTTTAGGATGTTGCCAATTACATGGAAACTTGTAGATTAACTTAGTTGTCTCTTTTGATAGAGGATGTGACTCCCATTCCAACAGAAAGTACCAAAAGAAAGGGTGGATATAGAGGAAGAAGGCTATAGTATTTTTGTTGGATGCTATTATTTGTTTTGACAACAGTTTATAAATTAGTTTTTTTTGTGGAACATGAGGTCAAGAGGACTTTTTTGTTCTTAAGTTTTCTCTAGCACTTTGTCTGATTTGTAAATACAGGAGTACATGATTTAATTTCAAAACTTTAGCCTATTTTTGGATAATTAAGTTGTATGATTATTCTTTAATTTTATGTTGTAAAAGAACTAGGAAATATCCTATTATGACATGAATTAAATAACCATTGACACTTGTGAGCTAGATTTTTGCTTGGCTATCTAAATCAACACAACAAACTATTAATCAAGTTAGCCAAAACAACAATCAAACTCCTTATGAAGTTCTTAATCACATCAAGACAAGGAAACATGATAAAAAGCATTACAAAGAAATCATAGACATGTAAACCTATCTAAAATGGATTAAACCTTCACTTTATAAGTGGATTGGTGCTTCTTTGATGTGGAAAGAAGCCCTTTCCCAACCCTTGATAATGTCAATGATGATGATGATGGGAAAAATCAGCTCTCAAATGAAGAGAGTGACTTTGCATAAGCTTTGTAGATCAAGATGTGGATGAAATGCTAAGATAGTGGAGTGGATGAACAAAATCAGTTCGCAGTTTAAGAGAGTGACCTTGCAAGAGATGTAGATGTTTTGATCAAGAATGAAGCCTCTATTTGTAGATTTTCTTGATGAGAGATTGGCCAAATGGATGAATGTGGGACTAAAAATAGACCAATCAAAGGAGGCCACTTGTCAAGTTGTGATAGGCTTGAGGATGTGCAAGATTTGGGAAATGTGCCCAAGAGGGGGAAATTTCAAATTCAAATTTGAGAGTAAATGTTGAGTGGGGGACATGTAAGAGTTTATTAATTGCTTTGTTGGATGTACATGCCCACTTGTTTTTGAATTCAAACTTGATGGAATATTCCTCAAAGATGCCATGTTGATGGAAAATGTTGAATTTAATAAATCAATAAATGGATTTATTTGTGCAAGTGGGATTATCTAGAGGATGTGACATGCATTATATTAGATTAAATTAGGATTAATTAGCTAGGATGATGATTAGGATGTTTTGACCAATTTGACTCAAATATTTGATTTATTTAAATCAGAAAAGGAGAAATATGAATTTTGAGACTTAATTAAATAAAGTCCTAGTTTATTTAATTAAATGGATGATGCAAGATAAAGGTTGAATGATTTATGAGAGATGAAATGTTATTATTTGATTAAACCATTGGATTGACCTGTATGCATATTTTGCGTGTCTACAACACTATTTAAATTGTATAGAATGTGATTGTTATGATGAGTCATCCTAAATTCTAAGTTAATTATATCAATTACAATTAAATATATGACACATGTACTTTGAAGAATTTCATCCCCTTGAGACGCCCATAGGTGAAGATGTTTACTATTAGTCAATTTGTATTTTGAAATCATTTGGTTTAGGATGTTGCTAATTACATGGAAACTTGTAGATTAACTTAGTTGTCTCTTTTAACAGAGGATGTGACTCCCATTCCAACAGACAGTACCAAAAGAAAGGGTGGATATAGAGGAAGAAGGCTGTAGTATTTTTGTTGGATGCTATTATTTGTTTTGACAACTTATAAATTAGTGTTTTTTGTGGAACATGAGGTCAAGAGGACTTTTTTGTTCTTAAGTTTTCTTTAGCACTTTGCCTGATTTGTAAATACAAGAGTACATGATTTAATTTCAAAACTTTAGCCTATTTTTGGATAATTAAGTTGCATGATTATTCTTTAATTTTATGTTGTAAAAGAACTAGGAAATATGGTGTATACTTAATACTTAAATAGAACAATTTTTTTGGCAAAACTCATTGCATTTTGATTGGTATTTATGTTTAGTTTATAGAATTTAGTAATGCTTTTTTTCTCTAATCTTGTATGGTATTGTTTATTTCTTAAAATTTCACCCTTTGTGGTTTATAAACAAATTGCTTTCAAGTTTGTAGATTATGATTTATTTTCTTATTTTATTAGATAACCTGTGTATTAGGACCCCTTAAGACATCCTATTAGAATATGAATTAAATAAGTGAACATTGACTAATTATCACTAATTATTGAATGCATATCATGTATATATCATGTATGGATCACTAAATTTGTAAAGTACAAATATTGAAATGTCCTATTAATTTCAACTTTAATTTCATGTATTTGTATTTAAAAGTAAACAATAATAAAGTCCATCATTTACAATATATTAAGTCCATGAAACCAATATGTATTGAGTCCATAAGAGTACAACCCATGAAATAAATTCCATGAAACAAAATATTAAGTCCATGAAACTAATAAATATTAAGTCCATGAGAGTACATCCCATGAATAAAGTCCATGAAACAAAATATTAAGTCCATGAGAAACCAAATATGTAGTCCATGAAATAATCAAATACAACCCATGAAATCATGTCTAACTCATATCGTCTCTATAATCAAGAGACCTCTTCACACCATGCAGACTACGTGGATGAACTGGACCACTCTGTACAAGAGAAAGATGAAATCAGATGTAAGACGATTAAAAATGATTTAATGATAATTTAATTTATAATTCATCATAAAATTAAATTACCATCATATTTGGCTCTAGATTCTTTGGTGCATCTGGACCAACCTCTAAATTCTCTAAATCAATCTACATATACAAGAGAAAGAAAGTTGAAATTAAATGTAAGTCTACAATAAAAAAATGATTTAATTCAATTTAATTTATAATTTAACATATTTAAATTGTATCGTAAGAGGTTGTGCACCCTCTACTCCAAGACCTGTTTATACATGCTCAACTACAAGATGTGTCTCATGCTATAAAAGAAAAATAATTTAACATGTACGAGCTCATATATATATATATATTCAATTTTAAATTTAATTAAATTTATTCATAATGTATAATTTGAAATTGACTTTAAATATAATAAAAAATTTAAATTACCATGATATTTGGAGCCTGCTTTGCATGTCCTCCTAGAGGTGTAACTATGAATGAGTCATGGTAGAAATTCGCACTAACAAAGTCTTACAAGATCAAATTTAAAGCATGTATAATTGAATTAGGTTAAAATATATATATTCAAGTTCGCACGTTTTGTGTAGAAACTTTTTTAAACAACCTAAAATTCAGAGGCCTCACGAGTAGCTGCAATATCTAATGTTTGTCCAATGCCCATTCTCATTGTCATATCGACCTAGACATACATATAGAAATTCAATGCTTATAATATTTACAAGTGTACATGCACATTTGATATATAGCGAATTCAAAATTCATAATTGTAACTATTGTAATGTAAGTTAAATAATTTACAATATAAATGTACCTGCCCCTAATCTACGACACTCGATAGTGGAGGAGCACTCGACGACCCCTCGAGTGGAATCGACGTGGAAGTCGATTGACTCCTCTAAAACCAACATAAATATTGAAAACATATGTTCATGATTGAATTATAAATTTAAAAGTCAAGTTAAAAATGATTTCATATATAATTTAAAAAATTGAAATCAAAATACCCCATAAGGGTTGCCGACTAGGACTGGTGTCAACATATGTACTCATGGTGCAAATGATTGCCCCATTGTTAGTGTCACATGTACACCAAATAGTTTGATTGCTAAAATGTATTGCAATTTTTTTTGATATATATGTGAACATTAAAATTATTATAAATTCAACATGTAGATGCATATTTATACCTATGCCACATTGTCCTCAAGGTGATGCTCTATAGTAAGAAATTCTACGAATGAATTGAGGTGACTAGATGATCCACCAGAATCTCCATGTCCACCCAAATTGGGTGTGGCCTAATTAGGTCCATAGCATAGCTGATGGAAACTAGTACATACATGTGGTGTTGACACTCATGGAGTGGTACTAGGACCAACTCCATAGAAAACTCCTCCATCATCACGGTCTCTATTCTCCCTAGCCGCTATCGCAAAAGCATGTTGATCAAGGTCTCCTGCGAGCGTACTGAGGGATCCTAATGTTGATACCACCGCACATTGATGCATAGGTGTGGGAATGGTAGGACCAAGAGGAGCAACAAAGGGTTGCGCATGCACAGGGCGTTGAGGATCAACCCTTGCCCCTAACCTCTGTTGTGGCCTACTACCACCAACACCCTAAAATGATTTAAAATAAAAAATAATTGGGTTTTTTCCCCAAAACAAAATCTACATATATAGTTTCCTCAAAAAATATAATGGGACCTCCAGATTTGTGTGTGGTGAACTATCAAATACCATATACCATCAATCCCAAAAATGTGTACTCATTTGTGGATGTATACACCACCTCATGGATATTCTAGATTTAGTGATAGGAATGGGCTGCTGAGTAAATTAGGGTCGATAAACTAAGGGTCTAGATGGGCTTTTGTTATTTTTTAGGTATAAAATATGTTTATCTGAGAGATCATCTACATAAAATCGTCTAATCTCCTCTCTATTTCATCGATGCCTATCTAAGTTAGAATCGATAGTCCTAATGACATTAACAATGTTTTGCATCACAGATGCAAAACGTCTCACATGTGGTGCAATCAATGCTTCATGTTGCATAATATTGATTTGGTTTTGAATGGATGCCGCATGTTCATTGATATGTGATCGCAAGCGAGCCTCATCTGATCCAGTGGGTGGTGGAGGTGGGATATGAGGTGGATGGGGTTGAGGGGGGAGGTGGAGAGGGTGGAGGTGGAGGTTGCGAGGTGGTGGATTTATTATATCATCAATATTAAATTGATCCATGATATCTATATAAGTGTTCACTTGCATTAAATTATACAAAATTAACATACAAACTTACAAAATTACAAGAAATAGTTAAATTTTAAACGTACATGCAAATTTGTTTAAATAGGATGTGCATACATAACATACACATACATACATTCATTGAACTTGAGCATGTGCATACAAATTTCAAAATTTAAGATGTACATACATTTAAAATTAAAAAATATGATGCATAATGCATGCATACATCATTCAACTAAACTATGTGTACATACAAATTTCAAAATTTAAGATCTACAACTATGTAATTTTAATACATGTACATGTACTAAAAAATAAACTTGAAACATTCACAAAAAGCTCATTTATGTCTAATGCATATGTATATAAATTACATTTTTCCAACAAGAGAAATCATGATAGTAGATAGTCATAAAATATACACTATTATAAATTCATCATTATAAGTTATTATATTCATAAATTCAACACTGAAAAATGTCCATCCAACCAAATTCATAAATTCATCACTAAAAATATCCATCCAACCAAATTCATAAATTCATCACTAAAAATATCCATCCAACCAAATTTACAAATTCATCACACAAAATATCCATCGAACCAAATTCATAAGTTCATAACTATAAGATTAGTGTCTTAAATTATAAAGTGTTGCAGCTCTCTACTCATCTCTTCATTTCTTTGTGTTTACCTTTGCAGAATTAGACTTTCTCCTCTCCTCTAGCCATCGCCGATGCTCATCTAAGACCCCATCTATAGCCCTAACAACATCAACAACATTTTGCATCCTAGATGCAAAAAGCGTCAAAGGTGGTGCGATACATTCTTCATTTTTAATAATGTTGATTTGATCTTGAATGGTTCTAATGTCAGCATTGATTCGTTCTTGCAAGTGAGCACCATCAGTTTTAGGTGGTGGAGGTGGGGGGTTATGAGGTGGAGTGAGTGGTGGTGGAGGTGAAGGTGGTGAGATGGAGGGCCTGGAGGTGGATTATGAATGTTATTGAATTG
This sequence comes from Sequoia sempervirens, assembly GCA_007258455.2. Lineage (NCBI taxonomy): Eukaryota > Viridiplantae > Streptophyta > Pinopsida > Cupressales > Cupressaceae > Sequoia > Sequoia sempervirens. The sequence goes on along the minus strand of VDFB02026320.1, from coordinate 44,132,990 downwards.
ATCCATGATCTCTAAGATATAAGTGAACCCACATTAGATTTATAATTTCAAAATGTAAGATACATGTTTAGGAAATACCCTTAAACCATTCAATATAAATGGCCTAATTGAATACAAATAATAAAATGTGTAAGCCTCAATTATGTCTAAGGCATGTTACTTGAATGAAAAAACAATTAACTATTAATATATTAGGATGGCTTAAGGGGATCTATGTATACAAAATGACATGGCTTAAGAGAATAAAATTTGGTGAAGTTGCCCAAGGAAACCAAATTTCATTAAGGTCCTAGGACAAAATGAATGCTTTAGGGTTTACAGTTTAGAGTTTAGGGTTTAGGGTAATAGGATGGCTTAAGGAGATCTATGTTGTAAGGTCCAAGGACAAAATGACATGGGTTAAGTGAATAAAATTTGGTGAAGTTTCCCAAGGCAACCAAATTTCATTAATGTCCTACTTGACAAAGTGATGGCTTTAGGGATTAGGGTTTAGAGTTTAGAGTTTAGGGTTTAAGGTAATAGGATGGCTTAAGGGGATCTATGTAGTGAGGTCCTAGGACAAAATGACATGGATTAAGGGAATAAAATTTGGTTGAGTTTCCCAATGCAACCAAATTTCATTAAGGTCCTAGGACAAAATGATGGATTTAGGGATTAGGGTTTAGAGTTTAGAGTTTAGGGTTTAGGGTAATAGGATGGCTTAAGGAGATCTATGTAGTAAGGTCCTAGGAAAAAATGACATGGCTTAAGGGAATTAAATTTGGTGGAGTTTCCCACTTGGCAACCAAATTTCATTTTAAGGTCTTAGGACAAAATGAATGCTTTAGGGTTTAGGGTTTAGAGTTTAGAGTTTAGGGTTTAGGGTTTAGGGTTTAGGGTGAAGTTTGGGTGGCCCTTGGAATAATGGACTTGCAAGTTAGTGAACAAATTTTTTTTATGGAACAGTTGATTGAGACAGCTCTTGTTTCAACTAACCAACCTCTCATGAAATCTCATTCATATTATAATCTTGCACGTGATCTTATTATTATTAAATTTGGTTGCTTTGGGAAACTTCACCAAATTTTGAGAACTTCTTTGATCCCCTTGAGAAATGTCATATTACGACCCCTTAAGACATTGGTTTAGGGTTTAGGGTAATAGGATGACAAGTAAGGGGGTTAATATTTTTGATACATCACATATGCAAGAACATTAGTTTATGAATATTTTTTATTTTATGATAGACTTACTATTTTCGTAATAGAAACACATAATTATGTATTATTAAGATTGAGTTTGATGTATACTTTAACTTGATATTTTTTTAATTGAATATAAGATTATTTTATTTAACACTATACCATGATAAAGTTGACTTAAATGAATTTTATGATATAAAATGTATTTAGTTACTGGAGATCCAAAATATTATTTTATTTTGGATTGTTTGGAATTGAAAGAACCTAAAAGAAAGAAAAGAAAAATATTTAGATTCTTTTATTCTAGGTAACTAGTGCAAATTGAGATTTTAGACTAAACTAGAAGCCTAATTAACAACTAATTGACTAGAATGAGAGTTAAGATTGTGAAAGATGCAAACAAGAAATGGAAACAAGGCATGACTAAGAGAGATCAAAACATAAAATAGAAATGAATGCAAATATTATCTAATTAAGTGACAATTGGAAATGGATTGTGGATTTAGTTTGCAAACATTGAAAATTTATCAATTGTTCCACTAGTCCCACAAGTAAAGTTTAACATGTTTTCTATTCTAATTATATCTATGTTCATAACGTTTAATTGATTGTGTCTCTTGATGAATACACATTTAAATGTATAATATTTATCAAATCCTATTTCATTGTCAATATCAAGGACCCTAATTTACTATGTATCAACCTAAATCTATGAATAATTTCTTCCATAATGCCTACATACTTGTCTCCATACAATGCAAATGAAATTTAAAACATTTAAGCAATGCAAATATTTTTTCCATTATCAAATATTCTTGAGCTTGAAATCTTTCAAATGAAAATGATTTGTTTGATTTTAGATTGAATTCAATTTAGGGTTTAAGGGTTTTCAATGCAAATTTCAAACTAGGGTTTTCAAATTATGATTTGAATTTATTCAAAAAGCAATTAGGGTTTTCAAATGCATTTCAATTTATCAAATGCAATGTTTCCTTTCAATTTAGGGTTTTCAAATGCAATTTTTTTGGTTTGATTAACAATTTAGGTTTCAAAAATAAATTTTGTTCTTAAGATATGATTTAAGATTGATTTTTTCATTTTTATTCAATATCTTGAGGGTTTCATTTCATTTTTTCTTGTACTTCTAAAAATCATCATTTCTTCTAAAATGCTAAATAAATTGAAGAAAAATGCTAAAAAATCTTAAATGAATTTTATGATATAAAATGTATACTAAAATTAGTTACTGTTGAATTTTTCCAAAGATCCAAAATATTATTTTATTTTGGATTGTTTGGAATTGAAAGAACCTAAAAGAAAGAAAAGAAAAATATTTAGATTCTTTTAGTTTCTAGGTAACTAGTGCAAATTGAGATTTTAGACTAAACTAGAAGCCTAATTAACAACTAATTGACTAGAATGAGAGTTAAGTTTGTTGAAAGACAAGAGACAACACATGCAAACAAGAAATGGAAACAAGGCATGACTAAGAGAGATCAAAACATAAAATAGAAATGAATGCAAATATTATCTAATTAAGTGACAATTGGAAATGGATTGTACAAGGATTTAGGAATTTTTAACTAATTTGCAAACAAACATTGAAAATTTATCATTGTAATGATCCACTAGTCCCACAAGTAAAGTTTAACATATTGTTTTCTATTCTAATTATATCTATGTTCATAACGTTTAATTGATTGTGTCTCTTGATGAATACACATTTAAATGTATAATATTTATCAAATCCTATTTCATTGTCAATATCAAGGACCCTAATTTACTATGTATCAACCTAAATCTATCGAATAATTTCTTCCATAGGCATGCCTACATACTTGTCTCCATACAATGCAAATGAAATTTAAAACGTTTAAGCAATACAAATGAATTTTTTCCATTATCAAATATTCTTGAGCTTGAAATAAGGGTTTTCAAATGAAAAATGATTTGTTTGATTTCAATTTAGGGTTTTAAACAATTTTTTTTGTTTGAATTCAATTTAGGGTTTCAAGAAGAAATTAGGGTTTTCAATGCAATTTTTTTTGTTTCATTTCAAATTAGGGTTTTCAAATGAATTTTTTTTTTGATTTGAATTTAGGGTTTCAAAAAGCAATTAGGGTTTTCAAATGCATTTTTTTATTTCATTTCAATTTAGGTTTTCAAATGCAATTTTTTTTGTTTCCTTTCAATTTAGGGTTTTCAAATGCAATTTTTTTGGTTTGATTAAACAATTTAGGTTTCAAAAACTAAATTTTGTTCTTAAGATATGATTTAAGATTGATTTTTTCATTTTTATTCAATATCTTGAGGGTTTCATTTCATTTTTTCTTGTACTTCTAAAAATCATCATTTCTTCTATTACAGGTAAATAAAATACATTAAAATGCTAAATAAATTGAAGAAAAATGCTAAAATCTATTATTGTATTAAAAATTTCAAAAAAAAGAAAAAAAAGAAAAAAGATTGGGGGTAGAGGTGCACTTGGAGGTCGCTCTCATCATTGTCAGCTCTGTGAATAACCGAGTTTTGCTTATTTTTAAAAATAAATACCACTTTCAAATGGGATCCCAATATTTACAAAATAGGATCCTAATTTTTACAAATCGGGATCCCATTTCCCATTCACCGATTCGGGACCCATTAATAAACAAGATCCTATTTTTCTAAAAATAGGATCCCATTTAGAATTTAGGCTTGAGATCCTGAAGCTAAATGGGATTCTATTTTTTAAAAGTAGGATCTTGTTTATTGAAAAGTGGGATCCTATTTTTGGCAAGTCAATTTCATTTTTTTGCCTAAGGAAAAAACTTCCACATTTTGTGGACTCATCTTCTTGCTCTTACCCAACCCTAGGATGCCAATTAACTAATGCAAACTCTAATGCAAGCAAGATCTAGGATGATGATGCACTCCAAATCAAAATTATGATGCTCTAAATGCAGGTTCACCAAAATGAAATAACTAAAAATGGGATTTTTCTTTCATATGGTTTAGAACATAGAGAAAACACACTTCCCAATCATTTCATTAAATGCAAAGGAGAAAGAGATCTTGTAATAGGGCTATCCTAGGGTCTGATTATAAACTAATGAAGGTTTCACCACCAAGCTAGGGCTTGGAAAGACAAATGCAATGTAAATCAAAATGCTTAGACCCAGTATGATGTAATCTTTCACTAAATGACCTAGAAGTGCATGAAAATCATAACAAAAAGTTGTAAGATAAAAGGTGTGCACCTAGAAATTTGGAGATGACTGAATGAAGGCCTAAAATTTTAAAAACACTAATTTTAAAGCCTGTTAGGAATCATACACTAGTCTAGGCGATTTAGTCCTAGATTAGGGTTTTTGGGCATAAACTGATTTCTAGCAAAAGGGTGTCCAAAACTACAAAATTCTAGAAAATGACCTATACTGGGACTCGTATGCTAGAACTAGTGTATCAGTCTAGAGTTAGGGTTTTTTGGAACTTCAAGGTCTAAATCTGGTCTTCAATATCTGCTATGTCCTTTCCAATTTATTTCTAGATCCGAAACCTTGATTTGCACCTTATAGAAGTCTTCGAGATCTTCTTGATTCAAGGTGAAAATTTTGACAACTTTGAACACTTTGAAAACTTTCTCCAAGCTTTCTCTTCAATATGCCTTCAACCTAAACTTGCAAATCACACACTAAAGAGAGGGAAAAATGTTGTTTTGTTAGTGGAAAGGGGTTTGCCTTGGTCAAACCACGTTTTGGTAATCAAACCTTGAAATGAAATGAAATAGGAATGGAGAATGATGAATGAACAAAATATGATGTTGCAACTCACCAAACCCTAGCAATAAGAGGTTGCAAACATGTATGAGATGGCTCCAATAGATGTAGATCTTGACTCTTGCTTGAATGTGATAGATTTTGAATAGAATGTTAGCTTGAACCATGAAACCCTACATCACAATTGTTAGCTCAAGAACAAACATGATGCATGATGACTTTGACATGATGCTTGATGCTTGAATAATGCTCTAAATCACTTGATAATCAACCCTTGAATTCTCTTGTAAACACTTGAATGCTCTTGTGAACTCAAACTTTCTATAAGACTGTTCATTCAACTTGCTAGGTGTAAAATGAGTGAAAGAAACTTGTATTTATACTTAATTATGCAAAATTCCTAAAATTACAACACTATAAGCCGACATCAAACCTAGAAGGATAAAATCCTACAAATAATTTTAATTAATTTTAAATTTGGGCCACACATGACTCATATGCCCAAGGTGGTGTATGAGTCGAATTAGCCATAAATTATGGGACCAACTTCAAAAATGCTTAGAAAGGTGTAAAATCTAGATCAAGACCCAAAACCCTAGGTGGGACTCATATGCCCAAGGTGATGTATGAGTCCTAGATCACTAAATATGGGCCACACAACCTAAAAACACCTGAATTATGATTGGATGTTAATTTATGTCAGGATTATCCTCGAAAAGATGCATTAAACGGGGCTTGTGGATGAAAAATAAGGCCAATTAAAGCATAAAGAAGCCCAATTATTTAATAAAACCATAGAAAAGTGTGAAAGTGTGTTACAACACTTTACAACACTCTAAATAAGGTACCAATTTAGTTCACAAGGGCCCAAGACCTAATGTGAATATGTTAGACATGATATTAAAACACTAAATCAAGGCCATGTTAGGGAGTACTTTTTCCGTCATTACACTTCCAATGATGTTGAAATATCTCTTCTCTAGCGATGGTTGTTGATTCAATGCCAATTGTTAATTGGGTTTTGTGCGGGGACTTTAATATGGTTGAGATGACATATGATAAAGATGGGACATTGCTTTTTTGCTAGAAATCTAGTGATAGAGAGATGTGGTATTATGTGAAAAAATGTTGGGCATTTTTTATCCCAACTTGGGTCGTTGCCATACCTAACCTTTTTGGCATATGTGGTGTAACTTCCAAGTTGGCTTTGACATGGTCTTTAAACACCTCAATTATGCTATGCTTTCTACACAATATTTTTCTCACTAGTTATTTTTTTCTCTCAATAGAGACTTTGTCAAACATCACATTGTCAAGCTACTTTCCCATCCAATTTAAGATTGAATGACAAGTGGTGCCTCCCTAGATTTGTAAGTGTTAGTGTAGGATATTCTTTAGAATATTTCTATGGATTACTCCTAATTTGGAGATAAGCTTTCTTAGGTTTGTTTCCATTTTTAATTATAGTTTCGTTGAGTTTTGCATGTCATGAGTCTTTGATTAGTGGATCTACATGCCTATATTTAGGCCCCTTCACCATAATTCTAGGAGACAGTTACTCTTATTTGCACTATATACATGTAAATCTATTGTAAGTTAATTAATTGTGGGTAATCCAAAATTATTATGGGTTATTCCATCTTTCTACATTATCTTTTGTTTGTAATTTTTATTGTTTTCTAAATAGCTTGCAAGACATGTGATTGATGGTCTTTCATTACCCTACCACTATTGACAATCAATCTAGTGTATCTTGGTAAAATCTATTTGGTATAAGATATTTTACTAGAAATCAATTGGTGGTATGGTATTATTTGTTGAGCTATTTATTTTTTAAGAATACTAGAGTTGTATGCAATTTGTGTTTTTTGGTGTATTTTATTCATAACAATATGGAAAGGGTTTTGATTTCTCATTTGGCCAATTCAAAAATATTTATAATCTACACCAAGTGTGTTGTTGTAGAGATTTTTTTGAAGAGGGATTTTTTTTTTCTCTCTACCAGGCATGCCTTGGTGTTTCCTTTCTCTTGTGTAGGTGTTTTATCTTCTTGTATGTTATTTGTGCAAGTATTTTTGCAATAGAGAGCTAAGATAATTTAAAGGTGTGACTTGTGCATGGTAAACCCATGGTATATAGAATTGTGTACTATGATAACACTTGGAATTTTTCTTGTGCTTGTATGGTGAGTTGAAAGGCTTGTGTGGCAAGGTCAAAGTTTGGTGATTAGATAAGGAGTTTGAAAAAGAATTTGCAAGCTACATGCATTTCATAGGTGGGATGTTGGTGATTAAATATATCACATGCCAAAGGTAGTACCTAATTTTTCATTCATCAACACTAAATGATGTAAAAAATTAGAAAGTTTTAGTAAGAAATTTGTGGTTTTGATGGTGATACTCAAATGTATGAATTCCTTTGTATCATAAAAACATACTATACTTCCTCCAACAACATATATATATATATATATATATATATATATATTATAAAGTTGAAACATAAATTGGAAGAATAAAAGGATATATTTCAGGCATCAAATGGAGTGCCTACATAGTGTGCAATAAGATATACTACTCATTGGATTCTTCGAATAAATCTACTTTTTGTGTTTTCTTTTAGTGTTGAAGTACTTTATGTTAAAACTTATGCTTGAAGTCCCATTTTAATGTTTCTTGATTCTATTTTATATCTAAATCAAATATGTATTATTATATTTTGTTAGAGACACATGTCATAATTAAGTTGAAATGGCTAAAGCCTATAGGGTGAAACTTTATATTGCCCCATTTGATCGTCACCCATCAACCTCTCCCTAATCAATATAAGCCAATAGATTTGATTGTAACATAATGCTTTTTATTTTAATGTGAAGAACTTTGAATAATGTTCATATATGCAACTAGAGTTTTAATTCATATATCTAATGACATATAGATATAACTTAAGTAATCTAACTATATTGAATGATCTTCATATATCCTAATTAAATTATTTGATATATAAATTAAAGTAAAAATTTAAAATACATACTTTCTTTCTCATTGAAATAGTTTTAAAATTCTTTCTTCATTTAATTTTTATTCTTTTCTATTAAATATAAATGTGCATAGTCTTATTCTTCCTTTTTCTTTTATTTCCCATCCCCTCCTCCAAAATATGTGTCACAAAAATATTTTCTTTTGAATTTCCTTTAAAAAATATCCAAAATGTGAAATAAAAAATACTCTTCTCTTCAAAAACTCTAAAAATGTGAGTATAATTCTTATTTTTTAAGATATAAAGTAATTTATGATCTTCTATTTATATAGGAATATTTTAATTCAGACAAATAAACTTCATTTGAAGGTATCTGCATAATAATATTTTAATATTTATTCTTTTACATTGACCAAAATGACCTTCATTTGAAGGTATTTGTATAAGAATATTTTAATATTTTTTAGGTTGAAAAATAAAATTCATTAGAAGGTGCTTTTGAATGAAGGTCCTTAGATATATTCGAGCTAAGGTACCTTCATTCAAAGTTACCATCAAATGAATGTCCTTTAGATGTCATTCTCCTTCTAGTCTCATAATTCTCTAAAGAAATTTTTGTTTCAAAGCCTAGGTTGGACCATCAAATTGAGTCACTAGTACATGATATTTTTATAAGATTATAGTATCTCCTAGAGTAAGCTTTCCAAAATTATAATTTTGAATACTTTTGATTTATTATTATATTTATTTTTTATTTTCTAATGAACATAGGATTTTCACCAAACATCAAGGTCTCTTTTCCACATATGTATAAAAACAGGGGATTTTTTTGTGTGTACTATGTATTGATGGTTTTTGTTTAAAAAATAATAATTTGGATATATACATATTTATGTATTATGGAATAAAATTGTTTGTCATAATAATCTCACATCAAAAATTAATAATAAATAAACTATGAAACAAAAAGTATAAAAAAACATATGTACACTAAATATGAAACAACCACTAGGTTATAAGGTGCATTGACATGAATACAAGGTCTAATTTTGAAGAAGTCTCTTTATGGTCTCAAACAAGCACCAAGAGCATGGTTTAACATGATTCATTCATACATGAAAAATAATGGATTCACACCTATTGCAATAGGCACTAAAATTACCAAAAAAACAAAGGGCATAATATTGATTTTGCAATGTTCATAGACTAATTTGAAGTTTGATATATCTTAAAACTACAAGACCAATATCATGTATGGGATTAGTCTATTTTCAAGATTCACGGAGTCAAAAAAAAGATTCACATTGACAAGTTGAAAAGATGATATTGAGATATCTGGCAAGAACAAGAGGGTATGGAATTTTACATTCCACAACTAATGGTTTTGGTTTGATTGATTATACTAACAGTGATTTTGCAGGTAACATTGATGATAAGAAGAGTACTTCGAGATATGTGTTTCATTTTGAGACATGTATACAATCTCATGGGTATCAAAGAAATAATCCATATTGACATTTTCATCAACCAAAATAGAGTATGTAGCAGCCACATGAACATCACGTAAAATAGTTTGGATGAAGAGAGTAAATTGATAGATTTACTGCCAAGAATAGGAGGAATCAACACCAATCTTTTGCAACAACAAATCAACAAATACATTTTCAAGAGTAATGTTTTCACAAAAGAAGTAAGCACATTGATACAAGATACCATTTCATCAGAGGGTTAGTGAACAATGGACAAATCTATTTGGTGTTTTGAAGACCAATTAGCATATATATTTAACAAGGCATTAACAAAGGAGAATTTTAAGCATTTAAGACAGAATTTGGGTGTTGTAAATGGTGAAGCAAATTAATGATAGAAGTTCAGGGGAAGTGTTAAATAGAATAAATAAATAAATTGTAATTTGTTCCAAATTGCACGAGGAGAAAACTACAATTTTGCATAAATAGAATTTGCATTCTTAAAATTTTGTAATTTTCGTGTAGCTTGCATGATAGTTTGGAGAATTTTTCTACATGATCTATGCCCTCGATGTATGAGGCATTATGTAACTGTTTTGTATATGCAAATTGAATAAAGATCTGATTGCTGTAGCAATTCGTTGTGTTTTGTTCGTCTCTGTCCTCCACCACATTTGCTAACTTAGCTGCAGTCAAACTATTTGTTATAAATTTTGAAGGTTTGTTTAAAATTTCAATTATATTTTACAGTAAAAATTATTGGTGAAGTCGTCTCCATTGTTCTTGTAAATTCCGGGTTTTGTTTGTCCTTGTCAATTACCTATTTACGAGGAGTATATTCCCTGGCGTAAAGTATATTATTATTGTGATAGATTTCCCCGTAATATTAAATTTGGTATATAATTGTTTATAACAAATATATTTGAATTGCCAGTTTTTGTTATATATTCCATCCATATGATAGATTAACCTTTTAAACAATACGGCTGAAAGTATACATATACAAATGATAGATCTCCGTTCAATATAAAATTTGGTATATATCCGTTTGAATCTGAGAAGCCTAGTCTCAGAACAGTGCTGTACAGAGGAATAAGAAATGGAATTCCGTCCTTTTAATTTTGGGTTGCTGTGTACGATTCTGATGATCATGGTTTGTGTTTTGAGGGAGGCGGTGCTTTGGGAGTTGGTAGGCATATCAGGATGTCATCGACTCTCGGGAAGAATCGACTGCGAGGGAATTTTGTGAAGTTAAGCAGTTCTCGAAGCAGTAATTCTCACGTTTCAAGTGCGCCTACATTGGAAGCGTACAACTATACCCAAATTCTAGACCATTTTGGATACACACCAGAGAGCTATCAAACCTTTCCCCAGAGATATTTCATAGACAAGTCCAACTGGGGCGGCGCTCAAAACAATTCTCCCATATTTGTATGGTTAGGTGCGGAAATTGACATTACCCACAGCTTAAGCGTGGGCGTTATGAAAGATCAGGCTCCTAACTTCAAAGCTCTTGTGGTCTTCATGGAGGTAGTGTTACAGTTTTTCATAATTTCCATATTCTGTGTGTTATATTACAGAACAAGTTGAGTAGGTTCAGTCGTTTTCTTTGGGCTTCTGCTTTGATAAGTATGCCATTAGGGCTAATTGTGGTAAGGTATGTAGCACCAGAGTGTATTAGATGGGACGTCAAATGCCATTCGGGGGAGAGGAGGAGGCGTATGCAAATATGCGAGCACACTGGGTTACTTCACATCCACGCAGGCCTTGGCCGATTATGCGACCGTCCTTGTCTATCTGAAGAAAACATTAAAGGCTGAGAATTGCCCAGTCGTCGTGTTTGGTGGATCGTATGGTGGAAGTAAGTAGGATTTCTTTGACATGAATCAATATTCTCTGTAGGATTCAATGATTGAAATGGTATTATGCAGTGCTAGCTGCATGGTTTCGCCTCAAGTATCCGCACCTAACAATCGGCGCCCTCGCATCATCTGCACCTCTTCTTTACTTCGACAACATTACCCCCACCTATGGTTATGGCAGCGTTGTCACCAAAGATTTCAGAGTATGCTATTGCTCATTCATCTCTTTCAGCTTAATCTTACCTTATTATCATTAAATTTGACTTTTGAGAACATGGCACAGAATGCAAGCGACATCTGCTACAGAAGAATTAATGAATCGTGGGATATGATGGACAAAATCGCGTCTAGCCCTCAAGGCTTGCTAAATCTAAGCAAACTATTTAACACTTGCGAGTAAGTAACATCAACCACTTATATTAAGCATCCTGTAATCAAAATCTCTTGACCGGGTATTTCCTGTCGCAGGAATATTACGGACATGGACGAGCTGTACGATGTGCTTGAATCAATGTACAAAATCGCAGCACAGCACGATTTCGAGCTAGTTGAAGGAGTAAATACACTACCCAAACCATCTCGCAATAAGAATTTTGTTGCTTTTTAACTTAGTTCTATTATGTAACGTGGGCTTACTGCAGATCTGCAACGCCATCAATAACCTACCCGGAGATGCAAACACTGTTAGCAGAATAGCTGCTGCAGCAAATTACATGTTAGAAGGCCAGTGCTTGGATTTGAGTCCTCCAAATCTCACTTATAACGGATGGTATTGGCAGGTCTCTGAGTATTCTTTCTCTTCAGTATTAGAATGAAATGAAATTGGGCAGCCCGTCTAACAGTTTCCTTAATCCACAGACTTGCACTGAAATGGTGTTTCCAATAAGCAATCCTCCTGGCACCACAATGTTTCCGCCTTCCAACTTTGATATTAAGTCCTATTCCAGGGATTGCAACCTTACGTACGGTGTCCTGCCACGCCAACATTGGGCAACAAGTGAATTCGGAGGACATGTATGCAAATTTTACTCTACTACTAATTTTGTTGAAATTTTTTACAGTTAAGTCACATCTTAGTCAAATTTTAACTACAGTTAAACAGACACAAGAATTTGGTTTGGGATTGATTATTGTTAGGATAGCTTTGGTTATAATTAACGCGCAGGACTTAAAAAGAGTGTTGAAAGATTTTGGAAGCAATATAATTTTTTCCAATGGGTTAAGAGATCCATGGAGCAGTGGAGGGTATGTCATTCATCTTGTGAGATTTCATTGCTATTAATCTTTGTATATTTTTTACCTTTAATTAACTGGGCATGTTATGAATGGAATTTCAGTGTGTTGGCGAATATTTCTGAAAGTATTGTAGCCATCCCCACGGAAGAGGGTATGTTCAGAATTTATTTATTTTCGATCCCCAAATCAAATAGAAATTGTATTATCTTAAAGAATTGAACGTCGCGCAGGAACACATTGTGAAGACGTTGCATTTCCAAGTGCTAGTGACGATCCAGTCTGGCTGAAAGAACAACGGCAAAAAGAGATAATGATCATCCAAAAATGGATTAATGATTATAAAAACTAATTTGAATCGCTTTATGCCAATCAACAATGCCTTCTCCATTCGCTACAATCATCTAAAAGTGGTGATTATTGAAGCCCTTTCATGACAATGAAAGGTCAATTATAATTATTTATTCTGAAACGTAAACTTTAATTAGCTGTATGATAGGTAGTAGTTTGATATCGTTAGACCCTAGAAAGCTTATTGAAGCTTTAATTGTAATTGACGTTGCATTTTGTCTATAATTGACATTTGACATTAGTCAAGGCAATTTGAATAATAGAAAAATATGTTTTGTCTTTAATATAAATATTAATTTAAATTTATATTAGATTTTAAAATTTTATAAAGATTTTTTTTTTATGAATAGGCATGCATCTATATACATTAATAAAATAAATAGAAATACATATTCACAAAAAAAAAGTGGGTGGTAAAAAGGCACACCTCTCGAGTCATATAAAATTAAATGGTAACTGGTATTGGCATATAAATTTTATCACCACAATTTAATACATTAAATTTTATGATTGATATATTATCTTAAAATAGAGATGCCATTGAGATCAATTTTCTTTCAATTGTTCATATTATAAATAACACAATTTATTTTTTCACCTTGAATGATTTATTATCTCTATGAAATAGAATGGTAAAGCCTCTAAATTTTATCTTAGAGTATTTATTAAGAGAAGTTAAGAGTCATCAAGAGAGAAAATACGAAATACTAAAAATACATAATAGTTGCTAAAACAACATTTGTGATGGACCATTATTTTTTATTATAATTAACTAATTAGAATCTTAAATGATGAATTTTAGTAATCAATTTTTTCAAACCCCTTTTATAATAAATCTATTGCATTACATATCTATCTATATATGCATTGAAGATATTTCAATGTCTATGCATACCGGTTCATTGTTGCATAATATTCATGATAAGCATGGTTGTGTGTGAAAATAAAATCATATATGGAGGCACCATATAATAGAGTAGCAATATCAAACTAGCTTGAAGCAAAAATACCATCCATACTCTTTGAAAAATGAAATATTATTATATCATGTGGGATGACATATTATGGATATCAAACAAATGGTGGATGATATATTTATTTTAAGAAAGCTTCTATATAAGCTAGTAAATAAAGCATAACCCCTTCTCATTATAGACAAACTATGTTAGAAAAATTATTTCCCATGCATATTTTGATACAAATCAAATATTAAAAATATGTTGAAATACAATAATATAATTAGAAAGACGAAACAAACCCTACAAGATTATAAATAAACCTTAAAAATTTCATGACAATTTCATTCCTTGAAACAAACACTTTCAAAGGAGATTGAAGATTTCTTTACGACGCCAAGATACAATAAGAACAATGATACATTTGCTAACTTAACTTTTGTCCTTACACCCTAATTTCTAGTTGACCTAAGACTATCAATAAATTCATTTCTTCCATTCAAAATAATTTGAAAATAAATCATTAACCTATTTGATGGGAGTAGCTAATCCTTCAAAAAACAATTACATAGGTCATGTAATTCTTCTCTAACAATTCTTACCTACTCATAGTTGGATTTTTTTTTTTTTTGTAAAAAATGTTCATAGAAACCTTTTCATCCATTACAAAATATACACTCTCAATGTCCTAAGATCTCCAAATCTTTTAAAACTTTAGCATCTCTTGGCAAAAGAAGACTTTATTTCTCTAAATAAAATTTCTCTTACAAATTCATAAAAATAACTAACCATGAGAATTGATAAAAACTTACTCTCCAACCAACGAGTGAGAGAGATAAAGAGATTGAATCCAACCTCAATACAATTGATGAAACATATCCTTTCTCAAATAAAATATATACAACTTAATGTATCAATAACAAAGTTAAGAAACCCTTAAAATAGTTAGTCTTGATTTGATTCAATTTTTGCGTAATGTAATGCCATTTTTTCTAATATAATCCATGACAAAATGCTAAGATGAGGTCTCCTTTTATAGCCTTCCAAAATAAACTAAAAATAAAAATAAATTTCAAGCAAGTTTATTTTTCAAAAAATAAATTCAAACAAGTTTATTTTCTAGATTTTTTTTTAAAAACAAGTTTATTTTTCTAGAAGGTTTGATGTAAAGGAAGTTAATGTGCAAGTGAATATAGAGACTCTTCACCAATATTTTACACATTTATTAAAAAAAAACTGGGTGAAGATAAAGAACTATCCAGATATTTTAGCTTACTCTGTTAGGTATTCTTTGAATTACCTGAAGGAGAGAGGCAGAGGAATGGAATAAAATCTAAAAAAGAGAGTAGACAATTGAAACATAAAGCAACTCACATAAATTGAAAATAATTTATATTTCAACCACTTCAGAAACTACAAACTTAGGAACTTTCTTTCAAAAATCATAAAACAGAGTTGCTCTTTTATATTCAAAAAATAAAAATGGAAATCATCTAATGTTTTGTGGTTGCTTCTTCAAAATCCTTGTTACAATAGCAAACACACATTTTCATACAAAAGATCACCCCCTGTTTGAAGAGTTGTTGCTACAACAATATATTAACTGCTCTCTTCCATATTTTCATTACAAAAAGGAACTATTAAAAAACCAACGTATATGCCCAACAAGATGAAGGCAATAAACAAATCAAAGGAAAATTAATTATTAAAGCATTTTGATATCATTAGAATCCTATGGAGGAGATATACATTTAATTCAATTATCTAGATACATACAGTGAGAAGATAGAATGGTGGCGTGAGGAAGAAGTAGAAAATATTTTGGCACTACAAAAAGGAGATGGAATACAATGAAGTGAAAGATAATGTTACAGAGGAGTTAATGCAAGTGGATAGGTAGTTGGGATTAATTCCAACACTCACCCTTAATCACAACTAATTCCATGTATGATGCCCAATCGATCTCTTTGATAGACAAAATTTTCTTTCCCTAATGCCTTGGTGAAAATGTCTGCACATTGATCTTGAGACCTAAAAAAATTCAAAAAGATTTCTCCATTGTTTATTAGTTCTCTAATGAAATGGTATCATGTGTCAATATGTTTCCTTCTCTTGTGAAAAACTAGATTCTTTGACAATGCTATAGTTGAGTTGTTGTCACAATATATCTTTGTTGCCTCTTCTTGTTCTTGTATGAGATCTTTCAAAACTCTTCTCATCCAAAATGCTTACATTGATGCACTTGTTGTTGCTACATACTCTACTTCAATAGATGAGAGAGTGATAATTGGTTGTTTCTTTAAAGCCCATGATCCTATACTTGTTCCAAAATGAAAAACATAACTAGAAGTGATCTTCCTATCATCAATGCTTCTGACATAATCACTATTCGTATATGCTATGAGTTTGAACTCATTTGACCTTGAATAATGAATACCATAGTTCCTTATCCCACTCATATATATCTAAGAATTCTTTTTCCTGCTTGCCAGTGAGAGTCCTCTAGAGACTCCATGAACCTTGAGATAAGACTAGATGCATACATAATATTCGGTCTTGCAGCTGTTAAATACACGAGGCTACCAACAAGTCTTTTATACAAAGTTGGGTCAATGTTGGCTCCTTTATCATCCTTAACTTCAATCATGTGACAATTGTTGTTTGAGCTGATTTGCAATTTGTCATGTTAAACCTCTTCAAAATGTCATTAGCATACTTAGATTGGGAGATGAAAATGCCATTATCACTTTGATTCACCTTAATGCCAGGGAAATATTTCATGAGATCTAAATTAGTCATTTCAAATTCTTTTTTCATATCTCCTTTGAACAAATCAATTTCTAAATCACCTGTGAATATCAAGTCATCAACATACAAATAAAAAATCATGATTTCACCTTTCTCATTCATCTTGGTATACAATGTAGGCTCACTATTGCACCTATTGAAGCCATTTTTCAAAAGGTAAGAGCCAATTCTATTGTGCCAAGCTCTTGGAGCTTGCTCGAGTCCATAGAGTTCTTTGTTGAGCTTGTAGAATTTCTCTTCTTGACCCAAAATCTCCTACCCTGGTGGATACTCCACATAATCTTCTTCTTCAAGACAACCATTCAAAAAAACTTAATTTACATCCATTTGATAAATTGGTCACTTATTTTGAGCTTCTATTGCAAGTATTATTCTCACGGTGCCTAGACATGCTAGTGGAGAAAATGTCTCATTGTAATCAACCTCGAGCTATTGTGAATATCCTTTAGCCACTAGCCTTGCTTTATATTTTTGCACATCACCAAATTTTCATTTAATTAAATGGTTTTATAAGACCACTTCACTCCTATGAAATCCTTGTCTTTTGGAAGGCTCACTAACTCCCAGGTTTGATTCTTTTCAATTGCATCAATTTCTTCATCCATTGCATTTACCCATTTTTCATGTTTAATTGCATCTTCAAAATGAATTGGATCTTCTACTTGTGAATAAAATGCAAAATGAAAAATCCAACTGACATTATTCTCACCTTCATTTTTCTCGTAAGTGTCTCTTATACTTCTAATTTTTTGTCTCCTCAAGCTTTCCAATGTAGGATTTGTGGTGCAGGGGCACCTACAACCATGTTTCAAAATTTGATATGGTGACATGTAATAAGGTGTATTTTTGGGTGTCTAGGTCATTTGAGGGTGTGTTAAAGTTTTGATCATGTTTAATAAGGTCTACAAAGATCATTTGCCATGTATTTAGAGGTTTAGGAGTAAAAGGTTGCTTAAAAGAGGTGAAGTTATTATTAAATGTTGTCCAGTGCAAAAACAAGTCAACAAAAAGCAGTTTTAGGGAGCTTAGTGTTTTAAATGGTAGCTAGAGGAGTTGGGCCATTGGTTTATAATGTAACAATGTATTTAAAGGCCTCAGGGAGGCTTGAGCAGAGGTTGTTCAATGCTTTTGTAAGAAGAATTTCAAATAAAACACCAACGTTTTCAAGGCAAAGTTTCTACATTTTTCATCTTTCCTCACTGTGTACGGCTTTGTACAGACTTCCATTGGTCTGAAAATTATGTAGAGTTGTGGTAATATGTTTTAATTGTCCTTTCCCATTGGTTTGAAATCCTTGTTTTTAATTGAGAGGCAGATCTTGATACAAACCTAGGGACTGCCTGTAACAGGCTTGCAAAGTCTGAGTTTGAATTTCAAGTAATGTAAGGCCATTCCTCCTACTGTGGTTTGATGTAACTCAGAGGAATGGATTGTAACATGTTAGTTTAGGAATTTTTATCTGTTGGGAGACAAAATGGAGCAGTTTGGTGTTAGGGGAGTGATACCCTAGGGTTGACAGAACACTTTTCCATGTGAAATTGGGTTACCAAAGTATGGATTCGAAGAAATGTTGAGTGTATGGTTCTTGTAAGGAATTTGTGAGTATATGCAGACCTTATGTGGTGTGTTTGAGGCATTAGTTAGGTTGGGAAAGCCCTATAGATATGATTTTCACTAAAACCCTTGCATTTTTTCTTGAAAATGAAGGTTTGTTTGATCATTGACTTAAAGGGCCTATAGCAGCAAGTAAATTAGAGAATTTGAAGTTTTGACACATGAATTTTGACTTTTTGGTGTGTTTTTGTGAAGGGAAGGTGTTTGAGAGCTAGTTCATTTGTAAAATAGGGCTAATTCTAGTAGCCTTTTTGTGGGGCAGTTTGATGTTTCTCAATATGGGTACAAGGAAATCTTGTGAGACCTTTTAGGATAGTGACTTGGGAACTAAAGCAAGTCTAGTGTGATGCTTGATTGGCCATTTGGATGACCTTCTCTAAAAGATGTCTCAATTTGTTACTCTTTGAAGGCTAGTAGCCTATATGGTGTCTTAAGGGCAGATTGGGTGATTGTGAGTTCAAGAGTTGATGATTTGTTGAAATCTGATCAATTTTGAGTTTTTTGTAAGTTTCTCCACTTTGATCTGCATCAATTTGACATATCACTTGAACTAGAATGTATGAAATGTTAACTTGATGGTCCTACACCTTGAATGCCACTTGTAGTTGGTGTTTGTTGTCTATTTGGAGGAGTTGATGCTAGAATGCGTGGGTCTCTCCTTACACTTGATGATGGTGTCATTTTTTGACCACTTTGTTGATAAAGAATGGGTGTGGAAGGAGTCACATTTGATGGAGTACCTTCTGGTATAAAAACTTCTTTATCTTGACATGGTAAGTTGGCTGTAATGTTGATTATTTTCTCCAAACCTCCATCCCATGTTTCATCTTCTATGATCTGCACATCTCTGTTGATTATAACTTTCTTGGTTATTTGATTGCAAAGTTTGTATGCCTTGGATTCATCACTATATCTAGAAATAATAATTTTTCTACTTTGTTGTCTAATTTTCTTCTTAACTCCTTTGACACATGTGCATATGCCACACATCCAAATACTCTCATGTGAGCAACATTTTTTTCTTCTAGTCCATGCTTCTTTTGGAATCATGTTCTTCAAAATCTTGGTTGGACATCTATTCATAATATATTTTAGACAAGTTATAGCTTCAATCCAATATTCATTTGATAAATGTTTTGCTTTCAACATACTTCTTGCCATTTCCATGATTGTTCTACTTTTTCTTTTAGGTACCCCATTTTGATGAGGTATGTATCTAGTTGTGAATTTCTTGTGAATTTCATTGTCTTTACAAAAAATTAGAAATTATTTTGAAATGTATTCACTACCTCTATCCATTCTCAATGATTTGATGTAGTGCCCACTTTGCTTTTCAACAAGATCCTTGAATTGACAAAAGAAATTAAACACTTCATTCTTTTCCTTTAGAAAGTAGACCCATATTTTCCTTGAATAATCATCAATAAAAGTCAAGACTTGTAGAAAATTCCATCAATTGTTCAAGGTTTTTGCATAGGTCCACACAAATCTAAATGCATAATCTCCAAAGGTTCTTTTTCTCTAATTGACTTACCGATTGGAAATGTTTCTCTATGTTGTTTACCCAAGATGCATCCTTCACAAAATATTTCCAATTAATGGAAAACCCTTTACCATACTCTTCCTATTTAGTTGGTTTAAACCTCCAAAGTTGAGATGCCCAAATCTTAAGTGCCATAACCAATTTTCATCTTTTATTTTTGCTTGAAAGATTGTTTGTGTAACTGTTGCAACTTATTCTTTATCCACTTGTGAGATCATTATGGGGTGTTCTTGAGAATATTCCACTGGCCTAATATTTAGGGGAAACATTCTGTTACTTGTCATTTTGACTTTGACAATGAGCTGGTTACTTGGAAATTTATCCAAAATAATGCATTCTCTATTTTTGAAGAACACTTTATACCCCTTTTGAACAAGCTATCCAATGCTCATTAGATTGTGTTTTAGCCTAGGAACAAAATACACATCTGAAATATACTTCTTCTCCCCCTGTTAAGTTAGAATGTTGATGTTTCCTTTACCCATAATTGACACTTTGTTGTCATTACCCAATGTGACATCTGATTTTATATTTTCACATAAACTTGAGATTTTTTTTAGGTTCTTGGTCATGTGATTGCTGCAACCTAAGTCTAAAAACCATATATAGTTTTAATTTTCTTTTGCTATTTTGCATGCTATGAATGTATTACCCTGATTTTGATTTTCTTTTGTAAAATTTGTATTTTTTTTTGTTAAAATCATATTGTTTCTTCCTACACTCATTTGAATAATACCCATAATTTTTATAATAATGATATTGAATTTGAGATTTTTTATACCTTTGACCTTGTTGTTGGAAAAGTATGCCTCAATCATCACAGGATGTAACCTCTATTGGAGCCAAGTCGGTGTGACATCTTCTATGTCTGGCCGACGAGCAGTTTGGAACACCATGTTTTGTACAGGTTGCTGTGACCTTGGAGGAGTCTCACCGAATGGTTATACTTTGGAGTCTATCGCTGTGACAAGAAGCATTCAGGGTGATCTCTTACAGCCCATAGAGATCTTTGGCCGATAGGCCATTCTATCGCTTATCACTGAGACCCTTGGCCGAAAGGCTTTGTTCGGGAAGAAGTCTGGGTGATGTGTTAAAGTCTCACCGATAGTATGTTTTGTATTGAAGTCTTCGAGATAACTAAAGGGTTCTCGCTATGATGTCCTAGCGAATAGTTAAAGTCTTGCCGGCAGGAATGCACTTGGGTTTATTAGAGTAACAATGATTGTTTCATTATGATGTCTCGGCGATGTGTTTATGTCTTGACGATGTTGAAGTCTATTCTCAGTAAGACTCATGGCAAACGGTGGTCATCGGTGTAACATATATGTGTTCGATAAGAACTCTTGGCAAAGGTGTTAAGTCTTGCCAACTATTCTTTGGAGCTTGGTATAACATGTGACTTTGGTATAACCCTTAATGACTCAGTGTGAGGTCCTGGAAAATAACGATACTCTTGTTGAATGGTGAATTCACATCTATGAGACTTTTGGACCTCGCTATGATCTCCTGGCGAAAGCGATAGGTCTCGCCGACTGCTTGGTGCTTCAATGTAACACATGAAAGCTCAATAGAACATCTTGGCAATAACGATAACTCTTGGCAACATCGATATGAAGCTTTTGGGCATTGGCGAGACACTGTTAGTGTCTCACTAAGATGCCAACACAGTGTGAACTCTTTTGACCGTTTGACTGTCCTATGTGGAGTCTCGTGGACCAATAGGAGAAGCTGAATCTAAATAGTTGGAAGATTGTTCGTTGTGATGGTTCTGTGAGGAAGCTCGACGGACATGGAACAACATGGTTATACTCTGTGATTGTAGATTGTGTTGGGTTGGTTGAATCGACATATTGTTGAGTGATTGTATCAGTGGATGAATTCTATGCTGTGAAGTCTATAACTTGAAAGTTCCTGTACAAAGATTGATCATAGTGAAAGCTGTTGTATTATGACATCAGAAAGATAAGTCTGACATTTGTATGTAATCTCCATTACTATAATATAAAGTGATTTTTCTTGGTGTGGTGGGTTTTTCTCTCATAAGGGTTTTCCCACATATATCTAGTGTCCATATGTGTTTTTCAAATACTCTATTTCTGATATTTAGTTTCATGTGCATCTTAATTGGACTGTAATTGTAAAAATTTAAATGTGTATCTACATTCTTCCCTGAGGTTTTGATTTTAGGAGAATTATTTCTGCATCTGATTTTCCTTACAAGTGGTATCAAAGCCTGTCCAGTTGTGTTATCCTTGTGGGTATGTTGGGTTTTTTGTGTCAATTCTTTTCAATGGGAGTCTTGTAGAAGTTTGTCAATTTCTAATTACAGATTGAGATGGATAGCACATTAGGAAAGATTGAAATAGAGAAGTTCAATGGTAGCAACTTTGAGTTGTGGAAACTCAAATTGGAGGATCTCTTAGTGGATCAAGATCTTTGGATTGCTGTGTCTAGAACTAAACCTACAGGCATGAAGCAAGAAGATTGGGACCTTATAGATAGAAAGTCTAAGGGGCTGATAAGGCTCTGTTTGGCAGACTCTATTTTTCTCAATGTGCATGAAGAGAAAACTGCATCTACCTTGTGAAAGAAACTGGCATCTATTTATTAACGGAAGTCCTTGGTGAATAAACTGTTCCTGAGGAAGAAGCTGTACTCTTTGAGAATGCAGGAAGGAGGGTCTGTAGCTGATCATTTGAACAAATTTAATATGCTGCTTGCTTAATTAACATCTATCGGTGTGAAGAATGAAGAAGAAGATCGCTATATGCTTCTATTGTGTTCTTTGCCAGATTGTTGGGATCATTTGGTGATGGCTATTGGGAGTACAACATCCAGTTTCAAGATCGAAGATGTTGTTGGTTCTTTATTGTCAGAATAAATGAGAAGGAAACCATCCCAGATATCAAAGGAGGCCCTTGCTGTTAGAGGAAGGTCAAAAGAGAAAGGCAAGAAGAAGGACAAAAAGTCCAAATTGAAATAAGAGGGGAGATCAAAGTCTCCTGGCAAGAAGTCCAAGATGAAGTGCTGGAATTGTGGGCAACCTGGTCATGTTTGAAAGGATTATAAAGAGGAGAAGAAGAAGAAGAAGTATTCTTCTGATAATGAGTCTTCTCATAGTGATGCAGATGCCTTCATTGTAGCCTTGGCTACACAGACATCAGATGATGTCTGGCTGATTAATTTTGGTGCATCTTTCCATATGACATCTCATAGAGAATAGTTCACAAACTATGAAGAATACGATGGTGGAAAGGTGTACTTGGTGAGTGATTCAACTTTGAAAATTGTTGGCCGTGGAAGAGTCATAATCCAATTCCTTGATGGCAGAGTAAAGGGAATTAATGATGTTATGCACATACTAGGTCTGGCTCAAAATCTACTGTCTGTCAATAAGCTAAATGATACTAGAGTACAAGTCACGTTCTTTGGAAATGGCTGCAAGATGACTAGAGGTTCAATGGTGTTGGCTAGAGGTGCTTGAATTGGTACCCTGTACAAGCTAGATGCACAGGCTATTCAATGTAACAGTGTCTCTGTCAAGTCACAAAAGGCTACTTCTGGAGGTAAAGAGGGAAATGTCCCTAATTATGTAAACTCTATGGAAGTAAAAATTTCAATAGAGAAGAATATGATTTGGCATTATAGGATAGGCCACATAGGAGAGAAAGGTTTAAAAACCTTGAAGAACAAAAATCTGGTTTAGGGGCTTGAAGATTGTAACCTTGAATTTGAATTATGTGAACACTGTATATATGGAAAGCAACACCGTATTTCATTTTATTTCAATCCTCATAAATCTTCTAGTTTGCTAGATTATATTCATTCTGATGTATTTGGTCCAGTGAATGTTCCTTCTTTGTCGAAGTCAAGATACTATGTGTCATTCATTGATGATTATTCAAGAAGAGCATTTGTTTATGTTTTGAAAAGTAAATAAGAAGTGTTCAGTCGATTTAAGGAATTTAAGAACCTTGTAGAAAATCAGACTAGAAGAAAAATTAAATGCTTAAGGACTGATAATGGCAGTGAATTCTATTTTGATGGATTCAAGAGGTATTGCAAAGACCATGGAATTAAAAGACATAAGACTACACCTTATACTCCACAACATAATGGAGTTGCAGAAAGGTTCAATAGGACAGTGATGGAGAGAGCACAAAGTATGCTTAGTAGTGCTGGCTTGGAGGAGAAGTTCTAGGCTGAGGCTATATCTACTGCATGTTACCTAATTAATCATTCTCCAAATTCTACACTTGTTAAGAAAACACCTTTGGAAGCATGGTTTGGTAAGAAGCCTTCTTTAAGACATATTCGTGTTTTTGGCTGTGAGGCATATGCTCATGTGCTGGATGTGAAAAGATTTAAACTAGAGAACAAGGCTGTCAAATGTATTTTTATTGGCTATAGTGCTGTCATAAAAGGATACAAGCTTTGGAATCCTGATACAAAGAAGGTCATATACAACAAAAGTGTAATCTTTTGTGAGCTGAAACCTTCCACCTTGGATCTATAGTTAGAGACAAAGTTAGAAAACAATAAGGATGTAGTTGGAATTCCTCCTACACAAGAGAAAGAGGAATTGAAAATTCAAAAAGTGCTTGAAATTGAGGAGAGCTCAAGCAGTTCTGAAAGTTATGAAGAAGAAGAACCTCAGGCTCAGCAAGTGAGGAGGTCAACCCGTGAAAGAAAACAAGCAGATAGGTATGGGTTCTCTTTGATAGATTCTACTTGTACCTATGCTTTAATTTCAAGCACTGATGAGCCTAGGACTTTAAAGGAGGCATTTAAAATGTTTGATTTAGACTCTTGGTTGGAAGCCATGAATAAAGAAATGGCATCATTAGAAAAGAACGAAACCTGGAGTTTGGTGCCATTGCCTAAAGGTAGAAAAGCTGTGGGTTGCAAATGGGTATTCAAAAAGAAGATTGGTCTGGATGTCAGTATTGAAAAATATTAGGCAAGATTGGTTGCAAAGGGTTATTCCCAAGTAAAGGGAATTGATTATGGGGAGATTTTCTCTCCTGTAGCTAAGCTGACGTCTATCAGATTTCTTTTGTCACTTGCAGCAGCGTATGACTTAGAGGTCAAACAGATGGATGTGAAAACAACATTTCTTCATGGTGATCTTGAAGAAGAAATCTATATGTCCCAGCCTAAGCACTTTGTTGAAAAAGGTAAAGAGAAACTGGTTTGCAAATTAAAAAAGTCTCTGTATGGGTTAAAGCAGTCACCTAGAATGTGGTACCATAAATTTGATACTTTTGTATCATCTTTGGAATTTGTGAGATCAAAATCTAATCATTGTGTTTATTATAAAGCTAAAAGTGATTAGATTCTATTATTGCTCTCTATGTTGATGATATGTTGTTCATAGGCAATAGTAAGCTAATGATTTTTGATCTTAAGTCCCAGTTGTCTGCTAAGTTTGAAATGAAAGATCTTGGTGCAACAAGGTATATTCTAGGGATGGAGATAACCAGAGACATAAATAATAGAAAACTTTGGCTCAGTCAGAGTAAGTCTATCAGGACTGTTCTAGAGAGATTTTGCATGAATGATTGCAAGCAGTTAGTTGTTCCCGTCTTGCAGGGAACAAAGCTATCTGTTGAAGATTGTCCAAAATCTCCTACTGAGATGGAGGACATGAATAGTGTGCCCTATGCTAGTGCAGTTCGAAGTCTCATGTATGCAATGGTCTGTACAAGGCCAGACATTGACCAAGCAATGGGAGTACTTAGTCGATTTATGGCTAATCCAGGAAGAACACATTGGGATGCTGTGAAGAGAGTGTTTAGATATTTGAAGGGGACTTTAGATTTTGCATTGTGTTACCATGGGAACTTGGTTGAATCACAGAGGACTCTCAACATTCATGGCTATGTGGATTTTGATTGGGTAGGGGACATGGACAACAAGAGATCCACCCAGTGGATATACTTTCATGTTGAATGGTGGTGCAGTGAGTTGGATGAGTAAGCGGCAGGCTGTAGTCACTTTGTCCACTACAGAGGATGAATACATGGCAGCTACTCATGCTTGTAAAGAAGCAGTTTGGTTAAAACGTTTGTGTTCTAACATTGGTTTTGATGTAGGGGAAATAACTATTTTTTGTGACAGTCAGAGTGTAATTTGTCTAGAAAAGAATCCTACTTTCCATGCCAGGACAAAACATATAGATGTACAGTACCACTTTGTATGAGATATGGTGGAGGATGGAAAGGCCAGTTTGGAAAAGGTTGATACTCTGGAGAATGTTGCAGATTCATTGATGAAGCCAGTGAGCATAGAAAAGTTTTGGTGGTGTGCAAATTCAATGGGCCTTAGTGCCCATGATTTTCAATAAGTTTTGTTGTGCTCTAGAGGTGCCTGTGTGATCTTTGTCAAGTGGGAGATTGTTGGAAAAGTATGCCTCAATCATCACAGGCTGTAACCTCTATTGGAGCCAAGTCGGTGTGACATCTTCTATGTCTGGCCGACGAGCAGTTTGGAACACCATGTTTGGTACAGGTTGCTGTGACCTTGGAGGAGTCTCACCGAATAGTTACACTTTGGAGTCTATCATTGTGACAAGAAGCATTTGGGGTGACCTCTTACTGCCCATGGAGATCTTTGGCCGACAGGCCATTCTATCGCTTATCGCTGAGACCCTTGGCTGAAAGGCTTCGTTTGGGAAGAAGTCTGGGCAATGTGTTAAAGTCTCGCAACAGTATGTTTTGTATTGAAGTCTTCAGGATAACTAAAGGGTTCTCGCTATGATGTCCCAACGAATAGTTAAAGTCTCACCGATGGGAATGCACTTGGGTTCATTGGAGTAACAATGATTGTTTCATTATGATGTCTCGGTGATGTGTTTATGTCTCGCTAATGTTGAAGTCTATTCTCGGTAAGACTCATGGCGAATGGTGGTCATCAGTGTAACATATATGTGTTCGATAAGAACTCTCGGCGAAGGTGTTAAGTCTTGCCGATTATTCTTTGGAGCTCAGTATAATATGTGACTTTGGTATAACCCTTAATGGCTTGGCATGAGGTCTTGGCGAAGAATGATACTCTTGCGAATGGTAAACTCACATCTATGAGACTTTTGGACCTTGCTATGATCTCCTGGCGAAAGTGATAGGTCTCACCGACTGCTTGGTGCTTCGATGTAACACATGAAAGCTCGATAGAACATCTTGGCGATAATGATAACTCTTGGCGACATCAATATGAAGCTTTTGGGCATCGGTGAGACACTGTTAGTGTCTCATCGAGATGCCAACATAGTGTGAACTCTTTTGACCGTTTGACCGTCCTATGTGGAGTCTTGTGGACCAATAGGAGAAGCTGAATCTGAACAGTTGGAAGATTGTTCATTGTGACGGTTCTGTGAGGAAGCTCGACAGACATGGAACATGGTTATACTCTGTGATTGTAGATTGTGTTGGGTTGGTTGAATCAACAGATTGTTGAGTGATTGAATCAGTGGATGAATTATATGCTGTGAAGTCTGTAACTTGAAAGTTCCTGTACAAAGATTGATCATAGTGAAAGCTGTTGTAGTATGACATCAGAAAGATAAGTCTGACATTTGTATGTAATCTCCATTACTGTAATACAAAGTGATTTTTCTTGGTGTGGTGGGTTTTTCTCCCGTAAGGGTTTTCCCACATATATCTGGTGTCCATATGTGTTTTTCAAATACTCTGTTTCTGATATTTAGTTTCATGTGCATCTTAATTGGACTGTAATTATAAAAATTTAAATGTGTATCTGCATTCTTCCCTGAGGTTTTGACGTTAGGAGAATTGTTTCCGCAACTGATTTTCCTTACACTTGTGATTGATTTTGAGAAATGGCAAGTGAGTTTTGGTTTTTACCTCTTCCATTTAAACTTGATGGGATGCTTCTTCCATCTCTATAAGAATTGAAACATAGAAAAATAGGGTTTATCAAAATGAATCAACAAGATGATAAACCACTATGCTTTTCTAGGGGATGTTTCATTCAATTATGAGGGCTAAAACATGCAAATAATAATAAAAAATGACTCCTAATTGTTATAGCAACAATGAGGAAGTTTTGAGAGGCTAAAGCAATGTGTACCTTGTTGAAAAATTGCTATTTTTAGGTCACAAAGGACTCATTTTCCTTTACTAGTGAATGGGTCCTTGAAAGGGTTTATGAAATTGACTCCTGGGTTTTGTTCTTGGATGTCTACACTTCTAGATTCTAGATGTTCACTACTTCAAGCCTCATTGAGGACTCATTCAGTTTTAGTGGTGAATAGGTCCCTGTTAGGGTTTCAAAAAACTAACTTCTAGGTTTTGTTCTTCAATCTCTACATTTCTAGATCCTAGGTTTTTAGCTTCTGAAATTTTGAAACAAATCCTGTAGCTTCATGTTTGTGATTTTGCAATGTAGGTGACAACTATGCAACTTGACAACTTTGACAAATTTTGCTTCAATCTTGTTGTTGACTTGATCTTCAACCCAAATCCTACAAACACATATTAAAGAGGAGAAAAACTTGTTGATTGTTAGAGGATAAGGGTTTGCCTTGGTCAAACCCTGTTTAGGCAATTAAACCTTGTGATGAAATAATGAAATTGAAGCATGAAACATGAAATATGAAATAAAGATACCTTAGATGATGTCTTGGAACATAAATTTGCAAACTAACATGAAGTGGCCATGTAGAATGTAGATCTTGATCTTGAATTAGATGTGAAACAATTCTTGCAAATAGATCTTCAATGCTACATCAACAACATTAGCTCTACAACATGCTTGATGCACTATGCCTTTGACATAATGATATGATCTTGTAAATTTTTGTAATAAAACCTTGAAAATATACCTTTGAATTCCTTTGAAATTATATAATGCTCTTGCGAATGTACTCTAATGATAACTTGAACTTTCTAGGAAGTGTTATGAAGTTCTAGGATGAAACTATGTGAATTAACCCTATATTTATACTAAACTTTAGAATTAACCCCAAAATTCAAATAATCCAAGCCGACATCAGATCTAGGATTGAAAATCATTATAATACTGCCACAATTAAATTCAAAAAGGGGTGTCCCATGTGAGGAGGACCCATTCACCACCTTGGGTGAAGGGGTCCTAGCACAACTTTCTAGGACCATGCTTCAGGGGGACGAAATAACATCAAAAACCCATTTCAAATATGACAAGAAAGGGGTGTCCTATGTTAGGAAGACACATTCACCAATAAAGGTGAATGAGTCCTAGCACAAATTTCTAGGACACCAATTTTACCAATGTAAGTGTCATGCAATATTATTATTGGGTGTCAGGATAGATCCTTTGAAAACTATAATTATTACGACTTAAATTTTAATTAAAGCTGCAAATTAACCTCAATTAACCACAATTAACTAATTATGAAACCCTATATTAGTGTGAAAGTGTAATAAAACACTTTACAAAACCCTAAATAAGGCATAAATTAATTACATTTTAGTTAGAAGGGGCCCTAGACTTAGTGTGAATGTGTAAAACACATTACAAACCTAAATCAAGGCATAATTAAGATAATTTTATATCAATTATTCCCAAATTAAGCGTGAAAAATAATTATTTTTTCTATGCTACATTTTTTCCCCACTTTAGTGAAAGTTTTCCCCTATGACAAAACCACACTAAGTATCCATTCAAGAAACTTAAGTATGCAAAAACAACAAAGATACATAGTCATACCCTATCAATGGCCAAGAAAAACAAAGAAAAACAAAGGATCAAGCACAACTATTCCAACACAAGGTGGAATGGGGCTATTTGTCCATAACATACGTTGCTCACTCTAGGGTAGTGGAACCTCAGTCTATGCACTAGGTGAGTTATCCCAACCATGTGTGCTCACTTTGGGGTAGTGGAACCTCGTTCTGTCCACTAGGTGCGTTATCCCAACAAGGTGGCAAATGAGAGAGTCATATTAGCCTCCCATACCATACCAAAGTTATCCTCCTAACAACTTCAATAGGGAACCACAATGTAATGATTTTGTGAATGCTTTTGAATGTCATGTCTATAATTTTTTGTTAAAGGGGATTTTTCTTTGTTCATGTAAGTTCTTCTTAAGGGAACATTGTACTTAATGTCTCCAAGAGAGGACAAGTCAAAGAGTATTAGATCGCCACTTATGGGATGCCTCTCACTTCAAATCATGCCACTAAGGGAGATTGTATGCTTAGAAATATCACACTCTTGGAGGACATCAAACTCAATGACACCACCAAGAAAAGGACACGTCACAAGAAAAAATAAAATCATGCCATGAAATATTCCAAAAGATGTCATTGATGTATGCCCCCACTTTGAAGCGGTTGCTAACACCATTACTATGAGCAACTGATTTAAAGTATCCAATGTTTTCTCTAAGATGAGAGATTTCATCAGAAAGCCCTATTCCAAGTCATATGTTTCTGAAATAAAGCTATGCCATGAACAAGGAGGGAAGGTTTTCCCCCAAAAATACAATGCTATTAAACCTAGAAAGAAAATTATGTCACATGTGAGCCAACTTAAGACATGTCATCCACATCCCAAGCTTTCTCTTATATATACATGGAAGACAATCAACTAGCCAAAAGAGACAATGACAAGTGACATATAAGGATAAAGCTACCTAACCGCTTGCCCCCACTAAGTGCAGGACAAGAGTGAGCTGATGATGGATGATGGTATGCCACTCCTTGCAATAATGAAATTATTTGCAATGAATGTAAAACATATAGTAGTGGGTATCCTATGATCCTACAACTATTACATGGCAAGGAGCAACAACTATTGTCACTGATTATAATGAGTAGACAAGCATGTATCTAATGAGATATTCTCATATGCGGTATCTATCAATTTAGGATGCATCAAAGTTAAACATTTCTTGGAAGAATCTTTTGTAATGTTGTTATTAAGTGAATGCTTTTTTATTTCTATGAAAGGACAATAACCAAGACCATGGGTCGTTTCTTATGTGTTAGGCTCTATATGGACATATATACCTTGTTCTCTAGCACCACATCCTTTCCCACTATAGGTTAAGTTGTCTCATAAGTTCATAACCTCTTCCATAAAGATTTTTCATTTCTTTAGATTCGGTGGTTGTTCATAATCAGCTTCATCAAAGTTTATTGTGTAATTTGATTGATCTTCTAAAGTAGTTGAGGTAGATGCTTTTGAATTTTGTGTTGACATTACTGCTTTTTCTTTTCCCTTTTTAGACTCTTTGTTGATGATCTTGTATTCTCCCATGATGGTAGGTGTGAAATCTAAGGAACCCCAATCGTCTTCCAATAGCTTAGTGACTTCATCAATTTTCTTCTTGTGTTCTTCCTTTGTAACTTCCTTTTTTGTAGCTGATTCTACTTCTTCCAAAGGATCTCATCCTTCTCTCTCAGCGATCAAGGAACTTTCAGGTTCAAGATTAGCTTTTAGCCTGTAAATCTTGTTGTTATAGGCATAGTTCATTACACAATGCAAAGTAGAAAGAACACCATTCATTTCATGAACCCAAGGTCTTCCTAAGAGGAGATTGTAAGAAATATCGTCAGGTGCATAATGTGGATCAAAGTTTATAATGTTACTTTCCCAACTCTAATAGGTAATGTGATGACTTCGAGTGGTTGTTTTCCTATATTATCAAATCCATAGATAGATAAAGAATTGGGTTTAATATTGCTTCTACTCATTTTGATCTTTTCCAAAAGGCTCACACTACACACATTCAGGGCCAAACCATTGTCAACAAGGGTTTGTTTTATCATGGTTGAATTAACATAGACTATTATATTGAAAGCTTCACGTCTCTTTTGAATTTCTAAGGAAGGTAACTCTCTCTAGTGAAAAACAATATCTATGTTTATTTGATTCATTCCTTGAACTAGTGCTGCCTCATCATTTGAACTAGTGTTAGGAGTTGTAACTTTTTGTAAGGTTGTTCGAAGCATGCTATGGTAGTTAGGTGAAGTTTGAATAATATCCTATAGGGATATCTTAGTGGGAGTATTCTTAAGTTTTTCAACAAGATTATATTCCTTTCCACTATTCATAGGTAAACAAGGAGCACTAGGAAAGATAGGGTTAGGAAAAGGTAATGAAACAATAGTTATTTTTTGTTTCCTATTGTTCCTTGTATTGTAGGTATGCACAATAGTATTATAATTGGTTTGTTGTGAAACATTACCATTGTCAAGTGAAGGCTTGTTTTTTGGTGGTTCAAGGATAAGCATGAGTTTGTTTTGAACTTGTGGTTTTTGTGAGGTTGGGTAAAGAATTAGAGGATTTTTAGGATGTCCACATGGTATTTACAAGTTCCAATAATCAAGGGGATCTAACAGGTCCACAAGTATGCATTCATAACTTTAGCAGTTTCAGTTTAATGTCTTTCTAATGAAGGGGAGTCTAGTGTCATCTTTTCACCATCATGTAAGGAAGTCACATCACTATTGTTAATGTTATCATTTTTGTCCACCGTGATATCATCCCTAGTAGGAGATTTTTTAGGAGAACTACAAACTAAAGGTTCATGGTCCATTCAAAGGTTGGTTCTTCTAAAGTAACTTCATCACTAGTAGGGGAATCATCAATGATGGCATTCTCTTGTTCAATAATGTTTTTCCTAATAGGAGAGGTAAGGGAAGAGAGAAAAATAGGTCTCTCATAGCTCTCATTGGTTTTATCTTCTAACGCCAAATATCTTCTTCGAAACTAGGAGAGATATTAGGAGAAGACAAAATTTGATTGTCATGATTATCCACCATTGTATTCTCTTTCACTAAAGACTTCTTATGAGTGAGAGGGATGGGATTTTTATTAGCATGGTTATAAAGATAGGGTACTAACATTGTTTGACCAAAAATGCAAAGTACTTCTAACCATATCATGTAATGCTTCACAAATATAAACAATGTATATCCAAAGACGAAGAGTATTTTTATCCAATTTATACAAAGCTTTAAGAATGCAAACAATGTGTATCCAAAAATGAAAATAAATTTTATCAAACTTATGCAAAGCTTCATGAATGTAAACATTATGTATGTAAAAGTAAAAAGTACTTTGATCCATATTATGTAAAGTTTTAGAAATGTAATTTTTTTTAGATTTTCAGACTTAAAACAAGACAATTTTCTAATTATACTATGTAATAGACTGAAAATGAATTGTTGTAAATGCCATTTTGAATTTGAAAAATACTTTAAATGAAGCAAATGAAGCTAGATTCAATGAATTTAGTGAAACAAAAAACTAGAAAACTAAAACAAAAATGTAATAGTAGTAAATAGAAGCCTAAAATAAAGATTTTAAATTCTAGAAAATTCAAATCAGGACCTTATTATGGACTCATTTGCTAGTAGTGGCAAATGGGTCCTAGATGAGGATTTTTTGATATGTTTTTACTGATTTTTAAGTGTTTTTCAATGAGTTTTAGATGCCAAAAAATGTAGTTCAGGTCTGATCAAGGACTCATTCACCACCTAGGGTGAATGGGTCCTAGATCAGTGTTTTAAAAAGGTGAAAATTGTAAATTTTAAGTTGTTTTATGTGTTTTTGTGCCTAGTTTCAAACTGTAACTCTTGTGACAAAAATTTCCAGAATTTGATGACCTAATGCAAGTGAAATGAAGGGTAAATGATGACCTATATGAAACCTTTAGAAATGCAATTTTGACTCAAGTTTTGAATATGAATGATGAAAAGTACGCTAATATGCCAACACTATGTAAGATCAATGTAATATGCATGCAAATTTTTGAATTTTTTAGATTTAAACAATGCAAGAATGCAAACTTAAACCCCTATATGCAATACAACTGATGCATTTTTAAAGAACCCTAAATGTAATGCAAATAGTGCAAACCTAATGCAAACTTTTTCAAAACTAAGATCTATGGTTTTAATGTGCTCCAAATTAGAAATTAGGATGTTAAAAGGGATTGGGCTCACCAAAATGAAACATAGAAAAATAGGGTTTATCAAAATGAATCAACAAGATGATAAACCAATTTGTTTTTCTAGGGGATGTTTCATTCAATTATGAGGGCTAAAAAATGAAAATAACAATTAGAAATGACTCCTAACTGTTATAACAACAATGAGGGAAGTTTTGAGAGGCTAAAACAATGTGTACCTTACTAAAAATTTGTTGTTTTTAGGTCATACAGGACTCATTCACCTTTAGTGGTGAATGGGTCCCTATTAGCAGTTTAGAAAATTGACTTTTGGGGGCTTTGTTCTTCAATCTCCACACTTCTGAATTCCAAGTTTTCAATTCTCAAAAGTCTAAAACAAATCTTGTAGCTTCATTTTCATGATCTTGCAATGTAGATGATAAATTTGCAACTTGAAAACTTTGACAAATTTTTCTTCAATCTTATTCTCCACTTGATCTTCAACCTAAATCCTACAAAAACATGTCAGAGGGGAAAAAATTGTTGATTGTTAGAGGAGAGGGGTTTTCCTCGGTCAAACCCCATTTAGGTAATTAAACCTTATGATGTAATAATGAAATTAAAGCATGAAACATGAAATACACGAAATAAAGATACCTTAGATGATGTCTTAGAACATAAATATGCAAACTAACATGAAGTGGCTGTGTAGAATGTAGATCTTGATCTTGAATTAGATGTGAAACAATGCTTGCAAATAGATCTTGAATGATACATCAACAACATTAGCACAATAACATGCTTGATGCACTATTCCTTTTACATTATGATATGATCTTGTATTACTATAATAAAACCTTGAAAATCTTCCTTTAAATTCCTTTGAAATGCTTTATAATGCTCTTGTGAATGTACCCTAGTGATAACTTGAACTTTCTAGGATGTCTTATGAAGTTCTAGGATGAAACTATGAATTAAAATTATATTTATACTAAACTTAAGAATTAATGGTTGTACAGGGTTTTGGATCCCTTCAAAATCCATAGATTTGGGTTTAAGTTCTTGATCAAAACCTTGTTTTAATGGGTTGGTGGTCTCGTCAAAACCAATGGGTTATAGTGGGTTGTTGGTCCCATCAAAACCAACGAGTTCAAGATTCATGTAATATCTTGGTTCTTTTATGGGAAACCTACTAGCTTTTGGCTGGTTGCTGGCTTGCTGCTTCCCTGTTGCACTGCTGGTTGACTTTGAATCTATCTTTAGGGTAGCTTGCTCTTCTTTGTGTGGGTTTTGGGTCCCCTTAAAACTTGATGGTTTTGGGTCCATTCAAAACCTATTTTTCATCTAATCAAAAACACTATATTTATACTAAACTTAAGAATTAACCCAAAAATTCAAATAATACAAGCTGACATCAGATCTATGACTGAAAATCTTTGTAATCCTGCCATAATTAAATTCAAAAAGGGGTTTCCTATGTGAAGAGGACCCATTTTCCACCTTGGGTGAATGGGTGCTAGCACACATTTCTAGGACCATGCTTTGGGGGGATGAAATAACATCAAAAACCCATTTCAAATATTCCAAGAAAGGGGTGTCCTATGTTAGGAGGACTTATTCACTAGTAAAGGTGAATGGGTCCTAGCATAGATTTCTAAGACACCAATTTTTCCAATGTAAGTGTCATGCAATATCATTATTAGGTGTCAGGATAAATCCTTAAGAAAATGTAATTAATAAGGATTTAATTTGAATTAAAGGGGCCAATTAACCTCAATTAACCACAATTAATTAATGAAACCATAGATTAGTGTGAAGTGTAATGAAACACTTTATAGTTCACCCTAAATAATACATAAATTAAGTAAATTTTAGTTAAAAGGGGCCTTAGACTTAGTGTGAATGTGTAAAACACATTACAACCCTAAATCAAGGCATATTTAAGTTAATTTTATATCAATTATTCCCAAATTAAGCATGAAAAAGGAATACTTATGTTAATTTTATATCAATTATTCCCAAATTAAGCATGGAAAAGGATTGATTTTTTGTACGTTACAAGAATTTCTTCCTTTACCTTTGAAATTTGGTCTACCTCCGACTCTACTATGCCATAGAAAAATGGACCCTTGTCATTTTCACATCCTTTTAGGTCTTGTTTCATGGTATTGGAACTATGTTGCTATGATTTTATGATGTAACATGGTTTGAACATGCTTATTTAGGTACTAAAACTCAAAGAACAAAGTCTTGTGAAGGTGTTGTGAAGTGTTGTAAGACATTTCTACATTCTTCTAGGCTCTATTTAATGAAATTTACCTAAAAACCACCTTTTTACTCATCAACAAGTCCTATTTTGAAGTGTTGTAAAGTCTTGTAACAAGATTTCACGCTCTTCTAGGCATACTTTCACTATTTACACCATTCTCATGCTTTATTTGGTCTCTTTATGCTCTCATAAGTTGTAATTAAGTGTATTTTTGAATTTTTTTGATAAAGGAAAAAATAGGTTTTACAGGGACTCAAAACCACAAAGTTTACAAACCAAAGAAAAATAAGCCATTAGAGTACCCAAAGAAAGGAAGGCTGAAAAATAGAAAAAACAAAAAAGGACAACAACCACCGATCAAGAACCAACAAAAATATAGCACGAAGCTAGAACCAAGCACAAACAAAGCTAACCTAAGGACTTTAAAGTCTCAGCAATCTCAACTTTAAGGTTGCACATCTCTTGGGTCACCTTTTTCAGATCCTGGATCTCCTGAGGTGAAGAATCCACTTTTCTCTTCAGGTTGGCTCTAGTCCTCTTAGAAGGGCTAGAATCCTCTTTCTTGATTTTATCCTTGTCAACTTCCAAGTCCACAAATAGTGACCCCTAATGGGTATTTTCTAGTTTCTCAACCATTGTGCTCAAACTAGTAGCATTTTGTTTCACAACTCTATGGCTATGCTCCATGATGGTTTTCATTGTTTCCCTGATTTTTCTAATTTCCCTTTCTAGATGCTTAACCTTATTCTTGTAATCCTTCTTCATCTTGTCCATGCGCTCAATAGTTCTTTGAAGGCCCTCGACCATCAACCTCTTCTCTTCCATAGTCCACAAAACCTCAACAGTATTTTGGGATAGCCCTTTAGCTTCCATCTCATCCAACTTGCTAGTAACAACCCTATTTTCTAAGCTAAGGTTCTTGATCTCATGAAAACCCACTTCGTGATCCTGAAGTAGTCGACAACCCCATTTTTGGCAATTGCCATAATATCATCAGGAAATCCCCTGTCCGACTTGAAGTAGTGGTCATCAAGATTGAGATCTTTAAGGAATTTGGGTCTATTCTCTCTATCTGTGGTAGGGTAAGAGGTATAAGAATCCTCAATGGCTTTAGGGGAAACATAATGCTCCTCTGGAGAATCCTCAGAATAAGAAACCAACTTATTTGTGGGGGGATCCTTCTTGATTTTCGTCTCTTGGGAAGTGCCAATAGGGGTTTTCATAGAGCATTCTTATTTGTTCAAGGGTTTTCTCAGAAGGATTTTCTTACTTTTCTTTTTGGGGGAGGGAGGATCTTCCTCTTCCCATTCAGTGTTTGAGTCATCTTTTTCCTCAAACATACTAATGTCAGTATCATATCCTTTCGAGGCCAAAGCTGTTAAAGGATTAGAAAAGGATGACATATTTTTAAAATGCTCATGAATAAGCTAAATAAGGCCAGTATGCAGGACTGGATTCTTCTTAGGACTTTTTCTGTGTTCCTCAATACTATTATTCAAGGAGAACAAGTAGTGAGGAAAGGAGACCCTTACCTTGTGTTGAATGTGATTGAGGAGAGAAAAATGGTGACCATAGACTCTGGTAAATTTGCCATCCAATGTAATGTACTCCATAAGAATTCTGAGCACCTCCCTCCATATTTTCTTGACTGTCCTAGCATTGAAATAACTATTAGAAATTTTAACCAATTCCTCCCTTTCCTCACTAGTTTTGGGAAAATTGATAACAAATTCATCCAAAAAATTTCTATCATGAAAAATTTAACCCCCTCGGTCGATAGACCAGTGATTTCCCCAATGAGGTTCTCATCCACCGTAACCTTCCTCCCTAAAAGGATAATTTCACCTTTCTTCCAATGTTTAGAAAAATACTCTGTAACTTTTGGGTTAGGACCATGTAGCTTTTCAATGAAAGGCTGCAGCCCACCTCGGTTGATTTTCCTCCAAACCTTCACATTTCTCTTATGCTTCTCACAGCTAGTCAGCTTCATCCTCTTTCTACTTCCCCCCATTATAGCATTAACCTTGCTTCTATTGTTTGCAGGGCAGATGGATGAACCATTATATAGTGTATTTTTGAATGTTATCTTGAAAAATAACATTAAATACAACATTTTTCCTGACACTTGTTTTTAGGTCCTAGGTGGGACCCATTCGCCATGGGTGGCAAATGAGTCCCCCTTAGCCCTAAATTCAAAATATTTCAAATTTCCTTTTGGGATTTTATTCAAAATCACTTGATGTCAGCTTGTGATGAGGTATGAACAAATAATAAGGCACAAGAATTGTATAAATAAGTGATTTTCACCTCATTTTACATCTCCTCACTCATTCAAGCATTTCATCTCATATTTCAAGCATTCAAGCATTTTACAACATCCTTTCAAGCACTTTGAAGCAACCATTAACATTACTTTAGAATTGCATTATCAAGGGTTTGGTAAGTTAATAGAAATTGCATGTTGTTAGTTTATCATTCCTTTGCATTTCATTATTTTATTGAAATTTTGATTACCAAAAGTAGGGTTTGACCAAGGCAAACCCCTATTCACTAACCTTAAATCATTTCCCCCTATTGCATGTTTGTTCACAACTCTTTGTATGAAAATTTGACAGGTTATTAGGTGTTGAAGATTGATTTCCAAGTCAACTTGAGTCAAATTCAAGCTTGGAGAGTTATTTTTCTATTTTCTACAGAATTAACTTCGACAACCCGATAAGTAGACTTTTCCAGATTTGGTGTTGCAGAGTTGTCTCTCAATTTTTTAGAAATTTGGGAGAGGACTTATTCATCACCCATGGTGAATGAGTCCCACCTTAGGAATGGAAATCTTATTTTTTTTAGATTCAGGATCCCGACGGACATAAACCAGTTCTCAACACTTTTTCACCAGGAGGACTAATTCGCCACCCTGGGTGAATGAGCCCCACTATGAAAATTTAGTAATTTCCATCAGCATTCAAAACACTCAAGAATCATCAAAATTCATCCATGTGCACTTAGATTCATCCCTGTACTTTCTATTTTTCATTAATTCTTCCTTTACATAGTTGTTTGCATATCACAATGTGTTTTCAAACATAGTTGTAATTGCACTTTTGCATTCATTTTCGGTGATTCAGATTAGTCAATTACATTTAGTTAAGTTCATTTACATTAAAAACATTGCATACATTCTGATTTGAGTGATACATTAGCATTTTTGGCCCTATCTCTCTCCTTTTAGGTGATAAACCCTAGAAGTGCAAGAGTAGTCCATAGGGTCCTAAAGGTCTATGTTTCATTTTGGTGAACCTGACTTTTGAACACTTTGAATTTCTAATTGCATTCACATATTGCATCTTAGTTTCCATTTGCATTAGCATTCAATTAGGACATTGATTTGTTATTGCATTCTAGGACCTTTCATTTTGCATTAGTGAAAACTTCATTTAGCTTTCATTTTTGCATTACCTTTCATTGAAAAAAGTAAAAATCTACATTCTGCATTAGTTATTGCATCTTGTAGAGCATTTAAATCATCTTTAAATTTTTGAAAAACACTAAAAAACTTCATACTGGGATTCATTCGCCACCTAGGGAAAATCAGTCCCTTTGCACTTTTTAGAGATCATTTCTGGCATTTTTCTGGCATTTGTTTACATTTTTGTTTCCTGTAGTTGGACCTCTATTACAATTAGTAGAATCTCTATTATTTTCATTTTAGAGCTCTTAGATTAGCTTACATTTTCATTCACCCCTCCTTTGTGGTACTTGCATGAGTGTTTGGCGCCCCATTGATAATACTTTAGTGAGAAAAAGTTCTAGACTCATGGAATCCTGCAATAACACTTTCATTGTGGACCTTGAGATCTCACGAGCTCCTACTCCTAGTATGGAAAATGGTGCATTAGGCCCTGACAATACCACTTCCATGCCTTCACCTTTCCATCTAATGAATGTTGACACCCAAAACAACTCCCTCTTGCAAGAAAAGGTCATTAATATTCATGATGACTTTGCACATTTACAACAAGACTTGTCACTTGCAAACATTTCAACAACTGCCATACCCGCCATTGAGAATATTCATCATTTGATTGAAAGTGATGATGGCTTGCAAGTGATGAAGAAAATTGCTGAGATTTACAATAAACATGCCTCTTCAAATACCCAATCAACAAACATTCCTATAACCCAGGAGGACCTCAAGTTCCTCCCCCTTCAACCATAGCATCCATACCAACTTATACCAATCCACAAGTCCATACAACTATGCCTCAGACTACTTCTTTCCTGATTTCCACTAGCATTCCTACTTCTTTTGTGGCATCACAAGTCCCTTCCACCACTTTCACACCCCTTAGCATTCCTTTCACTTCCCCTAACATCACTTACACTCCATCACCATTTTCCCTTCCACCCCAACCCACATACCCCAATCCCCTTCTTACACAAATCCTTACCACTGTTTCATCTATACAACATCAAATTTCCACCATTAGTCAAGGTCAACCGGTTCCTACCACATACCATGTTCGCAGCAACCCCGTATCCTTAGAAATCTTATGTACCCTGATTCCACAAGGGATAAATGCCTTGGTTTGAGAAATATGGAGGAAAAGGAGATCCTATCAACCATGTGAATGCTTATACAACTTTGTGTAGTGAGTTTTTCCTTGATGATAAACTTTTAGCCAAACTTTTTCCAAGGACCTTGAAAGATACTGCATTAGAATGGTTTTCCAACTTGCCCAATCATTCCATCCGTTCATTCAATGAATTGGTGGATGCTTTCATTAGTAACTTCCAAGTTCATTTGACACCTAAGAAGACAATGGTAGACCTTATGAGATGTAGAAAAAATACGGATGAAAAAGTGATGGATTTCATCTCACATTACCAATCCTTATATGCTCAAATTGATGTCAAGATTCTATATGCACATCTACAAAATATGTTTATTGAAAACTTGCACACCAATGTTCAGGATAAACTCACCATGATGAAATTTCCTTCCTTCATTCATTTATGTACAACCTTATGTGAATATCAAAATTCGGTTTCAAGTCATGATTTAAAATCCACTTCTAGCCAAGTTGAAAAACCAGAACACACCAATCAAAACCAAAATAACACACAAAAATTACACAAACATAATAGAGGCTTTTTACAGTTTAATCTGCTTCGTCAACCACAACTGTCACCAACCCAACAAGTTCAAAATTCAATGGCGCTATTAAGGAAGCTACGCCTTATCATTATGGGGATCCAAAGAGACAATTCACTCCTTTACCTAATACTCTCCATAATACTTGATGAACCAGTTAATTCAAAAACACATGCTCACTTTTCCGCCTATTAGACCACTTGATCCAAACCAACAGTTACAACCCAATTTCAAGCCTAACACTTATTGTCACTTTCATTGCCAAAATGGACATGACACTGAACATTGTAAGCATCTAAAACATTTAGTTCAAGACCTCATTGAGTTAGGCCATTTGTCCATTGAGGGTGTTAATGATCAAGGCAATAAGTCCGTTGCACCCCCTAAACAAGATTTACAAATTTTCACCAACCCCATGCCTAAACATACTACCTTTTTTGTCAAGGCTAGTGAACCTTCAAACCCTAATGTAATGACTGTTGATACAAATAGTGAAAAACATGATACAACTCCTATTGTTACCCAAGTTAGTCCTATGGATAACTTTGTGGCTATGATAGACGTTATCCCTCGTAAGGGCCAAACCACTAAGTCTCTTGATATCACTTTTTCTATTAAAGACATACTACAAAAGCTTCTTGCTAGTCCTCTCTACATAGCTGGTAGAATCTATTCTAAGCCCACTAATGGGATATTAATAGATCTCACTTGTGGTGAGAACGTGATCACAAAAGAGTTTCTAGTATTACATGAGCTATATTAAGATGAATATAATCAACCAACTACATGGATCAAAACACATACTGGTTTTTCCTACCCTACGATTTGATCGATCGTGCTACCCTTACAAATAAGACCTAAAGCTTTAGAGGTAAAATTTTCAATTATTCGACAATCTAACCAATTTTGTTTGTGGCTAGGCCTCCCTTGGCTTCACTCAATGAGAGTGGTCCCATTAGTTGTTCATAAGTGTTTGAAGTTTCCACATGATAATGAGATAGTCACCATGCATCATAGTGGATTTAATCCTTTATCTTCCAAAGGTAACTTCTCATTAGAAGCCTTTTGGCCTGAACTTATGGAACCTATCACCCCTCGCAAGGACTTCTTTTTCATAGCTTATGAAAAGTTTAAAGCCAAAAAGATAGCTGAATTATATCTCCGTAACTCATCCCCACCCACCCCACCCACTTCTGCACCTCCTATCATAGACAAAACCATGCTTTAGCCTGAGTCTAACATTGAGAAAACCCTCAAACCTCTTGACTAATCACCCCTTGACATTGCCCCACCATCGTTTAAATGACCAAGGGAGCATGAAACAAACCTTGCTCAACCTCCTTGCCTTAAACATGTGTATAAAGCGAAAGAGAAAGTGGTTGATCCTTCCTTTTTGGTTTCTTCTATTCTTCCCCCTTTAGAAGTAGAAGAACATATGATGACTCAATCTGCTCTTACACCTTCACAACTCCAAAATAGAATTAAACGAAACCGCGGTGCTAGGGAACATAAGCATCGTCATTGTCTCCTTGCTCGTCAATCTCACATAGAATAAGATAAAGAAAATAAACCTTTACCTTTGATAGAAGTAATAGATGACCACCCTCCTTCTCTTAACCTACCACAAGATAGCCCTGTGCAACAATCACAACAAATTGAACCAATCCAACAACCTCAACTTTTGATACATCCATCTTTAGAAATCATTGTTCGTCCTCCTATTATCATTAATCTTGATGATGATGCTGATGGTGATGATGATGTAGAGATTTCCAAAATAGATGAATAAGTGCATAACGATTTAAATTCTTTATTTTCATCTATAATGAGCCTAAATGATACATCCTCTCCACCAAGTGAAGAACTTGGTAGGAATCCTAGTTCGGCACTTGCAATTATTCCTTTGGATAGTCAACCACCCTTGCATTACCTTGAACATGATTCAAAGGTGGATGACCTGTTAGATGGTTTACTTGCATTTTCCTAACTAGCCTTTTTACTTTTCTCTTTTTATTTTCCTTTTCATGTGTGTATCGTGTTCCCCCGTATCATGCATTTGATGTTCTCTCTCTTTGTACAATTATTCTATTCATACCTCTATTCTTCTATTGATCGTGCATTTTCTTTTTCATTTCATTTTGTGTTGTCATTTTGGGGATGACACAAAGTGTAGAGATTCCCTATGTCTCTTCCATGTTGACCCAAAAGTTTCTTTTTTTTTTTTACTTTTTTTTTGTGTTCTCCTTTTGGGGAGATGCAAAGCATTGAGACGCCCTATGTCTCTTCCATGTTGACCCAAAAGATCCTTGTCTTTTTATCTTTTTGTTTTGTGTTCTCCTTTTGGGGATGACACAAAGTGTAGAGACGCCCTATGTGTCTTCCATGTTGACCCAAATAGTCTTTGTATTTTTCTCTTTTTGGTTTTGTATTCTCCTTTTGGGGATGATGCAAGGAACTGAGACCAAAATGTCTCCTTCGTGTTGACCCAAAAGCTTTTTCTTTTCTTTCACCTTTTCATTTTCATTTCGCTTGTGTTATCCTTTTGGGGACGATGCAAAGTATCGAAACCGTAATGTCTCTTCTATGTTGACCCAGAACAAACTTTGTTTTTGATCTCTTTGTGTCATTCTTCCAGTTCTATGTGCCTTGGGGAATGATGATAGTTCTGAGCTATTTCAAAAACACATTGCAACAATGAACATACTGACCCCAAATCCATAGATCCCTTATGTATTTGGTGTGATTTCTTTTCTGGGGGCCAACTCCCTTTTCTTTGCTTTTCCTTTTCCTTGACATGACATAGCCTAACTTCAAAACATATGACTTGGCACAGGGATATTTAAGTTGGTTCTCATGTCTTGTTTTATTTTTTATTTTTCTTTTCTTCTCTACTTTAAAGTAACTTCTCACAGAATGATGT
This sequence comes from Sequoia sempervirens, assembly GCA_007258455.2. NCBI lineage: Eukaryota > Viridiplantae > Streptophyta > Pinopsida > Cupressales > Cupressaceae > Sequoia > Sequoia sempervirens. The sequence goes on along the minus strand of VDFB02026320.1, from coordinate 44,088,998 downwards.
GTAGCAATTCCTTTAAAGTGGGGGGCATACATTACCATTAATTCATTTACATTCTTGGTTCCTAGTGTAGCCTTGTCATTTATATGATGTGTTTATCACTTTGTGGATGACATTGGGTGTGATGTCCTTCATAAGCATTATCTTTCTCAAGCATATTACATTCCTCTTGGTGTCTTGATGCGATGCACTACATCCCCTAATTTGTGAATATACTATTCTTTGATTGGTCCTCTCTTGGAGACATTAGATACAATGTTCCCTAAGTGACTGACCTTGCATAAACTGAACAAGACTCCTTCGAACATCTTTTTACGTTTTATTTTTTTGCATTTTTACATTGTTGCATTTTGTATGGCCACCTTGCATAACACAACTTGCATGCCTGTGGTGCCATCTTGTTTGTTCATGAGTTCTAAGCATACGAAGCTTTGCTTGTCTCATGAAGCTCGAATCGATACCCATTCCTTTTGCTTTGTGGCACCTTGTTAAAGTTATCAGGTGGTATAACTTTAACGTGGTTGAGCGGGAAGCCCACCTAGCATCATGAATTTTCCCCATAGCCACTTTTTTATTTGTTTGTGAGTGCATACCAACTAGCATATGTATCTTACGTTTTTGGGCTTTATCACCCTACAGACAACTAGTTCCATGGCCCTAGAGTGAGTATGCAATTGGGCTTTCTCACCCCGTGGATAGCTTGGAGTTCCATGGCCCCAAAGTGAGTACACATTCTGTTTTTCAATCAGCCTAGATCTATTTTCACAACTAGTTGGATTGACAATCGAAGCTTCATATAATTCTTTTCAATGTACTTGTGTGTTCCTCTATTCTTATGTCTAGTTTTCCATGGGATCTTCATCCTAGGGGCTTGATCATCCCTCTTGATTGTTGTCATTCCATCTTGCTAACCTAAGTACATTTGAACCCTCCCCTCGATGTTCATGGCTACTTTAGTGTGAGTTTGAAACAGGTTCATCCTCTCACTAAAGTGAGGGCTAAATGTGCCATAGAAAAATGGCCCCTTGTCATTTGCATGGCCTTTTAGGTCTTGTTTCATGGTATTGGAACTATGTTACTTTGATTTGATGATGTAACATGGCTTGAACATGCTTATTTAGGTACTAAAACTCAAAGAACGATGTCTTGTGAAGGTGTTGTGAAGTGTTGTAAGACATTTCTACATTCTTCTAGACTCTATTTAATGCAATTTACCTAAAAATCACCTTTTTACTCATCAACAAGTCCTATTTTGAAGTGTTGTAAAGTCTTGTAACAAGCTTTCACACTCTTGTAGGCATATTTTCACTATTTACACCCTTCTCATGCTTTATTTGGTCTCTTTATGCTCTCATAAGTTGTAATTAAGTGTATTTTTTGAATGTTATCCCAACAAATAACATTAATTACAACATTTTTCCCAACACTTGTTTTGAGGTCCTAGGTGGGACCCATTCGCCATGGGTGGCGAATGAGTCCCCCTTGGCCCTAAATTCAAAATATTTCAAATTTCCTTTTAGGATTTTATTCAAAATCACTTGATGTCGGCCTGTGATGAGGTATGAACGGAAACTAAGCATAAGAATTGTATAAATAAGTGATTTTCACCTCATTTTACATCTCCTCACTCATTCAAGCATTTTACAACATCCTTTTCATGACTACACCATCTTGATCTTGAAACATGTTATAATCCTAACCTATTTTGTTCAGCTCAGATTCAATCTGCTCTAGCTTATCTTTGTATCTCCCAACTGCACGAGGCCAATGAAGACAATAGTTTTAGATGTTATTGACTATATTTATACATTGCCTCAACACATTTATTTGAATTTTTAGTTTGGTGAGAGATATCCTGAACTGCTCCTTCAAATGTAGAATTATTTGTCCCTCTTTCCTGTTCGAAGACTCAGAGACCGTGGCATCCTTAATGCACTCAATCATCTCTTCAGGAAACACATTATGCAAACTCTTCAAACCAATATTATTGTGCGCAAAATAAGTACTCAATGTGTTATCGATTAGGTCCTACTCATAAGAGGGTCTCTTAGACCATATGTCTGCAATTCTCTACATCCCATCTTTCTCCTAAACAAGTTGCAGTATCTCTGCTTTGGATAAAACACCTTATTCTTTACTTCCTTTTGCCATAACTACATTCGGTTCAACTGATTCAGGTTCTTCTCTAGGAGTGTACTCATCATATTCTTCATCTGGTATGTCCACAATCACTATATCTTTACCTTTTCCTTCAATTTTTGGAGTTTTGTGTGCCAGAGGAGTGTAATCAACAATCTCTTGTGATATTTTCTTCTTTCTCTCCATCTCACTAGAAGAAGATCCAACTTCAAATTCTCTTACCGGAATGGCAATGATAATTGCTCCAAACTTCCCTAGAATTTTTTTAAAGAAATTTGCATACTCTTGCTCACAATTTTCCAAAGTATTAGAGTGTTCAAAAATTTGTTTACAAACTGGTTCATTTTCTTTCCATACAACATTATTGGTCTACGACATGCAACTCAAAAAATACATCACAAGACATATGACCAAGGTACCAAACCTGAAGGGGTAATCTGCCTCCTTTGTTAGTTGCACTTTTTCCATTAGTTGATCTTTAAGCAATCCACACATATCAAAATCATGATCCTCCATTATCATTTTATGAGAGATATAAACTGCACCTGCCAAGGTTGTGCCTTCCCTATTTTTGGAAAATATTTTGTATGAAATTCCATGCACAATGTACCTTGTTATCAAATATTTGATCATCAAAATTATCAAAGCCCTTTGATCTCCTGTTACTCCAGTTAGGGTTTTGACCTCCTCATTCTGAATTGACTTCTTTTTCAGAATATCCCCAACATTGCATAAACCAGTTAAATTCTTGATTACCTTCAAGCCATTTCAATTCATCAGCCGAAAACATATTTCTCACATCCCTAATTTTTTCACTGATGTATTCATCTAAATTCACAATTCCTTTGATTTGCTTCATTTTTCCTTCTGTGCCAAACAAGTTTTCTACCAAACACCAAATTTAGTGAGAATTTTACAAGCAACTAAAATACCTGATGAATTTGCCACCAAAATGTCTTTACTCCAAAATTCTGCTGCAAAGGCTCTCCTATTTTTCTTCAATGCACAGTGACAAATGAGGGTTCCAACTACCCTTTTATAACTCACACACCAAACCTCTTTATCACATTAATTTTTTTTCCCTAGGTGTTCCTGATACTCTACTTTCTTAGATAGCAAAAAGAAAAATTCATCTGTGGACCTTCTACTTCTCAAATTTTTGCATAAATGACCACCGATACAATTTGTAAACTATTGAGCACAATTACTAAAAAATTCTTGCATTCTGGTGAAAACTACCGATAGGGGGACAAAGGATTTTCTTGAAAAAATATCCCTAGGCCAATGTACTGAGATTAATTTTTGGAGGAATTACCAGAACCTGCTTCTGGTGCGGGCTTATTTCCTTCATTAGATTCACTCTTCCTTACCCATTTTTTCTTCATATGATCTCTTATCTCTTCCACTGCCATTTTCCATTTTCCTTTATCATCTATCTATGAAATTCTGCCTTTGTATACCAGACCTCTTCTATCCATGTTTTTGTTCCTGCAGAATCTTGCAATGTGACCAAATATGTTGCAATTGTAACACACATGATTTCTTTGTATAGACCATTCATTCGGTTGATTTCCTCTTGAATTTCATTTATTAACAATATGCCCAAATATTCCATAGGTGTAGCATTTAACATTCCTTACACTAACAGACATACTTCTGCATTCAGTTGATTTATGACCAAACTTGTTGCAACTGAAATACTGATCAAGAAATGATGGACTACTTGAATTTATTTTACTTCTACACTGAGAAGCCATATGACCAAATTTATTACAAGAAAATCAGCGACCATTAAACTTTTGAGCATTGGGTTGTCTTACTAGATACTTTCTTCCTTTGTTCATCTGATTTATTTGTCTAGAATCCTCATGTTCAGATCCAAAGCTTTCTCCCTTCTCATATCCAAGATCTCTCTTGTCATTTGCATCCTTCTGTCCTTTAGTCAACTCATCAAGCTTAGCAAAACTAATCTTAAACTTCTCCTTGTATTCATTTACAGTAGTGAGTTCATCTCTGAGAATAACTATCTGTCTTTCAATCTCTTGTTCATTATTTCTAGATTGTTGCAATTCAATCTCCAATTGAATGAATCCACTATTAACTCTACTACATTCTTCAAATCTTTCTTTTAAGGATCAAGCCAAATTCTCCTCATTCTTCTTTCTTTCTTCAATCTCCTTAGTTTGCCTCATTACCATAGATTCCATCTCAAGCTTTAGAGCAACATTGTCTCTAGCAAGCTTTTCACATTCTTCAGTTATTTCTTATAAGATCTGATTTAGGTGAAGATCTTCTAGGATTTTATTTTCTTTCTGCTTTAGCTGATCACATAGGTCCTTCCTGTTTTCTCTTGACTTATTGATTTTATCCTTCAATGATTGAATTATTTTTTCAACATCCTTAAGTTTTGCTTTTAATACCATGACTTTTGCTTTAGACTGATCAAGATCATCAAGTGCCACCAAAATATGCTATTGAAGACTACCAGAGTCCATTGCATTCAAAGATCCACCTCAAGCTGTTAAACTTCTTTAGAGGAACCAGCTCTGATACCAATTGTTGGACTCAAGGAACACTAAGAGGGGGGGTGAATCAGTGTTCAAAAATATTTAAATTTCATTTCATATCTTAACCCATTTACAACATTTCAACAAAAGTAAAGATGCAAGCACATGAAGAAAACAATCAAAACACTATAACACCAAGATTTTTACATGGAAACCCTGTTAGGGGAAAAACCACGGTGGAGATTAATCCACAATTTATACTTTGTTAAAAGTATGAAGAAAAAGGGAATGCACATGCATTCAGACACACTGCCTAGAGCTCACTACTCAAAATTAGGAAGGCACATTTCATTACAAAATGTTTGGATTACAAAAAAAGGTTAAACTGAGAAAGTACCATCTGCAAATTCCTCGTATTAGTTCTGGTGAGGCTCATAGATCAGATTCTGTACCTTCTATCTGCTTCTACACTTCGCTCTGCTCTGCCTTAATTCACTTTACAAAATCCTCTTCTGCACAAGAAAAATTTCTCAACTTATTTTCTGATATTTGCACACACATCTACTATGCTCTTCACACCTACTCACATATCAAAATGAATTACCCTAACTCACATGTATATCCTCTATCAAGGATTTCAATCACTTCAAGTTGGATTTAGGGAAATATGAAAAATTCTTCAATTGTTGGCTCAAATAAAAAATTATATTTAATGCACACTCATCAAAGTCAAATAATGTTATGCTGGGACCCCAAAAAAAATGTCCAACACAAGAAAAAATTAAAAAATTACTCATACATCTGCAACATGCTACATTCACCAAGTTGGACACCATGAGCAAATAAATAGAAAAATCATCTTGCCAGATCTCCTAACTCATACACTGATTAATGCAACAACACAAAACTTAAAAATAAGATAATATAGATGCTCAACAATCCTCCTTGAGATCCACAACCTAAAATGATAATCTAGTGAAGCATACAGATCGACATACTAACCAGATACCCTGTTCTCCATTCTCACTTTTGGTAAAACTCTGTTCTTGACTCTGCCTACCGGTAGGAAAAAATTCTGATCTGCAGACCAAAATAATGAATTAGGTTGCCATCAATGACAACACTAGAAGCCATATGCCAACAGACTAATGTATTTAAATGGTATCTTGCTAAAGTGTTGTGAAGTGTTGTAACTCACTTCCACACTTTTCTAAGGTCTTATTAATTAACTAAATCTAATAAACCTCTTTTTAATCAAAATAAATCTTAATCTTGCCTTATTTTAAGTGTTATAACACACTTTCACACTTTTTACAATTTTCATTAATAATTTGGATTTCTTATGCTTGAATTGGCCCTATTTGCATCCACAAGCCTCATTTATTGCACCTTTTTGAGGATAATCCTGACACTAATCATTAGGCAATCATAATTCAGGTGTTTCAGGCTTGAATGACCCAGATTTAGTGATTTGGGACTCATTCGCCACCTTGGGTGAATGGGTCCCACCTAGATATTTTTATCCTAAACTTGATTTCACACATATCTAGGCATTTTTAAAATTGTTCCCAAAAATTAAGCCTAGTGGGACTCATTCGCCACCTTGGGTGAATGAGTCCCATGTGGCACAAAATCAAAATTAATTCAAAATTTTGGTGGGATTTTATTCTCCTAAATCTAATGTTGGCTTGTAGTGTTGTAATTTTGAGAATTTTTGCATAATTAAGTATAAATACAAGTTTCTTTCATTCATTTTACACCTAGCAAGATGAATGAGCATTCTTATAGCAAGTTTGAGTTTACAAGAGCATTCAAGCATTCACAAGAGCATTCAAGACCATTCAAGAGCAGATTATCAAGCATTTTAGAGAAACATTCAAGTATCAACTATCATGTCAAGGATTTCATGCATAATGTTTATTATTGTGCTAAAAATTGTGATGTAGGGTTTTGTGATTCAAGCAAGTGTTTCATTCAAGATCAACATCATTCAAGAAAGAATTAAGATCTACATCCATTGCAGCCATCTCAAGCATATTTGTAGCACTTTATTGTAGGGTTTGGTAAGTTGCAACTTTGTCATTTTTTCATTCATCATTCTCCATTCTTATTTGATTTCATTTAAATGATTGATTTCTAAAATGGGGTTTGACCAAGGAAAACCCCTATCCACTAACCCAAAAACATTTCCCCCTCTCCTTTGTGTGTGATTTGTAGGTCTAGGTTGTATATTTCCTAAGGAATAAGGTTGGAGAAAAGTTGTCAAGTCATTAAAAGTTGTCAAAGTTCTGGAATGCTGCAAAATTCAATATTGAAATCCACTAGGACTCATTCGCTTTAGATGGAAAATTAGTCCTATTTCTGGGAAAATCTACTAGAATAGGTTTTAGGATGTTGGGAGCACAAAACTTTAGAAAAATATTTTTCTAGCCTAGCAGTGGGAATCATTCACCATAGATGGTGAATCAGTCCACCTATAAAAATCTGCAAAGTCAAAAGTCAACTTTGTGGGTCCTGGTGTATAGTTTTCTGATTGTCGAGTGGTTGGATATGAATCTACAAAAAATAGGTTGAAAGAGGTCTCCAAGCTTCAAATAGGGTTATATTTGACTTGAATGACTTTGATGGATTTACAACACCTTTTTGACACCTTTCTTCTTAACAAATCTTCATACAAGACCTACAGACACACATGCAAAGAGGGGAAAAAGGGTTAAGGGTTAGAGTATAGGGGTTTTCCTTGGTCAAACCCCACTTTGATAATCAAAAACTTGATAATGAAATGAAATAAAGAATGAATGATGAACAAATAACATTCAATGTCATAAACTCACCAAACCCTTGATGTTGAAGTTTGAAGATATGTCAATGGCTGTTCCAAGATGCTTAATAATTGCTTGATTAATTGATGCACTATGATGCTTGAGTGAATGCTTGGATGGATTGAATGCATGAATGAATGGGTGTTAAAATGAATAGAAAATCATGTATTTATACAAACTTATGCCCTAATTTCCTGAAAACACATCACAGGCCAACTTTAGGTCTTTAAGAATAAAAACCCACTAGTAATTTAAGTTTATTTTTATTTTTGTGCTAAGAGGGACTTATTCGCCCCTAGTGGAAAATGGGTCCCACTCAAGGCATGTGAATGGGTGTCAAGAATTACATTGTCTTAAATGATGTTTTTTAGGTTTATATTAAAAAATACACTTAATTAAGACCTGTAATTGCATAAAGGGGCCAAATAAAGCATAAGAAAAGTGTATTTGGTGATGACAAGTCTAGAAAAGAATGAAAGTTAGTTACAAGACTTTACAACTCTTTGAAATAAGACTTGGTAAGTGATAAAAGGGGGTATGTAGGTGAATTATAATAAGAAGAGTCTAGAAAAGTGTGAAAATTTCTTACAACACTTCACAACACCTTTACAAGACATCATAAAGTCTTAATGATTCATAAAGATTTAAGACCTAATGTGAATGTGTGGGCCTCATTGCAACATTAAATCAAGGAAAAATCAAGCCAAATAAGCACAAGGAGGGACAAAACAAGAAAGAGTAAAAAGATTACTTTTTTTGTGTCCACAGCTAGCCCCCACTTTAGTGAGAGGATGGACTTGCTTCAAACTCACACTAAAGTTGCCGAACATGCAATCAAGAGGGATCCAAATGCACTAATTCTTGGTGAGATGAGACAACATTAATCAAGAGGGATGATCAAGCCCCTAGGATCAAGATCCCATGGAAAAACAATCATAAGCACAAAGGAACACACATGAAAGTGATGAAGAGGAATGAAGGAAATTCAGATCAAGCTTCAATCATCTGTCTAGCTCGTTGTGGATTAGATCTAGGCTATTTGTTTGGAAAATGCATACTCACTTTGGGGCAATGAAACTCATGGATGTCTGCCGGGTGAAAAGGCCCAAGTATACTCACTCTAGGGCCACAAAACTTCTGGTTGTCTGTAGGGTAAGAAATCCACAACATACTCACTCTAGGGCCATGAAAATTTTGGTCTTCCACAGGGTGAGAAATCCATAAGGTGGCTATGGGAAAGGTCATGCCTTGGAATGGGCTTCCTGCTCAACCATACTAAATTTATACCTCCTGATAAATTTAATAAGGCCCCACAAAGAAAAAGTGTTGTTTTGTGCTTCATGAGACAAGCAAAGCTTTGTATGCTTAGAAATCATGAATAAATGGAATGAAACCATAGGCATGCAAGCTATGTTATGAAAGGTGGCCATGTAAATGCAAAATAGAACATGCAAAAGAAATTTTCAAAGGAGTCTTGATTAGTTCATGCCAGGTCTATAACTTAGGGAATATTGTGTCTAATGTCTCCAAGAGAGGACCAATCAAAGGATAGAATAATCACAACTTAGGGGATGCAATGCATCACATCAGTCCACTAAGAGGAATGCAATATGCTAAGATAAATCACACTTATGAAGGACACTATACCCAATTTCATCCAAAAAATGACAAATGTATTGTATGGAACAAGAATGTTGCACTAAGAACCAAGAAAAAGAAAAAAATACAAATTAATAATGCCAATGTATGCCCCCACTTTAAAGGAATTATTACACATCATTATGTGAGGAATTACTTTAAAGTAGCGAAAAATGCAAAAAGAAACATGACATGAGAGCCAACTTGGAAAGCCCCTATGCCAAGTCATACATTTCTAAGTAAGGCTACTTCATGCAAATGAAAAGAAACAAAAGGAATAGGGGTTTCCCCCCAAAAGGAACACACCAAACACATAAGGGATCTATGGATTTGGGGTCAGTATGTTCATTGCTGCAATTTTTTGATTAAAGAGCTCAAAACTATCATCATTCCTCAAATACACATAGAACTAGAAGAATGACACAAAGAGAGCAAAAAAAAAGAAAAAGAAGGATCCATTATGGGTTAACATGGAAGATACATAGGATGTCTCAACACGTTGCATCATCCCAAAAAGGAAAACACAAGCAAAGGAAAATGAAAAGGTGAATGAAAATGAAAAATCTTTTGGGTCAACATGAAGGAGACATTGCGGTCTCAATGCCTTGTGTCATCCCCAAAAGGAAAACACAAAATAAAAGTGAAAAGGAAAACGAAAGACATTTTGGGTCAACATGGAAGAGACATAGGGTGTCTCTACACTTTGTGTCATCCCCAAAAGGAAAACACAAAAAAAGCGAAAAACAAAGAAAAAGATCTTGTGGGTCAACATGGAAGAGACATAGGGCATCTCTACACTTTGCATCATCCCCAAAAGGAAAACACAAAAAAAAAGTGAAAGGAAAAAGTGAAAGCAATGTACAAAATATAGAAGAATGAAGGTACAAATAGAGGAATTGCACAAAGAGAGAGAGAACATCAAATTTCATGTCATAGGGGAACACAATACACACATATAAACTTAACAGAAAAATGTAAAAGGCTAGCAAGGTGAATGCAAGTCAACCATCTAACAAGTCATCTGCCTCCCAATCATGTTTAGAAGGTGGAAAACTAGCTAAAGGGACAAGAGCAAGGGATGAACTAGGGGAAGTACTAGGTTCTGCACTTGATGCAAGAGTTTTTTCATTTAAGCTCATGGAAGAGGAAAATAGTGTATTCAGATCATTATGAACCTCTTCGTTGATTTTAGTTATCTCATCATCGTCATCTAGATTAATTACAACTGGAGGATGAATGACAATGTCCAATGACAGGTGTATTATGAGTTTTATTTTGTATTGGATCATTTTGTTGTGATTGGGGAGGAGGGTCATCATGCATTGCTTCTATCAATTGAAGATGTTGATTTTCTTTGTTATCTTCAGTTTGTAATTAACGAGCAAGGAGACGATGGTGATGCCTACGCTCCCTAGCACCTCAGTTTCTTTTGATTCTATTTTGAAGTTGTGTTGGTGTAGGAGTGGGTTGATCCACCACAGGATTATTTTCTTCCCTAAGGGGAGGAACATAAGGAACCATGGGAGGTGGGTCAATTACTTTCTCTTTTACTTTATAAACTTGTTTTATGCGAGGGGGAATGATGGGGTTGGTTTCATTATCTCTTGGGTGTTTGGATGATGAAGGCAAAGTGTTCAGTGTTGGTCGATTTGGAGTTGTTGGTTTAGGTTTAGGTTGAAGCATTGTCTCATCTAGGATGGGAGAATCAGAAGTGAATGAGGATATGTTGTGGAGGGACAATTCAACAATTTTCTTTGCTTTAAACTTTTGGTAAGCAATGAAAAAAAAGTCTTTGTGAGGTGCTATGGGTTCCATGGGCTCTGGCCAAGATGATTATAAGGAGAAATTTCCTTTAGAAGACAAAGGGTTGAAGCCACTATGGTGAACAGTGAATATGTCATCATCATGCAAAAGCTTTAGACATTTGTGTATGACTGAAGGGACAACTTTCATCGAGCGAAGCCATGGATGGCCTAGCCGCAAACGAAACTAATCTGATTGTGGAATGATAGAGAATGTTACATCCACTATCTTAGGTCCTATCTGTAATGGAAGAATGACCGATCCTATCATAGGGCATGCAAAACCATAGTGTGTTTTTATCCATGCTCTTGGTTTGTCATAATCATCTTGATAAAGATCATGTAATACCAAAAATTCCTCAATGATCAAATTCTCGCCACATGTGAGATCTATGAGAATCCCATTAGTTGGCTTATCATAAATACAACCGGCTATGTAAAGAGGACCATCAAGAAGATTTGGAAGAATATCCTTAGCAGAGAAAGTAATATCAATAGATTTCCTAGTTGGGACCTTGCGAGGGATAAAATCTATTTCTCGTAACATATCATGCATATGATTAATAGAAATGGTATGTGTAATAGGATCAAAATGTTCAATATCTTTATGAACAGTCATCACATTAGTGTTTTGAGTTTCACTAGTTTTGACAAATGACATAGTATGTTTGGGCATCAGATTGGTAAAAAATTACAAATTCTTATTGAGTGGAGCAATAGACGTATTTCCTTTAACATTAGCATTTGAAATGGATAGATGACTAGAATCAATTAGGTCTTGCACTATGTGTTTAAGATGCTTACATTGGTTTGTTTCATGTCCATTTTTTTTATGATAATGGCAATAACTGTTGGGTTGAAAGGTTGGAGGTAAAGGTTTAGTTGGATCCAATGGTTTAACAGTAGGTAAATTAGTTAAATGTTGCTATAATTGTTGGGTCATGGTGTGATGAAGAGTGTCTAGTAAAGGTGTAAACTATCTTTTTAGATCTCCATAAGTAAAAGGTATTGCGGCTTTAACAACTCTTACTTGGTTGTTGACGGGTGGAGGTCATTGTTGAGGAGAGAGGTTGAATTGTAAGAACCCTTTGTTTGGTTTTCAAAAGGGTTGTGAATTGTTTGAGTGCTAGGTTCAAAATTTTTAGTTCGGTTAGTAGTGGACTTGGCATCACGACTACTAATCAAATTATGATAGTCACAAAGGGCTGTATATAAATGCATGAAAGAGGGAAATTTCATCATGGTCAATTTATCTTGGATGTGACTTTGTAAATTTTCAATGAACATCTTTTGGAGATGTGGATTAGAAACCTTGAAATCAATTTGGGCATAGAGTGACTAATAGCATGAGATGAAATTGGTTACCTTTTCATCCACATTTTGTTTACATATCATTAGATTAGCCAATGTCTTTTTGGGAGTCATGTGCACTTGAAAATGATTTATGAATGCATCAATTAGTTCATTGAATGAAAAAATTAAATTATTTGGTAAGGATGAAAACCACTCCAAGGTAGTCTCCTTTAAGGTCCTAGGAAACAGTTTGGCTAACAGTTTATCATCAAGAACAAAGTCACTACATAATTTAGTGTAAGCATTAACATGATTAGTAGGATCACCCTTCCCTCCATACTTCTCAAATCTAGGTATCTCAATTCCTTGTGGCATCGATGTTCTTAATATTTCTAAGGATAATGGGATGCTACAAAAATAATAGGTGGGTGGTGCATTTTGACTTTGACTTATGGTGGATATTTGTTGTTGCATGGAGGAGACAGTTTGGAAAAGTTGCGTGATGAGAGGTGGAAGGGAAAGTGGCGATGGAGTGTATGTAGCAGTAGGGAAAGTGGATGGAATGCTAATAGATGGTATGGTGGAAGAGTAGAAAACATTCGATGCCACATACGAATTAGGAGTGCTAGCAAGAATAGTCAAGGAAGGAATCACATTGCTAACTTTTTGCATTGTGGTGGCAACTTGGGGAGTGGTATAGGTAGGTATGGATGCTATTGTGGAAGGAGGAGTGTTAAGTCCTCCTTGACTAACCACAATGTTTGTTGGTTGAGATGTACTAGAGGTGGAAGGAATATGTTTATGGTATATGTCAACAATTTGTTTCATAATGTCTAACCTTCATTACATTCAAGAAAATGATGGATTTTATCTATAGTAGGAATTGTAGTGGTTGAAATGTTTTCAAGACACATGTTTTGTTGTAAATGTGCTAAGTCCTCATGAATGTTAATGATATTTTCTTGTGAGATGTGATCGTTTTGTGTGTCAACTTGCATGTTATTGGAAGGAAAAGCATTGCTAAAGGTGGGATCCATGCCTAATGCACTATTGTAAATACTAGGAGTAGTAGCTCAAGACAACCCAAGGTCCACAATGAGTGTGTTATCACATGATGCCATGAGTTGTGAACTTCTTCTCACTATAGTATTATCAATAGGGCTCCAAACAATCATACAAGGGCCACTAAAGGTGGGGTGGATGCAAATGAAATGCAAAATAGGAGTAATAAAATGATAATAACAAAAAATATAGAAACTGTAACAAAGATACAATGACAAAAACAAAAATGCAGAAAATGTCTAGAAAATGCCAGAAAATGCAGTGCAGAATGTGCAATTGGACTAAATTGCCTAGGGTGGTGAATGAGTCCAAAGATGAATTTTGTTGAGTTTTTTCAAAAAATTTAAATGAAATTTGATGTTTTTCAGATTGTCTTATGCAAAATTATGATGTAGATACAAAATTTAAGTGGTTTTAAATGATTTGAAATGCAAAAATGAAAGCTATAAGATCTTTTCACTAATGCAAATTTTGAAAACCCTAGGATGCAAAACAATGCAAAATCTAATGCAATGGTGATGCAAACTAAACCTAGGATGCACATGCCCTTGAAATCAGAAGTAAAAATTCTCTAAAGTTAGGTTCACCAAAATATAACCAAAGATTTTGGCAACCTAATGCTTTATGATCCTTCTAGGGGTTTTCACCTAAAAGGATAAAGATTGGGGCCAAAATGCAATGTTAACATTCAAAGATTGATGTGATGTGGGTTTAATGTGCATAGATGAGATAATCTAAATGCATAAAATATATAAAAATAGTTGATTATGCATGCAAAACTAAGAAATATGAAGTGTTTGAAAACATAATGTTGTATTCAAACATGAACTAGAAACATAAACAAATTAGAACAAAATTTAATGAAATTGATCGAGGTGCACTTGGAAACTAAAAGCAGATTTGGGAAGGTTCTAGAATGTTGCAAAATTCAATGCTAAAATCCACTGTGACTCATTCACGAATTAGTCTTGTTTCTGGTAAAATCTATCGGAATAGGTTTCAGGATGTCGGGAACATAAAACTTTAGAAAACTCTTTTTCCAGCCTAGCAGTGGGAATCGTTCGCCATAGATGGTGAATCATTCCACCTATAGAAATTTGCAAAGTCAAAGGTCAAATCTATGGGTCTTGGTCTGTACTTTTTTGATTGTTGGGTTGTTGGATTTGAATTTGCAGAAAATGGGCTGAAAGAGGCCTCCAAGCTTCAAATAGGGTTATGTTTGACTTGAATGACTTTGATGGATTTGCAACACCTTTTTGACACCTTTATCCTTGAAAAATCTACCTACAAGACTTGCAAACACACATGCAAAGAGGGGAAAAAGGGTTAAGGGTTAGAGTATAGGGGTTTTCCTTGGTCAAACCCCACTTTGGTAATTAAACCCTTGATAATGAAATGAAATAAAGAAGGAATGATGACCAAATAACATGCAATGTCATCAACTCACCAAACCCTTGATGTTGAAGTCTGAAGATATGCCAATGGCTTCTCCAAGATGCTTGATAATTGCTTGATTGAATGATGTTATGATGCTTGAGTGAATGCTTGGATGGATTGAATGCATGAAGGAATGAGTGAATGGGGGTTAAAATGAATAGAAAATCATGTATTTATACACACTTATTCCCTAATTTCCCAAAAATACAACATCACAAGCTGACCTTAGGTCTTTAAGAATAAAAAACCGCTAGTAATTTAAGTTTATTTTGATTTTTTTGCCAAGAGTGACTCATTCACTCCTAGTGGAAAATGGGTCCCACTAAAGGGATGTGAATGGGTGTCAGGAATTATATTTTCATAAATGATGTTTTTTGGGTTTATATTAAAAAACACACTTAATTAAGACCTGTAAGTGCATAAAGGGGCAAAATAAAGCATAAGAAATGTGTATTTGGTGATGAAAAGTCTAGAAAAAGCGTGAAAGTTAGTTACAAGACTTTACAAAACTTTAAAATAAGATTTGGTAAGTGATTAAAAGGGTGTATGTAGGTGAATTATAATAAGATTCTAGAAAAGTATGAAAATTTCTTACAACACTTCACAACACCTTTACAAGATAGATCATAAAGTCTTAATGATTCATAAAGATTCGAGATCTAATGTGAATGTGTGGGCCACATTGTAACATTAAATCAAGGAAAAATCAAGCCAAACAAGCACAAGGAGGTACAAAAAAAGAAAAGGAAAAAGGGTTACTTTTTATGTGTCCACACACCTATAGGTTGCAAATCATGGTTTCAGATTCAAAAATCACTCAAGAAGGATGGAGAAGACATAGAAGAGAAAAATTAGCCGTTGAAGCTTTAGAAAAGCCTAAGTGGACTGCTTCACCACTTCTAGAGAATGAGTCCTAGTTCTAGTAAAATTTTAGGTTTTTGTAGATTCATATACCCATTTGGAAAATTCCTATTCCTGCATAGTTTTCCAGAATCTAGATTGATTCGACCAGCTTGGTGAATGAGTCCTAGTCAACATTAAAGTCAAAATTTCCAGTGTTCCATATCTCCATCTAGTCATTTCTATATTTCCATGTGCACACATTCCTTTCTGTAGTTTTCTAGTTTGTTTTACTTGCATTTCTAGGTCATTTTGTAGTGCATTACATTCAATTAGGGTTTAGTGTTTCATCTTGCATTTCATTATCCTTTCCAAGTCTAAACTTGGTGGTGAACCCCTTATTAGTTTTCATTTAGACTCAAGAACAACCCTTTTGAAATATCTCCTTCTCCTTTTCATTAAGATCTCAAGGGTTTGTTCTTGAGTGAAAGTTAGTGAAAATTGTCCTTCTAGGTCCTAAACTCTAAAACAAAATCCAAACAATTTACAACCTTTTGATTTTGGTGAACTTGCATTTAGAACATCATAATTCTAATTTGGAGTGCATCATCATCCTAGATTTGGCTTGCATTAACATTGCATTAGGATTTGCATTCTAGGGTTTCTAATTTTGCATTAGTGAAAGCTCATATAGCTTGCATTTTTGCATCTAATTTTATTGAAAATGAAATAAAATATGCATTTTCATCCAAGATACAAAACATGAAACCTAAAAAGCGTAAAATTCAATTAATTTTTTTTGAAAATTTTGAAAAAAATATCTACTGGGACTCATTCACCACCTTTGGAAAATTAGTCCCTTTACATATTCTGCACTACATTTTCTGGGATTCAAAATACTATTTTTTAGTTTCTATTTGTTGTCATTACCTTTTTGTTCTAGTTTATAGATCTTTTGTTTCACTCAATTCATTGCATCTAGTTTAAATTCATTCATCTTGTGCATTTCTTAAATTCAAAATTGCATCTAGAGCATTTCATTTCACATTGTTACATAGATTAGAATATGAAATTTGCATAATGGATATGTGATTTAACAAGCTTTGGATGTCCTTAAAGTCCTTAGTGAATGTGTCAAGTTGTGATTTTTCACATTATCCTAATGACATTGACCTTACTCATGCTCACTCAACTCCCAATGTATGTCCTCCTCATGATGTTGACATCATTGGAGAAGATGATGACAACATGGATAAGTTCCTAAATGATTGTATTAACCACCTTAAAGATAATGCATCCTTTTATCCATCCATGGAACAACCAAACCCCCCTACGATACCACCTCTTGATATGTTTGGTTACTTATATCTTGAAACAAGAGTTGAACCTAAGTTCCCTACAATAGGTGAACCTAGTTCCTCTAAACAAGAAAACACTCAATCATTTTATGATAACATAGTAACAAACATGAGTCCATCAATCTAGAAGAAAAATATGGAAAATAATTCACAATCTTGAGTAAACAAGGATGTGATACAACAAGTGAACATGAGATTCATCAACTCTTAGAGAAAATACCAACTGATGAAAACATAAAGGGGTTAGGATATCAAGATCCCCCTCTCAACACAAGTCCTCCTAAAGAATACCTAAGGCTTTGTAGTAATGGTATGGTAGTCTTAAACTCTCCTCCTGATGTGAATGTCCTTCTTCCGAAAGAACAAACAATGACTCATAACAATGACAAGGATGATAGGATCACCTTGGGTCCTCCTCCTCAACATTTAATAAGGAGAATACACCTAAGAACATATATAATAATAATATAATTATATTAGTCTATAACGTAAAAGTTTCTTCCAAAGCTAATTATGGATTTTTTCTCAAAATTCATCAAAGTTTGTAATGCAATACCATATAACCCTAGATGTTCAAAGATAACCCTAGCCACTAAGTAACAAAATTGGGATTTTGAACTAACATTTTCTTAGTTTACCCTAACCCTAAGTGGAATATAAATAGGAAAATAATTACAATTACATATAAAATGGGAGAGGGAACCCACATACCCTAATCTTCATAAGCAATAAAGTAGGAAATATGTTAGAATAACAGTCAAGGAATAGCAATAATGGAAGCTTTAACATATTACTATAAAATAGATTATGTAGTGTAACCCATATAGAGATGTAAATAATTGTAAGCAATGAAAATGCAAAGAAGAGAAAGCACAACACATAACACAATGTTTAACATGAAAAAGCTCCACCAAAGAAGAGATGAATAGCTTGTATTAACAAGTATGTTTACAATACATCCACTCTAACTCTTCAATTTGACATCATCTCTGTACTAAAACATCTCATAGTGTTTCCATCTCAACCCCTCAATATATAGACTCATGAGGGCTCAAAATACCACCATAAAACATTACCATGGTTCAAAACAAGGTTCAAAAATACCATGGTAAAAATCCATTCGACCCCTTACATGCTAAACTTGGTCTCTTACATGACATTACACCTTCTTACAAGATTTCATAAGAATCCCTATAAAATAGGAGATGCTCTTACATGCATCATAAACCATCAATATCTATGTAAAGATTCTCTTATGCGTGTCATAGATGATTCTCAATTCCAAAATAATATCCCCCACTTTTAGCCCTTATAGTTGTCATAGAGTCCATTATAACATCCTTAAAAATAAGATTTCCATGTTATACCACTAAGTGAGCATCTTTTGATAGCTAATAGCTTATTTTTCAAGGCAGTGACATCTGGCTAAAGTGCCAAATCAAAATCTCACGCCCCTTTTGATGGAGCACAATTATTTAATAATATAAACGATATTTATCCATGGGAAAACTAAAGTAATAATAAATAAACAACTTAAGAATTGTCGAGGTTGAGACACCTTAATTCCCAACATTTTCCCACTTGTCGAATACCTTGCAAGAGCTAAGGGAATCACACCATCATGGAATCAACTAGGTACAAGTAACAAGACCCATTGCCTTATTGCACCAAGTAAATTTCTTTGTACTCACAGGTTTGGTAAGAACATCTAAAAAATTCTCTTGTGTGTCAATCTTCTTCAGCTCAATTTGACCATTAGCAATCAACTCACAAAAAAATGATACTGAATATCAACATGTTTAGTTCGAGCATGATACATCAAATTCTTAGCCAAATGAACTGCACTCTTACTATCACAATTAACCTAAACAATATTGTAATCAAAACCAATACCTATACACAACCTTTGCAACCAAATTGCCTCCTTAGAGACATGAGTAGTAGCCATATACTCCACGTCAGTGGTGGATAAAGCAACTGTAGCCTACCTTTTACTCATCCAACTCACTGATCCTCCAAACAGAGTAAACACATACCCACTGGTGGACCTTCGACTATCCAAGTCACCTCCCCAATCTCTATCAAAAAATCCCTGTATTTACAATGACTTGTCCACATTATCAGAACCATGATAACCCAAACAATAATCAGAAGTATCTCAAAAATATCTAAACACCCTTTTAACGAAAGTCTAACGCTCTTTACCAAGGTTAGACATAAACCTGCTTAGAACTTTAACTGCATAAGCTATATTTGGTCTAGTGCAAACCATTGCATACATCAAACTACCAATAGCACTAGCATAAGGAACCTTAGAAATATCCTCAATATCATCATCATAATTAGGACACATATCCAAGCTCAACTCAGTACCAACTGGAAATGGAATACTACCTAGCTTACAATCATGCATATTAAACCTTTGCAAAATAATATCAACATGCTTACTTTGACTCAACCAGAGCTTTTTGTTACCCCGATCTCTTCTGATTTCCATTTCAAAAATGTATTTAGCAACCCCTAAGTCCTTCATATCAAAATCACTAGAAAGTTGTTTCTTGAGTTCACTAATCATTACCTTGTTGTTACAAATAAACATGTGATCAACATACAAGATAATAATTAGAATATGATAAAAAATAACCTTAATATATACACAATGATCCTCTTCACTCCTAAGAAATCCCAACTTCAATGCAAAAGCATCAAACTTCTAATACCACATTCTGGGCGACTATTTTAAACCATACAAAGATCTTTTTAACCTCCAAACCAATTTTTATTTTCCCTTCACAACAAAACTGTCAGGTTGTCGCATATAAATCTCCTCAAGATCCCCATGCAAAAAAGTAGATTTAACATCCATTTTCTCTATCTCAAAATCAAAAGTAGCAACAATAGATAACAAGAATCTAATAAAAGTTAATTTAGTGACAAGAGAGAAAATTTCACCAAAATAAACTCCCTCTCTTTGGGAGTAGCCCTTAGCCACTGATCCGGCCTTATAACTTTCCAAGTGACCATCTGTTCTAAATTTCTTTTTAAATACCCATTTACATTTGATGGGATTTCTTCCTTTGGGAAAATCAATAAGGTCCCAGGTGTTGCAATTTTCCAATACCATCATCTCCTCATGCATAGCCTACAACCAAGACTCATTTTCCTCTAAGGAAATAGCCTCTTTGTAAGATCTAGGTTCATTGTCAATACTTAATAAAGAAAATATACAATGAAAATCAAGTGGGATATACCTATCAGCTGGATTCCATTGTCTTGTGGACCTTCTAAGGATAGGAGAAAGAGGCTCTTGCTGTTCTTGATCTTGATCAACCTCTTCCTAATTTTCTTCCTCATGTTCTTCAATTTGATCAGTAAGTTCTTCTAATTCCTCATCTTCTTCCTCCTCATTGAATCCATCTCTTTGTTCTTCTTGAGGTGCATCTTCTTACTTAATTTCAAAATCACACTCTTTCCCTTATCTGTTTCCTTTGGTTGTTCAAGTAGAAAAATAATGCTAAGCTCCCTGAAAATCACATCTCTAGAATAGATAGTTTTCTTGGTTACATGATTTCATAGCTTATAACCTTTAACATTATCACCATTTCCAATGAAAATACACTTTTCAACTTTAGGATCCAGCTTAGTCCATTTTTCTTTAGGCACATGAACATATGACTCACAGCCAAATACCCTTAAATGTGAAACATAAGGTTTCTTACCTGTCCACATCTCATAAGGTGTTGTTTCAAGAGCTTTACAAGGGTATCTGTTAATCAAGTAACAAGCAATACTTACAACTTTTTCTCAAAAGCATCTATCAAGCCATGAACCGCTTAAAATGCTTCTAGCTCTTTCCATGATCATTCGATTCATCCTTTCTACCACACCATTCTGCTAAGGAGTGTACAAAGTAGTTTTCTGTCTAACAATTATTGCATGCTTACAAAATTCATCAAATTCCTTAGAATAGTATTCTCCTCCATTATCAGACCTTAATACCTTAATTTTATACTCTGATTGCTTTTCAACAAAGGCTTTAAATTCCTTAAACTTAGTGAAAAATTCATATTTATGTCGCATAAAATATAACTAGGTAAACCTTGTAACATCATTGATAAAGGAGACAAAATATTTAGATTTCCCAATTGATTCAATATCCACAAGGCCAAACACATCCATATGAATGAATTCCAATTTAACTTTAGATTTTGTATTGCCAAAAGGAAATTATTTTCTGTTTTGTTTACCAAATACACAATGTTCATAGAAATAAAAACTCTCATCAGAATAGGATAAAATGTCTAACAAATTTTTATTCAAAATAAACTTTAAAGCAGTCTCACTTATGTGACCCAATTTGCGGTGCCACAACATACAAGTGTTTTTTCATTTTTGAGTTACATATACAAAGTTTACAAAAGTAGTGACTTCTAGCTTAAATAGGGTTCCTTTCCTTGTTCCTCTCGCTATCACTAAACTCCCTCTTACCGATTTGGAACCATGCTTATCAAAAGTTACACTTATTCCTAGATCATTCAACTTCAAAATTGAAATCAGATTTCTAGCTACTCTAGGAACATGCAAAACACTAGGAAGGGTTTTAATCCTCCCATCACTGAAACAAAACTTAATGTTACCCCTTTCGGAAATCGGGAATGAAGTGTTATCACAGAGGTAGATTTCACCTCCATCATATTTCTCATATGTGGTAAACCACTCCTTGTGAGGAGTCATATGAAACAAGCATCTTGAATCAATTAACCAATTTTCATTAGTCATAACCTAAAGACATAAAATCAAAGCTTCATCACCTAAGTTCAAGGATTTCTCTATGGAGGAATCAACTTGTTTCTTTGGATATCTATATTCCTTCTTCACATGTCCTCTTTTCCCATAGTTCCAAAACTTCACTCTATTCTTCTTTGAAGGAGTTTTAGATCTACCCTTAGAATTGTCCTTAGGGCCATTCTTATCTCCTCTAAACCCTCATTCTTTAGGCCTTCCCCTTATGTTTAGAGCATCATGTTGAAAGGCGTAAGACAATTGAGAGGGGGGGTGAATCAGTTGTCACCAAACATAAACTCAAATCTTCAAACACTTATCAATTTCTTATCCACTTAATTCTATTATTAAGTATGAACATGAAATGCAAATAACAAAAAGCAATATCAACATAGGAAACACCTAATTTACGTGGAAAACCCAATGAGGGAAAACCATAGTGAAGATTAACTCATAATATAAAGTAATAGCAAAACCGAATACAAGAGGCTCACTGCTAAGGGCTCACTACCCAGATACAAAGGCTCACTACTTACAAAAAGGACTCATTGTCCAACAAGGAGGCTCATTGCCTACATAAATGACTCACTGTCCAAGGAGGCTCACTGCCTATAGATACAAAAGATAACCAAAAAATCCACCACAATAGGTTACACACATCCGCAGCTTGATCAAAAGTATTGTAGACACCGTCAACTCATTGCTTTCAAGAATCTAACACATTAAAGTACTACTAACTCAATTCACTTTCACACACTCTGCTTCTCACACTTGTGGAATTCTTCATTACTTGATTGATTTAATTCTTCACATCTTGACTTGTATTTATATCTTCTTCAACCTTAGAAAATTTCTCCAAGGTTAGCTACACATGATTCATTTTACAAATTTAAAATAGGTTGGAAACTCAACATTCCCATGGTGGAAGAGAATGAGAGTAGACTAAACAAACATTTAACCAAGACCCAAAGCAATGTATTAGATCAATAACATGCTTCTTTAATTGATACTTATCCATTGTATGAAGTATAGACACCAGGTCGACCAAACCTAATGAAAACATAAATGAAATTTGAAGTACACGTGTCCCAAACAAGAGAATAACATGTGGAACATGCAACACACTTCACTACACAACGAAACACATCTTGGAAACCTTTAGATTCATCTGCATCAACTAAAAAAAACTTCATACTCATAACACTCTCCACTAATCTATCCAAAATGCACAGACACACATAGAAACTTTGGAACTCACCTTTCGGAGCACCAAACAATGAACACCTTTGCCAGAACATAGAAACCACCTTAAAAATTCTTCTACCAAATCTACAAGACTTGAAACAAACCAGCAGAGGACTACAAAGGAGTAGAAACACTTATCCCAGTCCACAAACAAACAAATTTTCCAACCAAATCACACATTGATGAACACAACGTTCACTCCTCAACAAACCAACAACTACAAAATAGGATATATCACTAATAGATGTCCATAAACAACACTTCAGATCCACACAAGCATATGATCAATACAAAAGAAATGTAGAGTGTAACGCCAAATAAGAGCTTTGCACAATAGACACACCAGAATCAAGATTAGATCGTTAGAAGCACACATGCAATACAAATACTAAATCTAGAATGCAAATTCATACGTTAAGCAACAAAGAACATGGGAAAGTAAAAACGTGATTAAAACTAGAACAATCTCACCAATTTTCAAACGTATTTCCATGAATTATCTCAATTGCCCTTCTCCATTTTGCTTGTATGGTATAATTGCCCTCAGATTTTCAAGTTCGTGCAAGTATAGCCTAAGATAGTGATTAGCAAAATATCGAAGATTCAAGACAAAAGTGCTCTCCAAAGTTATCAAATTCGTGAGAGAGATTAGAATGAAGAATGACAAATCAATTTATAGAAAATTGATTATTCGAACGACAGGCCAAGATTGAAAGATTAACGGACGGTTGAGATTGACTGATTAGACATGCATTCAGATAACTGATAGAATTGACAGTGATTCAAATCAGAAATAGAATTAAAGATTAAATAAATGGTTTAATCTTCAGTTCGGCATTCGAAAACATAAAACATATCTTTGCATGACAAAGATAAAGATTGATTAAAGCAACTCTCTGTTCGAATGCACGCACAACACTTAATTAATTAAATAAGAATATTTAATTAATCCGCATGTACACGCAATTGAGTTAGAAGTGGATGATTGCATGGTTAGACGAAGAGATTACTCGAAGATGCCACTCAGACATTAAATCAATAGTTAACTGAACGATTAAAATAGATGTCGAGTTGAGTAAAAGTGAATACTTAGATAACTCACATAATTATCTAAAATATAGAAGAATGTGTTAAAATAGAATTAATGAATTAAATAATTCATTTAATTCAAGACTCAATATTCGAAGGATAATTAAATAAATAATATTTATTTAATTAAATGACGAAGGGGATTTTAAATGAATAATTAAATAAATTATGAATTTATTTAATTGTAGTTGAAATATGATAAAGAATAAATTAAATAATGATTTATTTAATTTAACCGGAAGAATAAGGTTAATTAGTAAGATAATTAAATAAGAAGCGTTTATTTAATTAATTAGATAGAATAAAGAGAAGTGAATTAATTAAATAATTAATATTATTTAATTAATAGAAGAATTAATAGAAAATAAATAATTAAATAATTGACATTATTTAATCATGACCATGAAGAATAAGAATTATGAAGAATATAGAAGTCGCAGGCTAATAACCAGATTTTGGTGTCTACATTTGCCCCTCTTTGATACAATGTCGTTTAGGCATTGTGTCAAAGAAAATCAATGAAAATATGCCCCAGTCAAGCTCCGGATTAGAACAGGTGAAGGTATGCCCCCTCGGGAAAATTGACAAATTTTTGAAATGTTCAGAAAAATTTGGAAATGCGCCCGATTATTCCAGTAGATAGGCAGAAATGCAATGCAGTTGACGGAATTGGGTTCGGAAACGGGAGGGACGGGTACAGGATGATAGGAAATGGAAGTTTACATGGCCAGAAGGAAGGAAATGCCACCTAAGTCTAGGTATATATTTGAAATTGGGGTGAAAAACTATTCATTTGCACCCACCCAGCTTAGAGATTTGAAAAGTTTGCTCTGACTTTTAGCGAGGATGTCTCCAGTTCCAGCCACCCATCATCGTGCCTACAGGATCAGGATGTTCCAGAGACCAGTCGGCGCGGACCCCCCGGTATGCACCTAAAACTTGTCCTTTGAAAATTTTTTATTTGCGCGCATTTTAAGGTATTTATTGCATTTTTAGTTGTGCGTCACATTTTAATTTGCACCGCATCTGTATGCGCGAACGACACATCTGCTTGCGAAAAGCCGCATTTGCATTTTAACGCCAACCATTTAGGCTTAGTTTAGAAAAAATAACCGCATGTGTTTTTTGTGTTACCCATTTGATCATTGTGATACGCATTTGAAATTTAGCTACGCATGTGCATTTTATGACACACATTTGTTTATTCTGAAACGCATGTGATTGTTTGAAACACATATGCATATTTGTAGCCGCATTTGCTTCTTTTGATACGCATTTGAGATTATGCAACACAAATGTTGATTTTAGCATGCATTTGATAATAATTAACCGCATTTGATTAATAATGACACACTTATAATTTGTGGACCGCATCTGTAGAAAAGCGACACATGTGTTTAAAAAATGACGCATTTGCAAAATAACGACGCATTTGCATTTTATGTCAACATTCATTTTTCACTAGGGTAGATGATTCAGGCTGACATGAGGCATGTTGTTGTAGGTTGTTCTTGACCCTATCTACACACGTGAGTCGAGACCCACGACATTTCAATTCAGAGATAGCCTACGGCCAGCCGAGCGACGGACTTTATGGCATTTGGGTTTGTTACACGTGACCGATATGCCCCAGATTAGGGCAAATCGGGGTTTGCTGACAGCACTGTGCGAGCGGTGGCACTTGGAGACATCGTTGTTCCATCTTCCGACTGGAGAGGCTACAGTGACTTTGGAGGACGTGTATAGGATTCTGAGACTGCCTATTAGAGGCACACGGGTGGTCTATGATACCCAGAGGGGTATAGCGGAGATGTGCAGATACTACCCCCACGCTGACGTTAGACAGCTAGGGGTGGATGATTATGAGATTAGATGGCGAGTATTGGCCCAGAGGTATAGACAGTTAGACTGTCTAGTGGCGACACTGATAGGTGGTATTGTACTGCCTGATCGCCGAGGTCATGGATTCCCTGTGGGATGGGGTGAGATGCTAGTGGGCATGCTAGAGCGCCGAGTTGTATATGCTTGGGGTTCGTGTGTGCTGGGGATGCTATACTTCCACCTTCATGACATTGCCTATAGAGAGGCACAGTCGATGAGCTGCGACACCACGCTCCTGATGGTATGGGCATGGGAGCATATTGCTATCTTTAGACCACCGGTGACAGTAGATCTAGCTCGTGGAGCGCCCTACGCCTTTCGGTATGCGGGAGCCACCACTCAGCACCACATTGGAGACACGGGCTATTATAGACATGCTATAGACCTGATGCAGGAGTTTACATGGAGACCATACATAGGCTGCGAGGTATGGTTAGATGAGGGCGAGCATTTGCCATATTATCGACAGACACAGTATTTAGTGGGACGGACAGTGTCCCATATTTACATCATAGAGCGACAGTTGCCGGACCGGGTTTTGAGACAGTATGGAGAGGTACAGGATGTACCTCGAGGGAGAGCAGAGTTTGCTCAGTCCTCACGAGAGGTCCTGTTGTGGGGGCCAGAGATTCCAGTTGCCACAGCAGAGGCAGATATTGATGGATTACAGACACAGGCATGGGGATGGAGGGGTGGACCAGCAGATCCAGGGATGACTCCAGCTTATGATCAGTGGTGGGCACTACACAGGCTGACTCCTTTGACAGATCCAGGGCAGCCAGCACCAGTAGAGCGGCGTGTTAGAGGTCCCAGAGGCAGACGGGGCAGAGGAGGTGGTCGAGGAGGTAGAGGAGGCCGAGGTGATGGTGGGGATGATGGCAGAGGTGGCCGACGTGGAGGCAGGAGAGGGAGGCGTGGTCGACGGGGACGAGGAGCAGCCTTGTCACCGATCCGAGAGGAGAGGGGAGGAGAGGAGGATGTGGCCATGCTAGATGTGGCCAGAGGTGGCGAGGAGGAGCAGCCGGCTGAGGCAGTTATCCCAGACATCCCTGACATCCCAGCAGAGGCAGAGGCAGGTGCCGAGGAGGTAGTTGCAGAGGAGGCATGGAGAGGAGGCAGAGGTCGATGCCCTTGGATTGTTAGGTGCCTACCAGGAGGATGATGAGGAGGAGGATGATCACGAGAGAGAGATCAGGGATCAGATCCTGGAGGAGATGGACGAGGAGGAGGATGGGCGAGACAGGGTCCGCCAGGATGAGATAGAGGCAGAGGCGCCCGACACTGATATATTACGAGCCCAGGTTGCCTCCTTGGAGGAGCAGATGAGGGTGTTGATGGCAGAGAGAGATGCTTACAGGGTGGAGAGAGACAGAGCCTTGTTGGAGAGGGATCAGGCTGTAGCCCAGTGGCAGGAGACTGAGCAGAGATTCACAGAGCTCAGGACATTATGTACAGGACCGTCAGCAGCATTTTCCAGAGAGTTGGTCAAAGCCGGCGAGAGGGAGAGATACTACCGAGACTTGTATGAGGCAGAGGTTCCCATAGAGAGACGGGCTCCTAGCTTTTCAGCGGCACAGAGTAGTAGGTCTCAGACTAGGACCCACACACAGAAAGTGAGCACAGAGGGAGTGGATCAGCCACGTAGAGCAGGGCCATATGACAGACCTCCCATAGCTCCGAGATCAGCAGGTTCCCAGCATCAGTCTCCTACACACTCCCGACATGATGGCAGTGGTAGTTCAGGATAGAGATACAGTTTTGAGGTCCATTTGAGACATTGTATTTTGATCCGATAGCCTGCGGGCTTCCATGTATTTATGATACATTATGACATTGTGATGTGACACATATGAGCGATATGTATATATGATTTTGGCGGCGATTCTTATGATATGCATTGTCTATTTATTGATTATGCAGTCTTGATTTATACATGTGATGTCTATATGATATGCCTATGTGATGGATGGTTGTATGTACTTTATGTTGTTTATGCAACTAATGCGATAAATTTGATTCTATGTGACATATGATTCTATATGATGATGAGATGGTATGTGATGTTATATATATAATGACATGTGATGTTATACAAATGTAATGTGATGTATGTATTTACAGTTTATTACTTATGATATGCAATGTTAAATGATGATTATTGTCTATTATGCCATGATAATCTAAATGTGACATATGCCTATATATATATGTATGTTTCTAACATGTATGTTGATGCAGGATGATGTATACCATTTCGTGTCACAGGACTCCATCATAATGCAAGAAAGAAGAATTGTTAATGCAAAATGGAAGATCGACAAAGAATGAAAAGACAGAAGATAAATGTTAGTGTTAGGAATCTTCGATATTTTACCATATCACAAAAGGTATTGCACTTTATCATCATTGGGCGGGACTAATACAAATGGAGACAAACACCAGGATATGACATAAATCAAGGTGTGCAAGGTCATCCACTTGCTAATAACAGACAGTCGCAGACAAGGATTGTCACTAACTCATACTAAGGGCACACATTGCCCCAGTCTTTTTGTCAGGACAAACCACAGACAGCAAACAAAAGAAAAGATAGGTCATGAGACGTCATTGCTCCTATAAATCCTTCATGGGACATCCTTGAGGAAACTAGTAACATGACTCAAAATCAAATTGAAAAGACAATCACAGACAGCAGTAAAAGAAAATAGAATTCCGATACGTCGTTGCTTCTCTAAATCCTTCATGGGACATCATTGAGAAAGCTAGTAACATGAATCCTAGTCATCAATTCAAGATAAATGATAAGATAAACAAGCCATATAGTCAATAAGCCAATGAAAATATTTGCCAAAACATGATTTGTTTGTTTGATTTGTTTGATTGATAGAGCCTGATTGCAAGAGATACACATACCGGATAAGACTGTGAGTCTAGTTTCGATGTTATGACTATCTGTATAAGGCATGACAAAGCCTGGTTTCAGAAAGACATGTATCATATAAGACGTTGAGTCAGATGCCATTGATGTGATAACCTGTGTAAGGCTACGTTTGATTGTTTTGACCTTGTCGATTATACAGGAAGGACTCATCCTGTATAAGACATAGGTTGATTGTTTTGATAACGTCTGTTTCCAAGAAGGACACATCTTGTAGCAGACGGTTGGTTGATCTGTTTGATTTGTTTTGTATGGAAAGTTGTTTGATATGACTCAGAGACATAGCTGAATTGTTCACCAGAGTAATGCATGACTTGATATGACGTGTTGACAATTGACCGTGTGTGACGACAAACCCTAAAGGACTGACCTAGTGTGGCGACGGGGGCTCATCGTGTTGTACACGCAGAGACCTCGTAGTTCGACTTGACTTGACCGACAAGACTGACTACAAATAAAAGACATGTGTGAAAGTGAAAGCGACGAACCCTAATGGACTAACCTAGTGTGGCCTTGGGGGCTCATCGTGTGATGTGCCTTGCCTACGTTGTATACGCAGAGACCTCGTAGTTCAACACAACCAATGACCTTGTTATACAGACATATGGATTGACGCATGACTTTATACAGACAAACCTAAACGGACTGACCTAATGCCTCGGGGGCACATCGACAGATGGCCTTGCCTACGTCCAGTCGCAGAGGCAACGTAGTTCGACATGACGACAAAGACTGACAAGTGCGACTGACTTTGACTCTATTTTTGGATTTTTTTTGAAATGTTTTAAATTTTTTTTTGTTTTCTCAGGTCATTTTGTGAAGTTTTTGGATTTTCTTATGGTTTTACGTCTCCAACACAGCCAATGTAAGAACCAATGTGACGCAGGTCAAGTGTCTGCCCCCAGTCGAGTATAAGACCAACTGACTATGAATAGGGTAAGATGGGGGATATGAAATGCTCTCGATGTCAATCGTTTCAAGCTATGGAAAAGACTACCACTTATTAGGACTAATATATACAAGTGATGGACATAAAAGGTAAAAGATATATACAGGATAGTGGACTATGTACATGAATGTGGGCTATGTACAGGGAGGTGGACTATGTACAGGGATAAAGACTATGTACAGGGTAGTGGACTATGTACAGGATAGATTAGAATAATAGTAGACAAAGGAGCAGGGTTGAGTACACATGGCGCCTGTTTGCCAGGTTTTCACCATGGTACCTATCCAAAGAGCCACCGAAGTGGTTTTCACCATTGGACGATTGATTTATCTTTACTATTTTCCATATTAACTAATTTTTTTGGTGTTACCAAGACGCCTGTTTACTAGGTTTTCCCCTTGATAACGATTTTTTATTTTTTGATTTTTTTGTATTTTTGCTAAATAAGACAAAGGCTCCCAGAAGCTATGCGTAGAACTTCTTCAGATGCATACTATTGATTGGTGAGGACAATGGTTCACCTTCAGGAGTAGAGAGTTGATATGCTCCTGATCCAAAAGCTTCCGTAACAACATAAGGTCCCAACCAATTAGGTTCAAACTTTCCTGGTTTGTCTCTTTCTGCTTGATTCTTTGTGTTCTCCATTAAAACTAGGTCACCAATGTCAAAATTTCTATTTAAAACCCTCCTGTTATAGCTACGACGAAGGCGGTTCTGATATGCTTGGAGATGGTCCAGTGCCTTCTGTCTACGCTCATCCAGGAATTCTAGTTCAGGTCTAGAGCACTCGTGCTCTTCATCATCAATGTGGCCTTTCGAGATACATAGGAAGGATCCTAGAGCCTCAATGAGCAAAATGGCGGATCGAAGACAAGTGGTAAGGGGTAGCACCGTTAGAATCTGGATACTTGTCACGATAAGCCCAGGCAAGGTTAATTCCTTCAAATGCCGAGTCACGACCAACATCATTAGCCAGTCTTCTTGAGGGATTCTATTGATGGTATTGTTAGGCACTCACATGGCAGTTACCTTTGTCGTTAGTATAGGTAAGTGATGTTGAATATGAAATTGATCACACAAGTGACAAACTTCTTGGTTCTTAAATGGGTGGCCATTGTCAGTGATTATAGTGAGGGACACCATACCGACGGATGATATAGTTTAAGATAAATCTAGAAATCTGTGTGCCGGTAATGTATGTCATAGGAATGGCTTCAATCCACTTCGTAAAGTACTCAGTGGCAGTGATAATGAACTTGTGTCCATTAGATGAGGTGGGGTGGATCTTACCTATGAGGTCGAGTCCCCATTGGGCAAAGGCCATGGTGACGTGATAGGACGGAGCTCCTGTGCTTGGGGCATGTATCAAATCTCCATGAACTTGGCATTGGCGACATTTTGTTACAAAGACATATGAGTCTTTTTCCATAGTAGGCCAATAATAACCCAGTCTCATAATATTTTTAGCTAAGGTAGGACCGCTAGAATGGGAACCACATATACCCTCATGCACCCCACGCAAGGTTGCTTGTGCTTCAGTAGAATCAAGACATCTCAGTAGGGTATTATCTAAAGCGCGTCTATATAGGGTGTCTCCGACGATGGTATATTTGGCTGACTTGCGAAGGAATGTCCTACGTTGGTTATTGGATAGGCCAATGGGGATGACTTCGGCATGAAGGTAATCATAGATTTCTTTGTACCATGGGGAATCAGACCAACAATGTCACACACCATTTCAGAATCTGGGATATCGTAGGCGGGGACCAAAAGCTGTTCGACCAAGAACTCAAACTTAGGCACGTTGTTAGGAATGTCAAGGAGTGAGGCAATTGTAGCCATAGCGTCTGCTGCTTTGTTTAAAACACGAGGTATCTGATGAAACTTGACTTTGTCAAAGTACTCTTTAAAACTATCAGCCATGCGCTTGTACGGAGCAAGCTTTTCATCCTTAGTCTCATAATCATCATTTACCTGTCTTATTACTAGTTGAGAATCACCATATACCTGTAGGTTCTTGATTTTCCACTTGACTGCCATGCGTAAACCTGTCACTAAAGCTTCATATTCCGCCATGTTGTTAGTGCATGGAAATGCAATCCTGAATGATTTAGGGATGGAATCACCCTGTGGTGTGATAAACAATATCCCAGCCCCTGAACCATGATTTGTATGTGAGCCATCAAAGTACAGTTTCCATGTTATGTTTGTGTCAAATGTGAATATGAACTCATCAGGAAAGTCTGCCACTAATGGGTGATCTGCCTGTATGGGTGCATCAGCTAACTGATCAGCAATGACCTATCCTTTAATAGCCTTTCTCTCTACATACTGTATATCATACTCACTAAGTATCATGACCCACTTGGCCAGTCGTCCTGTTAATGCTGCCTTACTAAGAAGATATTTCAGAGGATCTATTTTAGCAATCAACATTGTTTGATGGTTCAGCATGTAGTGTCGCAGTTTTTGGGTAGCAAATACTACTGCAAATAGGCACGTTCAATGTTACTATAGTTGAGCTCATAACCAACCAAAGTCCGACTGATAATAATAACTGCCCTTTCGCGACCTTCATCGTCATTCTGTGCAAGCAATGCTCCGAGTGATGAATGGGTTGCTGTGATATAAAGAATCAATGGTCTCCCTTCAACAGGTGGCATTAAAATAGGTGGTGTAAGTAAATATTCTTTAATCAGTTGAAAAGCCTCTTCACACCTAGGTGTCCATGCAAAGGGTACTCCTTTCTTAAGTAGATGTTGAAAAGGATGTGTCTTGTCTGCTAGCTGCACTATAAATCTTCTGATAGATTGCAACCTTCCCTGTAATGTTCTTAATTGACTAAGATTGTTGGGTGGTGGCATGTCCATAATTGCTTTTACCTTAGCTGGATCTACTTCAATGCCTCGTCTAGAAATGATATAACCTAACAGCTTTCCTGACTTGACTCCAAACACACATTTCTTTGGGTTGAGTCTCACATTATACTTCTCCAGTCTCTGAAATACCTTGTCTAAAACCTGTAAATGTTCTGCCCTTGTCTTGGATTTTACAATAAGGTCATCGACATAATCCTCCATACAAGTGTGTACTAGATCATGAAAGATAGTAGTCATGGCACGTTGATAGGTTGCTCCTGCATTTTTGAGTCCGAAGGGCATAACATTCCAGCAATACGTTCCCCAAGGACAAGTAAAAGCCATTTTATGTTGATCTTTAGCTGCAATTTTTATCTGGTTATACCCTGAGAATCCATCCATAAGGGACAACATCTCATATCCTGCTATCATATCAACTATCATGTCTATGTTAGGCAAAGGGAAGTCATCCTTAGGACAAGCCTTGTTGATATCTCTAAAATCAGTGCAGATGCAAATGCCCCCAGCTGGTTTGGTAACTGGTACAAGATTGGAAATCCAATCTGCATAGTCAATAGGTCTGATGAAACCAACGTTTAAGAGTTTCTTGAGTTCTGCCTTGACTAATAAAGCAATTTGTGGATGCATTTTTCTCAACTTCTGCTTTACTGGTTTGGCACCTGGTTGTAAAGGCAAATGGTGTAGAACCAGTTCAGGATCTAACCCTGGCATGTCCGCATATGACCAAGCAAAATTAATCTGTCTTTGTTCAAAGAAGTTGTGGAACTCTGATTTCTCTTGTGTTGTCAGTGACACTGCCAAATAAATCAATCGAGGATTCTCTTTTGTGCCTATGTTGACTTCTACTGATTCTTCCACGAGCATGGGTGAATTTTCCTGTGCAATGGGGAGAATGTTCAAACCTCCATCCTTAGGCGCCTCAGAGAGGTTTTCACCTTCGGATGCGTCCTTTCTTTTTACTTTTTCATGGTCTAGAGGTGCCTTGCGGTTTTCACCTAGAGACTCGTCCTTTTTATCTTGTTTATTCTTTTTCTCATTTTTGTGACTGGAGGGTTGAACAGATTCCCCAAAATATGCTTTATTGTCCAAGTCAATGGTAAAACCAGCTTTATGATCCCCATTAGGTATGTCTTCACGTAATCCCAGGAACTCAGCAATCGCTTCGTCGTTCTCAAAAGTATCTAAAACGGGTGTATCTTGTTGAACCCAATCTATGAGTTGGGGATAAACTAAAGGCATGTCATCGTCGGAGTTATCAAAGTCTAATGGGGTCAAGGTAAGGATTGAATTATTTATGTGGTCACAAAAGTCTTGTACCAAGTCCTTTTTGCTCTTGGGTTTGGGTCTAGGTGGATGAATAGGTGGGCCTAATGCCAAGGTTTGACAATCAGAAAGAGGTGGCTCAGGTTTCCAAGAGGTAGGATCAAGTGATTCCCAATAGTAGTGTTTAAACCACTCCTCTTTTGTCATTTTCTTTGGTGGACAGGAATTTAAAGGATTTGGTGAGGAACTTAACAGCAAGTCAAGTTCTCCAAATAACTTGTCAAGGTCCATGGTAGAAGTAGAGGATAAGGAATCCCACTCATAATCATTAGAGTCGGGCGAGTTAGAATGATTTTGGTCTATTGGTTCGTGAGATGTCTTAATGTCTTCTGAAGCACGTACTTCCTCAAGTAAGGGTAATGGAGTACTAGGAACGCCAATCTGAATCAGTTGAAACCCTAGCCCTACTCCTTTTGGCCACTGAGAAACAAATATTGGTTCAATTCTGCCATCTTGGTTTAAGCCTAAACCACTGTGTCCATCATATCCTTTGCTTTGCATGATTTTGAAACCCTTTCCATATAGTCTTGTAGGAATATGAGCAAGTAAAAGGGGTTCTTGATTATCTTCCTTATACAGCCAGGAAGTAACATCTTCTGTATCTACAGCCTCTTTGCTTAATTCACCCCATTTAGTGAAAGTTGTTGTGGGGGGAACATGTATAGTGATTATAGACTGTCCCCTACCTGTTGTAGGCAAACCATATGACTTAGGAGGGACCAAGTGGCTAACACAATAGGAAGTCTTCATATAATACTCTCCACAACCCTTGTCTTGGATCTCAACCCTAGGAGTAGTGGGAAGTGAAGGTGCAATAGATGTTCGAGTGAGCGTGGATGGGTCAACATAAGAAGATGGATTAGACGATGAGGCCTCTTGGTTGACTGGCACTTGACATTGAGGGATGTCCTTTAGGTTAGTGCAATACTGAAAAGGATCAGGATCACCATCGATAGTTATTTCGGTGCCATTGTAAGGGAATTTAAGGCACTGATGATATGTGGAAGGGACTGCCTTCATGGCATGAATCCATGGTCTACCTAGCAAAAGGTTATAAGGGAGGGTGAGATCCAAGACCTGGAACTTTGTCTCCATTACCGCAGGACCAATTCTGATAGGAAGTGTTACCACCCCCTTTGATTTTCTTTCTTCATCATCATAAGCCTTAATGACAATACTCTTGGTGGTGTCTACGCATGCTTCTGAAATACCTAATGCCTTAATTAGTTTTAAAGTGCATAGATTTAACCCTGCTCCTCCGTCTACCAAAACTCGTCTAACTTTGGTGTCATCAACAAGGACTTCTAGATGTAAAGGGTCATTGTGGTTCGTCTTATCTGTGGCATAGTCTTGTTCAGAAAATGTGGCATGATGATTATTGGTCAAGTAGCCCACCATCTCCTGGAAACGATTGACATCAAGGTCATTAGGGACCGTGGTGTTCTGTAAAGCCTTATCGAGGATAGACCGATGCTCGGGGGAGATACACAACAATTCCAAGATTGAAATTTGGGCTGGGGTCTTCCCCAACTGGTCAAGTAGGTTATATTGTAACTTGGAAGGTTGTGATGCTTGCTGTGATGGAGGGCCTTGGATAACAAACTTAGTACGACGAGTATTGACCGCACATTCCAGATTAGCCTTGATAGTAATGGTATTGATGTTGTCCTTGGCGGCGCGAAGGCAATGAATGATTTTGCCACTATCATAGTCATGTTTTATATTCACATAATTGGCTGACATATTGGTCTTAGTACTCGAACTGGGGACAGTTCCTTTCCCATGGTCATGTAGTGGGTCTGAAAAGACTTGATGATCAGTGTTCGATGTCTTTTGTTTTTGTCCACTAACTTCAATGATTCTCTTGTCAACAAGATCCTGTATGATGTTCTTCAGTTGTCGACAGTTTTGTAGGTTATGTCCCTTAGTCCTATGATAATCACAAAAAGCATTGTCATCCCACCAAGTTGGTTTAAACTGTCCTGGATCGTATTGTCTTGGTTCCTGCAGTTGTATGAGGTTGTGTTGTAACAGTTGTTTGAACACCGACTCAATGGGTTCCCCTAAGGGAGTGAACTCACGTTTCTGGAATCTCCTTGGTGGTGGACGTTGAGTGTTTTGGACCATGTTGGGAGGTTGATTGACAGCATTAAGCGTGTTAGCAAAAGTATGAGGTCCTTGTAATGTGAGGAGGGGTCTTGCTTGTAATGTTTTAGCATCCACCACCCCATCATTGGTGACATTTTTGTTGCGAGACCAGAATCTGTTTCTGTCGGTGGGGGCGTTTTGTACGACCGTGTTTCGATTGGGTGTTGTCATCTTGAGTTCACCCTTTTCAATGAGATCCTTCTCTATTATCACCCCCTTTTCCACTAGTTCCGAAAAAGATATGCAGCAATGTACCCTTAAGTTACTCCTGAGTTTTGGATGAAGGTTTTCTTGAAACATTGTAACCTTTTGTTTTTCAGGTATCTCGACAGGACATCTACTAGCAATTGTTCTCCATCTCTGGAAGAAAGTAATGAATGTTTCACCTTCGTCTTGTGTGGTGTGGCACAAGGTTGCTATGTTTATCTCATGGTCAATGTGGAAGGAGAATTGCTCCACAAATTTCTCGACTAGCTCTCCCCATGATCTAATGCCAGAATCTAGACCCGAAAACCATTCTAGTGCAACCCCTACAAGACTTCGTGGAAATAGCCTCATAAGGTACGTGGGGTCGTAAGCGACATCAATGCATATGGTAGAAAATTCCCTGATATGTTCTACTGGATTGCGTTTGCCATTGTACTTAGGAAGATTTGGTATGACATATCCGTGAGGGAAAGGTGTCATGTACAATGATCTATCAAAAGGGAATGGGCATATGTCCTTTGGTGAAAATGATTTCTTAGTTGACACTGACATGTTATCCATTTGCATTTGTAATGCCTGCATTTGTGTTTGTAGGACATCAACTTGAGTCAAAGATGTGCTAGAAGGATTATGCGGATCCATGTATGTATTCTGAAATCCAAAGTCTCGTGATGGGTTTTGATTGAACGTTGGCATCTGAGGTGGATTTGGATTCAGAATGTTGGTAAATGTATTCTAGTTTGGAATCGACATAGATTGATGTTGTCCTAGATTCTGTGTAAATGGATTCTGAGTACCACTCTGTACAAAGGGATTCTGATTCGGAACCGATGTGAAATAGTTTTGGCCTGGAATCTGGGTAGATGGATTCTGACTACCAATCTGTGAAAAGGGGTTCTGATTCGGAACCGATGTAAATTGGTTTTGATTGCTAGTCTGGAAAGGTGGATTTTGATTGCCATATTGGAAGGAGGGAATGCCCCCTATTTGTGTAATCCTTGGTATAGTACTAGTGACCTGAGCACTAGGTATGGCCATCGACTGTGGCAAGGTACCTATAATGCTAGCAGTAGGTGTGGTTGTTGATTGCGCACTTGTGACACCGACATAAGATGTATGGGCTGATGTTTTAGGTCTTTTACTCCCGCTAAGAGGACCGAAGGGAATAGATGATGAAGCCCCTGTAGTGAAACTAAATCCCGATGTCATAGTAGGTGTACCAAATGGGGACGTATGGACTGTCGTACTCTGTGTAGACGTGCTAGATGGCATAGTCGTGCTGACTTGAGGTATAGTAGTACTAGCAGTCGTGGTATTTGTCCCTTGTGTAGGTTGAGTTTGTAAGGTACTAATATCAAATCCTAGAGGTAAGGTAGCACCTTCAGCTAGCAATTTTCCTAAGAACCGTTGACGATCGTTTGCTAGGTACTCATCTACAAAAGAGGCAAACTCAGGGTCTTGTGCGGCAGCCTCTATGTCTTCTGTTGTAACATGTCCTTGAGTGTTTCTAGTGGTAAATTTGTCTAATAGAGTCTTATGAGGTCTTGAAGAAAATGGGTTGATGAACTCGCTTGGGTTCGACATGTTTTCTCTCTCTCTTCTCTTAGACCTAGTTTCAACCATGTAAGACAAGCTCAATATGCGGGAAATGCAAAACTATATCTAGAAACTGTATGACTCTATTCTATGTTTTTGGGGTTTTCTTATGCAAAATAAGGGATGTCCTATGATGATACTAGTCTAGACTCTAAAGGTGCAAGAAGTCTAAGTGAGACCCTAAAATGATCAATTCTATAAACCCAAGGTGAAGGGACCAACTACCTAAAGTCAAACCAAAGTGTCAAT
Organism: Sequoia sempervirens; assembly: GCA_007258455.2. Taxonomy (NCBI): domain Eukaryota; kingdom Viridiplantae; phylum Streptophyta; class Pinopsida; order Cupressales; family Cupressaceae; genus Sequoia; species Sequoia sempervirens. The sequence continues at coordinate 44,050,817 of VDFB02026320.1, read as the reverse complement.
TTAGTTAAGTCAAGGAACCAATGTAGGACAAAGTTGAGTTTCCTAACTAGACTGATGAGCTAGGATGACTCTCTGTAGGACAAAGTATATGATGATAAGACTAGGTTCAATGACAGATTTCGTTGACACTATGACCTTTCTAGAGTATAGATGGTGGACTACTCCTAAAGTTTGTAAAAGTGACCTCTCTAAAAGTCTAATGCAAGGTGATATGTACCCTATGATGAAGCCAAACTCTAACTAAAGACAACTATGGTAATGACTAAATGAACCTAAAGGATGCAAAATTGAGCAAATCGTTTCAGGTTTCTGTTTCAAAGACTGTTTGTATGAAGACCACTGAAACTGGTATAACCCTGCTAACTGGACAGTGACAGTGAATTTTGGTTTTTCTGGTAATCAGACAGATGCGTTTCAAATTTAACAGTTGCGGTTCAAACTGACAGATGCGACTCAAAATTACCAGATGCGACTCAAGCTGACAGATGCGACTCAGAATATAACGCATGCGGTGTTTCCAAAACAAATGCGAGTCAAACTGACATGCGCGACTCAGAAATTACAGATGCGGCTCAAAACAACCAGATGCGACCTATATAAATCAGATGTGAGCCAAACTGACAGATGTGACTCAAAAATTACAGATGCGACCCAAAACTTACAGATGTGACTCAAAATTAACAGATGCGACTCTAAAAATCAGATGCGTGTTTCTGGTGAACAATTGTGACTCTCTGTGAATTTTCAGTGACATGAAATTTAAACTGACCCGTTTTCTATGATCAAATTCTGACAATCAAAGACAATCGTAAGGCAAAGTGTTTTCAGTTTCGATTTTGGACTCAAAGATCGTTTAAAGTGATAACAGACAAGCACATCCTAATAGGCCAAAGGCCTAGGGTTTGTATACTTGGTATAGCCCACCAGTTATACCCCGGATTGGTGATGAACACCTTTCCTTCGAGAATGGATAGCTTAGAGATTTGGTGGCGTGGCTCCCCTCCACGGCTCATTAACGTCTTTCGAGCACACCAATTCTGAATTCATTGGGTAATGACATCCCAAGAACCGCTATCTCTACTCAAGGGGATGGTGTAGTGAGTAATCTTCGGGCATGATACTGTACCCTGCACTAATACCAAACAACGGCCACAAATAGGTTGGTCTCTACAACAAAGGTATTTAATTCGGGCATTTAGTTAGGTAGGGTGTGATCCATGCGGTAGTCCCCTTCGGATCCATCTCGTGAACCACACGGGGATTCTTGGGGTTTCCCCAAGAACCCACTTGTATAGTCCCTCGGGTTGGGGGTGCTCACAGTCACGGAGTCATTCTAGGGTGAGCACTTTTTTCCACGAGAGCAGGCCCAAGTTCTAGAGTTGGTAACCATTTCTCTTACGGAGGATCGCCGAGATGCGCCAAGGATGCCTTGATATACCAAATCGTGAGGGTAACCGGACTTGTGCTTTCGCACCAAACACATAGACACTTGTTAATTTTAACCAAATGAAAGATTTGCTACGCTACCAAACAATCTGTTTCAAAATTTAACTAGGGTCTTCGACAAGCGTCCTGCAGAAGATATCATTAGTAATTTTCAATTTTGTCTTCGCCAATCATCCTGCAAAATCTTGTTAACTCCAAATGGCCACACGCTGAAAATCAAATATCAGTAACACGAAAATCAATTGAAAATTCTAGATTGCCGAAAGCAGAAATAAAATTTTACCAGTCAATTGCGTCGTTTTGTTACCAGTCAGATGCGTCGTTTCTTTTTTAGTTGCGGCTCGGGATATCACTTGCGATTCAAGAATTTCCAGATGCATCATTTCTCTGTCAGATGCAGTTCATAAACTCAATTGCGGTTCAAAAACTTCACATGCGGTTCCAAAAAATCAATTGCAGTGCAGAAACTTCACATGCGGTTCGGAAAATCAATTGCGATGCAGAAACTTCACATGTGTCGTTCCGTACGAAAAATCTGCAAAATCAAAAATTAAAAGATCTACGGATTCGCGAAGATGGTGTCTTCACGTCAGGTTCACCAAAATGTAATGCCAAATAAAAGCTTTGCACAATAGACACACCAGAATCAAGATTAGAAGCACACACGCATACAATACTAAAATCTAACATGCAAATTCATACGTTAAGCAACAAAGAACATGGGTAAGTAAAAACATAATTAAAACTGAAACAATCTCACCAATTTTCAAACGTATTTCCATGAATTATCTCGATTGCCCTTCTCCATTTTTCTTGTATGGTATAATTGCCCTCAGATTTTCAAGTAATTCGTGCAAGTATAGCCTAAGATAGTGATTAGCAAAATATCGAAGATTCAAGACAAAAGTGCTCTCCAAAGTTATCAAATTCGCGAGAGAGATTGGAATGAAGAATGACAAATCAATTTATAGAAAATTAATTATTCGAACGACAGGCCAAGATTGAAAGATCAACAGACGGTTGAGATTGACTGATTAGACATGCAATTAGATAACTGATAGTATTGACACGAGTGATTCGAATTAGAAAATAGAATTAAAGATTAAATAAATGAGTTAATCTTCAGTTCGGCATTCGAAAACATTAGAAATATCTTTGCATGACAAAGATAAATATTGATTATAACGACTCTCTGTTCGAATGCACGCACAACATTTAATTAATTAAATAAGAATATTTAATTAATATGCATGTGCACGCAAATGAGTTAGAACTGGATGATTGCATGATTAGACGAGGAGATTACTCGAGAATGCCACTCAGACATCAAATGAATAGTTAACTGAACGATTAAAATAGATGTCGAGTTGAGTAAAAGTGAATACTTAGATAACTCACATAATTATCTAAAATATAGAAGAATGTGTTAAAATAGAATTAATGAATTAAATAATTCATTTAATTCAAGACTCAATATTTGAAGGATGATTAAATAAATAATATTTATTTAATTAAATAGAAATGATTTAAATGAATAATTAAATAAATTATGAATTTATTTAATTATAGTTGAAATATGATAAAGAGTAAATTAAATAATGATTTATTTAATTTAATCAGAAGAAGGTTAATTAGTAACATAATTAAATAAAAAGAGTTTATTTAATTAATTAGATAGAATAAAGAGAAGTGAATTAATTAAATAATTGAGATTATTTAATTAATAGATAAATTAATGTTAAGATGAATAATTAAATAATTAAGATTATTTAATCATGACCATGAAGAATAAGAATTATGAAGAATATAGAAGTTGCAAGCTAATAACCAGATTTCGGTGTCTACAGAATGCACCAAAAAAAGTATTTGCGATGACTAAACTAGGGGATGAATTGTTGGTGGTGAATTTTATATACAATGAATATGTCATGATAATGAACTATTAATTATGAATTGTTGCAATGAATTGTTGGAAGTGCATTTTTAAGATACTAGAGTAGATGTATATAAATTCTCAATATCCTGGTCTCAAAACCTCCCAGGTATATTTCTCTTCATATCTTCACTACAAATTTAAATGATTAAAGGATTTAATAATGAAAATAGAATTTGAAAGTTCTCTTGCCCTGAGGATGGATGGTAATGATAAAATAAACCATACAAGGATTGAGTGTTACAATAATTATATCAACACACTTCTTCAAAATGGTATCCAAGCATTCATTGCATTATTCCACTATGAATTACCAAAATCACTTCAAGTCTCCTACAATAGATGGCTCAATCCACAAATTAAATAATAATATTATCTTTCAAAAAGGTAATTTCATTTCTATTGTACCAAATGGGAAAAATTGGAAGCTTAAGAGTCATTCACAAGAAATTTATGTTTTATTTGAAAAATCCTTCACACCACAAAATGATGGATAGAAAACAATATTGGAAAGAAACCAAACAACTTCCAAAATCATAAAACCTTATTCATTTCTTTTAATACCTCAATAATATGAGATTTTTATTTTTCCTTATTTGATATTTATCTAGTAAACAATTGTATTTTATTATGAATATTAAATAGATTGATGGTAGTTTGGGGTGGTGGACCTAGCTTGATTGGCTAAAGAATCATGTTCCAGGCAATAGGTCATGAGTTCTAGTCTCCCCACCATCCCTTTGGTACCATAGGGAATGTCGAACCAACATTACTGGTCACATGAAAAAAATTTACTAGGTGGATAATAGTTTATAGGGGGTAGCTACCCAATTCTAATTCCTGTAGTCTAAAAAAAAAAAACTAGATAGATGGTAGCAAGCATGGAGTCTATCAATCACTACTCTTTCCCTAAGGAATGATGGTATTGGTCTTTAGAGCATTTTTTGAGTATTTCAATATAGAAAATTGGAGAGGATAAATTGATATTGTATTTTCTATTATAAAAAATATGGATCCAAAGATCCCTAAGTACATGTATGGATAGATTTGTCTCTGACATGAGACATGACACTTGATAAATAAATAGAGTTTATATTTTTAACACCCCCCATAAACTTTATTTTATAACAAAACATAACTAGATGATTGGGGCCACCTATAACAAATAGGTTTATTACCTACCCATGTATAAATGAATAATATTTAACACAAACCTCTTCTTGAAAGTATGAAAAATTAACCTTCTTTTGAATAGCTTTAACTAATTTTTCCCATCTTTTTCCATGGAAAGACATTCTCCATAGTTATATCAATAAAGGAAGTGAAGGATTCCCAATGATCTTTATGATCAAGAACTTCAAAAATTTAGCAATGATCTCTACGATCAACTTCAACAATGATCTTTGCAATCAATTTCAAGAACGGTCTTTTTGATCAATTTCAACAACAATCTTTGTGATCAATTTCAACAATGATATTATGATTAATTTCAATAATGATTTTTTTTATCACTTTCAACAATGATCTTTTTGATAAATTTCTTCAACGATTGGTAATGATATTTTCCATAAACTTCAACAATGATATTTGCAACCAAAAGCTTCAATGATCTCTACAATCAATTTTAACAATGATCTTTATGATCAAATCTTTCAAAAATTTAGCAATGATATTTGTGATTAGCGCTACAACTATTCAACAATGATTTGTGTGATCAATACTTCAAATTTTTAGGTTCAAAATGATCTTCACGATCAATTTTACAACCATTCAAGAATGATCTTCGTGATCAAGAGTACAAATTTTAGGTTCAACAATGATCTTTGCAATAAATGCCGCAACCATTCATCACTGATCTTTGCGATCAACTCTATGAATTTTACATATATGAGTGCTCCAACTTTAAATCCAATACCAATGGAATATTTTTTTATTTTTTTTAACATGATAATATTTATGCTTGTACAAAACTTTGAACATATTTGTGACCGTTTTCCAATTAGATACACCAATCCATCCATAGTCCATTTGTATACTCTCTTTTAGAGGTTGTTTCTTCCACTTTTTACTACAACACAATTTCTCAAAATGGTTCTTCAAAATATCACATCACATCTCCTTTTTATGTCCATGCCTATGGCAATGAGAACATTGTATGCATTGTATTTCTTGAAATAAGTTTTTTGAACTTGTAACATCTATATTATCATTTTTATTTCCACTAGCATATCGAAGGCCTTCATTCTTTGGCTTTACTATTAGCCTAATGGTTTCTATAATTCCTTGTGCATATTTTCCCAAACCTTTTCCTTCATATACCATTCTTTTCATTATCTTAAATCCAATATTCCTTGAAGAAAATTATTTCTCATTATCCTCACAACTAGCAATATTTGTAGATTCAATATATTGTTGTCTTCCTTACACTTTTCATCAAGAGATCAAAAAATCATCTAATGAATAAAAAATCTCACTTGTATCACACGATACATTTCAAAGTGTAGGTTTAGACTTTAGACTTTGGTTTTCCTTTTATACATAAGCTTCAAACTTTAGACTTTGGTTTTCCTTTACATAAGCTTCAATTAACTCAATGGGAAAAATATTTTCTTCTCTCAATTTCAATATATCTTCCTTTTGTGACCTATTTTTTGTTTCTAATTCTTCATTTTTCTTTCTAATTTTCTCAAGTTCTTCTTCCAAAGTATTTTTCATATATATTAAGTTTTTATTTTCTTTCCTTTCTATTTTACCAACCTTTCCCATTGGAAACGAATTCATTATGTAGTTATAATTTAACTAGAAAGGAAAGCTTAGGTAATACTTAATGGAAATTAATTTTGGTGGGTTTATCACCTTCACTCTTCCATGATTTTATCTACCACTTAATTTGCATCTTTTCAAGCTTAGAATTTTAACAAATATTGCAAAAGTCATCGAATGTTTTGAAAAATTAACAAAAAATAGTGATCACCTTTCTTTTTTCAAATGCCAATAATAGATGTTGATATTGCTTCTAAAACTAAAATATCTTCCCACTTTCCTTTTATCACATGTAATTTTCTTCTCAAATTGACATATTTCTTGGAAACTTCAACCTCAAAAAATCTATGATCATTAGTAGGGATTTTGCTTGTCCTTTATTGCAACTTGTATTTTGTGGCTTAGAATATTCATGTCACAATCTACCTTCTAAATTATCTTCAACAATCTATAATATCTTTCGAATTATTTACATTAGAAGTTTCAATCCACCAAATTTCTTCTCCAATCCACTTTTGTTAGGAAGATGAATGAATGATGAAGAGTAATAGTCTTCAAAAAATAATATTATGACTTCAATATATAACACTTTATTCCTTTCCCCCCTTTCATGTTTTTTGGATAAATTCTTTAGTCTCCTTTGTTTACTCTTGAAGCCTTTTTCTAATGTATTCATAGTTTTTCTATTTTGAGCATGGAGAAGGAAGTTCACATGTGATTGAGAGGAGACATCATGTCCTTCCTTAAGCCGGAATGGTTATGACTATTGATAAAAGAACACTTTCAATGTTATGCATATGTAATTAACATGATCTTCCCTTTAGCTTGAAAGAGGATGAAGCTAAAATTTTCTAAAGAAAAAGTTTGAATGGTATAGGTATCTTCTATATTTCAACAAGATTGGACTACATAATAGATTTATTTTTTACTATATTTTCTTTCACATAGCCAAATAATTCTTCATACAATTCCTCGTACTGTGCTTTGCTCCAAATTCTCCCTTATGTCTATTACAAAATCTACACCAATAATGTGCTTCAAAGCTAGTCTAAGTTTGCTATTGTAGTGTTCAAAAATGTCATCAAGGACATTTTCACACTTGTTTCGACCCTCCTTGTTGAATTGAGCTTAATGATGACTTGATTTAGTGTTGTAATGTGTTTGTTACATTCACATGAGATCTTGGGCCCTTGTGAAATAATGAATTTAAATGGTACCTTGCTAAAGTGTTGTAACACACATTAACACTTTTCTAAGGTTTTATTAATTAACTAAAGCTAATAAACCTATTTTTAACCTTAATCCTACCTTATCTAAAGTGTTGTAAAGTGTTGTAACATAATTTCACACTTTTCTGTGGTTTTCATTAATAATTGGGCTTTCTTATGCTTTAATTGACCCTATTTTGCATCCATAAGCCTCATTTAATGCATCTTTTCGAGGAAAATCCTGACACAAATCATCACCCAATCATAATTCAAGTTTTTTAGGTTGAATGGCCCTAGATTTAGTGATTTGGGACTCATTTTCCACCTTGGGAAAATGAGTTCCACCTAGATTTTGGGTCTCAAACTTGGTTTCACACATTTCTAAGCATTTTTAAATTTGATCGCATACATTATGCTTGATGGGACTCATTCATCACCTTGGGTGAATGATTCTGATGTGGACCAAAATCAAAATTAATTCAATTTTTTAGTGGGGTTTTATCCTCCTAGATCTAGTGTTAGCTTGTGGTTTTGTAATTTTTTGAATTCTTGCATAATTAAGTATATATACAAGTTTCTTTAACTCATTTTACACCTAGCAAGTTGAATAAGCATTCTTATAGAAAAATTGAGTTCACAAGAGAATTCAAGCATTGACAAGATCATTCAAGAGTCTTGAAGAGAATATTATCAAGAATTTTAGAGCAACATTTAAGCATCAAGCATCATGTCAAGGACTTCATGCATTATGTTTGTTTTTGAACTAACAATTATGATGTAGGGTTTCCTGATTCAAGCAAGTCTTCAATTCAAGATCTATCAACTTCAAGTAAGAGTCAAGATCCACATCCATTAGATCCATCTCATACATGTTTGCAACATATTATTGATAGGGTTTGGTGAGTTACAACATTCTATTTTGTTCATTCATCATTCTCCATTTCTATTTCATTTCATTTCAAGGTTTGATTACCAAAATGGGTTTTGACCAAGGAAAAATCCTATCCACTAACCCACCAACATTTTCTTCCCTCTCTTTAGTGTGTGATTTGCAGGTTTAGATTGAAGACACATTGAAGAGTAGGATTGGAGAAATTTGCTAAAGTTGTCATCAAGCATCAGAGAACATTGGAGAACACCTAAAAGTTGATCTACAGAGATTCAAATCCAAAAACCTAAAGAAGCAGATTGAGTAAACTGAGAAGAGTAGGTTCAGACCTTGAAGTTCCAAAAAACCCTAACAAGACTAATTTGCCACTTTTGGATAACGAGTCCCAATTTTGGTCAAAAATCAGGTTTTTACATATTTAGATACCCATTTGGAAAATTCTTGTTCCCGCATAGAAATCAAAATTCTAGACTAATTTTCTCAACTTGGAAAATGAGTCCCACTTAGCATTAAAGGTATAAATTCTGGTGTTTTAGACCTCCTTCTAGCCATCTACAAATTTCTAGGTGCACACATTCCTTTTTGTAGTTTTTTTGTTGTTTCATTTGCATTTCTAGGTCATTTAGTGAAGCTTTGTATTAAATTAGGGTTTAGTGTTACAAATTTCATTTTATTTTATCGTTCCAAGTTCTTACTTGGCAGTGAACACCTCATTATTTTATACTTAGCCCCTAGGACAACCTTCTTGCAAGATCTCTTTCTCCTTTGCATTAAGATCTCAAGTGTTTGTTCTTGAATGAAAGAGAGTGAAGTTTGTCATTCTAGGTCCTAAACTCTAGAAACACATACAATTTTCCACCTTTAAGCTATATTGTTTACTCCAAATTAGGTATAATGATTACTATAAAATTGTAACAAGGTTTTCTCCAAAGATGAATATAAAAAATAGTACAAGGTCTACTTCAAATGATTGTTCGATACATGTAACAAAGTCAGCTATTATACTTCATATTTCTACCCTAATTGGATTAATTTATCTTTTTCTCAACACCCTATCATGACCTCCAATGCTACATCCTCATGCCTAGGGAAAATAATGACTTCACCAAATCATAGGCCCAACAAAACTAGTGGTTTAGATATCTTCACACCTTTGATTTTACATATTTAATACACATGCACAAGATTGTTTCAATGCTCTGATATCATCTAGAAAATTCGAGAGCATAAATTGATATTATATTTTCTATTATGAAAAATATGGATCCAAAGTTCCTTAAGTACACGTATGGATAGGTGTTTCTCTTACATGAGACATGGCACTTTTTAACTAAATAAAGTTTATATTTTTAACACTCAATTGTGAGAAAGTATGTGTGGAGGGTCAAAGCATTCCAAGCCAAGCAATACAATAGTTGATTTTCATTTTGGTCATGAGAAAAATATTCTACTTGAGAAACAACTATGAAAGTGAAAGCAAATTATATACATTTCTCTATTCTCCTTGAATTGACTATAAGTAATAACTTGAAAGGATTCAAGTGTGCATTGATTAGGAAGATGGATTAGTAATTGATAATATTAACTTTGTTATGGATGAAAAATAGTTTGAAAAGATGTATTTAGAGAAAAGGGTACTTTTGATAAATAGCCCCTTTTTTGGTAGAAGCGATGTACAAGAAGAGTTTGATTTTTAAAATGAAGCTTTTATTGAAACACAACTGGTAGAGAATTATAGAAATCAAGATGAAACACTTTTTAGACCAAGAGAGAAGGATAAAGATGTTAGTGTTGAAAATGTAATCAATGTGGTCAATATACAAGGTGATATAGAGGCATAATATATTAAAAGATAGTGGGAAATGTCTTAGTCCTAGTGTAGTGTTGCACTCCAAAAGCTTGTTAGCTTTAGATATAATCATGAATTTTATGACATAAAATATTATGAAAGTGGTATTGGATAAAGGAATAATGAAGATGACTATAAATTGCAACTCTTAAAGCAACTATCAAGCTGTCCTTTTTTGACAATGTTATTGGCAAGTTCTCTATGATGAGGGAAATTAGCTAGAACGTAGCTAATCTATAGGTAATGAATTTAGAAGAATGATAGAGACGAGGCATTACAAAATTAAAGTGATATTTTACTATATTAAAGTGAGGCCTTACAACTTAAAGTAAGATATTATAACCTTCAAGTGAGGCATTACATAATTTATGTAAAATAATACATTCAACTAAACATACACCCACATTTAGTTAGTTGAGCCACTACACCTCATTTATGGTTGATGCTTAAAAATTCCTTGGTGAGTAATACACTTCTGGAGAAAATTATGAGTTTATTACACATAACTATTATAAAACATTAACATCAACAAATTTACATTGCACAAGAAGGAAAACGCATTCATGTTTAATAATCTCCATTACTCCCCTAATAATTTCACAAAAAAAAAGAGCACGACGTGCTCTTCGGAAACCTCTAAAGAATAAAGTTGATTAAAAAAAAGATTATGGGATGTCCCACTAGGCATGTCAAATATGTAGACCCTCAATTCGAGTTGTAAAAACCAAGTTATATCAATCTATAGACTTCGAAACTTGAATAAAGACTATACTTAGAAAGAGAAACAATGAAAGCTAAATAATAATGGATGGAATATAGGTTGCCCAAACTGACAACATATACCAATAAAATGATCATCTGAAACATGTAGAAATGAAGGATGAATGAATTGAATTATAGAGTTGGAAAGGGGAACATGAACAATGGAGATTCAATCTAAATGGATGATTGTGATCAAATAAGAGAAAATATGGAATCTTCTTTGGCTAAGAATAGTCTTAGGGGTTACAAATGAGTGAGGATAATTATCACTAATTTTTATTTAATTTGGATAAATAGGTGTGCATAGTATAAAAATAGAGTTGACATAATAAGTAGGGCTAGAAAGAATCTTTAATGGATATTTTGAGTTTTTCCATATCGAAATAGATAATAGATATTATTTATTATTTTGAAAGGATAAATGGATAGTAAAATGGGTTTTTAACTATTGGATGAAAAATAAATCTATAGATATCATTTTATTAAGATTGGATAATGAAAGGGGTATTTGAAAGGAGATTAGAAAATGGGAATGGGTTATGACTACGATGTGACATGGTACTAGGTGATGTTAAGAAATGATTACAAATAGATGTCTTTACATATTATATGGATTAATTTAATTAATGTAAAAAAGATTTTATCCCCTTACAAATGTAAACAATCAATTAAAAATTTGAATATAAATAAACATAATTATGAACAACAATAAAATAAAATGATGTTAATGATGGATATATAAACTTAACATATTTTCATAATACTCATATATTAATAAAACGCAAATATAATAGACAATCCACATAAGAGAGGATAGAATAGAATCACGCCGGAAAATATATACTAAAAGGCAAAAAGAGTGGTCAAACACTAAGCTGGCAAGACTGCTGTAGGCTTGCATACTATATGCTCTACAGCAGCATAATTATTTTGAAGCTTGCCAGGTCAATGCAATCGGACTACGAACAACTTGCGTTCCCCCATCAATACAAATCCATCGTATCTCTCCAAAATCACTTTGGCCACCCTAAGATGCAGATGGGCTTCTTCGATTACTTTCAAATTTCACGCTATAGCTGGATTTATCGTAGAGATTTTTGAACACTAACGTCTGGGGCTCCACGGTGATGTTCACGCCAGGAGGGCTCTTCACACTCACTCTATACACCACATTACCCTCTGCCCCTACATTCGTCACTGTTCTTCTATTCACCTGAGCCGAATTGTTGCCGGGCTTAAACAAAATAGAAAATGATGGGTAGTTGAGATCTTCGGCTTCCAAACTAGAGTTGGGACAGGAAACTGACTCCTTTGTGAGAAGAGCAATTTGTTGTCCGGTGTAGTTGAGAGAGCAAAGAAAATTTATATAATTTTGTGGTGCCATGTCGTAGACAAGCCCAGGATCCATCGCAGCTCTTGGGTCCACGTGGCCTGCACCCATATCAAAAGGAATGGCTGCCTCCATGGTAAATGAATCTTTGATAGCCTGCTCCTTGTTATCCACGATGTAGGAAGATGTCATGAGCGCAGATTTGATGGCGGTAGGGCTCCAGATGGGATGGATGGCTTTCATCAGCGCTGCAATGCCGCTGACATGAGGACACGCCATGGAGGTCCCCGAATCTAAGTAGTAGTCCACATCTCCGGCGTATGCTGCCTATATGTTGACACCGGGAGCGATCATATCAGGCTTGAGAACTGAAGGATATGCTACGCTCGGGCCCCTTGATGAAAAAGCAGCCACAATGGGAGCGGCGATTGCCTTCCCCACGATAGTCAATCCTGTGAGACGCATGGTGGCTGTGGCATTATTCAGTGTGCTGTTTATGTAGGACTTTATTGTTTCACCAGCTTTGAAACTTACGCTGACAGCTGGAAAATTGTAAGCGTTGGAAAACTGCTGCTGTGCTCCGAGGAGTTCTTCATTGGCCACAATCATTCCAGCACCGCCTGCTCTAGCTACTTCGTCGGCCTTCTCCTGGCCACCTGACTCCCCTGGATTACTAAAAAATAATAACTGATCACAAAGTACTATCTTACCCTTTACCACATTGGGGTCGAGGCTGCCATTAAGGCAACGCTTTGAGCTGTTGCTGGCGGAGACACACACCAGAGGGAATGGCCCTTGCAATTTTCCATCTCCTCCTTTGAAAGTGGAGGTGCCTCTGTATATTTCCTGGTTGCCCAATACTAGAGAAGCAGGGAAATCTCTGTCGATGCTGCTCGCACCTACGGTTGTAATCCATGGCGCTGTGTTACTCAGAAAAGATGAAAATGGTCAAAAATTTCCTGCCGCGGCAGAAACAAGAACACCCTTTTCTGTCGCCCCAAACGCTGCAATGGCTCTGAGATCCCTGTGGAATGGCACGTCTTCTGAGCTAATTGAGATAGAAAGGATGTCGACGCCATCAGCAATGGCTTGTTCCATTGCAACAGCAATGTCGCTCTCGTCGCAATCTGCTCTAGGCGCCCAGCAGACTTTGTAGATGGCCGGCCTGGCTTGAGGAGCCATTCCTCTGGCCGTTCCGTTGGCGAAACCGAGGTAATTGGCACCACTTACCGCAGCTCCCGCGGCAGCTGAGGCGGTATGCGTTCCATGGCCGTGAGCGTCTCTCGGGGACATGTATTCCAGCGTTTCGTTAATTTTAGTAGCCTTATTATTTTGGTAGCCTTTTTAGAAGTACCGAGCTCCAATGACTTTCCGATTGCACTGCGATGAATTGAAGGCCCGCCCGCTTTCACATATGCCTTTCCATCTGGAGGGAACAGGTCCAAGGCCTGCATCATTGAAACTTTTGCTTTCGGGCCATATTCCCGTGTCAATCAAGCCCACGATGATATCTTCGCCAAAGGTAGAGTATTGAGACCATAATCCAGGAGAAGAGGAGGAGGAGGAGAGACCCAGAAACTCTGGCGTGTGGGTAGTGGCAACTTTATTGAGGGAGGAAGGGGTTACGACCAAGCACCCCTCCATACCTTTCATGGCTTCAACCTCTGCTTCGCTCAGCCTCGCAGCAAAGCCGTGTAACAGAGTATCATATGTGTATAACAACTCATTTGCAGCGGGATCCGATCCAGACACCTGGCTGAGCATTGAAGCGTACCAGTGTTGGTGTAAATTGAAATGCTGGGGTTTCTGGATTTGATCACGTGAACAATATAGGGCTTTGTTGGAATATAATTTCTCCCACTCATTGGGAATATAAATAAGACAAATATTAAATTGGGAAAAGACAAATTAAATAGGTATTTCTAGAAAGGGTTAGATAGTTTCTAGATAAGATAGAGATTGTTCTAGAATATAGACAGGCTGGCCTAAGTCCTAGAAGAGTCCTTTGTAATTTCTAGAATGTATTTTGTAGTTTCCAGAATTATCTATATGTATCCTAAGCCCTCTATAAAAGAGGCATCAAGTAATGGGTTAGTGCATCAGATGGCAAGATGGAAGTGATCATAGGCAATGTTGTAGCATTCTGGCATATATAATGTATTGAGTGATTAATGAAATGTGTAGCAGCATAGAGGATTTTTAGGTGAATTAGTTTTGTGTTTATTTCTGAGTTTTTGTATTAGATCTGTATTCCATCCACCTCCTTCAATTGGTATCAGAGCTAGGTTACAGAGGAGTAAGGTATTTGAACATCACTAGCATATATTGGTTGTTGTTCGCTAAAGGATGCCGCCGCTGCCATTAATGTAGCTGCAAACCGAAGCACAAAGAGCTGTCAGGTTATGCTGTTGCTTGACGGCTATGCTGTTGCTATTTGAAGAGTTGTTGATCGCAACAACTAATGAAGACTATTTTGTAAAGAAAATAGGAGAATTAAAGGCTACAGTCAATCAACATTGCCAGGGATGTTATTTGAGGAAAGCACAAGAGTTTCTTAAATTGGAGATTAAAAACAGGCTATTAGCATTCAAAGAAGGTAAAATAAAATTGTTGCTTTAATTTGTGTTCATCATTTTTTAAAGAAATTTTTAGAAGACAAACATTCAGATTTGTAAGAGAAAATTGAAAAGTGAAAGTACACGAAGCTGTCCAATAAGAGGGAATCAGTGTAGTATAACCATTGTGAAAAGGTGTTATTCAAATAGAGGTAATGGTAGCATTGGCTTGAGAATTTATGAAAAGATTTTTAGAGAGAGGATTGTCATTGTAAATTTGTGTTGCCCTAGTTAGGGTTTGGTATATTTTTATTGAAATTTTCAGATTACATAAGTTATGTTTAAAGAAAAAGAATTGTGAGATAACATGTGTCAAAAAGTTGTTGAAAGTGATGATTTGTGAAGTTTGAAGAAAGATTGCAACAAGGGTTTCAAAAGGTTACAGCTTGTTGAAAGAAATTGTGGAAGAGTGAAGGCAGGTGAAGATTGCAAAATTAAGGAGTTTAATTATTTGTTTCAATGGGAAAATTTGGAAAAAGGGTTAAAAAAAACAATGAAAATTTAGTGGTTGAAAACAATTTTTTGGAAGAAGAATTAACAAAGCTTAGAGAATAATTGGATATTGTTAAAAAGAATAATAGATTCTATTTTGAAATTAATAAAGAGATGCAGAGAGAAAAGTGTAAACTTTTAGATAAAAATTATAATCTTGAAAAGGAATTGGGAGAAGTTAAAGATAAAAGCGAAAAGTTAGAAGAAAAGTTAAAATTATTTGATGAGGTTAAAAAGAGAAATGAAGAGTTAGAGGAAAAGCTAAGATTGTTTGAGGAGATCAAGAAAAAGAATGAAGAACTAGAACAAAGAGTGGAATTGGTTGATGACTTAGAAGAGAAATTAAAGAAATTAGAAGAAGCAAATAGTTTGCAGATGAAAGAAATTACAAAATTGGTTCATGATTTTGCATGTAGTACAGATGACTTGAATATTTCATTTGATAAGTGTGTTCTCGCTAAAGAAATTTTTGATAAAAATTGTCAAGATAATGTTGTTAGATGTAATGACAATGAAAAAAATGTTGGTTTAAAGATTATGGAAAGAATGGGATACAGAGGTAAAGGTTTAGGAAGGCATGATCAAGGGATGAGAGAACCAATCAAGCCAATAATGAGGCCAAAGCATGAAGGTCTTGGATATGTGACAGGTAAAGGCAATAATACAGGTGTAACCAAATTTGTTAAAGAAATGGAATGTGTGCAATGTTGTCATTGTAATAGGAAAGGACATACGAAGGATAGATGTTGGGACTTACATCCTTGCAATATTTGTGGTTTGAAGAGTCATTCGAAAAAACATGTTGGAACAAGCAGTGCAAGAAAGATTCTATGGTAGGTTGTATGAAAATAGATTGTGGATGGGTTTATGGATCGAGTTGGTAGAAAATTACAGGTATGCTTAAAAATTGGTTCAAATATAAAAGTTCATATGTAAAATTTGATAGCAATCATGGCAAGTTGAAGGCATAGCAAGTACTTTTGGCAAGACATCTATAGATGGTAAACTACCGCAACAGTTGGAAAAAGACAAAGGCATCATTAGGCATGAAGATCATCAAGATAGCAAAGAAAGGATTTGAGAGGTCTAAAGACTTGGTTGCAACCATAAGGCAAAGAAGAGAAAGAAGACAACAATCAATGGCAAAAGAGATTGGATAGTACCACAGCATTCGTGGTAGAAATTAGGGAGGAGTGTTGGAATATAATTTCTCCCACTCATTGGGAATATAAATAAGACAAATATTAAATTGGGAAAAGACAAATTAAATAGGAATTTCTAGAAAGGGTTAGATAGTTTCTAGATAAGATAGAGATTGTTCTAGAATATAGATAGGCTGGCCTAAGTCCTAGAAGAGTCCTTTGTAATTTCTAGAATGCATTTTGTAGTTTCCAGAATTATCTATATGTATCCTAAGCCCTCTATAAAAGAGGCATCAAGTAATGGGTTAGTGCATCAGGTGGCAAGATGGAAGTGATCATAGGCAATGCTGTAGCATTCTGGCATATGTAATGTATTGAGTGATTAATGAAATGTGTAGCAACATAGAGGATTTTTCAGTGAATCAGTTTTGTGTTTATTTCTGAGTTTTTGTATTAGATCTATATTCCATCCACCTCCTTCAGCTTCCTTATATCTTCTTCTTCCACCTTGCCCAACCACATTGCAGACATGGCAAAGAGAAGGAGAATGAGGAACCTGGCAAGCGCGGTGTTGGCCATAATTAGCTACTAACAAGGAAAAATCCAACAAGGGGAATGTTATTGATGTGTGAATGAAACATTGCAGGAGCAATTTATAAGACAAGCCCAAGAACGTTGCAGGACAATTGACAATATCAACTTAAAATTCATAATGGTTTACTCTTTCAAGCAAAATAAAAAAATCTCAGATGCTTCATTGGAACTCTTCAACTTCAATCCAAATTAAAAAGGAATAGGTCACCGTTTAGAATACGTCCTTTTTTTCCGTTCTGATCGTTATGCACAAATTTTAGATAATTTTAGTGATAGAAGCCAAAACAGTGATTCTCAGGATTTGAAAGTTTCATTCATCTAAAGCCATATTATTAGAAGTAGTCAACTTGTTTTTTTTTAAATTAATGAAATTCAGTCTGCAAGTTTACTTTTCATTTTTTTTAAAAATTATTATAGACTGTTTAAAAAATATACGGTGAGAGCATGCTACAAGGCCAATATATTAGGTCATTAAAAAACCAAAACTAAAGCATGCTATAAAGTAAACACAATAGGTCATTAAACAAACAAAAAGCAATCATCAACTTATAAAAAAATAAATTAAAAATTATAATTTAAGTTTACTAAATTATCAAATTTTAAAGATTATTGTTTTTTCTTTTTGGAATAGGTATTTTGCATAGTTTTTTTTAAGTTGTCTTGAGTGGTTGTTTTTTTAAAATAAATTATTTAATGTAAAATTACAGATAATACCCTCAACATTAACTACAAAGTCACATGTCAATAGTGTCACTAGGATGGCCACTTCTTTGAACACCCCTAACATTAACTAGATAGACAAATGTCAAAAGAGTCACTAGGTTGATCACTTCTTTGTTCTTTTGAGGATGATCTATTATATTTTTTATCATTTATTTTTAATTGTCCTTTATTCTTTTCAAAATTTGGAAGTTTCAATGATAAATTTCCAAAGCTTCTCTTCATCTAAAGCCACATTATCAAAAGTAGTCAACTTTTTTTTAAGAATTAATGAAATTCAATATGTAAGTTTACCCTTTTTATATTTAAATAAAGTATTATTTTAAAAATATTATAGAATGTTTAAAAAAAATATGATGAGAGCATGCTACAAGGCCAACACATTAGGTCATTGAACCAAAAAAAGCAATTACCAAGTAAAAAATAATTAAAAAGATTATAGTTTAAGTTAAGTAAATTATGGAATATAAAAGATTATTAGTTTTTGAGGAATAAGTCTTTTGCATGATTTTTTCTTAGTCTATTTAGAGAAGTTGATTTTTGCAATGGTAAATCACAAATAACACTATCAACATTAACTAGAGAACCACATGTCAAGAGTGACTAGGGAACCCCTTCTTTATTGTTTTGAGGATCTATCATTATTTTTTATCATTTATTTTTAACTATTCTACTTTGTGTTGAAATTGGAGAACTATGAATAGATTTCACTGTCTTATTTAGGGATCCAAAGGTCCTTTATATAGGTCAAATATATAGGAAGATGTCTCTCTACATGATAAATATGTCTCTACATAATAGATTCTTAGAGATCATGATAAATAGAGTTTATATTTCTAACATCCCCCCTTAAAATTTCACTCATTTAAGAAAAGAATATGTGATGTACATACAATATGCTATATGTGACTATGGAAAAGTAGAGTCTTTGATACCTTCAACACACTTTGATTTTGTGTGTTTCCTATAACTAGTAATCTTTCTTTGTGTGTATTGATGAACTATTAGTTTTAAACTTTGCTTTGAACACACATTTGCAATCAATGGCTTGTGGAATACTATATGAAGGTATTAGCTCCAATCTCTAGTTTTGATAATTGACTTCATCTCTTGGTTGATAACACTTTTGCATATTTCTTCTTTAATACTTCCTCAAAAATTCTTGGTTCATGAACTCATTCTCCTATAATTTGATGGGTATTATCCTGACTATTTATGGTCTCTTTATCAGAACATTGGATTTTAGAATGGATAATGAGCTTAAATTTGGATCATCAATACCTTCTCTTGCTTCAATTCTTTTTTTTTAGTATGACCTTTTTAGGTGATTATGATGTACAATATCTATCTATTTCTGTTTCAAAGTCAACATAGTACAGACTTATAAGGTGACACTTGTCCTCAAAGATTATATCTCTAGAGATGTGAAGTTTATTTAACTTAAAGTCATACAATTGATAGTCTTTACTAGACTCATTATACCCAAAAAGGTTGCATTTCTTACTTGTATCATTGAATTTTCCTCTCTTCTCTTTTGAATGTATCTATAGGAAACTCTCCTAGAGAATCTATAATGCCAACTGATGATAACTAATTTCATAACCATACTTCATGTAGAGAGATTATTTCCAACATTTTAGTCAAGCTATGATTGGTCCAAAAATTTATATGAACAATGTCTATCCATAATTTATCTCTAAGGTTATAATCCTTAAGCATTGATATAGATTTTTTCTTGAATTTTCTTTATCATTTTTTTAGCTACTCCATTCTATTATGGAGTATATGGATCAACAATTTTCCTCTTAAATCCCTTTTATTTACAAAAGTTGACAAATTTATTTGAGGTATATTCCTCTCAAAATCTAATATCAAGATTTTAATTTTTTAATACATTCATTCTTGACTTGGTGTACAAACTCTTTGAAAACACCAAATACCTAAAAGGTATTTTTGATTAAGGTAAGTTTGGTTTTTGAAAAGGCCCAAGACTTGCCACTAGAGAAAAATAGAAATAAGATGTTGAACACACATAATAGTAAGGGGGGGATCAGTATTCTTTTGAATCATCCAATTACTAGCCATCCATTTTCCAAAGCATATTTAATAATCATAAGAAATGTAAGTATAAATAACCCATAACATACACAACACATGAATTTACATGGAAAACCAAAAAAGGGAAAACCCATAGTGAGGATTAACTCACAATATATTATAAGGTTGGTTACAGGATATTACAAAAAGGCTCACCACCAAGGGACTATCCAAGTGAACTCATTGTTCATAGAAAAAGAAATAAAAGATACATGAGAAGTGGCTTCATAACCAGAGTTTGAATTAAGAGAAATGCATCTAGCTTATGTTGAATTTAGGTCCTTTGAAGCTCATTACATATATTGCAATCAACTTAGCTATACTTTGCTCTACTCTTTCTTCACACATCAATCACTCAATACTTAGGCTATTCACACATTTCTACAATATTCACATCACTATTGGCATTTAGATCATCTCATCTCTTATCTCTCTTCTTCAAACACAAATAAGCCTTGTATATATATCAGTCTTCACCACATACACCAATTAGGTTATCCTAATTGGATGTAATGTCAAATTATCCAAAACGTGTCTTGTTAGCACCCAATTCAAACCAAAATGCTTCCATGCTAAAAAACATAACTAATATAGCTTGACATGGACCTATAACAACTCCTCTTTCCATTCAAACCAAGTATTTAACCTTCTCAACACTTTATATACCTTGAGTCAACAAAGCATAAAACCAAAAAGTAGAATACTCCAACTGATTAACTCTAAGAAGTATACAAACTACAAAATGTCATGCCAACTGAAATATACAATGTACTAACACCTATAAGACTTTTCCCAAAACTGAAACACCTAACTCAAATTAGTGGAGGAATGTGGCTTAGTTGGGTAAGGTCCACTATATAGAAAACTATGTAAACAATATCTTCTGAACTTCTGATATATGTAGCTCTTGAACCACTTAACCAAAACAACTGAAATTCTAAGCTAAGATGCCAAAGTTATTTATGAACATACTAGAACCGCATAGGAATATCTAAGGAGACAAATGGATGTGAACCATAATACTAAAGGGCACTAATGTGTTGACACTTCCAGTATAAAAACTTAGCCAAAAACCTTTTTGCAATTATATCTTTTATGTGGAAATTTTTCATTCATCATGTGGTGTAGAAGTGGTATTGACATCAATGGAAACTCATTAATGATAACCTTCTTCATTCTTTTGACAATCTCACCCTTTTTCATTGATGGAAACATGTGCCAAAAAAAAAATGTCTCTCCAAATATCTGTCTCCCTCTTTGACATCAAGGAAAAGGGTGCTAAGCCACAAAAATCTACACCAACTAAACGGTCTTCCCCTTAGGAAGCTAACCAAAAACTCCTATTATGTCTACATACGTACAATAAAATTTGAAAACATAAAAACTAAAAATGTCCATAAAGATAGAAATTGTCAACTCAAAGATGTTGACTCTTAAAGCTTTTGAAGAAAGTCTTGCTAGGAAAAATTTCCTTCTTCCCAACTCTTCTTCATTGCTACAAGAATTTTGTGTAGCGATAGAAGCTCTATCAATGTCTCTTCTCCTTCTTCTACAACACTAGGTGTAAGGTTTATTTTTGACACTTTGTCATAGCTAGAAAGGGAAATTACGATTTCTTTGTGCTCTTTTTTTACTAAGTCCCTTAGCTTCACCAACTACTTGATCACATCTTCCTTCTAAATTTGCAAAGTAAAGAATTTGTCATGCAAGTATACTATAGCATTCTAGGTTTTATTGTATCTATATTGTCAGATGATGGACTTTTGATGCATTAGCTATTTGATACAAAATAGAATCCATTTCATCTTTTATTCCTTGAGTGGCTTCTAGCTATTTCATGCAAAATAAAAATAGTACCCTTGCACCTTCCTCATAGACTAGCACTTCCTTCAAGCATTCTTCAACATTTGTATGTGCAGATGCACACTTTTTTGTAATATCAATTAGCTTTTTTTCTGCAATCCTTGTCTCGACCTCTATTTTAGTTTTTCTTTCCAACATGAAGGCATATTTGTTAAAGGCATAAAACACCAATTCAAAATTTTCCACCACAGGAAGATATGTATCAACATTAGTCCCTCGAATGATCTCTTGCAATGCTTTCACTTCCTCATATATCAATTCACTACTCTTCTAATGTGTTACAATCATTTCTTTTCATATTGATGCTCTATATACATCACTTAATTGTAACTTATGTATAAGAGATATCTTATTCATCCATCAAAATTACTCTTCTACATGGGAAACTGCAACAACTAATATGAAATAGTTCAAGGATA
This sequence comes from Sequoia sempervirens, assembly GCA_007258455.2. Lineage (NCBI taxonomy): Eukaryota > Viridiplantae > Streptophyta > Pinopsida > Cupressales > Cupressaceae > Sequoia > Sequoia sempervirens. Next base: position 44,028,695 of record VDFB02026320.1, on the reverse strand, counting down.
TGTACAGGATCATGATGGCCCAAAAAGTGGTGATATGATGGGTTATGTGTAGGGTATGTGGCTGATGACCTTTTTTACCCAAAATTGATGAAATGAAAAGGGTTTTTAAAGGATATTCTCAAATTTCCACCAATATAAATTATGCTTTACTTTCAATTTAATAAATAATTATTATTCATTTTCTATTTGAATTATGACTAAAGTCAAGATTGATAGGCTAATTGAAAAAAATCTATAATTTTCAAATAGTATCAAAATTTTTTAATTCAAAAATGTGTCACATTCTATACTTCACATACTATAGGATTAAAAAAAATGAATTTCATGAAGTTTTGAACAAGTTAAGGTGGTCAGGCATACGAGTTTTTTATATTTTTTAAAAAATTTAATAAAAAATTCATAATTAATTATTTACTTAAAAAAAAATTACAAAAAAATATGCATCACATCAAGACATGATTCGTCTACTTATATCTAAAATATTATAAAAAAATATTATCATTTTATTTTGGTTAGGGTCGTCAGACAAACACCTACTTATTTTTTCACTGAAATTTAAGTGCTACTGCATTGAAATTTCAAATTTTCACCAAATAGATTTTTTTTCTTTTAAAATAAACCTAGTAGTTTAGAAACTACATTCAATTTTCTACAAATTCTATTCTTACATATTTTTGAAATAATATAGATAACTTATTCAAATTTTTACATCAATTTTCATAACTCTGATTTTTTATGAATTTTTCACCACTTAAGGGCCTATTTTGTCCATAATGATCCTGCACATACCCTCCAATTGAACCTTTCAATTTTTAGAAAACAATACAAAGGGATTCTTAGATGAAGATTCACTAGAGGGCTTGGGTAAATCCTTAGAATTCTCATGTTCTTCATTCTTTTCAATATCAAACTTTTCTTCTTCTTCTTATACCTTTTCTTGTTCCTTACTGGAAATCTTGTCTTTATCTTTGTCTTAATCTCCTTCATCCTTATCTTTATTTTTATCTCCTTCCCTTTCACCATTATTTACTTCTTCTTGATTCTCTTCATCCTCACGCCTTGGCTCATCATACTTATCACCTTCACTAGTGTTTTTCTCTTTATCTACTGGAGGAACATGTATCTTTTGGTTGCCTTGATCTGCAATCTCCTGAGTTACCAAAGGAATAAATGTATAATATTTTTCAATTTCCTCTTTGATCCCAGAAAAATCCTTTTCTTTAGTAACTTCTTACATTGGTTCACCTATATCCAAAGGAATATTTTCATTAATTTCTTTTGCATTGGTAGCCTCTGTGTCTTCAATTTTTAAATTTCTTGGTTCTTGCTACTAGAGGCAATTTAAATCATTCCATATTTTTGAGCTATATCAATAGTTTTATCTTTTATCTAATTCCTCATCATGTCAATCTACTTTTAATCTCTTCCCATTAGGAGTGTTACCCTTCACTTTGTTCTAAATTATTCATTAAGTGCATGGGCCAAAGTGGTCTTGTTAGCATCAGATAAGGAGAAACCAATTTTCTCCACAGTATTTAATTTGAGATTTTATTCCCTTTCATTTTCTTCTCTTATTCTTTCCAATAAGATTTTCCATACATCATTAGGAACTCTCTTCCTAATATTCTCCATATCAGCCTCAATTGTAACTATAAATTTAACAATTACTTCTATTATTGTGGCTCTATTTTCCTCATTATCCTTTCTATATGATGCAACCGTTTCTTCTAGCATCTCATGATGTAACATACCTTCAAATAGTGTTTCTAACTTCATTGGACTAGACCATCATTCTAGAGATGTCTTCTTTTTTCTTTTCCTTCATTGGTTTTGTAGTATCTAACTTCTTTTTCTTCTTTTACTTCACTCACTTATGTACATGTATAGGAAAGGCTTCCTTTTCTTTCTCAACTTATTCTTCATTTGAAATATCAAAAATATCTATTCTTTCTCTCTTTCGAAACTTCCCTTTCCTTTCAAGATTAGAGGGGGATCCTCATCCTCGTCTTCTTCTTCTTCAGACTATACACTTGAGTATTTTTCTCTTCTAGCTTTCTCTTTTATTCTCTTTCATGTAGTTTAATAGAAGCTTCCATGGTAGTATTTGTTCTTTTTCTAGGTCATGTGATCTCTTCCACCTCAGGTTCTTCCATAACTAGAGCACTGGTATCCATTTTTGTTTTTTTTTTGAAGGTAGAAATTGATTTAGATGGTTGTTGAATACTAGGGGAAATAGTGGATGTGTTTCCTCCAAATATTCTATGTCTATGGGATTCACTTGTTGCACTCAATCCTCTTGTTGCACATGCTCTCAATACTCTTATTTGTTCATCTAAGATTCCTTTTTCCTTAAATTTTTTGTGTACCATCTTATCCACATTTCTTTTTAAATTTCAAGCTTTCCCAATTCTACATGCACTTTCGTGGATTTCTCTTTATAAGTTTCATGTCTTGTCTAAGTAGGGTCTTTAAGACTATTCAATAACATAACAACATAGCCATCAAATTCATTTTTAATAACCTTATGTCCATGTGGTTGTATCCAAAATTTTCTAGGTTCCACTTCTTCAATGATACATTCATTTGTTTTTCCTAAAAATGTAATATCATCTCTATATTTCTCCACAAAAAACTTAGGGATCCTTTCCCATTCCCAGATTTTTTTCTAAAATACTTTAAATAAAGTAGTAAGTGCCTCATCTTGTTCTTTCACGTTTCTAATTTTGTGTAGATATTCAAGTATTTGATGGGATACAAGTTTTTCCTTCATACAATATTGCTTCTTCATGGAAAATCCCTTAGAAAATTGAATAGTAAGCAAACTACCAAGGAACCAAATTTGAATGGGTATTTCTTATCCTTATTTTTCTTCAAATTATCAAATAGATGTTGATGGATCAACTCACTCAAGTCATAATCTTTCCCTTTTTCTATCATTTCATGAGTTACATGAATTGTTGTGGTGAACACAAAATTCTCTCTGTTGGTGTAGTAAATTTTGTAGCTAACAACCATAGCAGCATACCTTACTATCAGATTCCTTATGGTATTTATAGTAAGAGCCCTTTGGTTAAATGTGGCTCTCATCAACTCCATTACATCCTTGTTCTTTACAAATATTTCAACACAAGTATTGGAGCGATGTCACATAGTCCAATAAGCTCCCTCATGACTTCTTTATTTATCAATCCAGGCATGACAGTCCATAAAAATGTATCATAAAATCTTCTTAATGCTATCCTTACATAGTTAATATCATCATCATGGACAAAGAATGGAAGCATCTTCCAAAGATTCAACTTCTTCTTTACCAAGTTTTCATATTCTATCTTAATACTGAAATCATCTCTAGTAAATTGACTTGATCATAGGTCTATAAGTTTCACATGATTGTATTCTTCAATATTCCTATGGATATATGCCCTAACATCCTCAGTAGGTAAAACTCTATATGGTATACTTGAAAATTCTCCTAGAGGGTCATTCTTAAACACTTTCATGAGATACATTTTAAACTTACATTTGAAGAACCCATGTTAGAAGAAAAATAGTAATCCCCCTCATATTCACCCCATTTTTTGGATCCCTTTAAAAATAATGATTAAAGGAACATAAATCAAGAATAAAATATATCATACTTTGTGAAAAACTATAAGCCTCTATTGCCAATGCCACATAAACTCATCATCTACTCTCCTTAACATAAAGATATTTCATCTCTTTTTGATCAACTACTTACTGACTTAACACTTTATTATTTGTACCCAATTTTAGAGGCATATTAAATATTAGTTTCAAGGTGTTGAAAATCATGAAAGACAATCAAGAACTATTAAACAAATGCAAAGGGAATCACATTAAATCTATCTATAAGTCATTATCAATAAGTAATATCATTCATCTTCTTCAATTCAATCTATAATTTTTTATCAAAATCATTAACACCATTAAGCTAACCAAACACATGTAAGCCAAAACAAATTGTTGTTTATATTATTTTTGTTGGGAATTAGTGTTCACATGTGTCAAAATTATATTGCGTATTAAAGTAAATAAGGTGAAGTGAGTTGTAGTAACAACTCATAAAACTATTCTAGGTGAGAAAATAATTATTTAGGAGTGTTTGTCTATTTGTTTTGTGAGCTATTAAAACCATTACTATATTTAGGAGTTGTTATACGAGGTTCTCTATAATATAGGATTTGATAATCCTATAAATATGTAATAACTTATTGAACAAAATTAGAGAGTGAAATATAGAAACATATTATTCTATAAACTTTTCTCCATTACTCCCCTAATCTCTAATAATTTCACAAAAAAAAAGCACGGCGTGCTCTTCGAAAACCTCTAAAGAATAAAGTTGATTAAAAAAAAGATTATGGGAGGTCCCACTAGGCATGTTAAATATGTAGACCCTCAATTCGAGTTGTAAAAACCAAGTTATATCAATATATAAACTTCAAAACTTGAATAAAGACTATAATTAGAAAGAGAAACAATGAAAGCTAAATAATAATGAAATACAAAAAGAAATCAAAGTTTGAACCTCCAATGTGATACCATAGATCTTCTCTTAGATGGAATATAGGTTGCCCAAACTGACAACATATACCAATAAAATGATCATCTGAAACATGTAGAAATGAAGGATGAATGAATTGAATTATAGAGTTGGAAAGGGGAACATGAACAATGGAGATTCAATCTAAATGGATGATTGTGATCAAATAAGAGAAAATATGGAATCTTCTTTGGCTAAGAATAGTCTTAGGGGTTACAAATGAGTGAGGATAATTATCACTGATTTTTATTTAATTTGGATAAATAGGTGTGCATAGTATAAAAATAGAGTTTACATAATAAGTAGGGCTAGAAAGAATCTTTAATGGATATTTTGAGTTTTTCCATATCGAAATAGATAATAGATATTATTTATTATTTTGAAAGGATAAATGGATAGTAAAATGGGTTTTTAACTATTGGATGAAAAATAAATCTATAGATATCATTTTATTAAGATTGGATAATGAAAGGGGAATTTGAAAGGAGATTAGAAAATGGGAATGGGTTATGACTAGGATGTGACATGGTACTAGGTGATGTTAAGAAATGATTATAAATGGATGTCTATACATATTCTATGGATTAATTTAATTAATGTAAAAAAGATTTTATCCCCTTACAAATGTAAACAATCAATTAAAAATTTGAATATAAATAAACGTAATTATGAACAAGAATAAAATAAAATGATGTTAATGATGGATATATAAACTTAACATATTTTTATAATACTCATATATTAATAAAACGCAAATATAATAGACAATCCACATAAGAGAGGATAGAATAGAATCACGCCGGAAAATATATACTTAAAGGAAAAAAGAGTGGTCAAACACTAAGCTGGCAAGACTGCTGTAGGCTTGCATACTATATGCTCTACAGCAGCATAATTATTTTGAAGCTTGCCAGGTCAATGCAATCGGACTACGAACAACTTGCGTTCCCCCATCAATACAAATCCATCGTATCTCTCCAAAGTCACTTTGGTCACCCTCAGATGCAGATGGGCTTCTTCGATTACTTTCAAATTTCACGCTATAGCTGGATTTATCGTAGAGATTTTTGAACACTAACGTCTGGGGCTCCACGGTGATGTTCACGCCAGGAGGGCTTTTCACACTCACTCTATACACCACATTACCCTCTGCCCCCACATTCGTCACTGTTCTTCTATTCATCTGAGCTGAATTGTTGCCGGGCTTAAACAAAATAGAAAATGATGGGTAGTTGAGATCCCCGGCTTCCAAACTGGAGTTGGGACAGGAAACTGACCCCTTTGTGAGAAGAGCAATTTGTTGTCCGGTGTAGTTGAGAGAGCAAAGAAAATCTATATAATCTTGTGGTGCAACGTCGTAGACAAGCCCAGGATCCATCGCAGCTCTTGGGTCTACGTGTCCTGCACCCATATCAAAAGGAATGGCTGCCTCCATGGTAACTGAATCTTTGATAGCCTGCTCCTTATTATCCACGATGTAGGAAGACGTCATGAGAGCAGATTTGATGGCGGCAGGGCTCCAGATGGGATGGATGGCTTTCATCAGTGCTGCAATGCCGCTGACATGAGGACACGCCATGGAGGTCCCCGAATCTAAGTAGTAGTCCACATCTCCGGCGTATGCTGCCAATATGTTGACACCGGGAGCAATCATATCAGGCTTGAGAACTGAAGGATATGCTACGCTTGGGCCCCTTGATGAAAAAGCAGCCACAATGGGAGCGGCGATTGCCTTCCCCACGATAGTCAATCGTGTGAGACGCATGGTGGCCGTGGCATTATTCAGTGTGCTGTTTATGTAGGACTTTATTCTTTCACCAGCTTTGAAACTAACGCTGACAGCTGGAAAATTGTAAGTGTTGGAAAATTGCTGCTGTTCTCCGAGGAGTTCCTCGTTGGCCACAATCATTGCTGCACCGCCTGCTCTAGCTACTTCGTCGGCCTTCTTCGGGCCGCTTGACTCCCCTGGATTACTAACAAATAATAATTGATCACACAGCACTATCTTACCCTTTACCACATTGGGGTCGAGGCTGCCATCAAGGCAACGCTTTGAGCTGTTGTTGGTGGACACATACACCAGGGGGAATGGCCCTTGCAATTTTCCATCTCCTCCTTTGAAAGTGGAGGTGCCTTTGTATATTTCCTGGTTGCCCAATACTAGAGAAGCAGGGAAATCTCTGTCGATGCTGCTCGCACCTACAGTTGTAATCCATGGCGCTGTATTACTCAGAAAAGATGAAAATGGTCCAACGTTTCCTGCCGCGGCAGAAACAAAAACACCCTTTTCTGTCGCCCCAAACGCTGCAATGGCTCTGAGATCCCTGTGGAATGGCACGTCTTCTGAGCTAATTGAGATAGAAAGGATGTCGACGCCATCAGCAATGGCTTGTTCCATTGCAACAGCAATGTCGCTCTCGTCGCAATCTGCTCTAGGCGCCCAGCAGACTTTGTAGATGGCCAGCCTGGCTTGAGGAGCCATTCCTCTGGCCGTTCCGTTGGCGAAACCGAGGTAATTGGCACCAGTTACGGCAGCTCCCGCGGCAGTTGAGGCGGTGTGCGTTCCATGGCCGTGAGCGTCTCTTGGGGACATGTATTCCAGCGTTTCGTTAATTTTAGTAGCCTTATGATTTTGGTAGCCTTTGTAGAAGTACCGAGCTCCAATGATTTTCCGATTGCACTGCGATGAATTGAAGGCCCGCCCGCTTTCACATATGCCTTTCCATCTGGAGGGAACAGGTCCAAGGCCTGCATCATTGAAACTTTTGCTTTCGGGCCATATTCCCGTGTCAATCAAGCCCACGATGATATCTTCGCCAAAGGTAGAGTATTGAGACCATAATCCAGGAGAAGAGGAGGAGGAGGAGAGACCCAGAAACTCTGGCGTGTGTGTAGTGGCAACTTTATTGAGGGAGGAAGGCGTTACGGCCAAGCACCCCTCCATACCTTCCATGGCTTCAACCTCTGCTTCGCTCAGCCTCGCAGCAAAGCCGTGCAACAGAGTATCATATGTGTATAACAACTCATTTGCAGCGGGATCCGATCCAGACACCTGGCTGAGCATTGAAGCGTACCAGTGTTGGTGTAAATTGAAATGCTGGGGTTTCATGGATTTGATTACGTGAACAATATAGGGCTTCCTTATATCTTCTTCTTCCGCCCTTCCCAACCACATTGCAGACATGGCAAAGAGAAGGAGAATGAGGAACCTGGCAAGCGCGGTGTTGGCCATAATTAGCTACTAACAAGGAAAAATCTAACAAGGGGAATGTTATTGATGTGTGAACGAAACATTGCAGGAGCAATTTATAAGCAGAGCCCAAGAACGTTGCAGGGCAATTGACGATATCAACTTAAAATTCGTAATGGTTTACTCTTTCAAGCAAAATAAAAAAATCTCAGATGCTTCATTGGAACTCTTCAACTTCGATCCAAATTAAAAAGGAATAGGTCACCGTTTAGAATACGTCATTTTTTTCCGTTCTGATCGGTAGGCACAAATTTTAGATAATTTTAGTGATAGAAGCCAAAACAGTGATTCTTAGAATTTGAAAGTTTCATTCATCTAAAGCCATATTATTAGAAGTAGCCTAGTCATCTTGTTTTTTTTTTTTTAATTAATGAAATTCAGTCTGCAAGTTTACTTTTCGTTTTTATTTAAATAGAGTTGTATTATTTTAAAAAATATTATAGACCGTTTAAAAAATATACAGTGAGAGCATGCTACAAGGCCAATATATTAGGTCATTAAAATACCAAAACTAAAGCATGCTATAAAGTCAACACAATAGGTCATTAAACAAACCAAAAACGATCATCAACTTATAAAAACAAAATTAAAAATTATAATTAAGTTTACTAAATTATCAAATTTTAAAGATTATTGTTTTTTCTTTTTGGAATAGGTATTTTGTATAGTTTTTTTTAAGTTTTCTTGAGTAGTTGTTTTTTAAAAATAAATTATCTAATGTAAAATTACAGATAATACCCTCAACATTAATTAGAGAGTCACATGTCAGTAGTGTCACTAGGATGGCCACTTCTTTGAACACCCTCAACATTAACTAGATAGACATATGTCAAAAGAGTCACTAGGACGACCACTTCTTTATTCTTTTGAGGATGATCTATCATATTTTTATCATTTATTTTTAATTTTCCTTTATTCTTTTCAAAATTTGAAAGCTTCAATGATAAATTTCCAAAGCTTCTCTTCATCTAAAGCCACATTATCAAAAGTAGTCAATTTTTTTTTAAGAATTAATGAAATTCAATATGTAAGTTTACCCTTTTTATATTTAAATAAAGTATTATTTTAAAAATATTATAGAATGTTTAAAAAATTTATGATGAGAGCGTGCTTCAGGCCAACATATCAGGGCATTAAAAAAAATCCAAAGCATGCTACAAAGCCAAAAAATTAGGTCATTAAACCAAAAAAACCAATTACCAACTAAAAAATAATTAAAAAGATTATAGTTTAAGTTAAGTAAATTATGGAATTTAAAAGATTATTAGTTTTTGAGGAATAAGTCTTTTGCATTATTTTTTCTTAGTCTATTTAGAGAAGTTGATTTTTTCAATGGTAAATCAAAAATAACACTCTCAACATTAACTAGAGAACCACATGTCAATAGTCACTAGGGAACCCCTTCTTTATTGTTTTGAGGATCTACCATTATTTTTTATCATTTATTTTTAACTATCCTACTTCGTGTTGAAATTGGAGAGCTTTGAATAGATTTAATTATCTTATTTAGGGATCCAAAGATCCTTTATATAGGTCAAATATATAGGAAGATGTCTCTCTACATGAAAAATATGTCTCTACATAATAGATTCTTAGAGATCATGATAAATAGAGTTTATATTTCTAGCATCCCCCCTTAAAATTTCATTCATTTAAGAAAAGAATATGTGATTTGCATACAATATGCTATGTGTGAGCATGGAAAACTAGAGTCTTTGATACCTTCAACAAACTTTGATTTTGTGTGTTTCCTATAGCTACCAATCTTTCTTTGTGTGTATTGATGAACTATCAGTTTTAAACTTTGTTTTGAACACCCATTTGCAATCAATGGCTTGTGGAATACTATATGAAGGTACTAGCTCCAATCTCTAGTTTTGATAATTGACTTCATCTCTTTAGTTGATAACACTTTTGCATATTTCTTCTTTAATACTTCCTCAAAAATTCTTTGTTCATGAACTCATTCTCCCATAATTTGATGGGTATTATCCTGACTATTTATGGTCTCTTTATTAGAACATTGGATTTTGGAATGGATAATGAGCTTAAATTTGGATCATCAATACCGTCTCTTGCTTCAATTGACTCAATACACCCTTTTGTTTTTAGTATGACCTTTTTGGGTGATTATGATGGTGTACAATATCTATCTATTTCTTTTTCAAAGTCAACATAGTATAGACTTGTAAGGTGACACCTGTCCTCAAAGATTATATCTCTAGAGATGTGAAGTTTATTTAACTTAAAATCATACAATTGATAGTCTTTACTAGACTCATTATACCCAAAAAAGGATGCATTTCTTACTCGTATCATTGAATTTCTCTCTCTTCTCTTTTGAGTGTATCTATAGAAAACTGTCTTAGAGAATCTCTAATGTTCAACTGATGATAACTGCTTTCATAACCATGATTCATGTAGATAAAATATTTCCAAGATTTTATTTAAGCTATGATTGGTCCAAAGAGTTATATGAACAATGTCTATCCATAATTTATCTCAAAGGTTATAATCCTTAAGCATTGATATAGATTTTTTCTTTAATTTTCTTTATCATTTTTTTAGCTACTTCATTCTTTTATGGAGTATATGGATCAACAATTTTCCTCTGAAATCCCTTTTATTTACAAAAGTTGACAAAATTATCTGAGGTATATTCCTCTCAATATCTAATATCAAGATTTTAATTTTTTAATACATTCATTCTTGACTTGGTGTACAAACTCTTTGAAAACACCAAACACTAAAAAAATATTTTTGATTAAGGTAAGTTGGGTTTTTGACAAGGCCCAAGACTTGCCACTAGAGAAAAATAGAAATAAGATGTTGAACACACATAATACTAAGGGGGGGATCAATATTCTATTGAACCATCCAATTATTAGCCATCCATTTTCCAAAGCATATTTAAAAATCATAAGAAATGTAAGCATAAATAACCCATACTTCATACACAACATGAATTTGCATGGAAAACCCAAAAAGGGAAAACCCACAGTGAGGATTAACTCACAATATATTATAAGGTTGATTATAAGATATTACAAAAAGGCTCATCACCAGGGGACTATCCAAGTGAGCTCACTATTCATTGAAAAAAAAAAAAAAGATACACGACAAGTGGCTTCATAACCAGAGTTTGAATTGAGAGAAATGCATCTAGCTTATCTTGAATTCAGTTCCTTTGAAGCTCATTACATATATTGCAATCAACTTAGCCAGACTTTGCTCTACTTTGTCTTCAAGCATCAATCACTTAATACTTAGCCTATTCGCAAAATTCTATAATATTCACATCACTACTCGCATTCAACTCATCTCATCGCTTATATCTCTTCTTCAAACATAAATAAGCCTTGTATATATATCATTCTTCAACACATACACCAATTAGGTTAGCCTAATTAGATGTAGTGTCAAATTATCCAAAATGTGTCTTGTTAGCACCCAATTCAAGCCAAAATGCTTCCACACTCAAAACGTAACTAATATAGCTTGGCATGGACCTATAACAACTCCTCTTTCCATTCACACCAAGTATTTAACCTTCTCAACAATTTATATACCTTGAGTCAGCCAAGCATAAAACCAAAAAGTAGAATACTCTAACTGATTAACTCTAAGAAGTATACAGACTATAAAATGTCATGCCAACTAAAATATACAATGTACTAACACCTATAAGCCTTTTCCCAAAACCAAAACACCTAACTCAAATCAGTGGAGGAATGTGGCTCAGTTAGGTAAGGTCCACTATATAGAAAACTATGTAAACAATATCTTCTGAACTTCTGATATATGTAGCTCTTGAACCACGTAACCAAAATAGCTAAAATTCTAAACTAAGATGCCAAAGTTATCTATGAACAACATACTAGAACCACATAGGAATATCTAAGAAGACAAATAGATGTGAACCATAATACTAAAGGGCACTAATGTGCTGACACTTCCAGTATAAACACTTAGCCAAAAACCTTTTTGCAATTATAGCTTTTATGTGGGCATCTGCCATTCATCACGTGGTGTAGATGTGGTATTGACATCAATGGAAACTCATTAATGAGAACCCTCTTCATTCTTTTGACAATCTCACCCTTTTTCATTGGTGGAAACATGTGCCAAAACAAAAATGTCTCTCCAACTTACTCTCCAAATATCTCTCTCTGTCTTTGACATCAAGGGAAAAGGGTGCTAACCCACACAAATCTATACCAACTGAATGGGCTTCCCCTTAGGAAACTAACCAAAAACTCCTATTATGTTTGCATAGGTACAATAAAATTTGAACACATAAAAACTAAAAATGTGCATAAAGATAGAAATTGTCAACTTAAAGATGTTGACTCTTGAAGCTTTTGATGAAAGTCTTGCTAGGAAAAATTTCCTTCTTCCCAACTCTTCTTCATTGCTGCAAGAATTTTGTGTAGTGATAGAAGCTCTATCAATGTCTCTTCTCCTTATTTTTGACACTTTGTCATAGCTAGAAAGGGAAATTGCAATTCCTTTGTGCTCTTTTTTTACTAAGTCCCTTAGCTTCACCAACTACTTGATCACATCTTCCTTCTAAATTTGCAAAGAAAAGAATTTGTCATGCAAGTCTACTATAGCATTCTAGGTTTTATTGTATCTCTAGTGATAGATGATGGGCTTTTGATGCTTCAGCTATTTGATACAAAATAGAATCCATTTCATCTTTTATTGCTTGAGTGGCTTCTAGCCATTTCATGCAAAATAAAAATAGTACCCTTGTACCTTCCTCATAGGCCAACACTTCCTTCAAGCATTCTTCAACATTTGTATGTGTAGATGCACAATTTTTTGTGATATCAATTAGCTTTTTTTCTGCAATCCTTGTCTCAACCTCTATTTTATTTTTTCTTTTCAATATGAAGGCATATTTTTTAAAGGAATAAAACACCAATTCAAAAATTTCCACCATAGGAAAAGATGTATCAACATTAGTCCCTTGAATGATCTCTTACAATGCTTTCACTACCTTATATATCAGTTCGCTACTCTTCTAATGTGTTTCAATCATTTCTTTTCATGTCGATGCTCTATATACATCACTCAATTGTAACTTATGTATAAGATATATCTTATCCATCTATCAACATTACTCTTCTACATGGGCAATTGCAACAACTAATATGAAATAGTTCCAGGGTATGTGTAGGATCATGATGGGCCCAAAAGTGGTGATATGATGGGTTATGTGTAGGGTATGTGGCTAATGATTTTTTTTTACCCAAAATTGATAAAATGAAAAGGATTTTTAAAGGATATTCTCAAGTTTCCACCATATAAATTATGCTTTACTTTCAATTTAATAAATAATTATTATTCATTTTCTATTTGAATTATGACTAAAGTCTTAATTGATAGGCTAATTGAAAAACATCTATAATTTTTAAATGGTATCACATTTTTTGAATTGAAAACATGTGTCACATTCTATACTTCACATACTATAGGATTAAAAAGAAAAAAATTAATTTCGTGAAGTTTTGACAAAGTTAAGGTGGTCAAACATATGAGTTTTTAATATTTTTAAAAAATTAATAAAAATTCATAATTAATTATTTACTTAGAAACAAATTACAAAAAAATATGCATCACATCAGGACATGAGTCCTCTACTTATATCTAAAATCTTATAAAAGAATATTATCATTTTATTTTGGTTAGGGTGGTCAGACAAACACCTAATTCTGATTTTTTCCCTGAAATTTAAGTGTTACTGCATTGAAATTTCAAATTTTTATCAAATAGTTTTTTTCAATTTTTAAATAAACCTAGTAGTTTAGAAACTAAATTCAATTTTCTACAAATTCTATTCTTACATATTTTTGAAATAATATAGATAACTTATTCAAATTTTTACATCAAGTTGTCTAACTCTAATTTTTCTAAATTTTTCACCACTTAAGGGCCTTATTTTTCCATGATGATCATGTACATACCCTCTAGTTGAAACTTTAACTTTTTAGACAACAAGCCAAACGGATTCTCAGATGAGGATTCACCAAAGGGCTTGGGTAAATCCTCAAACTTCTCATGTTCTTCATTCTTTTCAATATCAGACTTTTCTTCTTCTTCTTCTACCTTTTCTTGTTCCTTACTGGAAATATTGTCTTTATCTTTGTCTTAATCTCCTTCATCCTTATCCTTCTCTCCTTGCTCCTTATCTTTATTTTTATCTCCTTCTCCTTCCCTTTCACCATTATTTACTTATTCTTGATTCTCTTCATCCTCACACCTTGGCTCATCATACTTATCACCTTCACTAGTGTTTTTCTCTTTATCTACTGGAGGAACATGTATCTTTGGGTTGCCTTGATCTGCAATCTTTTGAGTTACCAAAGGAATAGATGTATCATATTTTGCAATTTCCTCTTTGATCCCAGAAAAATCCTTGTCTTTAGTAACTTCTTTACATTGGTTCATCTATATCCAAAGGAATATTATCAGGAACTTCTTCTACATTGGTAGCCTATTTGTCTTCAATTTTTGAATCTTGGTTCTTATTGCTAGATGCAATTTAAATCATTCCATATTTTTGAGCTATATTAGTAGTTTTATTTTATGTCTCCTTCCTCATCCTATCAATCTGCTCCTAATCTCTTCCCATTAGGAGTGTTACCCATCGCTTTGTTCTAAATTATTCATTAAGTGCATGGGCCAAATAGGCCTTATTAGCATTAGATAAGGAGAAACCATTTTTCTCCACAGTATCTAATTTGAGCTTTTCTTCCCTTTCATTTTCTTCTCTTATTATTTCCAATAAGATTTTCCATACATCATTAGGAACTCTCTTCCTAATTTTCTCCATATCAGCCTCAATTGTAACTATGAATTTAACAATTACTTCTATTATTATGGCTCTATTTTCCTCATTATCCTTTCTATATTATGCAACCATTTCTTCTAGCATCTCATGATGTAACATACCTTCAAATAGTGTTTCTAACTTCATTGGACTAGACAATATTTCAAGAGATGTCTTCTTTTTCTTCTTCTTTTTCTTTTCCTTCTCTAGTTTTGCAGTATCTAACTTCTTTTTCTTCTTTTACTTCACTCACTTATGTACATGTACTAGAAAGGCTTTCTTTTCTTTCTCAACTTATTCTTCTTTTGAAATATCAAAAATATCTATTCTTTCTCTCTTTCAAAAGTTCCCTTTCCTTTCAAGATTAGAGGGGAATCCTCCTCATCTTCTTCTTCTTCTTCAGACTATACACTTGAGTATTTTTCTCTTCTAGCTTTCTTTTTTATTCTCTTTCATGTAGTTTAATAGAAGATTCCATAGTAGTCTTTGTTCTTTTTCTAGGTTGTGTGATCTCTTCCACATTAGGCTCTTCCATAACTGGAGCATTGGTCTCCATTTTTTACTTTTTTTTGGAGGTAGAAATTGATCTGTGCAAGTGATCTTTGGAAGACCAACCAGTAATTTATGTGCTTTCATTTGCTGAAGATATCTATAATTCAAGTGCCCAAATATCTCATGCCAAAGCTTGCTCATTGAATCAACATGAGCAACAAAACATGAACCTGATGAAGACTCAAATCCATCAAATCAATACAAATGATTCTCATGATCAACTACCCTTGTAGCAACAACCTTCTCAAGATCTTGCAGCTGTCTAATAGTCACATTTTGTGGAGTAAACTCAACTGACTTCCCATCTCCAGAATGACAAATCTGATATATGGAAAGAAGATTCACTGAAATATCAGGAACAAGAAGAACATCCTCAGTGCACCCATCTAGCATATGAACGGAGCCTGTCCCCAAAACTAGAATCTGTGAAGAGTTCCCAACTATAATCTGAGAAGTAGAAGTATGAAATATGGAATCAAGAAGATCATGTGAATTGGTCATGTGATGTGAAGCACCTGAATCAAGAATCCAACTATCTAAAGGTGAATGCATAGCTCATGTAGAAAGAGCTTGCCCTTTGCCCATGGAAGAAGGCTTAGCCACTGAAATATTGTGCTTCTTCATAGCTTCCTCCAAGGCCTCTAATCTCTTAAAGCAATGAGATGCATCATGCCCAGTTTTTCCACAAAATGAACAAGGATCTCCTTTCTTTTTCTTGGACTTGGAATAATCTCTAGAGGTAGAAGAAGAAGGAGATTGAGTGGACTTCTGATTGTTCTTTGGCTTCGGTGTGGAGGGATTCTCACTACCAGAAGATGATTCTGCTTTGGGCTTCTTCTTGTTCTTTCCTTTACCCTTGGATGATTGAGTCATTAGAGCATGATTCTTAGAATTAGGTAAGGCATCCAACTGAATTAACTTGGCCTCTTCCCTAGTAAGACGCTCACAAAACAACTCAAATGTAGGAATTTTGTAATCTTTCCCAATTGCATCCATAGTTGAATAGAAAGTAGAAGAAAACACTTGATAAGGGCCCTTTAACTTAGACAGAATCAAGAAGATACATTCATCACTAGATACATCATGTCCACATCCTTTCAACTATGACAAAATCATCTTGAATTGTGTAAGAAAATCCTGAATTGAAGGAAATGCATCTGGAGAGAGGGATTGAAGTTCTTCTTGAAGTTGCAAGGTTCTGAAATGATTTATTTTACCATACAATTCTTCAAGTTTGTCCCAAACATTCTTAGGTGTTTTGCACTCCAAAATATGAAACAACAAATTATCAGATACATGTAAGCCAATGAGCCCTTTTGCTTCATCCATTTTACATATATGGACAAACTTTTCATAATCCCTTGTAAATTCAGGTTGTTCTGCATCTAACATTGGCCATAGACCCTTAGATTGCAACAATTGAGTCATTTTTAGCTTCCATGTATGATAATTGTGTGGAGTGAATGGTTCAATTTGCCTTAGATCCACCATGAACACCAAAAGAAAAGGATAATGTGGCACTTAAATTGTGCCTTTCACCCCCCCAGAATGTATTAAAACTCAATTTTCAACCCCCCTAGCAAATTACAATGAACAAATATTGCAATTTTTACAAGTGACAAGCTCAAATCAACCGTTTATAACACATGGTGATTTTTACAATTTTTAGAAAAAATAGCTTGCTAAAACTGAAAACTGAGGTTACAAACAGATTCCTTGCAATTTTCTAATCAATTTCAAAAAAAAGTTTGCCAAATTTCGACTTCGTTGGCAAAAGTTACATCAAGAACAAGCAATAAATGCACTTGTACCTTCAAGCTGAAAAATTTGGCAAAAATGACAAAATATGTAAAAATAACCTACATCATTGCGAAGTTCATCGAACCGGCTTTCCGATGATATCTCGTTTGCAAAAATCTGACTTCGTGGCGAAAAGTTATGCAAAAATGAAAAAAATGCCTATTTTAGGCACTGTGAACACTAAATAGGGGCAAAATTTGAGCCCTCGGGGGCTGGCTCCTGGTCACCCACGTGACCGTGGGCTGGGGTGCTGCAAAAAAATTCTACCGGTTTAACCGTTGATGGTTTACCGGCTCCCGGTGGCCGCTGGCTGCGGCTAGCGGTTTATAAACCGCCCGCTGGTGGCTCCCGGTGGGTGTTGGCGGTGGAAACCGCTGGCGGTTCTATCACGTCTGCAGCCGGCGGTTTGAAAGTCCGCAGGCCCAACAGTCCGCAGACTGTTAGGGTCTGCGGCTTTACAAAGGCTGACAGCACTTAAAGCGCTTTATAAATTTTTATTTTTATTTTTTAAATTTTTTGAAATTTTTCATAAATAAAAAATGCCGACATAAATATAATTTTTTGAAATTTTTTTTTGATGACGTCGTACCTACGCGGGGGGGCGTATGGCTCCTCGGCTAAAAAAATTTTGCTCTGAAGACAACTTTTTCCGAATATAGGAAAATTATATATCAAAAAAATCGAAAACGGCCACCCGGACGCAATGGAAGACTTATTTTTGGCTCAAAGTGCTCCTATAAAAAGTTGTTCACCAGATCTGAGTTCGAAACCCTTCTTTGCCAAGGTTGCAAATGGTGACGAAATTGAGTGAAAGAAAAGCCAGATCTGACTTTTTCGAGCCTCCTGGACGCAATGGGACAGCCTAAAATACTGCCACTATAGCCAAAAGTGTTGTAATCACCAGATCTCACCAAAATGCAAGCATGCAATATAGGATACAAGAACTCAAAAAATGATAATAGAAATTGATGGAAACTCTCTAATAAAGAAATGGAAGGGGCTTGCCAGATTCAAAGCTCTGATACCATGTTGGAGTTAACAACCCAAGATCTTCAATCTGCAACGCCAAAGAACCTCCACAAGAGATAGAGAGAAGCAACAATGGAAGATGTTATTCCACCAAACAAGGATTGCAATATGATACAATATGATCAATGCAATACTATACAATGCTTATGCAATTACAATGCTAGAGATGCCTTGCTTATAAAGGCAAGGATGAGAGATAGGATAAGACAAGATCATGACAAGTGTCTTAATCCTATCACATGAGACAACTAACTCATAACTACCTAGGAAAGTGAAAATTCTAGATAAGACAACTAATACTTATCTAGATATGACAACTAATATCCTAAGTAAACTTAACATGTGAATTAAGTCCCCTAAGTCCCTAGTAAAGGAATAAACTAGGTACAAGATTTATTCACACCAACATAGGGGATTCACTTGTTGCACTCAATTCTCCTGTTGCACATGCTCTCAATACTATTATTTGTTCATCTAAGTTTCATGTATTTTCTAAGCAGGGTCTTTAAGACTATTCAATAACATAAAAACATAGCCATCAACTTCATTTTCAGTAACCTTATGTCCAAGTGGTTGTATGCAAAATTTTCTAGGTTCCACTTCTTTAATGATACATTCATTTGTTTTGACTAAAAATGTAATATCATCTCTATTTTTCTCCACAATAGACTTACAGATCTTTTCCCATTCCTGGATTCTTTTCTAAAATACTCTAAAGAAAGTAGTAAGTGCCTCATCTTATGCTTTCATGTTTCCAATTTTGTGTAAATATTCAAGTATTTGATGGGATACAAGTTTTTCCTTCATACAATATTGCTTCTTCATGGAAAATCCCTCAAAAAATTGAATAGTAAGCAAACTACCAAGAAACCAAATTTGAATGGGTATTTCTTATCCTTATTTTTCTTCAAATTATCAAATAGATGTTGATGGAGCAACTCACACAAGTCATAATATTTCCCTTTTTCTATCATTTCATGAGCTACATGAATTGTTGTGGTGAACACAAAATTCTCTTTGTTGGTTTAGTAAATTTTGTAGCTAATAACCATAGCAGCATACCTTACTATTAGATTCCTTTTGGTTTTTATAGTGAGAGCCCTTTGGTTAAATGTGGCTATCATCAGCTCCATTACATCCTTGTTCTTTACATATTTCAACACAAGTATTAGACTGATGTCACATAGTCCAATAACCTCCCTCATGACCTCTTTATTTATCAATCCAGGCATGACACTCCATAAAAATGTATCATGCAATCTTCTTAATACTATCCTTACATATTTAAGATCATCATGATGGACGAATGATCTGAAAGATCTTCGTCAAAAATTCAAGTTTCTCTTTTATCTTCAGAATTGGCATCATCAGAAAGAGGGAAAAATTCTAACTCCAACGCAACTCGAATGGAGTCAAACGGAGCTACAGAGCCCAAGATATGAACAACCAAACTTTGGTCAACCTTGGACCCAAGACAGGGGAAAAAAAGGGTCAAAAACTGACATCATCAAAAGTGGTTCAAATTAGTGTCAATGCAAAGATCTTGTCAAAAGCTTTCCAATGACATTCATTTCATGGAAAACGAAGTCTGTTTGCACAAGATAGGAGCAGTCAAAGTTGGGTTGACTTTGCTGACATCAGCATGGTACAGGCAGCATTGTATAGTGCACAGTCAATAGTGTCAGCCAATCACAATTTGACAGGTGTCATCGTCAATGAAAGAACAAATCCATGTGGCACATCGTGGGTGCCACATAATGTGCCATGTCATCATCGGCGGCAAATCGGGTCTTGCCACGTGGCACCTTTCTCAACATGCCACGTGGAACCTCTATATCCTCTTGCAGGTTCCAAGTCTGTTAGTTGTTTGAGCAAAATGAGTGGGTGAGGGGACTTGGACCCTTGACCACCCATTATCGAAACTGCCGCTCAACCGTTGCACCAAACAATCCGCCCTTAACTAATAATAGTGAGCGGTTGATTTTGTTGAAGGGAAAACACCCATTCCTTAATAAAAGGTGGTCGGCGGGTTTGGAACCCTGAACTGGCCAGCTACCAAAATAAATAGCCACCAACAAGCCATTCGTTGGCTTTAAGTTAAATTTGGCATCAGTTTATTTTGTCAAATATTTTAAAACCAAATGCCTTAAAATTAAAACAATTTCCTCCAAAATTCAAAAAAAACAATAATCCTTTTAAGGATTAACGACAAAACCTCCAAACAACAAAAGCCCGAGAAAGATAAAATGAATGGCCTAAATGATTTTAAAAGATTAATTAGGATTTTCAATATATCCTAAAATGTAAATAAGGGTAATTAGTGGAGGTTCTATGTAAAATTGGGAGATAAGGTGATATTTGTAAATCATTTGGTTATCAACCAAACTAAGCAATTTTTTTGTATAAAAGGAGGGGTTTAGAGACTTAGGAAATTATTCAAAATTTATCCAAATTATACATGATTCAGGTGCTGGAGACTTGAGATAATTTTAGGAGAGACGAATTGTTGTTCCTGTATGTCGGGAGAATGTTGGAATTTCGTCGTGCTTGAAGGGAAAAGCTTGTAAACAGATGTAATGCCAAATTTCTGAAGATTTTAATCGGATCGGTCTACTCTTTGGAGAGAGTCCCAGAGACGTAGTCGTTTTACGGCGAAATCCATTATCAAGCTATTTGTATTTTCTCTTTCTTGTCTCTCTCTGAATTCTGTCTTTTTCTCAATTCCATTAGTTTAATTATGTTATGGTGTTGATTTCATTTCAGTAATTTGGATTTCTAAATTGTAATTGTTAAGCATTCTTTAAGCAATTGTCTTAGATCCTAAATCCGATCAACGAAACATGGAAGAATCTGCCAAAGATTTAACTTCTTCTTTACCAAGTTTTCATATTCTATCTTAATATTGAAATCATCTTCAATAAGCTGGCTTGATCATAGGTCTATAAGTTTCAAATGATTGTATTCTTCAATGTTCCTATGGATATATGCCCTAACACACTCAGTAGGTAAAACTCTGGATGGTATACTTAAAAATTCTCCTAGAGGGTCATTCTCAAACACTTTCATGAGATACATTTTAAACTTGGGTTGGGGTTTCTTAGTCACTTTAACCACTTTTTCTCACTCAACCAAAATTAGGGTTTGGATGATCTGCTTCTCAAATCACCTTTGGAGTTTTGAATTTTCTTCAACTTTCACTTCATGCTTTAATTGCATAAAATTGAAATGAAATTGATAAGGGATGGGTATATAATCCTTTTGATTATTCCCTATTTTTCATTTTATTTACCAAATGATAAAGCTAGTAAAACCTTTTATGTGCAACAACAAACCTTAAATCACTTTACAAATATCTTCATTTTCATATTTTTTCAGAGTTTATTTCGTAGATCCATAATATCCATTTCCATCTCATATCCTCGTGCCAAGTCATGACACCTCATATCAACAAGGGGTTATAATATTTTCAGTTATTGCTCCCCCCAAACCAAAGCCTAGGTTCAATTTCTAGAAGAATTACCTACACCAGAAGGTGGTACAAATTCATTTGTGATCTTTAATTCTTCCTTGTTCTCAGGATCTTCTTTCTTTCTCCAATTTTTTTCCATTTCCTTCTTTACTTCAGTTGAATTGATATTTCTAACTAGTTCATTTCTCTTTTCCGGATTATCCTTTGAACTTCTGCAAAATCTAGCAATATGCCCAGGTCTATTGCATTTGTTGTATATGATATTTCTTTGAGCATTACTCCTCTCATTTATTCTAAATCTGCATTGATTAGTGTTGTGTCCAAATCCATAGCATGTGTATCGGTAACCATTAAAATTTTGAATCATTCTTGCATTGCTATATACGCATTCATCATTTGACTTCTACATTCGTTTTCTCTATGCCCAAATTTTTTGTATGTAAAACATTGTCCAATAAAGGATGGAACATTTACATTCCATTGCTCTTTATGTAAAATTATTACAAAAATAGCATATACCATTAAAATATGGGTACCTTTGAGCTTTAGTTGTTTGATGGGGGATTTTCTAGCATTGCTTCTTTGCCTTTTGAACATGTCAGTGTTCTTCTTGCCTTCAAATTTCTCTAGTTCATTGATCTTCTTTGAATTATATGTCTAATGACGCAGACAATAAATACAACTCCCCAAAATTCACAAGTGAAACTTCAAATTCATAACCATTACCATTTAAATTGACAACTTCAGATATCAATTAAAATAATCCAAACAAACTTAAAGGTTAATTCACAAAACAATTCCATAATCGCATTTGTTCTTGATGGTTACAATTCATAATTACAAAATTTGGTTCAAATATCTAAACACTCCTAAAAAATTTCTCTTCCTCCCCTTTGCTCCAAACTTTCCTATTTTCAAACTTAAAATGTTATTCAAATTGTTGCAACTGCCCCAGTTCTCCATTTTTAGCCTCTCTATAATCTTTGTGTAGCCCCTTAATTTTTTTCCATACCCCTTCTTTAGGCTTTTATTAAATTTGCACTTGTATTGTTATTTTTCCTGCAACTCTCTTTTTTGCTAAGTATCCAATCCCTAGATGTCTTCCATGACTATCACATAGTTGCTTCTTTTTATTTTATTTTATTTATTTAGTTTCTTTTTTCAATTCTTCCCTCTCCCACGTGACCCATGGGTTCTTCATATTTTGGTTTTCTCATACATCATTATTCTCTTCCAAAAATGGCATGGTGTTTTTTTTTTCTTTAATTTGATTAAATATTTCAAATAAAAGGCTCTTGTTGCTGGAAAGACATCAAACTAATAAATTCCAATCAAAATTATACCTTATAGAGCTAGAAAATTTCAATTGTTCCATTGAGATGGGTACCAAGGCTGAAAACCAACTTCGGTCACAACATTTTTTAGAAGCTTGAAACTTAAAAAAAAAAGATATGAATGAGAATCTCAACATTCCTAAGACCTCCTCCAAAGCATTTGATCTCAAGTGCTATAGAACTCCAAAAATTAATTTTTCTATATATCACCATCTGAGAACAAAGAATTGAATTCTTCCAAACTATTGAGAATCTAGTTATGGAACCTTCACCAATATGAGAAAAATGAATCCTTTAATGTCTCTATAAATGGAATTGTGATATAAGAGGGATTCACTACACATAGGTCTCTCCTTTATCAAGAGATCGCTAGGGAACGAACTTCCCTTATACACCTCAGAATAGTAGATTGACAGAATAATGAAGAACTAAGATATAGTTATGCTTTAGGAAAAAACTACTAGAGACCTTGAGAGAGAAAAACCAAGAGATTTATATCTTAGTAGAGGGAGTTCTCTACTAGAAGATGTCAGCACAATTCCAAGACACTAGCATGGTGCATTGTTGTCTAAAGGATGTGTTGGTGTCCCGAGCAATAGAGAACTTAGGAAATCAAATGGATAGAAATAAGCTCTACTTCTAAGCTCAAGGGTGAGCCATGTTGAACTATATAACTAATTAGAAAAATAGAAACTAAAATGAACACAAGCATGCTTGGAGAAAGCTTACCTTCCTCTAGACACCTGAATCTTCACTCCAAGCTCCTTTTCATGATCTGCACACAAGAGAATGAGAGGAAAGTTGTTGGGTGGTTGTATAGGGGCCTAGCTTAGTCAAACCCTACTTTAGTGTTCCCACCTCCAAGGAAAACCAATTTGGAAAGGAGTGCTAAAGAAGTAAACAAAGCATGTGGTGAAAGAAAAACCCACTCAGGAGTAGAACCCACATCATAGGATAAACCCACAAAATTGGTTTACAATTTGAATGAGGAAAGAGAACTTCAAAAAAATGAACCCATGGAAAAATTTTACATTTTGGAGGTTTGAACTAACTAGATGGTTCGAATAAATGAAAAAAGGGTTTGTGTGAACCAGTGTTCTAGTGAACCCATTAATTGCATGTACGAACAAAATTTGAAAGAAAACCCATTTTGGGAAGGGGGTTTGGTCGAACCTATGTGCATGTGAACCCAAGTTCGCTCAAACCCCCCTACTTCAAGCGAACCCCCCATTTCCCTGATGTTTGACAAAATTCACAAAAATAACCTAAATTTTTGCACTTTAGAGATAGGTTTGAACATGAAAATGGCAAAAACTTTACAAATGCAACTGCAATTAGGTAGTCCTTGGAATGAGCTATCCAACAAATATAATTTTAATATGTTTTGGTTTTATTATGTCTTTATTTTTTTAGTTTTATTAAACATAGGATTTTCTCTGAAAATGAAGCTCTTTGTTCTACACGTGGAAAAATAACAAATTATCAAAAATAAAAATTGAAAAATATGAGTGCACTAGATATTGAAGTCGTTGATCCAGCAAAAAAATTTTGAATTTTGATATAACAAAAAAGTTACACATTATACATTCACGCTAGATGTCTGAATTGTAATTGGTTTGACTTTGAAACTTGATTAAAGAAAAAATATTCAATAAAAAAATATCTATCCAAGTGGACGCACTAGATATCAGAGTTAAAAATATAAATTCGAAAGAGTTATAATTTTATCCTTCATGTAAAAAAAGTTGTGTTATACAATGTCACTTTTTAAAAATGTTATTTTATGAAAAAAACTAGTTTTCGAGGGAGATGGAAAAAAAAGTGCAATTTGATTCCAAAAATTTTGAAAAAAATATTTTTAGAATCTACACACAAAATGTTATAAAACTCTAGTTTGCATCATCTTCAAATTCCTCACAGTTTAACTGTTATAGGTGCTTGAAAGTGAAAATTTAGTTAAAAAAAATTATTCCAGTGTCTAGTTTGGCCAAAAATTGTAAACGACTATTGTAGGATCACCCCACAAGAAGTGTGTGGTGAAATAAAAACCTGCTTAGGAGTAGAACCCACAACACAAGAGAGTAAATGAGAAAATATGAAAGGAAAGTGAAGGAGAGAGAGTGTTACCCATGGGCTTCGACCCTGTCTGAAGCACACAGATGCATCGTTGAGTGCTTGTTGTTGTTTGGATGACCTTAATCTAGCATGGCTTCACTTGTGAAAGCACTACTATCAAAGATGAGATTTCAAAGTTGGAGCAAAGTAACAAGAGAGCTTGAGTGATGACTTCCAACCCCCAAATGAGAGTCAAAAAAGGGTTTTAATGCTTGTAAGGGCAGCAAGGAGCCATTAATTTTGGAATGTAACCACTAGGACATGTGTCTCAAGGATTATATTCCATATTCCACATTTTGAACTTGGAAAACTGCCAGGACACTAGCGCACCACCTAGAAATCTATGTGCCACACATGTGTCTAGAGCCCAGATTCTCAAGAAACATGTTGCCAGGCTTCTGTCGCTCAGCCAAAAGTTTGCATGGAATCAAAATTACAAAATTTCAACCCATGGGATTTTTTCATTAATGTTTCAAGGTGTCATAAATGCTAGGAAAAAATTCCAAAATGTGGAATTTCCCCTAGATGCAATTCTATGACATTACATTTTCCCCCCATTTAGTGGGCTCAATTTTGAAAACAATCAACCTTACTAAAGTAGAAAAGAAGAATTTCATCCAATATTTCAAATGAATTTTACAGATTTGTGTGCCATAAGAAAGAGATCATAGTGGTCACCGAAGTCAAGCTAGTTGATACTAGGGGTGCCCCCAGCATCTGAGCTCAACAAATACCATTAGAATAGTCATGAGAATTTGTTCAAGTGTTAACCTTCAAAACTCAAATTTTTGGTCAACTTCAAAAAATCAAAAGAAAACTACTATGGAGAGAGGAATGATCAAGAAAAAGTCATTGATTCAGAAGAAAAATATGATCAAGAGATGACCTTATTCCCCCTCCTAAGTTTTCCTCCAACCTAATGGGGAAAATTTAGGAGAAATCAAGGGGCCACAAGCTCTAGGAAAAATGGGCCCTGGGGGGGCTATATATACCTAGGTAGCCCCTAGAAGGGTCATTTTCACTATTCACTGCAAGTAAATTGCTAACTTTTGTGAGAGAAAATTTAGCAAAATGTCAAGTAGGAGAGAGTATGAGGCACTGAGTTTGGAGCATTTATGCCAGGACATTGTTGAGGGTCACAAGGTGGATCAAGTAGGCCACAAAACCTTGTTTTTCATGATTTTAAGCTCATTTTTAGGAATTTTCTATCAACTAGGTGCACAGGCATCATTTTTCTATGCCCTCATCCAACATCTGCACTATCATCTTAGATAAGCGTTGGGGTCCCATATCCACCCTATTGTCTCAAGGACACATGCGTGACATGTAGACATCTATGTGGTGTGCATAGGTCCTAATTATTTTTTTTTTTTCATGCAAAATGTCAATGTTCTAACTCAATTTTCTTACTACTTTTTGTAAGAGTGTATAGAGATTTGAGAGCATCTAGGAGGGCAATCATTCTAACTCATCTATTAGTAGAGGAACTGTTTATTGGAGGAAGAGGTCATACTTCTAGAGTGGTTCAGTCTCTGACACATATTTACCTTGCCAGAGATGAGATAACATGAGAGGATGTTGACAGACCTTATGGATTGGTGGGAGGCACACATGTCATCTTTTCAACTGCCCTATGGAGAGATGACTGCCACACTCAAGGACGTCTATCAGATCCTTAGGCTACCCATCTATGGACGATCGGTGGCTCTCAATGATACACAATCAACATGGGAGTGGATGAAGGGGGTCCTTTATTGCACAGGGAGGACTGACGATGGTGATGGTACGAGTCATATTTACACACACAGGTATGACCATGCGAGGATCACTACACCATTGCTCCATCAAGTCATTTACTTGACCGTTTCCTTTCATATCATGATTGATTGGTGAGACTCACACCTACATGAGGGTCTCATCCACACTATCAAGGAGAGGGTAGAGCATAGGACTATTTTTTCCTAGGGGTGCAACTTGCTAGCATACCTCTACTAGGCAGTAGGCCGATACATGCATTATGAGTACCGTAGCTTCACATCATTCAAAATTTTGTAGGTGTGGGCCTTTTCCCACATCACGTGCACTCAACCAGACAATTTTCCCCAGTGATGGTCATATTGGATCCCCATGGTCCACTGGTATGGCATGACGAGCCAGTGGAGATTCAAAGATTTATAGTTTCAACATTTATAGTTTGACACTCTCACTGTGGATGGCATTTGGTGGAGACCCTACTAATTTTTTAGATTGGTGGATGATAGTAGGTACCTAAGGAACCTATAGCGGGATCACTTTTCTATTCGACAAAGAGATTTTGTTATAGTACCCTACTACTAGATTCGGGTCATGCGATAGCATGGCCAACCACAAACTATACTAGCAGACATGCCCACCTTCACTAAGGCCCACAAGAGTGCAGCGAGGTTTGGGGACCTCCCTCACCCCATAATTACTAATATTGTCCCCTCAGGTGATGAGCTCGACCATGATCTGTCCCCTATAGCAATGGTGGATAATTTCAGGGTAGTGGCTGATTTTGCATGGTGGTGGGAGAAGCATCATCTTGCTCCTGTGTTCTGCAAGGGTGCCCCAAGAGGGGAACCTAGTCCACAAGAGGACTTACCACCATAGCCACCACAGGATAGGAGGTGAGGCCAACAATAGGCTAGCAAGGAGGAGGAGACATCATAGGAGGAGGGGGTGGAACCATCAAGACCAAGGTAGTGGAGGAGGTCAAACCCCCCACCAGCTACCCATGTCTCTTTGGCACCCCCAGCTTCTACTATAGTTGTGGTGGCACTAGTGTCATCGAGAGTGGCCACTGATGCTTGTGGCATGGGTCCCAAAATTAACCCTCACCCTGACCCAACATGGTAGCTAGGGGACCCAGGTATATGGGATGTATTGTTTATGTTTCCATACTTTAAGTTTTTTGCTTTATGAAATATGTATATATATGCCATGTGATACCGATACCTCTTTCCTATCTATGGTTGAAGAGGATACACAAGGATGGACTAGGTTCATAGCTCAATTTATTTTAGAGGTTTCCCCTATTGTGTTGATTTAGGGATTGGTCCTCAATGCTTACCGGCCTACATCCATGGGGTGTCATGCCCCCATCTTCGAGCTAGTTGCATGTCTGAGGACCGCCTATGAGGAGTAGGGTGTGGAGATTGTCCAACTCACTGTGGAGTTGATGTCTCTTTGAGGACAACATGATCAACTTTTGGGGAGCTAGGGATGATGCTCACCTAGCAAGAAACAACATTGAGGAGGGATAATGTTGTTAAGCAGGTGTGTGGTGCCCTCCATAGCCATCTTGATGACCATGATGGGTAGTGGACAACTGTGATCCCAAAAAATGTTCAACGACTATGGGACCAATTGAGATAGGTGGAGCTGACAATATCCTCCCCATAGGGGGAGACTGTCGGGGTGCGAGCATCTTTGTCTATATCTCGCTCCCACCATTCATGCCCCATGACCACCATTCAGCCCCTCCCTGAGGTTCTAGAGCATCTGCCAGAGCCAAAGGGCTCTAGGAGCCATGCATTATAGTGATTAGAGGCTCATCATTAGTTTTGTATATCATTTTTGTAGTGAGATACATATACATTCATATATATGCAGCTATGTGTAGGATCATCATGGAAAAAATAGGCCCTGAAGTGGTAAAAAAATCAGAAAAATCAAAGTTAAGCAACTTGACATAAAAATTTAAATAATTTATCAATATTATTTCAAAAAATGTAAGAATAAAATTTGTAGCAAATTGAATGTAGTTTCTAAACTACTAGGTTTGTTTAAAAAAAAATCTATTTAGTGAAAATTTAAAATTTCAATGGAGTAGTACTTAAATTTCAGGGAAAAAATAAGTAGGTGTTTGTCTGACCACCCTAACCACAATAAAATAATAATATTTTTTTATAATATTTTAGATATAATTATAGGACTCATGTCCTGATGTGATGCATATTTTTTTGTAATTTTTTTCCAAGTAAATAATTAATTATGATTTTTTTATTACAACTATTAAAATATATTAAAGCTTGTATGTTTGACCACCTTAACTTGGTCAAAACTTCATGAAATTCATTTTTTCTTTTTCCAATCCTATAGTATGTGAAGCATAGAATGTGACGCATGTTTTGGATTCAAAAAATATGATACCGTTTGAAAGCTATAGATGTTTTTCAATCAACCTATCAATCAGGACTTTAGTTGTAATTCAAATAGAAAATGAATACTAATTACTTATTAAATTCAAATTAAAGCATAATTTATATTGGTGGAAATCTAAGAATCTCCTTAAAAAACCCTTTTTGTTTCATCAATTTTTGGTAAAAAAAGTCGTCAACCTCATACCCATCATTTTGCCACTTTTTGGCCCATCATGATCCTACACATACCCATACTTATAGATCTTTTGTATAGACATATATTTAGCAGCCACTCATTTTTTATAGTAGTGGTATGATACATGTGCATGACATTTGATACATACATGCGTATATATATATAGATATATATATATATATACATATAGATATATAGATATATAGATATATATATGTGTGTGTGTTTGTGTGTGTGTGTGTGGATACAACGATTTTGATTTCATGGGATTGTTCATTTGGATATGTATATTCTTTATTTTTCACGCATGTTTATGTTATGGATATTATATGCTCATATGGATGTATACTTACATTAGATGCTAACATGATTTAATAAACACACATGGTTGTATGCTAATTAAATACAATGATGATCTAATGGTTTTAATAGATGTAATATGATGCATGGTCACACACACACACACACATTGTCATTCACAACACAATTTTTTTCCTAATATGTTAATGAATAATGTCATCATGTGTAGTGCTACTACCCTTTTTTTAGAGAGAACAACACATAGATAACACATAGAACAGTACATGTAGTATCAACAAAGGTGAATCACATTAATAGGCTCTTTTAGAGGTATTCCATCCATATATGATAATCCATAGGCACTTGAACCATATACAAAGATCACAATGTAAGGGCCTAACCAGTTAGGACTAAATTTTCCTCTCTAATCAGGGGACACATTTACATTTCTTTGGTTTTCACAAAGAAATAGATCTCATATTTTAAAATTCCTAGGAAGCACACCCTAAATATATTTCCTAGATAACCACCATTGATAAGCTTTAAGATGTTCGAGGGTCCACAAATGACATTCATCAAGAATATCTAGTTGATGCAAAGGGTTAACTCAATAGGTTTCATCATGAATTAGCCCTTTAACGAAAACCCGTAAAGATGGAATCTCCAACTCCAAAGGCATAATAGCTTTGGCACCATACATGAGGTTGCAAGGCATTGTTCTTGTAGCCATATGAACACACATGTGATTGCCACACAAAGCGTACGTTAGTTGAACATGCAATTCTTTAGCATGCTTATTAACTGTCTTATGGATAATAAGCTTACGAGTTTTCTTAGACACTTCCACCTGACCATTAGATTTTGGGTAGTACAGTGTGGAAAACCTATGTTGAATATGGGATTTCTTGAGGAATTGCTTCACTTCCTTGTTCTCAAAAGGTGTACCATTTTCAAAAACAAGCGTAGTGGGCAATCCAAATCGAGAAATGATGTTGTTCATGAGGAAACTACATAAAGCTTCATCATTTGTGGATTAGAGTGGAATAGATTCAACCCATTTTGTGCGGTAATCTATAGTGGTAATGATAAAGGTATGTCCTTAGAAAGAAGGAGGTGATATTTTTCCAATAATATCCAACCCCCATTTTGTGAACGACCAAGGAGAAGTTTGATTTTGTAATTATTGGGTAGGTGAATGAATAAAATGACCATGTTATTGACATTAGGGGCACTTCTTAACAAAATCGAAGGAATCTTATTCCCTTATTTTCCAATAGTACCCCTTGTGTATCAGTCTTCTTGCCAAGGATCTACCACAAAAGTTTCCACCCCCAGAGCTTGCATGGGATTCCTTAAGGGAAAGGGGAATTTCCACTTTAGTGAGACACCTAAGAAGCAAGCCATTATAGGCTTTTCTATAAAGGACATCGAATATAATAATATTTAATGAACTAAAATCTTTCTTATATGAGTGTGATCGTTCTTTGTCAAATCATTGGGAAAGCTTCAAATATTTAGGTAGTTATAGATATTAGAAAACCATTCTCCAGAGTCCACATGGGAACATACAAAGGACTCAACTTTAGGTTGGTTAGGAACTATAGGGGTCCCCAAGACTTGGACCACAAAGTGGTATTCTTTCATATCTTCTTCTAAAGGTACTAAGGAAGAAATGTTTGCCATGGCATCAACATGTCTATTTTCTCTTCTATGGATGTTATCTATCATGAAAGAAGAGAATTGTTCAAGTAAGGACAGGGAAAGGTCCCAATAATGGGACAATTTACTCTACTTTTCTTGATAGGTTCCCATTATCTAGTTCACGATAATTTCAGAATCATGTAGAATATGAAGACATTTGATTCTTAGCACAATCACGACTATAGGCCAACAATAAGGGTTTCACACTCAATGATGATATTGGTACAAGGAAAACCTAGTTGAAAGGATAGAGGAACTGGTTTACCTTCAAGGGATACTAGAACCATGCCAACTCTAGAACCAATTTGACACCTTGATCTATCAAAATACATTTTCCACTCAAGGTGATGATTAATTATAAAAATATTTTCATTAGGAAACAAATCCAACCCTAGAAAGGAGCAAGATGAGGGAGCATTTGCCATCTGATCTACATCCACTTGACCCTTTATTTATTTATTAGTAACAAACTTTATGTCAAACTCATAAAGCAACATAACCCATTTCACTAATCTCCCAGCTAGGTCAATGCTATACAAAAAATGCTTTAAGAGATTCATTTTTACTATGAAGTGTGTTTTAGCATGGAGGAGATAGTGTCTCAGCTTCTACATGGTAAAGACGAGGGAAAGGAATTGCTTCTCTATGGAGGAATAACGGGTTTCATAGTCAACCAAAATGTGGCTAATGTAGTAGACCACTCTCTCCTTCGTAGTGTCATCATATTGAGCTAAAAGAGTTTCCAAGCCATATGGTGATGTGGCAAAATGAAGTAAAAAGAGTCTATCTTTCATAGTTGGCATCAATACGAGAGGATTGGCCAAATAGTCTTTCATTTATTCAAAGGATTTTTGACACTCTTCATCCCATATGAAGCAAACATCTATTTTCAATAAGCAAGTGAAAGGAAGGGTATGATCATCCAACTAAGATATAAATCTAAAAATTTCCTAAATCTTCTCCTATAAACTTTGCAACTCTGTGATATTCCTTGGTGGAGGCATGTTAACAATGGCATCAATCTTATTAGTATCAACCTTGATCCCATGATGAGAAACTATAAATGCCAAAAGCTTTTCGACGTCAACATCAAAGATGCACTTATGGGGATTTAGTCTCATCTTATAGAGTCAAAGCCTCCAAAAAATAAGATGAAGGTTCTTCGTGTGATCTTGATGGGTTATCAATTTTTCCAATATATCATTAATGTAATCTTGTAAGATCTTATGGATAAAATAATGAAATATTAGGGTCATCACATATTGGTAAGTAGAGCTCCCACATTCTTTAATCCAAAGGGCATGACCACATAAAAGAAAGTACCCCATGGAGTAGTGAATTTTGTCTTGTATTTATCATCCAATTTAATATGAATCTGATTGTAACCCGAGAAGTCATCCATAAAAGATAGTAATGCATGGCCTGCAATTGAGTCGACAATCATATCTATAATAGGCAATAGAAAATCATCCTTAATTAGGATCATGAAATTCAATACATATGTGAATACAACCATCGGGTTTACTAATGGAAACTATATTTGAAATCTAGGGGGAATAGTTGATAGGATGGATAAAGCTTGCTTTCAACAGCTTATGTATCTTGGTCTTGACCATCAATGCCACCCTGGGATTGATCTTTCAGATTTTTTGTTTAACTGGCTTAGCCTCAAGACATAGGACAATATTGTGAACCACAATAGATTCATCAATATCAGGAATATCCTCATATGTCCAAGTAAAGATATCAAGATGAGAATGTAAGAGATTGGAGTTGTCATTTGCTTCCTCCGAAGAGAGACACTTCCTAATCTTGATCACTTTTTCCA
Organism: Sequoia sempervirens; assembly: GCA_007258455.2. Lineage (NCBI taxonomy): Eukaryota > Viridiplantae > Streptophyta > Pinopsida > Cupressales > Cupressaceae > Sequoia > Sequoia sempervirens. The sequence continues at coordinate 43,995,559 of VDFB02026320.1, read as the reverse complement.
AGGATTTAGGATCCATAGAGATGTCAATAGTACTCCTTTAAGAAGGGAAATGTGGCCTTCAGGATGAGATAGTGTGTCATCATTACCAACATTAGCTAGAGGCTCTTCCTTGTCAATACTCAAAATAGACTCTCTAAAGTACACTTGACTATGCAAACAATATGGGAACCATTTCTTGTGATGATAAGGAGGCAACAAGGAATAAGCACCTAGAAATTCCTCTAGTGCTTCATCCAAAGAGAAGACATCAAGAGGGAACTTCTCGGCCCACTCCCTTTCCTCTATTGTCTTAGGGTGAACTAGGCTCAAAAACTCAACTAAGATCATATTAACACTCCACCAAGGCTTTTGCTTGGATTGTTCTACAGAGCATCCCAAACCTAGATCTAGTGTTGTCATGGCTTAAAATAGATGGGGACATGAATCCCTTGCTCAATACACCCTAGGCATTTTTTCCTATATCCATATTTAGAAGCAAGCTCATATCTGAACCCATAATGAGTTTGCAAAACCTTAGGAGGTAGTGACTCCACATAGAGTGTTTCATTCCACCAATGGATGTCGAATGTTTCTATGGGGTTACTCCCACCTTCCTTACTAGGCTCACAAATGTTAATCTCCTTCGCCATAGTGAGATTATTTTCCTTAGCATAGGAAGGAGTGATCTCCTAAATAGGATCACACTTCTCCTCCTCCATGGGAGTATCATCCGCCTTTGTATCAAGGGTACCTGAAAGGTCTATGCAAGAGGGGTTCACCTTATATTTTGCAATGAATAATTCAAAGAAATTTAAGGAGCCCCAATCATCTCCAAGGAAAGCATTTGTTTGAGTAGTAGATGAGGGAGCTTTTAGGTCTTTTGCTTTAGGTGATTCTTCATTTTCGAAACTTTCTCCAAGAACAACTTCCATAGAGGGTATCTATGAAGAACAAGCCATAGCATCAAAAGTCAAAGATGGAATACAATTCTTGAGAATAGATATAGTTTAAGTACAATCGACAATAGCCAATTCATAAAGGTGAACGCCTTCTGGATTAACTATAACTAGATTATTTTCAATGAACTTTAAATAATGGTGTAAAGTAGAAGTTGTTGCACCCATAGCATGGATCCAAGGTCTCCCTAAGAGGAGGTTATACGACAAGGGGTTGGGCATCACATAAACTAACATGGGTAAGGTAATGACACCTAGCTGTAAAGGTAGTATTATTGTACCTAGAGCTTGGTGGTTTGTGTTATTGAATCCACAAATGTACAAGGAGGAAGCCTCTAAAGAAGATGAATCAATATTAATTTTAGGTAATAGATCTATACCACGAACATTTAGGGTTGAACCAGTGTCAATGAGGGTTCACCTAATACCAATGTTGTTAACATTGACTATAGTCATCAAAGGCTCTACTTACTTCTACACATTTGGAGGTGGGAGTTCTTGTGGGTGGAACGTGATATCCAACAAATCAACACAAATATGAGCCAATAGTGCATTAAAATCTATGGGCCTAGTGGAGGCAAGCAAGAGAATCTTTTGCAAAGCTTCCTAGAGTGTCTCCTGATAAACGTGAGTAGTCTAAAGCATGTCCTAAAGTGAGATGTTAGCTGAAGTAACACAAAGCTACTCAATAAGATCATAATCACCTTGTGCTTTGATTGCGGGCTTAGGTGTTAAAGGAAGGCTTGGTTGGGAAGGTGGTAAAGAAGTAGGGAAAAATAGTTGTTATGTAGGAATAGTAGGTTGTTGATTCATATTCCGTTTATTACTCCTTGTAGGATATATGTGTCTGACAACATTATAAGACGTAGATTCTATAGCTTTCATGAACCTTGAGTATAAGTTTAATGAATCACTATGATATGAAATCCCATAGACAAAAGAGTCAACCAAGGTCATGTAAATAATGGTTTTCTTAGGGCTTGGCAGAGCCATAGAGACCACCACCACCACATTTATTGCTCCCCCATCCTATCACTTAGAGGAGACTTGTTTGGGAGATTTACATATAGGCCAGAGCACTTCTAAGAAATCATCTAGATAATCTTCCAACATACCAAAATCATCCCTAGAAAAGTCATGAATGCACACAACATCATGAAGAAAAATATGACATTCATGTCAGGTTCACCAAAATGTAATATAAGAGGGATTTGCTACACACATGTCTCTCCTTTCTTGAGAGATCACCTAGAAATGGACTACCCTTATACACCTTAAAATAGAAGATCGGTAGAACAATGAAGAATTAAGATGCAGTTATGCTTTGGAAAAAAACTACCAGAGATCCTGAGAGAGCAAAACTAAGAGTTTTTTTGTCTTAGTAGAGGGAGATCTTGGCTAGAAAATGTTAGTACAGTTCTAGGATTCCAACATGACATGCTATCATCTAAAGGATGCACTGGCATCGTGCCATCCTAAGGAATAGAGAACTCAAGAACTCAAATAGATAGAAATTGTGCGAACCCTTTTCCTAGTACCTACAAAACAACATGAATAAATGAGTTAGACAAGGAATTACAAGCTAAAAGAAGGATTCCCCATGAAATCCATTTACAAATCAAACTAGGAATGAAAATAATGAAGAACACAAAAAAAATGATAAAAACTAGATTTAATCCTAATTTAATTAACAAACACTTGATCCCATGGGGGAATTGGTGCCAATTTGATGTGAAAATTGGCCCTTTCCCAATCCCTATGATGAAATCTTGATGTGTTGAAGATGATGTTGATCCACTTTGACAAAAGATGAGAACTCCAAGCCAAATTTGTAAAAATCCTAGCTAGGAATTCAAATGATGGATGGAAATGGCTAAGTATTTTAGCATGGTAACTTTGCTTGGATTGTGGATGATGAAATGAGGAGAGGAGCTCTTCATTTATAGGATTTCAAGATGGATGAATGCCCAAATTTGAGCAATGTGGGACTAACATTCATCCAATGATATGGTGCCACTTGTCAAGCTATGAATGGATGATGGTTGTGCAAGATTTGGGGTTTGTGCCAATAAATGCCAATATTTGAAATTCAAATTTGTTGAAATGACATGTAAGAGGGAAGGGAAAATGCAATAAATGCCACTTGGCTCAAGGCAAAGGACATGTAAGAGGTTTTAAATGCCTTGTTGGATGTACATGTTGACTTGGAATTTTTGAATTCAAATTGAGAGAATATTCCAAAAGATGCCTTGTGAGGAAAATAGAGATTTAATAAATGAATTAAATCTATTTTCATGTGAAACTTGCATTATCTAGAGGATGTGAGATGATACGAGGTTAAATTAATCAAGGGTTAATTAATTTAACAGGAGATTAGATGATGTGACTTATTTGACTTAGATTTATGGATTTATTTAAATCAGATAAGAGAGGAATATGAGAAGAGGCTAATTAAATAAAGATTTTTGATTTATTTAATTAAAATGGATGGTGTTAGATTAAATAAAATAAGGTTTTAATTTATTTAATTAAATGGACAGACTTTAGATATTTAATCAAATAAATTGATTATTTAATTAAATAGGGATAATTAGATTGGATGGAATGATTTAATTAACAAAAGAAATGACTTGATTTAGATAAAGTGATTTATTTAATCAAGAGAGGATATTGATGAATTTAATCAAATAGGGGAATTTGATTAAATAGTTAGACCGAGGATTGATTTAGGAAGAAACGATGTTAGTAAGTTAGGATCAGATGCACGATGTCAATTAGTATATTTTTGATGTCTACATTTTGCCCCTCTTTGAAGCAATGCACTTGTTCCGTTGGTTCAAAGAATAAACGATCTCGATCAAAAACATTTTTTTTTTATATTTCAAAACTCACCTCACTGCTAGATGGTGAGAGAAAACATGCCATTATAATGCCCCCTTGAGAAATCAGACGAAAATTTCAATTTTTTGGGTGATCTTGCGAAAAAGGTAACAAAGTGTCTGACATGTCCATAAGGGGTCTTGGAGGCTAAAAAATTGTCTAAATGCAATAAAATGGTGAAAAAAAAGCCTCAAATAGATGAAAATAGGTTCGGGGGAGTGAAACCCTAGTAGGACAGCCCTAGAGGGTCAAAAAACCCTAATTTTTAGGCTTAAAAGGGGCCCGAGGGGTCACTTTCAAGTCATTTTCACACACCTCTGCTAGCAAACCTTGAGATTCGAGCTCTGACCTCTTGAGGATATGGCGCAACGACAACTTCCTCTGTATATTTTGGACCGAGTTTGGACCTACCACCGGCCACCTAGCATCGGTGCCCCGGTATGTGACCCTAACTGAAGCTTCATTTTTTCATTTTAATGCATTTATTACATGTTTAAAGATGGGCTCGCCTCTAGTGGTGCTATTATAGAGCCGCTTTGTGTTTAAAGTGCACCGCTAATCACCTTGTTGTGCCACAGTGGTGTTGTTTAGTGCTGCAATGGTGTAGTTTGGAGTTTAGAAACTCCGCCACTAGGCTCGGGCTCAGCTTGGACTCGGCAGACCGGTTTGGGAAAAGTGCACCACGGCGGCACTCTTTTCATGCAAATTGCGATGCTAGGGATAAACTGCACCACGACAATGCTATTTAGTTCATTTTGAGATCGCGCGGAAGAGTTTGAGTAAACTCAAACTATGACGCCTTCACAAATTATGCTGCTAGGAACGAGTTTGGAGCATTATGCTAGGCTTTTTAAAAGAAATTTAACATGTTGATTTTCGTTGATGTAGGATGGGCCTAGGGAGCACTGGTCAAGGGATTTGGTGAGCGTCCTATGGGACCTGAGCGAAAAAGACCAAGACTAACTGGGAGTCATTGGTTTATGGCATATTGCATATGTTGTGCCCATGCACACACACCTGGGGATGCTATCAGTGCTGGCTAAGAGGTAGCACAACGAGACATCGTCATTTCATCTTCCCACTAGTGAGGCAACCGTCACCTTGGAGGACGTCTGGCATATTCTGCGATTGCCTATTCATGGTCGATGAGTGATCTATGACATGGAGGAGGGACATGAGTGCTAGGTTAGAGTCCTCGCCACTCGAGACATTATTTACTCTGAGGGGTAGATCAAGCTAGAGAGATACAGGGTCATAGCACCTCCCTTCCACTGGGCAATTGCTGCGATTATTTCAAGTTTGGTTGCCCCAGATAGATGAGGGTGGTATTTCAGTCTAGGTTAGGGTTACTACTAGGAGAGGATGGTCTGGGATAGGCTGGTTTGGTTTGCATGGGGACCCGTCCTTTTGACTTCACTTTATAGAGATCTCGACGAGTATGCATACGTGGATGGCAGAGTGTTGGGAGCTGGGGTGACACTTTTTCATATTTGGGTGTGGAAGCACATTTTTGTGCTATGTCCATGAGTCGTTCTGGTTCCTATGGGGGCAGAGAATTCCCTCGTGACACTATATAGAGGTAGTGTGTCCTTCACACACACTAGCGAGCACAGGATCCCCTATTGGAGGTGGGTCCTAGATGAGATGCTTGTCTTTACTTGGCGCCCATACCTTGGTCAGCCCGGATGGGCACACAATATTGCCCAGCTCTTCTATTGCAGCCAGGATTGATATATGCAGGGGTGGGAGCACATGATGATTGAGCGGTACTTGTTCGAGCATGTAGAGTGTCAGTTTGGGGAGCCACAAGATCGGCCGAATGACGACTACATATTTGTGTTTCCACGCAGCATGACACAGGTGTCATGGGGGCCTGGCATTCCTACCACAGAGGTAGTTGACAACTTTCGATAGCTGGTAGCCCGACTGTGGGCTTATGATCAGGGCTCAGTAGATCCAGGCACCACACAGGCCTATAGAGATTGGTTCAGACCTCCGTTATGGTTGACCATTCCAGGTGAGGATCCAGAGGCACACAAGGTCAGAGGTAGAGCAAGAGGATGAGGGCCTAGGGTCAAGATTCAATAGGACCCACCATTAGTTCCCCAGTCCCACCACCACAAACTGAGGGTGAGGACCAGGTTCATGTGTAGCCACGGGCACAGCCAGCAGGGCAGGTAGATGCACGAGATACCCTGATTTTATAGTTACAAGCACAGATACAGGCAATGACAGCTAAGAGGGACCAAGCATGGGCTGAGAGGGAGTAGGTTAGAGTAGAGAGGGATTAGGTTGTGCAGCAAAGATAGGCTACAGAGCTACAGGCAGCCACAGAGTTAGGCCGTTGGCAGCAAATTGAGAGCATGATAGCCTCTTCATCTCAAGGTATAGTGCCGGTTCGATCTTACAAGGATGTTATATGAGAGATAGAGTACTACCGCCAAGCTTACCATGACATTGTACCTCGAGAAAACTAGGTCCCAAAGTACTTAGAGTGGGCCAGCCATAGACCACTAGAGGGTCACGGTGACACGGGTGAGGGAAGCATTCACGGAGATCAACCCTGATCAAGATACTATGATGTATTTTTTGTGCCTTATGGGCTCTTTTTTGATAGCTTGATGGGCATTTTGTACTGATTGACATATATGTATAGTGATCCGATTATTATTTTTCATACTATGACAGTATCATTGATGATATATATGAGCCGATAATGATTTTGATGTGATGCAATGTGTTCTTTTATTTATGCATGGATGGTTTATTTCTATATGCTTTGCAATGATGTTCTATGGATGCATTTTATTTCTAATGATGTATGTGTTATGATTATGACTAATAGATTTATATTATGTTGACCTATGATATGATGTGCAGTAATGTTAACTCTATGATGGTTCATTTTATGCTAATGCAAAATGTGAAATGATTTGATTTATGGTATATGTAATGATGTGTGGAATATGCTTATATATGGATGGATGTGATATGATTCTAATGCATAATGAAATTGAGATGCTTAGAATAACAAATGTTATTATCCTAAATGATGATGTATGTGATGTAGTGATATGTTAATGCAAAGTGATATGCTAATGCGTAATGTGATGAGATGATGCCATTTATGTTATGCAAGTATGTATGTGTAATGAATTAAATGCTTATATACCTATTGCTTATGATTATGCAGAAATTGTTATGGAATGTTTTTGTAGATGCTATGTGATGATTTAGATGGTAATACAAAATGTTTATGAAGTGCAAATGCAATGTTTATGCAATGATTGATATAGTGCCATGAGATGCAATGTAATGGGTGAAATGTGATGATATGGGTGCACATGTTTATATGATGATGAGAATGTGATGTTCCTATATGATATGCTTATGCAATGTGCTAATGATTTCTATATGATATGCTTATGCAATATGCTAATGATTTCTATATGATATTCGTATGCAATATGCTAATGATTTGTATATGCAGGATCGATGATGATGATGGTAATGATAATCAACTGTCATAGTACCTTGTTAGCATGATTAGTATGAAGAGAAGAAGTCATTTCAACAAGACGCAAGATTACACAAATGTAGATGATGATGATGATGATGATTTGCCAAGGAATTAGGATTTTTAAAGGGCCAAATTTTCTTATGTTTGATAACACACATGGTACGATGCATCAAGGTATAGCAAACCAGGATGGCATGGTACCTAGTGTGATGGAATTTGACTCAACAAATAGATAGGAGTATTCTTGTTCACACCTGACATACAAAAACCTTGCTAGGATGCAGTTCAGAAGTTTTAGACACCTCAACCAAAACATAGAAAGGTAAACCTATCCCTGTAATAGTCAGCAAGTTGCCCTAGAACTCTTCCATACATACCTAACAAAGCAAGTATTCACCGAGGTTATATTACAAGAGTGTCCAACAAGCACAACAGATAAAAGATAACAATCATTGCCCCATTCCTATTTCTCTAAATATGTTGTTTTGGGATATCATCGAGACGTCCTTGGAATGAACGCAAAATAAGATAAGTCTAGAGATAAAGACCGTGTAAACAAACAAATTGATGCTCTTCAATACCACTAACGGAAAAAGGATGTGTTTTCTTTCTAAGGTGATAACTGAAACTTATTGCCAAAAGATGATGCCCATTGTAGGAAGGATTCATCCTAGGACATGTTAGTGGATGTTAGCACGTCATTTTGTTTATAAGGGATGATTGATATGGGACCATTTCAGATGATGTGTTACCGATACGAAGAGATAACCAGCTTGCTTGCTTATTGATTTAGACTTAAGACTTGACATTTTGAGTTCTCACTTTTAAACCTGTTAGACTTGCTTCTGACTGTTTCACCAAAGGTTGATAATGACGATCAATTTATTATAAGTCTTGTTTATTGCGGGTGCAAGCGAGATGAGACGGATGGATTTTTCAAATATTTGGATGTTTTTAATGTTTTTGCAATGTTTTGAGGCTATTTTTTGGTATTTTTTGAGATTTTCAAATGTTTTGGTTTTCAATTTTCTGATGTTTTGGGGTTTTCTAAGATTTTGACCAAGAAACTAACCTAAAGACCTATCCTAGGGGTCTTGAGGGCTGGTCGACATACTGGGCTTGCCTACGTTATACATGCAGAGACCACGTAGTTTGACTGACGACCCGACTGACTTACAGATGGTGATATACATGATGAGATGCCAGTTTATTATGACGAAATCCTATAGGACTGACCTAAATGTCTCGGGGGATGATCAAAGATCAACCTTGCCTACGTTCAAGCTTAGAGATGACATAGTTCGACGAGACGACCGTGTTTTTGGCTTTTGATATGTTTTGATGTTTTTGGATTTTCTGATATTCTGATGTTTTTGGATTTTTTGATATTTCTAATGTTTTTGGATTTTTTTGATATTTCTGATGTTTTTTTATTTTTTGATTTGAGGATTTTAAGAATATACATGAATCTGATCTAATGAGATTGTTCCCCCAGCGCGATGCAGTAGACTACTCTGATAAAGGCAGGACAAACTGACCTTGAGGATGGGTCGAGTAGTACTAGGGGGGATCATGATACGAACACAGGACCAAGCTATGGTGCGGATGCGAGTGGATGAGTGATGGATGGAGACCTGAATGTGATGGATGATGGAAGCGAAAGGGATGGATGATGCAGAACAAGCCGTAAAGATCCTAGTAGATGGAAAGTGCTTATTTACACAAGATGCCTGTTTGCCAGGTTTTCATCAAGGTACTTGCCCAAAGTGCCACCAAAGTGGTTTTAACTAGAGGACGATTTTTTGATCCTTTTTCTAATTTTTTGTTGGATTTTTTCCTTTTTTGATTTTTTTGTTGTTACCAAGATGCCTATTTGCTAGGTTTTCGCCTAAGTAACCATTTTTTTAGGAATTTTTCTAATTTTTTAGATTTTTGGTTTTATACCTTGAAAGAATTAGGCATAATTTTTTTTGAGATGGGAGCCATTCATGGGCTCCTGCAGAGGTTCCCGTTTGGGTGTTGATAGTTGATATGCCCTTGACTTATAACTTGCTGTTATGACAAACAGTCCTAACCAATTAGGTTCAAACTTGCCTTTGCTGCTGGGGTTTGGGACATTCTTCTGATTTTCTTTTAAGACCAATTCTCTAACTTGGAAATTCTTGCTTCTAATTTTCTTGTTGTAGCTTTGTTTGAGTCTATTTTGATAGACTTGCAAATGATTCAAATCATCTATGTGTCTCTCATCTAGTAACTCCAGCTCATTTAATCTTGATACCCAGTAGTCCTCATCAGTGATGAGATTTTGCAATGATATTCTGAGGGATGGGAGCTCGATCTCAATGGGGAGTATGACTTATGATCCATAGACCAAGGAGAATGTGGTGGTGCCAGTGGGTGTGCGGATGCTAGTTCGATAAGGCCAGAGGGTGGGATTAAGCCGCAGATGCCAGTCATGACCTACATCATTAACTATTTTCTTAAGGATTTTGAGGATGGTTTTGTTTGTGGCATCTGTTTGGCCATTACCTTGGGGATAGTACGGGGTGGAAAAGCAATGCTAGATTTTGAATTTCTTGCACAAGTCGTGAACCTCCTAGTTCTTGAATGGTGTCCCACTATCTAAGATAATGGCTTGTGGGACACTGTAATGACAGATGATATAGTTTAGGATGAATTTTGAGATATGCTTCCCAGTGATATACGTCATGGGTATAGCTTCCACCCACTTTGTGAAGTACTCAGTAGCATTTATGATGAACTTATGGCCATTGGATGAGGTGGGTGTGATTTTGCCAATGAGATCGAGTCCCCACTATGAAAAGGGTCATGGCATGATAATCGGGTGAAGCTCTTGAGTTGGAGCATGGATGAGGTCCCCATGCTGCTAACATTGTAAACACCTTTTAGCATGATCATGCCCTTCTGTTTCCATTGTGGGCCAATAATACCGCATCCTCAACAGTTTCTTGGCAATGGTCATTCCACTCGAGTGTGAGCCACAAATACCATTATGAACCTCGGTTAGAGCGGTTAATGCCTCCTCAACATTTAAACAGTATAGCAAGGTACCTTCTATGCTTCTAGGGTATAAGGTATCACCTAGGATGACAAATCTAGATGCCTTTTGGATAAAGGTTCATTTTAGGTTTGATGGGAGGTCAGCGGGTATGACTCCTATGTGAAGATATGTGTAGATGTCACGGTACCAAGGATCACCAAGACCAACGATTTCACACACATATTCTAATTCTAGTACCTCGAATGTGGGAACGAGAAGCTGCTCAATCAAAAATTCATATTTTGGCACATTATGAGGGATGTCTAATAAAGACCCAATTGTAGCCATAGCGTCTACTGCTCTGTTGTTGGTTCTCAGAATATGCTCGAATGTTATGTCAATGAAGTTTTCCTTTAGAGTCTCCACCAATTTCTTGTATGGAGTGAGCTTATCATCCTTAGTTTGATATTCATTATTGACCTGATTTATGATCAATTAAGAGTCTCCATATACCTTTAGAGCTATGATATTCCATTGTACTGCTATCCTGAGGCCTATAGTCAAAGCCTCATATTTTGCAATGTTGTTTGTGCAAGGAAATGCCAGTTTGTATGACTTCGGTATGCAATCCCCTTGTGGGGTGATGAAGAAGACACCAGCTCCTGATCCATGTTGTGTGTATGAACCATCAAAGTATAGTTTCCAATGGTCAGTTACATTGAGGTTAAAGATGGATTCATCTGGGAATTTTGAGATAAGAGGATTCTCATAATACATAGGTGCTTCTCCTAGTTGATCTACAATAACTTGACTTTTAATGGCTTTTCGCTCCACATACTCGATGTCATACTTAGACAGTATCATTACCCATTTCTCCATTCTGTCGGTCAACATTGCCTTTGATAATAGATACTTAAGGGGATCAATTTTCACAATGAGCTTTATCTTGTGTGCCAACATGTAATGTTTGAATTTTTGGGATGCAAACACTACTGCAAGGCAAGCTTTCTCGATGAATGAGTAATTTAGCTTGTGACCGACCATTGTCCTACTACTATAGTAGATGGACCTCTCCATTCCATTTTCATCATGCTGAACTAGGAGAGCTCCAAAGGCTACTACTGTTGCTGACACATATAAGATCAATGGATTTCTTGGGATAGGTGGCATTAAAACTGGTGGTGTCAGTAGATATTCCTTGATTTTGTTAAATGCCTCTTCACATTTTGTATCCCATTTATATGTTACCCCCTTGTGGAGTAAGTGAGAATATGGGTTCTGCTTGTCTGCCAGTTGTGCTATGAACCGTCAGATGGATTGAAGTCAGCCTTGGAGGCCTCTCAATTGTTTTAATGTTATTAGTGCTTCCATCTCGAGGGTTGCCTTCACTTTTGCCGAATCCACCTCAATACCCCTCATGGAGACTATGTATCCTAGCAATTTACCTGATTGTATGCCGAAGACGCACTGAACTTGGGATTTAATCTAACTTTATATTCCTCCAGTCTATCAAAGATAGCACTTAGGGTTGCTATATGATCTTGTCTCTTTCTTGACTTAGCTAGAATGTTGTCAACATAGTCTTCGACTGTTTTATGAATCATGTCATGGAATATCAGTGTCATGGCCCTTTGATAGGTTGCTCCTACATTCTTGAGGCTGAATGGCATCATGTTCCAGCAGTAGGTCCCCCATGGACAAGTGAACGCTGTCTTATGTTGATCTTCTTTTGCTATCATGATCTAGTTGTATCCTAAAAATCCATTCATTAGTGATAGCATCTTGTGCCCTGCTATCATGTCTACTATCATGTCGATGTTAGGAAGTGGGAAATCATCCTTTGGACATGCCTTGTTCAAATCTCTGAAGTCTGTGCAGATTCTGATGGCTCCGTCAGGTTTTGAAATAGGTACCAAATTTGACACCCATTCTGGATAATCAATTGGTCGGATAAATCCTGCATCTAACAACTTTTTGAGCTCCATTTTGACTAACAAAGCAATTTGGGGATGCATTTTTCAAAGCTTTTGTTTGACCGGATTTACTTCTAGATATACTACTAAATGATGAACTACAGTCTCTAGATCTATCCCTGGCATGTCAGCATAGCTCCATGCGAATTTTATTTGTATTTCCTTTAGGAATGCTGCTAGGAGTTCTTGCTCTTCTGATAATAGTGATTCTGCATAAAATGTGATATGCGGGGCCTCCTCTATTCCTAGGTTGACTGGATTGCATTTTTTGGCCAAGATTGCTGACTTCTCCTAATGAATAGATCTTAAGGGAAGATTGAATCCTTCATCCTTAGGCACCTCAGAGAGGTTTTCACCATTGGATAAGTCCTTTCCTTTTACTATTTTCTTGTCAGAGAGTGCCACAGTGTGGTTTTCACTCAAGGACTTGGATATGATTCTTATTTTTTCACTTTTGCGATTGAAGGATTCAATCGTTTCCCCATAATAGGTGTGTGTGTCCAACTCTATTATAAAGCCTTTGTGATCTCCATCTGGAATGTTATCCCTCAATCCCATGAATTCTAAGAGTGCCTCATCATTTTCAAATGCATGGAGAACTAGTGGTCCTCGTTGGTCATAGTTGATCAGTTGGGGGTACACTAAACGGATCTCATGATTTTGATGATCGGATTCAAAGGATACGATACTAATCATACACAGGGTGGTTTCCTCAAATAACCTAGGTAGATTGGTCAAGGTATCTTCATCATCGCTACTAATATAGGGCTCAGTTATAAAATTATGTGTGTCCCTACCTATGACTATTTGTGAGTGTACTTGTACTAGTACTGGATGAGGAAAAAAATTGGCCGTTCTAACTGGAGGACTTCGGCCACATATGATTATTCTCAGAGGGGTACATCCAAGACCAAGATTTGTTATGGGTTGCATCTCTGGCCTAATAGGTATTATGATCCCATTGTCATTTTGTCCCAGTCATTGATTTCTATCATAGCCCATTGCAAGCATCATGTGTAGCCCCTTACTTCTTTCATCCATTGGTAAATTAGCTTCCGATCTATCATCTTGATACAACATGTGAGATGGATCTGCTTCAATAACCTCATGACCAAGGTCTCCCCATCTTGTGAATTCAGGATAGTTTTCAGGATAGGTTTGTGATGTGGAAGCTTGATTTTCTTGTGGGCATCCCCATGATCTAGGAGATTGTGGTAATTCTCCAATCACAAAAACATTGTTAGAGAGTTTGTAGCTTCCACAACCATCCTCCTGAGTGATGAGCCTGATATCAGAGATGGCAAGTGTCTCTGTCGCAGAAGTGGACGCGAGAGTAGCAGGATTGATATATGGTGTGGATGGGCCCTCATCATTCTTTGGTACTTGGGGGATTTTGTAATACTTGGCTTCAAGATTCTTGCAATATGAGAAAGGTTTGAGATCTCCATGGACAATAACTTTTTGTCCATTATGTCTAAATTTCACACATTGGTGGAAGGTTGATGCTATGACTTTCATCGCATGGATCCATGGGTGTCCCAGGAGGATATTATATGGAAATTCAAGGTCCAAGACCTGACAAGTAGTTTCCATGAGCGTTGGCCCTACTTGGATAGGGAGTTTAATCGTGCCCTAAGACACTCTTTCTTGGTCATCATATGCTCTGATTGTGATTCCCCTTCCTTTGTCGATGGAATCTTCTGATATTTTCAATTGCTTGATGAGGCTGAGAGAATAGATATTCAAACTTGTACCTCCATCTACCAGGACCCTTTTGATTATACTCTTATTTACAATGGCTTCCAAGTGAAGTGCACAATTGTGAGATGGTTGGGCAGGGAAATCTTTGTCAGAGAATGTAAGGAGATTAGGCATTATGATATTTTTGACCATAGCTTGGAATTGGTCTGCATCAAGATCTGTGGGGACAGTGGATGAGGCTAATGGTTCCTCGAGAATCTTTTTATGTGCTAATGAGATTTTTAACAACTCCATGATGGAGATGTGTGTTGGCATTCTCTTGAGTTGTTCTACAACATTGTAGCTATGCGGAACAGCTCTAGATGAAGGGACTCTATTTGGTTGGGATGATCCTGCAATGGTGACTTTGCCACCTCATGTGGTGGCTCCACAATCTTCGGCATGGGCGCCCTTGATGGTGATGACCATGTATTATTCATTTAGGGAGGCAACGACTATTTCATACACATGATTTACACTACCCTTCCCTTTATCATTTTTATTCCCTTTGTTTCCATGATTTGGCATCAGATTCGTGTAGATTTTAAGATCCAGATTTCCTTTGAGTTGTTCCACATTTATGATTTTCTTGTCAATAATATCTTGGACGCTATTTTTGAGTCTCCTGTAGTTGTTCATGGTGTGACCTTTGATTTTGTGAAATTCCCAAAGTTGATTCTCATTGTACCAAGGAGATTTGACATTGGGTTCTTGCTAGTTCTTGAATGTAGGATGTTTGATAATTTTTTCGTCGATCAATTTTTTCATTATGTCCTCCAATGGTTCCCGCAAAATAGCGTATTTTCATTTTGGATAAATTTTGCACTGGGGTGGTCCTCTTTGATCATTGAGGTTATTGATGGTAGGGTTGTTGTTGGCTTGGTATGTGGTGTGGTGAGTGTTTTGGCATTGATTTTGGATTTGCGGTGCAAGTGATTGTTGGCATGGACCACTAATGACCACCTTGGCATCAACGACACCATCATTAGTAACATTTTTGTTTCTTTCCCATGTTCGAGGTTTATTGTTGTAATTTGATGGTGGGTTATTTTTTTGCTGTTCATTATATGACGTTGATTCAGCGGGTTGGGTCACAAGGGCTTTTTCGATGCTGAGCATCTTGGAGATCAATTGTTCATATGTAGTGATACCCTGAACCTTGAGATGGAATGCTAAGTGTCTTTCAAGGTTGGTGATGATTATGCAGACTTGTTGTTCTTCTGGCATGGTCCACTTGCTCTGATTGGCCTTGGATCACCATCATTGAAGGAATGAAGCAAAAGATTCATTCTTTCCTTGTTTTAGAGTGTATAGTTCTTCAAGACTGACATCCATTGCAATGTTACATGCATAGTTCTTAATGAATGTGTCTCTTATTTCTTGGAATTTTATAATGCCTTAAGGTAAGCGAGAGAACCATTCTATAGTGGGACCTGCCAAGCTCCTAAGAAATAGCCGCATCAAATTAGTATTGTCATATGCAACTTCCATACAATGAACTTGGAATTCCCTGATGTGATCTTTAGGGTTTCCCATCCCTCGATATTTGTCAAATTTTGGGATTTAAAATCCCTTGGGGAATGGTTTCATGTCTAGGCTCCTATCAAATGGATAGGGACACAAGTTGCTTGGCATTTTGGTTGTTCGCCCTGATTGAAGATCGAGCACTTATGGTGAGAGCAACTTGAGTTGTGTTGTCACATCACTTTGCAAATCAGGGGGTGGGATGAAAGTGTTTTGAATCATGGGTTGGATGGGTGGATTGGTTGGTGCATTGTTCGATGGTATTTTCATGTTCTAGCAAGCGAAGTAGGCTTCTACTTGCTTTTGTATGAACAATGCTTGTTGTTGATCTTGTTGTTGTTGCACTAGGATTTGTGCTTGTTGCTGTTCCAACAATGCTTGTTGTTGTGCTTATTATTGTTCCCACAATGCTTGTTGTTGGGCTACCAATTCTGCTGCTTCCTGCTGCTCTTGGTATTGCTTTAGTGCTTGCTAATATGCTTGCACTTGTGTTGCTTGTGCAAGAAGTTGTGCTTGTGCTTGTGCTTGCTATGCTTGTGCTTGAGCTTGTGCTTGAGCTGCTTGTGCTTGTGCTGCTTGTTGCTATAATAAAAGTTGTGCTTGAGTGATCCTTTGTGCTTGTAATGCTTGTGCAGCTTGTGTGGCTTGTTGTTGTTTCTATTGTAATAAAGCTTGGGCTTATTGAATTTGTTGCACTTGTAATGCAACTTGTACAGCTTGGGAAGCTTGTGTGGCTTGAGCAGCTTGTTGCATGGCTTTTTTTTTTGAACTTGTTGGTATCCTCTTTGAAAAGAAGCTTGTAATGTTGCATCATATTGGCTTGATGCATGGTGAACGTTGGTGGTGGTGGAGGTGGTGGTGGATTTGGAATGGTGGTAGATGATGATGTTGTGTTGATGTTTTGGGTGTTGGATAGTGGTATTGATGTGATTGGTCCTTGAGAGACCATGCTTTGTGATGTTAGGGGTGTGTTTGATGATGTTGCCATTGCTTGCACATTTATCGTTTGTTTTTGTGATATCAATGATAAATTTTGTGTGTTTGGTACAATGCTTTGATTGATGGTTGGGATGTGGGTTTGATTGATACTTGGTAGGGGAGGAAGCCCTAAACCAAGGAGCAGTGTAGATGATAATGGAAATGGTGGAAGAGGTGGAAAGGTGAGGGACATGAGTTGTTGTGAAAATGTTGTGGTGTTGAATAATCCCTCTAGTCCGAACGTATCTCCCTCTTCTTGTGAATTTGTTAGAAGAGGTGTTTGAGGAGTTGCGTGAAAAAATGATGATGATGGATCATGATAGAATGTGAGAGGAACATTTTTGTGTAATGGGTTTTCAGATATGTTTTGATCTGATGTGTTTGTGTCCATGTTTTGATTATTAACAAGGGGATGCGATTGAAGAGCATTGAGGAATGTGTTTCCCTTGTTGACACTTGGTTGAGTTGGAGAAAACGATGTCATGATTTTCATAATGTTTTGCATGATGTTTTGAGATGGGGGTGTAGATGAAATGGGGATGGTGGATGAGATTGGGGGAAATGATGTGTCCATGATAGTACTCACATCAAAATCTGAAGGCAACTTGGCCCCTTGTTTTGCTAGTTCAAGCATGTATAACGAAGTTAAGTCTCATCATGATGTTGATGATTCTACGGTTGTCTGGATTTTGGAGAATTTCTATCATTTCCTCACGAGACATTCTGAAAGTGAGGTCCTCTCCTTGATTTTCTTCTTAGGGATTTTGCGATGATGAGAGGGTCAATGGATTATTGGATTCTACTGGATTCATTTCTACGTTGGTTTAGCTAAGATCACTTGAAGCGGGTGTTTCTTTGTTGGCTTCCATACTCTTCTTGTATTGAGATCTAGTTAGAACCATAAAACAAGGATCAATCTTTGAGAATATGGGAGATGAATCTCTTGATTCTTTGGAATGATCCCTATTTTATGTCCCAAAGTGAAGGTTTTAGGATGCTTTTGAGGATCAAAGGTGATGATGTTATAATGATGTTAGGGATGGATGATATGGATGTTCTTGGCTTTTGATAAATCTTGAATGAGACACTAGGCTTTTAGGACTTGTGGATTTTGATTCTTGATTTTGGATTTTGAGATTTGAGATTTTGTCCTTGATTTTGATTTGCTTTTGATTTGGATTTTGAACAAAAAGACCCTAAGATGTTGGATGATGATCTAAGGGATAGTTTTGTTCAAGGGATGATAATTTGAATAGGTGTGAGGAGAAGGATGCATCTACCCACATCTATTCAAACAAAGTTCATGTTTCACTAAGCATATGGATAAGGATTCATGTACATATACTAAGCTAGACAAGATGATTTTGATAACTTTAACTAAGTATATGCAAAAGGATGCATTTACGCATACCTAGCAAAAGGTGTTTTGATAAATGTTCTCAAGGATTTTGTCTCAATGATATTGATTGATTTGATTTTTCCACAAAGCCTAGTATCAAGGATGATTTCAAGATTTTCCAAAAGGTGATGATGAGGTGGATTTTGTTTTGATGTTTTGATGGATGGATGAAAAGGATTTTGATGTTTTTTGATCCTAAGATGAACCTAAGAAGGACACTTTGTTTTCCTAGATCTAGGTATTGAAGAGCATGCATATGCTTCCTAATGACCTTTGTAACCAAGAAATGATTTCATGTGAACATTTATTTTTGGATTTTCAATCAATGATTGGTGCTTTGGGATTTGGAGTCTTCAACACATATGAAAGTTCATTTTGCTTAGCTTTGCTTAATGTCTTTATTTTACCAAAAAAACTTTCTTCAATTAGGTTTTCAAACTAAGATGTCCAATGTCTTAATTTCTTGTAAACCCCACAAGATATGTTATGTTGAAATTTGATGAACTTAAGGCAAGGGTTTTCCTATTGTTTACTTAAGAAGACAAATTGAGATATAATCCAATGCTTAGAAACCTCTAAGGATGTGAATCCCAAGGGAAAGCAATAACATATGGATTGAGTCAATTGTATTTGTCCTCAAAAGAGTTTGAAATTTGGATGATGTTAAGTGTTTATTTTTGAGATGTTTTCGAGCAAGCAATGCATTTTGTAACCAAGAATAAGTACAATCCTATGGATGTGTAAGACAATATTTGTTGGATTCCCACTTGGACAAGTCTAGCTATGCTTATCTCTAGCAAATGGTTAGATGCTTGACCCCACTGGCTCCCCTCCATGACACTCACTTATACGGGGCAGCCAAGCATCAACACCCATGAAACTCCCATGGCATGCTTTCCATCTCTACTAGAAGACCGTAAAAGTGTGGGGTGGCTTCAGAATGACCGTTCTTGCACCAACAAATAGATAAAGGATTTTAGAAAATTCTAGCACATGGGTTTTAGTAAGGAATTTTTGTTCATAGGAGTTGACCCAACATGGCAAGAGTCCCCTTTTGGATCCATCTTGTCGAAGTCAACCGCGTGATATTGGCATTTCATCCAATATCCACATTTATATCCTGACTGGAAATACTCTTGTCTTTAGAGTGTTACCAGTTGAGTCATTTTATTGGGTGAGTACTTTTTCCCCAAGGCAGGCCCTCTAGGATAAAGAAAAGCGAATGAAGAACAATATTCGTAACTCGATCAATCCTTGTTGGGCAACAAGAAGAGCGAATATATGCAACAAAGTCCCCACTCAAACTCGCACAATAGTTTGTTCAATTTTAAGCCCAAATAAAAGTGTGGAGGTGATTGCTTTGTCTTAACCCAAAGTCATGGAAAAGGCCTTTTGATTCTAAAGATCACTATAAAGCATGAGAGAAGCACATACATCCTTTTCCAATGCCTTTAGTCTAAGTAAGCCTTCATGAAAAACACAACTACACTTGTTATTTTTAGATCCTCAAAGCAATATGTGAGTTCATTTTAGAGCACCAAAGAGACAAGTGATAAAAATTTGTTCAATTTGTTAATCCCATAAACAAATTCTAGTAAGTTGTTGATCCTATTGTTCATTTTAACCTTTGTAAGAAATGGAATTGAAAGGTTTTTTTTTTTTAAACCCAAATGAAAACTAGTGTTCTAAGAAAGAGGAGATAATTTTTTTAAAGAAGTGTTAAACAAACACTTAGGTGTTAAAAAACACTTTGATTGGACAACGTATCATTACCATGCTCCTCCCTCCTTAGTTTTCGATTTTCGACCTACAAAGAAGAAAAACAGTCAAATTCTGGAAAAGTACATAAATTAAAAGGCAGAAAACAGAGGAAGAAGCAATCATAAATTAACAGCACGTGCTAAAATTCAAATTTTCTCTTTTACAGTGTCGCAACTCGTGAAGGTGTTGCTATTTTTACATCCCAGCATCACTCTTACAGCACCACTTACCAGTCAGTGGTGCTCTATGTCAAGATAGAGAGTACGATTGTGTCGTTGTTTCACCCAGCATCGTAATTTGTGCTAGTGTCAGAGTTTACGATTTTTTTTGAAACTTCTATAGATCGGCGAGTCCAACGGTGGAGTTAAAAATATGAATTTTTTGGCGAGATGATTCCAGTGGTGCTAAAACATTGATGCTGATGAGCCCGCAGTGCTAAAACAACGATGCTGACGAGCCCGCATTAGAATTTCCTTTGTCAAGAAAATGTATAAATTTCAAGGAAAAGTTAAAAATAATGATGTCAAGCCCTCCTTCTAGCACCAAATGTGTGAACCCTTTTCCTAGTACCTGCAAAACAACATGAATAAATGAGTTAGACAAGGAACTACAAGCTAAAAGAAGGATTCTCCATGAAATCCATTTACAAATCAAACTAGGAATAAAAATAATGAAGAACACAAAGAAAATGATAAAAACTAGATTTAATCCTAATTTAATTAGCAAACACTTGATCCCATGGGGGAATTGGTGTCAATTTGATGTGAAAATTGGCCCTTTCCCAATCCCTATGATGAAATCTTGATGTGTTGAAGATGATGTTGATCCACTTTGACAAAAGATGAGAACTCCAAGCCAAATTTGCAAAAAGCCTAGGTAGGAATTCGAATGATGGATGGAAATGGCTAAGTATTTTAGCATGGTAACTTTGCTTGGATTGTGGATGATGAAATGAGGAGAGGAGCTCTTCATTTATAGGATTTCAAGATGGATGAATGCCTAAATTTGAGCAATGTTGGACTAACATTCATCCAATGATATGGTGTCACTTGTCAATCTATGAATGGATGATGGTTGTGCAAGATTTGAGGTTTGTGCCAATAAATGCCAATATTTGAAATTTAAATTTCTTGAAATGACATGTAAGAGGGAAGAGAAAATGCAATAAATTCCACTTGGCTCAAGGAAAAAGACATGTAAGAGGTTTTAAATTCCTTGTTGGATGTACATGTTGACTTGGAATTTTTGAATTCAAATTGAGAGAATATTCCAAAAGATGCCTTGTGAGGAAAATAGAGATTTAATAAATGAATTAAATCTATTTTCATGTGCAACTTGCATTATCTAGAGGATGTGACATGAGATGAGGTTAAATTAATCAAGGGTTAATTAATTTAACAAGAGATTAGATGATGTGACTTATTTGACTTAGATTTATGGATTCATTTAAATCAAATAAGAGGAATATGATAAGAGGCTAATTAAATAAAGATTTTGTTTTATTTAATTAAAAGGGATGGTGTTAGATTAAATCAAATAAGGTTTTAATTTATTTAATTAAATGGATAGACTTTAGAGATTTAATTAAATAAATTGATTATTTAATTAAATAGGGATAATTAGATCGGATGGAATGATTTAATTAAAAAAAGAAATGACTTGATTCAGATAAAGTGATTTATTTAATCAAGAGAGGATATTGATGAATTTAATCAGATAGGGGAATTTGATTAGATGATTAGACTGAGGGATGATTTAGGAAGAAACGATGTTAGTAAGTCAGGATTAGATGCATGATGTCAATCAGTATATTTTCGATGTCTACAAAAATAAGCTCTACTTCTAAGCTCAAGGGTGAGCCATGTTGAACTATATAACTAATTAGAAAACTAGAAATTGAAATGAACACAGATTCTTGGAGAAAGCTTATCTTCCTCTAGATGCTTGAATCTTCACTCCAAGCTCCTTTTTATGATCTACACACAAGAGAATGAGAGGAAAGTTGTTGGGTGTCTGTATAGGGGCCTGCCTTAGTTAGACCCCTCTTTGGTATTCCCACCTCCACAGACAACCAATTTGGAAAGGACTACTAAAGAAGTAAACAAAGCATGTGGTGAAAGTAAAACTTGCTTGGGAGTAGAGCCAACACCACAAGAAGCATGTGGTGAAAGAAAAACCCACTTAGGAGTAGAACCCACACCATAAGATAGTAAATGAGCAAATATGAAAGGAAAGTGAAAAAGAGAGAGTGGTACCCACGGGCCTCAACCTTCTCTGGAGCACACAGATGCACTGTTGAGTGCTTGCTTGAGAGTTTCTTGCTACTGTTGGGAGGACCTCAATCTAGCTTGGCTTCACTTCTAAGAGCTCTACTATCAAAGATGAGGAAATCTCAAAGTTGGAGCAAAGTAACAAGAGAGCTTGAGTGATGTCTTCCAACCCCCAAATGAGAGTCAACAAAAGGTTTTAATGCTTGCAAGGCTAGGAAAGAGTTGTTACTTTTAGAATGTAACCACTAGGACATGTGTCTCAAGGGTTATTATTCTAGATTCCATGTTTTGAACTTGAGAAACTACTAGGATGCTAGGATGTTGCATGGACATATGCGCGCCACACATGTGTCTAGAGCATAGATTCTTAGGAAACATCTTTCTAGGCTTCTGTTGCTCAGCTAAAAAGTTTGTATGGAGTCATAATTGTGAAATTATGACCATGGGATTTTTTTCATTAATGTTTCAAGGCATCATAAATGCAGGGGAAAATGCCAAAATGTAGAATTTCCCCTAGGTGCAATTCTGTGACATTACAAAAATCAAACAGTAGGACTTTTGGCACTAAAACAAAAGGAAAAGTTGAACTTTCTAGAACATTCTAGTGTGTTTATTGGGTAAAATAAAAATGGTTAAGTGGGGGTTGTAGAAGGTGGCTCCAATAGTGTAGATTGTGGCTCTAAATAATATATATATATATATATATATATATATATATATATTTAGAGTTGATTGTGTTGTAATGAATCAATCACATGAGGCTGTAGCATGCAAGTTTTGAATCTATAATTTCATTATCTAAAAATAGTTGATAGTGGGTTAATTTTTTGTATCACATATTCTGTGTCAGTATCTATTGTTATGATTTATGTGGTTTTGGGCAGCTTGGCCCTCATCAAGTTGTATCAGAGTAGGAGTTCCCAAGCCTGTAACAAAGTTCCAAACATGAGGTGGTTGTAGTAGGCCCTATGAGTGTGGGTTGAGTTCAAGATTCCTCCAAGACTTTCCCAACATGGCAGAGGTAGAGGCCAAGGTGGTGGAGGAAGAGATCCACCTAGATATGAAATTAAAGCCCTTAGAAGGAAATTAGAAACCTTGTAGTAAGAGGTTCGAAGAAGAGATGTGCAACAAGATAGAGATGACAGTGAAGATGAAATGAAAGAGGAAATGGAAGAGGAAGAATAAGATCCAATGGATCTTAGAGAAAGAAGATTGTTGTGAGAAATATCAAGTATTGGGAAGAGACCTAAAATGCAAGTTTCAACTTTCAGTGGAAGTCTGAATCCTGAAGAATTGATCTATTGGATCAATGACATTGAGGAATTTTTTGAGTTTGAGGAGATTGAAGATCCGAACAGAGTGAGGTTTGTAAAAACAAATTGAAAGGTCATGCCAATATATGTTGGAAAGAGTTCCAGTTAGAAAGAGGAAGACATGGGAAAAATAATTTTTCTAGATGGGACAAAATGGTGTCAAAATTGAAGAAACAAATTATTCCAATTGATTATGAATTGGAGCTACTCCAAAAGATAAAGAGTTTGAGGCAAGGAACAAGGATAGCGAAATAATACATAGAGTAATTTCACAAGGTCTTCATTCAAACATTACATTTTGAAGTAAATAAAGATAAAGTTGCTTGTTATATTAATGGGTTGAAACCAACCATATAGGAAGAATTAGCACTGGTAAGAATGGCAACCATTGATGATGATTATCAATTTTCTATAAAGGTTGAAGAATGACTAAACAAGAGGTTTGAGAAAAAATAACAAGGTGGAGGCCATTGAGGAAACACTAGTGGATGATCATATGGAGGTCGAAATGGAGATCAAAAGAAGGGTGGAGACTCTAGTAGAATCCAAAACTAAAAGAGAGATAACATCTACCATCCTCCTGATTAGAATAATGGAGACCAAAGAGGAAGAGGGAGGTCTGGATGAGGACCAGGAAGAGGAGGCTTTCATGGAACTTGATTCTAGTACGAAGAAGAAGGAAATTGATCCTATTAGTGTCCTAAACATCAAGGAAGGACAAATAGGAGACCCTAAGGTAATGAACAAGTTACACATGTAGATGAAGATGTTGGGTTTTAACATTCTTAGGATGCAAAAAGAAGAGAGGTTCTTGTTACTAGAAGAGCCTCGCTAAATGAGAAGGAACCAACTCAAAGGAAGAATCTTTTTTGCACCAGATGTAAGTGTGAAGGTAAAGTTTGAAATGTTATTATTGATGGAGGTAGTATTGATAACCTTGTTTCAAAAGAAATGGTTAGTAAGTTGCGGTTGGAGAGAAGAAGGCATTCAAACCCATAATAGATTGCTTGGTTGGAGAAGGATCATAAATTCTTGGTAAATGAAAAATTTCTAGTAAAGTTCAAGATTGAAAATTACCATGATAAGGTATTGTGTGATATTATACCTATGGATTCTTGTCACATGTTCTTAAGAAGAGCATGATAGTTTGATCAATGAGCAGTACATGATGGACATGCCAACACCTATTCTTTGACAAAGGATAAGGTTCGTCATGAGTTGAAGCCCTTGAAAGAGGAAAAAGAAAAGGTATGCAATAATGCATTTTTTTTTTGGTTTATGGAAGAAATTTCCTAGAAGGTATGTGGCATAAGCATATGTGTTTTGCATTGATCCTTAGAATTGACAATGAAGATACTATTGAGATACCTATAGAGGTTTTAGATTTGTTGAATGAGTTTCATGCTATTATTTCTAATAATGTGTTTGAAGGTTTTCCTCTAGTAAGGAAAATTAGTCATCAGATGGACTTGATTCCTAGAGCTATTTTTCCAAACAAGGCAACTCATCGTATGACTCCAATAGAGATTGAAGAGTTGAACAGACAAGTGCAAGTGGTGTAGTCTACTCACCTAAGCTTGCTTGCACAACCTTTTAGAGACCCTTCCACTGTCTCCTTCTTAGAACCTGACTCCAATGGTTCTTATTAAGCTTGGAAGACCTACCAAGCGCTGCTCCATCTCTTCACTATGAGTTTTCAACTTGTGCTTAGCTTAGGAAGACCTACACCTTCTTTATAACTGCTTACTCTCCTTGGACTTAGAAGGATCTAAGTGCCAAATTCTTCATCTGATTTGAACTTCTTGCAGGGGAGATGGAGATACTGGTTTCTTGCATTTCACCTTAAAATGGATGCATCTTGCTTGGTGTTTGAACCTCAAATCACCCGATTTCATGAAATTGCCTAGGTGAGGCCTAAACTCTACTAGCCCTTACCAGTCACTAATTGGCTTTTTCTGCTAATATTCTCCACACAAACTAGCAACCAAAACTCATATTCTGACACCCTTTTGGGACTTTTAAATCTTGCACTAGTTTTATGGCCTTCTTCTGCTCCGTACAGTGCCTTCCTATGATCTTGGAGAGGAGGCCTAATTGCCCTAATAACTAGGGTTTCACTAATCTCTTAACTATTTCTGACTCAAGAGGATTGTTCAAGCCTTCAACTCCCTAGTATCCTTGTGTCTAACCATACTCCACCTGGAAGTGTATGATTTCCATACAGTTGTACCTTTCCCCTGCCTATGTTCTCAATTTCTCTCTTCCAAACTCCTAACCAGGTGACTGAAACTGGCCTAGGGTTTGGTGTTATGAATTCTTGCTTGGTTCTGAAGGTTTCCTATCATTAAATATGTACAAAGTCATGGCTCCCTATCATTTCCATCAGCCTTAGGAAAACTCCATGGGCAGATTTCATGGGGGAGCCATTTCTTGACTGACTGCTCAAAGTTAAATCTATAAACCCTCTAAATTCTGACCTAAAGATTCAAATGAGTAACACTACTCCACTCAAAATGAATTCACAATGAAAAGTGATTCTAATCTAGTCTAATAGCATGAACACTGTGCTAAATCTGTTTCTTGAACCCCAATGATAGCTCTGTTGCAAAACACATGGGGATTTCTGAGAAACACTCTATATCTCTAAACTATGAACTTGAAACAGTGAATGTACACTAAGCGACTTGAGTACCAAATGAAAACTGCTCTACATTACCTAAAAACTATAAACACAGTATTAAATCAATAATTACAATGCCTACAAAGTCACTATTTTTCAAAAGTCGCGGGTAGAAACAAAAAAATGCAGAAAATCCCATTCATTCACACCCAAAACTTGATTGTAATTACAACTGCCTACTTTCTATAAGCCATCATTCTATTTGGGATGCCCTTTCCATTTTTCAAGGGAGATTGGTTGCTCCATATCCCTAATTTCAAGGGATTCCACTCGATTCTAGCTGCATGCAAACTAACAAGACCTTACCATGCAGTTTTACAACTTTGCCACTTCCATTATGCCATGATTGTGTCATGATCCTCAGACATAGGACATCTAACACCTTGATCTCGAATAATCAACATCTCCCTTAACCTTTCCTTGGCATCTTCTATCAAATTAGATGCGGTTATGACACACTTAATGCATTGTATTCTAACCTAGACTGTCCAAAGCTTAATAAAGTAAAATTTAACACTAATGATAGCCTAATGAATATTTTAGTCCTAGAGACTAACTCTTCACACACAAATGCAAGACCTTATAAGGTCCAAATCAAACTCACAACAAAATCCCTGACTTGGCTAAGCTTAGTACAAGCCCAAAATTATGCAAACCAAAATGGAGGTCAGCCTAGGTGCTCCTACACCATCCTCCCTAAAACAGAAAGATTCAATCCATCCTTGGATCGAGCAAGTTAGGATCAACTACCAACTTCTTGAACTATGCCTCCTTGATCCATACTGCATCTACCTCTGGTTGTCCATGTCTTTGGATGAGGTGTTCTTTATATTCCTTGGTTTTGGTTCTCTTGTAAACTCTAGTGTCCAACACCTTATCAGCTTGTTTAACTGCAGTGGAGGGCAGTTTGAGTTCTTCAACATCTTGACTGACTTCATGGAAGGTCTGATCCAAGTTTAATGGTGGTCCTTTCTAGTGTACAAGGTCTGCAACATTGAAAACAGGGGACAGTCCACTATCATCTGGTAATTGCACTTTGACTGCATTATTACCATACTTCTCCAAGATAGGACAGGGACCTATCCTCTTCATTTGCAACTTGTGAGGAACTCCTTTATATAGTCTAGCCTTGTTCAAATGCACCATCACTAGGTCACCAACATTAAACTAAACCTCTCTCCTATGCTCATCCACTTTGGTTTTATGTTTCATGGTATTCTCTGTCAAGGTTTTTCTGACTGTCTCATGAATTTCTTGCATTGCACAAGCAAATTCATCTACATAGCCACTTCCCTTGACTCCATCCTTCAATTCCCTCAGCTCATAAACACCTCTAGTCATAAACACCTCTAGGGTGTAGTCCACAAACAATTTCAAAGGGACTCTTCCCCATGGATCTATTCACTGTATCATTATATGCATATTCAGCCTGTCCAATAATCTGATCCCATTGTTGACCATACTTCTTGGTCAAGCATCTCAAGAGTTTTCCAAGTGTCCTATTAACCACTTTGGTCTGACCATCAGTTTGGGGATGGTAGGAAGATCCAAAGGATAGATTGGTGCCCATTCTTTGCCAAAGAGTCTTCCAAAAATGACTCATAAACTTGGTGTCTCTGTCTGATACAATGCTGATTGGTAAGCCATGAATTCTGACTATCTCTTTGAAGAAAGGTGAGGCTATTTGACTAGCATCATTGGTTTTTTTGCAGGGTATAAAGTGAGCCATTTTGCTGAATATGTCAACAACAACATAAACACTGTCCATACCTTGCCTTGTCTTGGGTAAACCAACTACAAATTCCATGCTCAAGCATTCCCATGGCCTAGAAGGGATTGGCAGTGGCTGGTATAGGCCTGCATTTGAAGAAGTACCTTTTTCTTTTTGACACACTACACAACTCTACATATTTTCTAACATCTAGGTTCATCTTAGGCCAAAAATAAAACCTTTGGACAAGCTCTTGAGTTTTGGTGATCCCAAAATGACTACTTAATGCACCATTATGCTTCTCTTGTATTAAATTTTCCCTAATAGAACCGCTAGGAACATAAAGTTGATTCCCTTTAAACAATAAATCACTTTGCAAGGTATATTCAACATACTTGCTATGGAAATGGTTCTTATACTCAAGACATACCTTATAAATTTTTGCAAAGTCTTCATTATCTGCATATAGATCTTTGAAGTGATCTATTCCCATGCTCTTCAACTAAATTTCTTGAATGGTGAGAACTCTCCTGCTCAATGCATCAACAACTTTATTGAGAGCTCCTTTCTTGTGCTTGATGTTGAAGGTGTAGGCTTGCAAGTACTCCACCCATTTCATGTGCTTGTGACTCAACTTCTCTTGTGAATTTAGAAAACTAAGTGCTTGATTGTCTAAGTACACAATGAATTCTTTGGGAAGCAAGTAGTGCCTCCACTTCCTTAGTGCTTGGACCAATGCATACATCTCAAGCTCATAAGAAGAGTACTTCTTCTTGGCTTCACTTAGCTTCTCAGAATGAAAATCCACCGGTTTGCCCTCTTGGCTGAGAACTGCTCCAATTGCTACATTACTCGCATCACATTCAATGGTGAATAGCTTTTCAAAGCTTGGTAACACCAAAACAGGTTGGGTAGCTATCTTTTCCTTCAGCAACTCAAAACTCTTGTTAGCTTGCTCATTCCATACAAACTTATTTTTCATGCCTCCTTTAATGGTATCCAACATAGGAGCACAAATAGCACTAAATTGCCTTATGAATTTCCTATAATACTGAGCAAGACCATGGAAGCTTCTTACCTCTATTGTTGTCTTTGGAGTAGGCCAATTGAGAATGGCTTCTACCTTGCTGCTGTCCATCTTCAAGTTGCCATGTGATAACACAAAACCAAGGTACACCAACTCTATTTTGATGAAATCACACTTTTCTAGATTGATCATCAACTTCTCCTCCTGTAGCTTCTTAAAAATCAGCTCAATATGTTGGAGGTGCTCTTCTCTTGTTCTGCTATAGATTAGTATATCATCAAGATACACTACTACAAACTTGCCAATATAGTCCTTGAGGATTTCATTCATGAGTCTCATGAATGTGGATGGGGCATTAGATAATCCAAATGGCATAACTAGCCACTCATAGAGACCCTCATTGGTTTTGAAGGCTGTTTTCTACTCATCACCCTCATGTATCCTAATTTGATGATAGCCACTCTTTAAATCTATCTTGGTATAGTACCTAGCTTCACCTAGACAATCCATGAGATCTTCAATCCTAGGGATAGGGAACCTATACCTGATGGTTATCTTGTTGATTGCTCTGGAATCAGTACAAATCCTCCATTCTCCTCCTTTCTTAGGTGCTAAGATAGTGGGAACTGCACATGGACTAATTCTTTTCCTAATGAGACCTTGGTCAAGTAGTTCTTGAATCTGCCTAGCTATTTCCTCATTTTGCTGAGGTGTCATCTTGTAGGCTGCTTTGTTTGGAAGGGTAGCTCCTGGTATCAAGTCTATCCTATGACTTATGGCTCTTTTAGGAGGTAAATTTGCTGGTTGAACACTACTTACAATGCTTTCATAGGTCTGCAACAAGTATTGAATCTCCTTGGGTAACTCTTGCTTTTCAGCTGCCTTCTCTTTGCTTACCTCTCTTGGCTTGATCATCACTACATAGCCAACTCCTTCTCCTTCTTCCAAGGCCTTTAAGAACTCTTTTTCACTAGTTATTAGTAGCTTAGAACCTACTGTCTACACCTTAGTATCTTCTAACAAAGATTGAATCTTGTAGGTTACATTGTCCTTCTTAAAGGTATATAAATTCTTAGCTCCATCATGCACAGTTTGACGGTCAAATTGCCATGGCCTACCTAGGAGAAAGTGGCATGCATCCATAGGTAATACATCACACAATACCTTGTCTTTGTACTTTCCAATTGAAAACTCCACCCATGCTTGTTCATTCACCAAGACATGCTGACCCTTATTGAGCCATGTAACCTTGTAAGGATTATTGTGAGGTATCCTTTTCAATTTCAATTTGCTGACTGCCTCCTCTAACACAATATTGTCAGTTGAACCTGAGTCTATGATGACCTTACACACTTTCCCCATCATCTTGCACTTTATCCTAAAGAAGGGCCTTCTTTGGCTTGGCTCTTCTTTAACTGGTTCTTTGATCAAAGTTCTTCTCATCATAAGATTCTCACCTTCCTCTGAATTCAAAGGTGCCCTAGGTTGTTTATTTGCTGCAGTAGTCTCATCTTGAATCAGATTGGTTCTCTTATCTCCTCCATGAGAAGTGCTACCTTTCTTTGGACATCTATAGGCTAGGTGTCCCAATTTTTTGCAATGATAGCATTTCATGTTGGTGAAGTAACTGCCTCTTCCTTGTCCACCACTTCTTCCTCTGGAGCTGAAACATCTTCCTCTACTACCTCTACTAGAGCTTCCTTCTTGCTGTTCAGAAAATTTGACTTCTCCTTGGGCTCTTGATTCTGAGCTTCTTCCACTATAACTTCCTCTTTGTCCTCTGCTGTCTTTCCCTTTACCTCTACCTTTGGGGTTTTGTTCCTGCTTCTTTTTTCCTTTCTCCTCTATCTTCAAAGCCATTTGATAGCATTGGCGGACTGTTTTGAAGTTCACCAAACTCATATCTTCTTGGATAGACCATTTGAGTCCATTTAGGTACCTTGCTAACCTGATACTCTCATCTTCAACCACCTTTGATCTAAGGCACAATTTTTGAAACTCTTATGTATATGTTTGAACATCCATGTCTTTTTGCCTCAGATTGTGTCTTCTCCTATGCAACTAGACTTCATAATCATCAGGGAGATAGGTTTTCCTTATCTTAGTCACCATTCCCCTCCATGAAACTATGGGACCTTTTCCTTCTTTCTCTCTTTCTGATTGTACAAACTTCCACCATGTGAGAGCTGCTCCTCTCAATCTTGACTTGGCCACCTTTACCTTTTGGGCCTCTATTATGCCATCACACTCAAACTGATTCTCAATGCTCTCAATCCAGTCCAAAACTAAATCTAGGTCCATTTGTCCACTGAAAAGTGGCACACCATCCAATGCTTTACCACTCAAGGCCTGCAATGCCTTCAAGAATGGTTCCTCTACAAGAACAGGATCAGGCTTTGGAGCTTCCCCCTCCAAATCCTCTTCTTTTTCCTTAGCTTCTTGCTCTTCCTTCTGCTTTATCTTGTCCTTCAAAGTATCTACTGTCTCTTGGACTTCATCTAGGAGTTTCTCCATCTGAGATATCCTCTCTCTGAGCAACCAGTTATCTTCCTCTTGCTCTTCTACCTTCTTTGCTAGCTCTACATTTGTCACCATGGTTCCTTCCTCTGGTGTATTCTCTCCTACTGACTCAGTGGATTGGCTCATTAATCACAAGCCTTGAATCCAACTCTAAGCTCTGATACCAATATGGTGTAGTCTACTCACCTAAGCTTGCTTGCACAACCTTTTAGAGACCCTTCCACTATCTCCTTCTTAGAACCTGACTCCAATGGTTCTTATTGAGCTTGGAAGACCTACCAAGCCCTACCCCAACTCTTCACTATGAGTTTTCAACTTGTGCTTAGCTTAGGAAGACCTACACCTTCTTTATAACTGCTTACTCTCCTTGGACTTAGAAGGATCTAAGTGCCAAATTCTTCATCTGATTTGAACTTCTTGTAGGGGAGCTGGAGATACTAGTATCTTTCATTTCACCTTCAAATGGATGCATCTTGCTTGGTGTTTGAACCTCAAATCACCCGATTTCATGAAATTGCCTAGGTGAGGCCTAAACTCTACTAGCCCTTACTAGTCACTAATTGGCTTTTTCTGCTAATATTCTCCACACAACCTAGCAACCAAAACTCATATTCTGACACCCTTTTGGGACTTTTAAATCTTGCACTAGTTTTATGGCCTTCTTCTACTCCGTACAGTGCCTTCCTATGATCTTGGAGAGGAGGCCTAATTACCCTAATAACTAGGGTTTCACTAATCTCTTAACTATTTCTGACTCAAGAGGATTGTTCAAGCCTTCAACTCCCTAGTATCCTTGTGTTTGACCATACTCCACCTGGAAGTGTACAATTTCCGTACAGTTGTACCTTTCCCTTACCTATGTTCTCAATTTCTCTCTTCCAAACTCCTAACTGGGTGACTGAAACTCGCCTAGGGTTTGGTGTCATGACTTCTTGCTTGGTTATGAAGTTTTCCTATCATTAAATATGTACAAAGGAATGGCTCCCCTATCATTTCCATCAACCTCAAGAAAACTCCACGGGTAGATTTCATGGGGGAGCCATTTCTTGACTAACTGCTCAAAGCTAAATCTACAAACCCTCTAAATTCTGACTTAAAGATTCAAATGAGTAACACTACTCCACTCAAAATGAATTCACAATGAAAAGTGATTCTAATCTAGTCTAATAGCATGAACACTGTGCTAAATCTGTTTATTGAACCCCAATGATAGCTCTATTGCAAAACACATGGGGATTTCTGAGAAACACTCTATATCTCTAAACTATGAACTTGAAACAGTGAATGTACACTAAGCGACTTCAGTACCAAATGAAAACTACTCTACATTACCTAACAACTATAAACACAGTAATAAATCAATAAGTACAATTCCTACAAAGTCACTATTTTTCAAAAGTCACGGGCAGAAACAAAAAAATGCAGAAAATCCCATTCATTCACACCCAAAACTTGATTGTAATTACACCTTCCTACTTTCTACGGGCCATCATTCTATTTGGGATGCCCTTTCCATGTTTCAAGGGAGATTGGTTGCTCCATATCCCTGATTTCAAGGGATTCCACTCGATTCTAGCTGCATGCAAACTAACAAGACGTTACCATGCAGTGTTACAACTTTGCCACTTCCATTATGCCATGATTGTGTCATGATCCTCAAACATAGGACCTCTAACACCTTTATCTCAAATTATCAACATCTTCCTTAACCTTTCCTTGGCATCTTCTAACAAATTAGATGCGGTTATGACACAATTAATGCATTGTATTCTAACCTAGACTGTCCAAAGCTTAATAAAGTAAAATTTAACACTAATGATAGCCTAATGAAGATTTTAGTCCTAGAGACTAACTCTTCACACACAAATGCAATACCTTATAAGGTCCAAATCAAACTCACAACAAAATCCCTGACTTGGCTAAGGTCAGTACAAGCCCAAAATTATGCAAACCAAAATGGAGGTCAGCCTAGGTGCTCCTGCACCAACAAGAGTTGTTGCAGAAGGGATTGATCAAAGGGAGTTTGAGTTCATGTGTAGCACCTATAGTACTAGCACCAAAGAAGGATGGGGAATGGTAGATGTGTATAGATTCTAGATCCATCAACAAGATCACCATTAAGTATATATTTCCTTTGTCGATAATGGATGACATCATGGATTATTTGAGTGGAGTTGAGTACTTCACGAAGATAGATTTTATGAGTAGATATCATTAGATCTAGATTAGAGTAGTAGATGAATGAAAGAAAACCTTTAAAACCAAGGAGAACTTGTATGAGTGGTTAGTCATGCCTTTTGAGCTAACCAATGCATCAAGCACATTTATGCAACTTATGAATGATGTATTAAAAGAATTTTTACGAAATTTGTTATTGTTTATTTGGATGATATTTTTTTTTTAGTAAGAAACTAGAGGAACACTTGATGCATATCCAAAGATTTTTTGAGAAGCTAAGGGAGAAGAAGATGTTGATTAATTTGAAGAAATGTGTTTTTGTGAAGAGAGAGTTGGTGTATCAGGGATTTGTTGTCTCAGTAGAGATTCTTAAAATGGATCCAAAGAAGGTGAGAGCTATCATTGAATGGTCTACCCCAAGGAATGTTATAGAGTAAGATCATTTCATGGTCTAGTAAGTTTTTACAGAAATTTTATTAAGAATTTTAGTAGTATTTGTGCACCTCTAACTAAAGCGATGAGAGGGGATATAAAGAGTTTAAGTGGACCACAGGAGCAGCCAAAAGTTTTGATTTGTTGAAGAAGAAAGTTATAGAGCAACCTATTTTGGCACTTTCAAAATTCAATAAGGTCTTTCAGGTAGATTGTGATGCTAGTGGTACTGTCATAGGAGTTGTTTTGAGTCAAGAAGGTAAGCCTATTGCCTATTTTAGTGAGAAGTTGAATGATAGACTAAGAAGAAATATTCTATCTATGATCAAGATTTTTATGTTATAGTTCAAGATTTGAAGAAATGGAGACACTATTTGTTGCCAAAATAATTTGTTTTATATATTGATCATCAGGCTTTGTAGTATCTCAATATAGTCAAGGAAAGTTAAATCAAAAGCACTTAAAGTGGGTTGAGTTTTTGCAGAGTTATACCTTTGCTTTGAAGAACATGAGTGGAAGGTCAAATAGAGTTGTAGATGTCTTGAGTAGAAGGAATAATTTGTTGATAGAAATAAATATACAGGTTGTTGGGTTCAATGAACTGAAGAGTTTGTATTATGAAGATCCATACTTTGTAGAAGCTTGGAAGGATTTTTTGGAACCTATTACATTGGATAGGACAAGATGGTTGGATTTATTAATCCAAGATGGTATGTTGTTTAGAGGAAGTGAATTGTGCATTCCAAGGAGTTGTATGAGAGAGAATCTAATCAAGGAGAATCATATTGGAGGATTGGCTAGACATTTTGGTGGAGATAGGACCATTGCTCTTGTCAGTGAGAATTTTTATTGGCAATAGTTACAACACAATGTGAATAAGTTTGTACAAAGTTGCAAAGTATGTCATATGGCCAAAGGAACAAGTCAGAATATTGGATTGTATTAGCCATTACCTATACCTAAGAGGCCATGGGAGGATATTAGCATGGATTTTGTTCTTGGCTTTCCAAGGACACAAAGAGGCCATGATTCCATATTTGTGGTGGTGGATAGATTTTCAAAGATGGTACATTTCATTCCATGGCATAAAAACAATGATTTTCATGTTAGTATTTAAGCTTTTGGATTCGACTGTGTCTATTTTTTTGTCGACGTTTCGGATCACTTTTTTCCTCTTCCTGATGATGGATCACTGAGTGTGATCCGAAACGTCGACAAAAAAATAGACACAGTCGAATCCAAAAGCTTAAATACTATCTTCATGGACTGTGGAAAACTCATACCAATGATTTTCATGTTACTAAGTTGTTTTTTAGAGAGGTGGTGAGACTGCATAGTCTACCAAAGAGTATAGTTTGAGAAAGATACCAAATTTGTTGGTTATTTTTTGGTGGATATTAAGGAAGAAGTTGAAGAAAGATTTCAAGTTCAATTTTGCACACCGTCTATATATTGATGGAAAAATAGAGGTGGTGAATAGGAGTTTGGGTAAGCTGCTATGATGCTTAGTAGGAGATAAGCCTAAGGGATGGGATTTGATTATACCACAAGAAAAAAATTCTTATAATAATTTTTTCAATAGGAGCATTTGTAAATCACCATTCTAGATTGTGTATGGGAGTAGTCAAAGAACTTCTTCTGAATTGAGAAAGATTGATAAAGGGGAGAAGAGTAGTGTTGAGGCTGAAGATTTTGTTGAGCATCTAAAGAATTTGCATGAAGAGGTGAAGAAACATATCAATAAGATGAAATCACAATATATGGCTTAGGCATTTTAAAAAAGAGGTATAACAAGTTCTAGGTAGGAGATGAAGTCATGGTTGCTTTAAGAAAGGAAAGTTTTTTGGTTGGTACATACAAAAAGTTAAAGATGAAGAAGTTTGGACCATGCAAGATCCTAAAGAAGCACAATTTAGGAAATGCTTATAAGGTAGAGTTTCCTAGTGGAATAAACATTTCTCTTATGTTAAACATTGTTGATTTGATAGAGTATCATGAATTTGATATAGAGGAGGGGATGATAAAAGAGCAGTGGAAAATTCTAGCACCTACTTTAGAGAAGGAAGAGATAGAAGAAATCTTGGATAGTCGTGCGGGTAGAAGCACAAGAAACATACAATATGCAGAGTACTTGGTGAAATGGAAAGGAAGGAATGTTGAAGATTCATCATGGTTGTCTGAGGCTAAGGTTAACCATCCTAGTTTCCCTCTAACTCCTGAGAAGTGATAGGGTCACTTTTCAAATTACCCTGGGTGTTTGATGTAGGAGCATCCAACAGTGTAGGGAAATTTTGCATCACCCAAAAAAAACATTTTCTTTATTTTCTTTAGTTTTTTTGAGTCCCATGATAGAATTTAAGGAGTGTAAGACAGTCAAGCATAAAAAATAGAAAAAAATGGGCACTTACTATTTTTAGTAAGTTGGCCTAAATGGGCTCATATGGACCTAAAAATTTACCCCAAGGATAAAAAAAAAAAAAAATCGGTCATGAAAGAATCACCTCAATAACCTACATGGTTTGGGAGATATTAAAGTTTTTATCTTGAGAAATTTCTCCAATATAGATTCAATTTCATATATGAATACTTTAGAGGCCTAGAAACAACTCAAAAAGTTGATGAACTGACCTATGGTGGTTCACATGTTGTAGATCTCTTCAATAGATTTCCAATGATATGCAATAATAGGAAATTGGACACTTAGATCAAAACTCATGGCCCTATGAAGTTGCCCCTCTAAAAAGTGAGTTTCATTAAAAAAAAAATCTAGGATGAAAAATCTAATGGCGGGACTTTTGGCACCAAAAAAATAGGGAAAGTTGAAGTTTCTAGAACATTCTAGGGTGGTTATTGGGTAAAATAAAAAGGGTTAAGTGGGGGTTGTAGAAGGTGGCTCCAATAGTGTAGATTGTGGCTCTGAATAATATATTTTTCCTTTTATAGTTGATTTTGTTGTAATGAATCAAGCCCATGAGGCTATAGCATGTAAGTTTTGAATTTGTAATTTCATTATTTGAAATAATTGAAAGTGGGTTATTTTTCTATCTCACATCTTTTTTGTTGGTATCTATTATTGTGATTTATATCATTTCAAGTAGCTTGGTCCACATCACTTATATATTTATGAGTAGCTCTAACCTTGAAATATCAAATCACCCTTATGCCCTTTGTTTTTGATGTTATTGTCTCTTTCTACAGATTTTGTTATCTTTCTCTCTTCTTTTCTTGAGTTGTGATGTTGTGGTATTCATGTGTTGTCCCTTGTGTGTGTGACAACATCACCATGGTGACATCTCATGATGTCTCGCAAGCCACAACATCACTTTCTGCATTCTTTCTCTTTTGTCCTTAAGTTATCACATGCCTATATGTACAACAAACACTACCCTAAAGGGGGGAATATCATGTCAACTTTGATTTTCAAAAAATGTATTCATAGCTAATGAATCTTTTCTCAAAAATCTTTGCAAATTTTTTCAAAATATTACATTCTCAACAAGGACTCCTAGCAGAATGTTTTTCCTTCCTCATGGGTTTGCAAAGAAATAACTTGAAAAAATTTCCTTTGAGGAGGGAGTAGATTTTCCTATACAGAAATCCTCAACCTTCCCCTCATGAGGGGATATTTTTTTCCTTTTTAATTCCTTGATGAAGTGAACATCTTTGGAAAGGATTCCTTGATGATTGAATCGATTTGTAAAAAACATTCTCGCACTTTCAAATAGTGCATCCCTTCAGTGGAACCCTCTTCTTTTGAAGGGTTCCTGAGAGACCCCTTTGTAAGCTCTTCAATTTTTTGAATGTCTATGTGATTTTATGCTTGTTTTCCTATGTGGCTGATTTTTGTTTTCTAACATGTTTTTTTTTTGAATTAATATGTTGCCTTACAGGTGCACCTCTAAAGGTACTTTCCAATCTAACTTTGTGGAGTCCCCTTTCATTGGGATTCCTTCATGAGAGAATACTTGGGGCAATACATTATTTATAGGTTCGAGGGCTTGTGAAGTGCTTGCATCCTAGGGAATTTTTCCATTGTTAGTCTACGAGTGTTTGGTGTACTTTATGCAACTTCATAGTTCTACAAAGCTATGAACTACTTTTTTTCAAACCTCCTCAAGAGAGAGTACCCGTGGAGTCCTTTTCCTACCCCACACTTTCAATTTTTCTATATCATGGTTTGCTTCCTTGATGGTTCAAGTATAAATTTCTAACTCTTCGATCTACTTTATCGAACACTCATCAATATTCATGCTTGCTAATGTGGGGAAAAAAATTATATAGGAGTGAATTTGAACTGTTTGTGTGAGTTCATCTTTTGCATCCCCTCACCTTAGAAAATAAAATCCAAAGGAAAAATTCCACATCATCCACCTGTCTTCCATCCACTCAGCATGTGTTGTGTGTGTTGGTGGGGGAATTTTCATTAGAGATGCAAGCACGACACATGGACATCTACGTAGTGCATTTCCATCCCTAATAATTTTTTTCCTCTGGAGTCTACTGGGACGTTACACTCCTCATTAGGGATGAATTATAATGCCTATGTGTGACTAACTGACCTGAAAATGGCACTATCTCTCCCATTTTGATCTTGAAATGGCTATCTTGTTCATTGATTCAATCTACTAACATCTTCTAGCAATCTATCACATTCTCTCAAGTATTTTTCACATAACACTATTGAGCATTGCATCTAGCAACCTTGTTACTTAATCAATTTCATCCTTGTATGTGTGGTGCTACCATAGAAGCTATGATTTTTGAGTCTTGTGAGACCTCCCTTTGTCATTGTTGCAGTCGTGTTGACTTTTCCAAGCTCATTTCTCTCATTCTCCCTTCATTGGTCTTGAGTGCCTTTAGGTGGAGGTGGTATCACCTCATTTTCCTTTTTTGGTTTGATAGAGTAGTGTAGCATCTTTCATAGTGTTCAATATTTTCCTTTCTTCTTTCCTTTATCATACTTTCCACTTTGTGGCTTTAATGGTTGTCCATGGAGGTGGAAACACCAATGTGGGGGTTTGACTGAGGCAAACCCCTATACAACCCAACATTTTTCCCCTCTTTCTTGTGTGTAGGTGAATACATGTGTGGAGCTCTCCAGAAAACTAGAGCTTCACTAAGTTGATATCCATCACCCTTGGCTTCATCTACTTCAACTTTTATGTAGTTACTTTTCACACTTCATAATTCTATTTATTTCGTCAAAGCTAGTTAGCTAGGCAATTAGTAGGCTTTTGGTGCTTTACACTACATTTTATGTTTTCTAGCTGTATAGACACCAACACGCCAGAGAAACATTAATGCACCACCCTATCATCCCAGATGTGTGCTACCATTCTTGGAAAAAGAGTTGTTTTAGGTACAACTTGAACTCCAAAAAATGGCTTGTCTAGCCCTATTTAAACTTTTAGATCTATAGAGTGACAAAAGCACTTGAGATTGATCTTCATTCTTGATTCTTCTCCTAAACATGCATTAGCTTGAGGTAAGTTAGGGAATCCATTTGTTCTCAGCTCTGTATGACTTGGAGCCTTGGTGTGGTTGGTCCCCCTCTCTTATAGCTATGTTAGGGAGTAATTTTTCCATAACTACATCTAGCCCCCACTTTAGTGAGAGGAGGAACTTGCTTCCAACTCATACTAAAGAAGACCAACACACATCAAGAGGGGTCCAAATGTACCAATGCTAGTAAGAAAGGACATAGATGATCAAGAGGGTTGTGCAAGCCCCCAATAACAAGGTCCTATGAAAAACCAACATAGGCACAAAAGAAAACACATGGAAATGAGATAAAGAGAAATAACAATGACAAGAATACACTACTAAAGACAAAAAGGAAGGAAAAATTTAAAAAAAGGGGGAGGAATCAAGCTTCAACCATTTGTACAACAAGATGTGGATTAGATCTAGGTTGTTTGTTTGAAAGATGCACGCTCACTCGAAGGAAATGGAACTCTAGGTTGTCCATTTGGTGAGTAATCCAAAGTGAGATACATACACTCACAGATGGTATGCGCTCACACACACATGCAAGTAGCTAAGGGAAATTCATGCATCAAATCAACTTCCCATCAAACCATACCCAAGTTATACTTTCTGATAACTTCAGGTGATAAGGTGCCAAGCAACAATGAACTTCAAACTTCGTGAAGCAAGCAACACTTCATATGCTTGAAACTCATGAACAAATAGGATGGCTCCACAAGCATGCAAAGTGTGTTATGCAAGGTGGCCATATAACCAAAAATGAAAATGCAACAATAAGGAATGCTCAAAGGAGTCTTGTTTAATTCATACAAGGTCTTAACTTATGGAACATTGTGCCTAATGTCTCCAAGAATGAAACAATCAAAGAATAGAAGATCCACAACCTAGGGGATGCAATGTGTCACATAAAGCCACTAAGAGCCTGGTTATAATATGCTAAGAGAGATCGCAGTCTTTAAGGACATCACACCCAACATCATCCACAAAGCAAAAGAAACATCACATGAAGTAAAAAGACTACACCATGAACATGAAAAAGAAAAATTCAAAAGAATAATGCCAATGTATACCCCCACTTTAAATAAATTGCTAAACACCATGCTATGAGAAATTACTTTAAAGTAGCAACTGATAAATGCTAACAATAAAGAAGACATGATATCTTATTTAGAAAGCCCTATGTCAATTAATATGTTTTTGAATAAATCTATGTCATGCAAAAGAAAAGGGAGGGGTTTCCCCCAAAATGAAAATCCAAAAAAAAAGGGATCTATGGATTTTTGGTCAAAATGTTCATGCTACAATTTTTTTAGAGAGCTCAGAACTATCATCATTCCCCAAATACACATAGAACTGAAAGAATGACACCAAGAGAGTGAAAACAAAAGAAAAATCCTTTCGTGTCAATATGGAAGAGACATGAGACCAATGAAAATTACAAATGAAAATATTTTGGGTCAACATGGAAGAGACATGAATGTCTCGATGCCTTGCACCATCCCCAAAAGGAAAACACAAGACAACAAAAAGAGATAAAGAAAAGATAAAAAGAGTTACGACATAGAGAAGAATGTAGGTACAAATAGAGGAATTCCATAAAGAGAGAGAGAGAGAGAGAGAGAGAGAGAGATAACATAAAAAATAATGTCATGTGGAATCACATTATGCACATGCAATCACACAAAAGACAATGAAAAAAATAATGCAAAGGGCTAGTAAGGCACATGCGAGTCAACCTAGCTTAAAGGGACAACAAAAAATACACTACTAGGACAAGGATATCTAATTCTTTCCACCATTTAGTGTAAGAAAATAATGAGCCATGGTAGGTGATGGGAAGGAGGTCCTTTCAAGTTGAAATGACTTGCAATAAATATATAACAAGTATTAGTGACAATGTTATTATTCTACAACTACTACATGGCAAGGAGCGAAAGGGTCCCACTTTAAGGGACTATTTCTATCATATCATGTTTCTTGAGGATTCTTTTCAATGTATGGAATTCATCAGTGAGATGCCCAAGAGTTCTATGATATGCACAATAATTATTATTTTTAGGATTTTTGATTCTAATGGGAGGTGACTTGGAAATCCAACCTCTGTTAACAAGTTCTTCTAGTTTTCATTCAATTTGTGTTAGATTTTGTAATAATCGTAAGTGTTATCTATTGAAAGTACACCCTGTTGAACCTAATGCTCAACAATTCAGAGAAAACATGGGAAGACCTCTAAAGCTCTGGGTAACTTATAAACAAGGGTCAACTTCTAGAGAAGGTTGAATTCCTAATGGTTATCACCTAAAACTATTGATTTTCAAGGAAAAGGGAGAAGAACAATTTAAAAAGAATAAAACTAGGAAAGCTGAAACTTAAAGGAAAATTAAAGTGATACACCAAACTTTAAAGTGGACATGAAAACCAGAAAACTATGACACTTGATTTTGACTGATAGTGAAAACACTTGCACAACTCATTGCAACATAAATTTTGCATTAATATTTCACTAAGAGGATAGAATAACATATAAAATCATAAATGGAAAATGAATTCACAATTAAAAGTTATATGCATTTTAAAGACACTCCTAACAACCTACAAGAATAAGCTTTTTGCACAAAAAGGTACAAATTAAGAGACAAAGTTATAGGAAAAAAGGATAATTTCACTAATAACTTGATCAATCTTCGGGACATACACAAGAACTGCAAGAATAAGAAGGAAAAAATTCCATCTCCAACTATCTCCGAGGTATAAATTGTATTCCATATTCCAAGAGTTACAAAAAATGCAAAATATTGTGCTAAAGGACTATTAAAGTCACTAAGTCTCCAACTACATAATTTGAACTAACTCAAAAATGAGTTACAAAAATGAATAAGTAGCGAAGCCCAAGTGGTTCCACCAAAAAATGAATAGAAAACCAACTTGGGTCGGATTCCTCTCAAAAGCCTAAAATCTAGTCATTAGATTTCATCCAAAAGGGATCCAAATAGATGAAAAAGTCAAGCTTGAGTTTGTTCAACAATATGACACCTCAAATTGCCCATAAAAAGCTCTCAAAAACAACTAAAATGCCTATATACCCTCCACATGTTTACAAACTGAAAATTACCTCCCTAGATTCTTGTAAGAGCATAAATACAAACATATCTTTATCTTCCCTCAATCCACTAAGTCATCCTTTTTTCTATTTAAGAGTAACAAATGACTTAAAGGCTTATAATTACACCCCCAAGCCATTTGTTTTACAATACTATTTATGAAAATACTCCATGCTTCAACCCTTATGGTGGTTAGCACATAAAAAATGAGGTCAAATTTTTCAAAGGCAAACTCCAAAGGCATAGGTGGCATCCACATGTCACAAGGCTTACAAGTCATAAGTGCATACATGGTGCAAGAGCACCCAAATCATGTAATGCATTCAAAAGGTTAATTTGTCTAATTGGTATGTTCAATTCAAATTGATGTGTTCAAATCATGTAATGCCTAACTTGAATGTATTCAAGTCATGAAATAAGTAACTAGGTAGTCAAGGTGGGAACAATGCAAAACTTGCCTATATTGTAATGTTGTCAAAAGTTATTACATTGACAAAACACAAGGAAATAAGGAAAATCAAGAGTTAAAAGGTAGTTTGCACTTATGGGAAAGTTGAGGAGACATATACTAAGAGGAGAAAGATATAAAAGGAGCCTTGAAAGGCATGGAAAGGATCAGTTTTGTATTCTTGTAACCAAAATTTGAAATAAAGCCCCTATTTTTTGAAATTGTAGCATTCTTTTCATTATTTCTATCTCTGTATTGATAGTTTAGGAACATCAACAACTAATTCTTGTGTGATATCATTTTAGAAGGAGTTCTCTTTCATTGTAAATAGTTGGAGGGTTATTTTTTTAAGAACCAAAGGAACTAGAAGCAATTTCATGTGTCCTAGGTAGTAAACTATTCACATAGGTTTTGAGAGTCCTCTAAGGAAAAAAACCTCCATCCCATCTATGTAGGAATACTATGTCGATGGGATGGGATGAATTAGGTGTTATTTTATGTGTTTGATTTTTTGTGTGTTGACAGGATAGTGGAAGGAAAAGGTGCAAGAACATGATGACTATTTCAAGACAAAATCTGAGTTTTTTCCCTTCAAAATGAAGTGTGCAAATAGGGTATTGAAGGATCTACACATGCATAACCTTGGAGATAGTTTCAAATGCTTGAAAAGACACATTCAAGCATGTTTTAATGATTGGATGGAGTGCTTGAGGTTTGTAAGGGTGGTATTCATGAAACCCTCATTGTCTTTGTGTTGTTTCACCCTATAAACAAGGGTTTAATGGATCAAAATGTTTTAAGGTTTTCAATCCTTAAAAGTGGTGAAATATTGAGTTTTAATACATTCTTGAAGAATTTTTGTGGGATTTTTGTAATTTGGAGCTGAATAGAGGGTGGATACTTTGCAAAAAAGGCCTAATTTAGTAGCCTTTTCAACACACAATTTGGATATTTGATAGTTTATTTAAATAAGATCATTGGAAGTTTATTTTTTGTTGATGTGGATAATAAAGGGTCCCTAAATGTGTCTTTGGATCTTGGATTTTGAATTTGGGTTAAGGGATTTACCCAATTTGGGGTATGGAGTCCTAATTGTGCTTTGAATTAACAAGTGGAACCCTAATGTAACAGTGATAATTTTCTTTAGTTTTGTGATGAAACTTGCTTGCATAATGGTATTAGAATTGTATAAATGCTTGGGTAAAGTGAGAAGGTAGAGTTTGGAAGTAATAGTGTTTTTGTCATGAGTGTTCAATATGCATGAATGACGACTTGACTACAGAAAGAATAGTAAGTTTGAAATGGACAGAGTTGTGTGTATTATTTCTTTTAAAACATGATGAAATTGATGTCTTGAAGGACTAATAACTGGTTATAGCAAAAAGGTGTGGATTTTTGTTGATGTGCCTT
The DNA here is from genome assembly GCA_007258455.2 of Sequoia sempervirens. Lineage (NCBI taxonomy): Eukaryota > Viridiplantae > Streptophyta > Pinopsida > Cupressales > Cupressaceae > Sequoia > Sequoia sempervirens. Next base: position 43,951,271 of record VDFB02026320.1, on the reverse strand, counting down.
GTAAGGTAAGTGGAACAATGAGTGAATTGGTACATTTTAGACTACTAAACGTGGAAGACTTTGATAATACATTACATTGTCAGTGTGACAAGGTTATTTTTAGTTAAAATTATGTTGTATATAGTGATTTGATGGTTTGGTATTGGGATAATAATAGTGATGCATGGTTTATTTATCTTGTTGACTTGGAGGATAAGTATATTGGTGTTTGCTTGATGTACTATAATGTGGTTTGTTGAGTTTGAGAACTTGATGAATTTTGTAAAGATGGTGAATGAGTTCTAATTTTGATCTAAAGTTATGTGAATCAAAGAGGTTTGTTTAATTGGATCTTCTCTTGATTCAATTGGGGTTTGATTTACCCTGATGAATGATGTTGTTGAATGATTCTTTGCATCAATACATGTATAAAGAATTATATTTTGCAAAGGTTTATAAAATTTTACAAGGCATTTGAAATACCTAAGGCATGGAAATTACCCTTGCACCCATGGGGCATCTATTACTTGGCACTTGTTTTTGTTAAATTAATGGAAAAAATGTCATGCTATTGTTGGCATCATTAGGGTTAGTAACGGGTATGTGTAGGATCATGATGGGCCAAAAAGTGGTGATATGATGGGTATGTGTAGGGGTATGTGGCCGATGGCTTTTTTTTTAACCCAAAATTGATGAAATGAAAAGGGTTTTTAAAGGAGATTCTCAGCTTTCCACCAATATAAATTATGCTTTACTTTGAATTTAATAAATAATTATTATTCATTTTCTATTTAAATTATGACTAAAGTCCTAATTGATAGGCTGATTGAAAACATCTATAGCTTTCAAATTGTATCACATTTTTTGAATCCTAAATATTTTTCACATTCTATGCTTTGCATACTATAGGATTAAAAAAAATTGAATTTCATGAAGTTTTGACCAAGTTAAGGTGGTCAGACATACAAGTTTTTATATTTTTAAAAGTTGTAATAAAAATCATAATTAATTATTTACTTGGAAAAAAATTACAAAAAAATATGCATCACATTGAGATACGAGTCCTCTACTTACATCTAAAATATTATAAGAAAATATTATCATTTTATTGTGGTTAGGGTGGTCAGACAGACACCTACTTCTTTTCCCTGAAATTTAAGTACTACCACATTGAAATTTCAAATTTTCATGGAATAGATTTTTTTTTTTTTAAACCTAGTAGTTTAGAAACTACATTCAATTTTCTCAAAATTCTATTCTTATATATTTTTTAAATAATATAGATAACTTATTCAAAATTTTATGTCAAGTTGTGTAACTTTGATTTTTCTGAATTTTTTGCCACTTAAGGGCCTATTTTTTCCATGATGATCCTGCACATACCCTAACCCTAAAAAACAAAAGGAAAAAGAAAGAATTTTCATTTCATTCTCCATGAAGCTTCATGAAGAAGCTTGACCACCAAACATAAGGGTTTCTGAAGCTCTATAGAAGAATTTCATGGTAGACTTCTTTGTTAACAAAAACTTTTCTAAGCAAAACCTTATAGATTTCTTCAATATAATTTTGCTAAGTCATTTGAAAGCAATATTGAGTAAATATTCTTCATTTTCAATACTTTTTGGCTTCTTAGGTCACGACATATGTTGCTTCCTCTAATGTATAATCATCTACTTCATTTTTTTTGTGTATTCTCCTCTAATTGGACACCATGGAGACCATGTTTCAAGCTTGGTGAAAGCATTTTAGACAGGAAAATTGGAGAACAAAACAAAAAGCCATTGGTAAGAAAAAATGAAAGAAATATCTATATTCTCCCATTTCCCACATAAATCCTTATATTATAAAGAACAAAGAAGAGTTCGAGCTTAAGTACCCTATAGAAAATATTAACATTTCCTTATTTTCTTCAATACAATTATATCTTCTTTTTGTATTTGTCATTAAAATAAACCCTCAATTGGGTTTTAGTGTATTAAGAAGAAAAAATGTCTTATAAGCCATGACCAAGCATGCTATAGGAATTTTCTTTCACATTATGCTTTTCCTTCTTATTCATTTCATGTGTTTTCTCTTAGCATCTTTATATTTCCTTCGTGGATATGAGGTTTCAACTCTATGATTGGATTTCATGTAGATATCTTGTCCTTTATCTTTTTGGGTTGTGGCCAAATACCTCAATTATTGGATTTTATTATGCATCTCTTTTATTTTTTCCTATTTTTCCTTCACCTAAAACCTTTGTAGCTTGCTCAGTGATAAAAAGGGTCATATTTCCTCTGAATTTGACACATAGTATCATTCTTTTTGAAAGAGAAAAATTCTCAAACCAAGCCATCACAAAAAAACACACAAATTGTTTTACAAACTTTTTCATCATCCTTGTTGCTTGTCATATTCATTGTTCCTTCAATGACAACCTTTGTGCCTTTATCCCTGTCAAACTATAATGCCTTATTCAAGATAGTTATATAAATATTTTGCATTTGTATAATAGGCACTAAACTTGCATCATATGCTTTAATGAATGCTAAATCTATACACTTGTGAATGATCTTTAAAAAAGTCAGGTCTCTTCATTATTATGAAATCTGCTCCATGTGACTGTACTTGAAAGCACCATTGTTTAACTTTGATGACACTATGTTTCCATTGAATAGATAAATGCATTATAGGGATTCCACCATTATCATAGATATTAATTATTGTTTATTTGGCCTTTGGAGTCATTAGTTGCATAGTCATCTATTCAATAAAGACTTAGACCTTGGATATGATGGCACTATTCTTCTATTGTGATGGTCACTTTATTCATGTGTAACTTCTATGTATAAGTACATCACTTGTTGTTATGATAACAACATAAACAATGCCTTGATGATGACATTGTCTACATTCTTCATGATTACCTTGAATAGGTATATGTCACATATCCAAGTGATTGAAACTCACTATCATAAATGATGTATGGTTGTTTGAGGGAATCATAAAGAAATGAATTACCTTTCTATGCTTCTTCAAAGAACAATAAAGCAGTAAGTTGAGCTCAACCCTTGTGGGAGCCACATTTCAACCCACATGTTGCAATTGGATGAAACAAAACACCAACATCCTTTTCCTGTATCTTCGCATGAAGCAAACAAGTTAGAAAAATAAATGCCTATTTTGGATGTGTTTGATTATTTTCCTTGTTTTGTAGGGTATCAGTATTTTGTATGCTTGTTTAATGCCTTTAAAGACTAGTTTATACATGCATAGGTGTATGTTCATGTAAGGTTAAAGAATTTTGATTTCTTAGAGCATTGCTCTAACATCATTTTTATTTCCACTTGTAGGAACTAGGAGCAATATGGAGCTAGGAGGGACACAAGTAGTTCAAGGAAGCAGCAGTACAACACAAAAAACCCCAATCCAGTCATTCTCAGGCAATGACTACTATTTATATTTTTTTTACTTATTCATGTATATGATTTTCTTCAATTACATTGATCAGGTTAGTCTCACAACTTGTGTGAGACAATGTACTTTTGAACCAATAAATATTACTTTTCAAAAAAGATTGCATAAATCCTTTCTATATTATATGCACTTGTATAAATGCAATGATCTATTACTATAATCTTGTAATCTTTTAGATTTTTCTATTTATACAATTGAATGTAATATAGGAAAGATTAATTAAAAATGTACCTCTCTTAGTTTCTAAACAACAAGTTTAGCATAATTGAGCAAGTAGTGAAATTAGGTAACATTTTTGGTGACATTTGCTATGTTTTTTCCTGCTAAACATAAAGACCAGTTACCTAGGCTTGTCTATTGGGCACAAAGTCACTCAGAAACTGGGCTTATGACTTTTGTAAGTCAGTAGAACAGTGTGAAAGACACTCAAAAATTTATTAAAAGTAAAGAAAACTACTTAATTGTGTTGGAACAACACTTAGGGAATTAAAATTTGCATCTACACAATAGTACAACAACACTTATTGAAAGAATAAACCTAACCTAACATATACAAGGTAAATCATACCTCAAAATAACATTTGAGGTGTATCCCATTAACTAGGATAGGTAGACTATCACCATCCATTGTTGATAATTGGAATGTGTTATGCTCCTTGCATTTAGTAATGATAAACGAGCCAATCCAAAAGTTTTCAAACTTCATGTGTTTTCCAGGCCCACTTTTCAACACATCCCACTAGAGCACAACATCACCCTCTCTGAAAGCTCTAGGTGTAGATTTTTTATCAAAGACCTTCTTTGTTTGAAGTTGATGATACTCCAATGTTTTCATTTCTTTATCTCTTGTTTCTTCAAGCTCCATAAGCTGAGCATACCTAACTGCCATTGGATCTTGTTCTTCAAACATTTCTAGCTAGTATACAATATCAAGAGTTGGCAGCTCCACAGATAGAGGCAATCTTGCCTCCTTCCCATAAACAAGTACATATGGTGAATTCCCAATTGACCTCTTGTGAGTTACTCTATTTTCCCACAAGGAAGATTTTAGCTTATTGTTCCAAACTCTTTGATTATCCTCCATAGTCCTTTTGATAATTTTGATTAGATTCTTGTATGTGCTTTTAGCCAAACCATTACCTTGAGGGTAATAATTAGAAGATGTATTCAAATGGATGCCATTTTTAACAACCCAATAATTAACTCTTAATCCAACAAATGCAAGAGTATTATCTAAAATTATTCATTCTAGAACACCAAACCCTATTACTAGATCATCATAAAAGTTCAAAATAGAAGATTCATTGGCTTCTTTCAAAGCCACTGCTTTAGTCCATCATATAAAATAATCAGCTATTGTAAGTACCCAGTTATGACTTGCACTTGAAGGTGGATTTATTGGCCCAATGAAATCAATACCCCACCTCATGAAGGGATGCTCCACTTGAATAGGATGTAAAGGAAAAGTTGGTATCCTCTCTTTTCTTGCAAATAAAGCTTATTTTACACATTTCCTTGCCCAAGCATGGGCATCTTTAAACAAGCTTGGCCAATAATGGCCAACTCTCATAATCTTCCAGGTAATTGTTCTTGGGGAAAAATGACCCCCTATAGTTCCATCAAGGAACTCATAAATCACTTTCTCTATTTGATCATTATCAATACATCTTAACAAAACATCATTTAGTTCCTTTCTAAAATGAACATTATTAATTAGCACACATGGAATAGACTAAAGTATGAGATACCTTCATTTAGCTGTATTAAAATCTAGTGGACATTCACCATTCTACAAAAAGTGAGTCATATCATGCACCCAACCTGTTGCTAATGCAAGTGCAACATTATGAGAATCATCAGTATTAACTAGAATATCATCTATTTATGTTGTCTCTTCACTTTTTGATGTTCAAGCAAGTTGTTCACAGAGTTGTTTACCTCTTACAAGCTTTGTGATCTTGATATCAACATCATACTCCATGACTTTAGTGATCCATCCAACTCTCTTCTTATTGAGATCTTTACTTAGCAATAACTCCTTCACACTTGGATGTGCAACCATTAAATGAATCTTATTATTGGAAATTAATGGATTAAACTTTTTCAAACTTCTTATGACAACAAGAACATGATTTTCAACAAAGTTGTATCTTAACTCATAATCATCTAAACCTTGACTGAAAAAGGATATTAGATGCTCTAAACCATCATTATTTTTCTAAACCAACATAGTAGAAATAAAAACTATGCTACCAAAAGCATATAGAATAAAGTCTTTTTAAAAATCTGGGTTTACCAGTGTGGGAGTTGATGCTAAAGCCTCCTTAATATCTTCAAAGCTACATTTAGCTTCTCTAGTCTATATGAAAACTGCATTCTTCTTTAACATAGCAATCAAAGGTTGTAAGAGATTTGCAACATTAGGTATAAACCTTCTCAAAACATTTATTCTTCCTAAGAAAATCTATAGCCCTTTCTTATGATTGGGTAAAGACAACTCTAATATGGCTTTAACTCTCTCTGGATCAATAGTGAATCCATGTTTCGACACTCTGTGTCCTAATAGCTTACCCTAATGAATAGAAAAGACACTCTTTTTTGGATTGAGGGATATACCATACTCCCTGCACTTTTCAAAACCTTGTTTTAAATGTGACAGATGTTCATTTACATTTTTAGAATATACTGTTATATCATCCAAATAAACAAGAAAAAACTTCTAAATTAAACTCTAAAATTCCATATACATGGCCCTCTAAAATGTTGCACTAGCATTAGATAAACCAAAAGGAATTATCTTATAGCTCATAGTGCCCCACTTTGTTGTAAATGTTGTCTTATATTGGCCCTCTTCCTTAACTAAAATCTAGTTATAACCAGAATAACCATCAAGAAGAGAAAATCTCTCTAAACCAACACCTACTTGAAGGATTTTTTCCATGGAGGGAAGTGGATAATTATCTTTCAATGATGCCTATTAAGATCTCTAAAATCTACACATAGTCTTATTTCTCCATTTTTCTTTCTAATTAGAACAAGGTTAGAAACCCATGAGGTGTGTTTTATTGGAAATATAATACCCCACTCATCTAATTTAGTTAGTTCTTTAATCATTAAAGGTTCAAGCTTGGGGTTCAAAGGCCTCTGCTTCTACCTAACAACCTTAGCATTAGGCTCTAACTCTATAGTGTGTTGAGCAATTTTAGGATCAAAACCTTTCAAGTTTGAATATTTCCATGGAAAAGCATCATGAAAATCTTGGCACAAAGCAATAAAATCCTTCCTATCCTCTTGTGATAAATTTTTTCCAATCCTAAGGAGCTTACCTTTAAAGATTTCAAGTTCATCATAGTGCTCCTCTTTAACTTGAATGCTGATTTTACTCCTCTTAAGTTGATCATCAATGTTGAAAATAGACTCCAAGGTAACTAAACCCTTGGGTAACTTGTTTGTCTTTAGCTATATGATCTGATCATCATATTGTTTTTAAGCTTCTCTTGATTCACCATAGAAAATGGATCCTCTTCAAGTAGAAAAGATAAAATTTGCTCATGACTTTCAAATACATGCCAGTGAACATTGTTATCAGAAATTGAAGGTCTGATTACTACTTTAACATATTGGTGTACCTTCTCCTTCTTGACATCATTGGTAATATCAAACTATGCACCAATTCTAGCAAGCCTATCTGCATGTTTGTTTTGATTTCTTAGAATAGAAACAAGATTAAAAGCACTAAACTCTTCTATCAGATCCTTGGCCCTATTTATATGACTTTAAAGCATCATTTTTAGCAACATTTAGGACTATTACCTGATCGATGATTAGATCACTATCTACATAGACCTCAGGTACTGTATTCCTATTTTTCTTTCCCATTCAAGACCTTGAATAAGACCCTCATACTCAATAGTATTATTGGACCATGCAAAAGAAAAATAGAAGGCTAAAAAATAATTATCACCTTATGAGGACACAAGAATTGCACCTCCACTAGCTCCATTTTTACTTTTGGAGCCATTGAAATACATTTCCCAAAGTTCATCCTACTATTTTAACAACTAATTTGCACCCTTCTCAAGGTTTGGAACAACTTTTTAAGGTTCATGAAACATATATACCCCTAAACTAGTCTCCTTTATGTTGTCATTTGGATTATCAATTATGTTTTCTGCTACCCACTCATTTAAGAGTATATCAGGTGCATTTTCAACTTGTAATTCTTGAGCAGTAGCAAGCTCACTATCATCTAGGATTACACAATTAGCATTTACAACACTAGGTACATAAGGTTCAATATGATCCTTGGAAAGTACCTCAGATTTAATTGTCACTTTTGTTCCATGCCTAGTTCTAAACAACATATGGGACCAATCTAAGGATAAATATCCCCCTATCTTGGTAGTAAAGTCTCTTGATAAGCATAATGCAAAGTATGGAGGTAAATCAATCACATATATGTCCTAAGAAATAGAAAAAATGGGATAGGCATGTAAGGTCAAACTTGCATATTTGATAATACATATAGTTTTAATAATTGAACCTTCAAGTTGTACTACTCCTTTCTAAAGTGGCTAATATTTAAGTTCTAACCTATCAGCAATTTGCTTTGGCATAACGGAGCTACTAGCTCCACTATCTACCATGCAATTGTGGAATAACTTGTCTCCTATGATTAGAGACACATAGAAAAGAGGAGGTTTAATGTCCTTACTTGGTTTTTTTTTTATATCTTCAGGTGTGTTTGTAAAAACAACTTTAGCTTGATTAATTGGAACATCACTAGAAACAGTCATATCAGATAAAGTAGATTGTAAAAGATCCTTTTGACCTAAGATAGCTAATGAATCGCATATGGATATTGTCATATTCATCTTTTTCATATTATCAATGATATTAAAAGGTATAGTTGGATTTACCTTTTGATGGACCTTTGCAACAATAAGATCAATTTTCAAATGAGGTTGCTCCTTCATAGCACCTTGTGTGTTTCTTTGCAAAATATGAGGCACTTGTGCAGTAGGTGGTTCTATAGCTCCTTCTTTTCCTTTATCAGTTGTTTTCTCAAGCTCAAAATCTCTTTTCTTTGCTCTTGTATTTGTTGCAATAGGGGAATCATCTCTATTAACTCCACAAATATCTTCACCTTGCTATTTCAATAGAGTAGCATCATTTGGAGGTTTCTCTTTAGGCTGTAATGCTCCATTATTGGGTACATTTTACTGTGAACTTGAAACATTTTGAACCATTAAAGATTGATTAATAATTCCATTTGAATAAATAGCATAATTATGAGGCTGGTTTCAAGGATAGTACCACTCATAATCTGCTACAAGGTTGTTCTAAACAAGGACAAGGTCTCTAGTTGCACTAACTAGAGCAAGATTGTATGTCTGAAAAGACCTTGGATTCACATTTTTTCTTGGACCTTGATAATTTCCTTGGTAATTTTTTCTATTACCCCAGTTATTTTTGCTGATCTTGATAAGGATAACTTGGCCCTTGGTTTTGTTGTTGAAATGGTTGTCTATTCTAAAATTGTTGTTTCTTGATGCTAACAATCTCATTTCCAAAAGTTTGTAAAATATTCTTAATTTTCTGTTGACTCTCCTTTATCTCTTGCAACTTTTGTGATTGAATTGAAACTGAAATTTCTTGTTTACCATCAATTGGTAATACTAGAACAATAGACAAAGGAGTAAAAGGTGGTATTTTCAAAGGCACAAAAGGCTTAATTTCTGGGGAAATGGGCATAAGAGGTCTAGGTGTGATTTTCGCAGCTTGTATTAAGTTGTTTTCAACCTTAATTGCTATCTAGTAAGCATTAGGTAATGAAGTACCTACCATAGATTGAATCATAACTGATATGTCACTATTTAAGGCCCTCAAATAGTATACAAATGCATATTTAGGGGAAGTCCTTATTGTGATAGGTATTCTATTCCATGTCCTCTAAAACCTTACATTAAAATCAGACATTTGCTCTTGAGGAGCCCTCTTAATTGTTGTCAACTAGTCTATAGATTACAAATGATTAGATTTGTCCTAAAAATATTTGTATAGCTTGTCTCCAAAGTCATGCCATTTTGCAATAGAAGCCACAGGTAGACCTCTTATCAACTGTAAATATTTTCCTTTCAATGAAGAAGCAAGTAACCTCATAGCAACATTCTCCTGGGTTATATGATGAACTCCACATAAGTTAGCTACATCTCTAATATGCTCTATAGGATTTGTTTAGTATTCACCTATAAAGAAAGGTAGAATTTTTAAAGTAGTTGTAGGAATGTCATCATGTTGGGCTAAATTTAATGGACTTCTTCCATTAAATGCAACAAAATGTTGGTTTCTAGCCATTGGAGGTGGCTGAGGTGGATTAACCTATACTATGATAACAAGTACAAAAATTGTTGAAGCAACATAACTTGATGAAACTGTTGATCTAAAACTAGGTGGAGTTGACTGAACTCTTTTTGAGGAAATAGGGATTATTTGAACAATCCTACCACTTCTCCTAGGTGGTGATAATTGAATATATTTAAAGGGTACAACACTACTTCTAGTTTGCACTTTTTCATATGCTATTTTTAAACTGTATTTCTGCTAATCACCATATTTTAGAGTCACCAGATATGCAAAAACAACCCCTCAGGGGTCTGAACTTAGTAGAAGAATATCAAAACCAGTAAAATATGTTGATGTTTGTGTCCCACCGAGTGTTCCAAAACTATTATCTATTGAAAATACACCCTGTTGAACCTAATATTCAATTCAAAGAAAGCATGGGAAGACCTCTAAAGTTGTTGGTAACTTATAAACAAAGGTCAACCTCTGGAGAAGGTTGGCTTCCTAATGGTTATTACCTAAAACTATTGACTTTCGAGGAAAATAGATAAGGATAATTTAAAAAGACTAAAAATGGAAAATCTAAAACTTAAAGGAAAACTAAAGTGATACATCAAACTTTAAATTAGACATGAAAACCAAAAAACTATGACACTTGATTTTGATAATAGTGAAAACACTTTCACAACTCATCGTAGCATAACTTTTTCATTAATATTTAACTGAGAGGATAGAATACATAAACTCATAAATGGAAAATGAATTCACAATTAGAAGCTATATGCATTTTAAAGATGCTCCTAGCAACCTACAAGAACAAGATTTTTGTACAAAAAGGTACAAATTAAGAGACAAAGTTATAAGGAAAAAAAGGATAATTTCACTAATAACTTGATCAATATTTTGGACATACACATGAACTACAAGAATAAGAAGGAAAAAATTCACTTACCAGCTATCTCCAAGGTATAAACTATATTCCATATTCCAAGAGTTACAAAAAATGCAAAATATTGTGCTAAAGGACTATAAAAGTCACTAAGTCTCCAACTGCATAATCTGAACTAACTCAAAAATGAGTTACAAAACTGAATAAGTAGCAAATCCCAAATGGTTCAACCAAAAAAGGAACAGAAAACCAACTTGGGTTGGATGTCTCTCAAAAGCCTAAAATCTAGTCATTAGATTTCATCCAAAAGGGATCCAAATAGATGGAAAATTTAAGCTTGAGTTTGTTCAACATGATATCACCTCAAACTGCCGATAAAAAGCTCTTAGAAGCAACTAAAATTCCCATATACCCTACACATGTTTGAAAACTACAAAAAACCTCCATAGATGCTTGTAAGAACATAAATACAAACATATATTTATCTTCCCTCAATCGACTAAGTCATCCTTTTTGCATTTAAGAGTAACAAAATGACTTAAAGGCTTATAATTACACCACCAAGCCATTTGTTTTATAATACTATTTATGAAAATACTCTATGCTTCAACCACTATGGTGATCAACATGTAAAAAATGAGGTCAAATTTTTCAAAGGAAAACTCCAAAGACATAGGTGGCATCCACATGTCACAAGGCCATACAAGCCATAAGTGCATGCATACATATAAGGCAATATATTTTGCAAAGGCTTATAAAATTTTACAGGCCATTCAAAATGCCTAAGGCATGGAAATTACCCTTGCACCCATGGGTAATATATTACTTGGCACTTGTTTTTGTTAAATTAATGGAAAAAATTCCATGCTATTGTCAAAAACATTAGGGTTAGTAACCCTAAAAGAAAAATCAAGGAAAAAGAAAGCATTTTCATTTCATTCTCTATGAAGCTTCCTAAAGAAGCTTGGCCACCAATAACAAGGGTTTCTGAAGCTTTATAGAATAATTTCATGGTAGACTTCTCTGTTAGTAAAAACATTTCTGAGCAAAACCTTATAGATTTCTTCAATATAATGTTGGTAAGCTGTTTGAAAGCCATATTGAGTAAAGCTTCTTTGTTTCAATAATTTTTGGCCTCTCAAGTCATGAAATCTATTGCTTCCTCTAATGAATATTCATCCATTTCATTTTTCTATGCATTCTCCTCTAATTGGCCACCATGGAGACAATGTTTCAAACCTAGTGCAAGCATTTCTAACAAGAAAATTGGAGAACAAAACAAAAATCCAACAGTAAGAAAAAATGAAATAAATCTCTATATTCTCTCATTTCCTATATATATCCTTATATTCTGAAGAACAAAGAAGAGTTCGAGCTTAAGCACCCTATAGAAAATATTTACATTTCCTTATTTTCTTCAATACAGTTATATCTTCTTTCTGTATTTGTCACTAAAACAAACCCTCAAATGGGTTTTAGTGTATTAAGAAGAAAAAATGTCTTATAGTTCATGGAAAAGCATGCTACAAGAATTTGGTTTCACATTCTTCTTTTCATTCTTTTTTATTTCATGTGCTTTCTCTAAGCATCTTTATATTTCCTTTGTGGATCTAAGGTTTCAACTCTATGATTGCATTTCTTGTAGATTTCTTGTCCTTTATCTTTCTAGGTTGCAGCCATATACCTCAGGTACTAGGTTTTATCATGCATCTCTTTTATTTTTTCTTGTTTTTCCTTTACCTAAAACCTTTGTATCTTGCTTACTAATCAACAAAGTGATACTTCCTTTCAATTTGACACATAGTTTCATTCTTTTTGAAAGAAAAAAATGCTCAAACCGAGCCATCACAAAAAAGCACACAATTTTTTTAACAAACTTTGTTAGCATCCTCCTTGCTTGTCATATTCACTCTACCTTCAATGAGGACCTTTGTTCCTTTCCCCTTATCAAACTATAATGTCTTATTCAAGATAGTTGTAAAAAGATTTTGTATTTGTATAATAGGCACCAAACTTGCATGATATGCTTTAATGAATGCTAAATATTTACATTTGTGATTGATCTTTAAAATAGTCAGATCTCTTCATTCTTATGAAATATGCTCCATGTGACTATACTTGAAAACACCATTGTTCAACTCTAATGACTTTGTGTCTCCATTGAATAGATAAATGCATTATATGTATTCCTCCATTATCATAGATATTGACTATTGTTTATTTGGCCTTTGGAGTCATTAGTTGCATAGTCATCTATTCGATAAAGACTTAGACCTTAGATATGATGGTCCTATTTTCTATTGTGATCTTTTGTTGTGATGGTCACTTTATTCATATATGACTTCTTTGTATAAGTACATCACTTGTTTTTATGATAACAACATCAACAACACCTTGATGATGACATTGTCTGCATTCTTCATGATTACCTTGAATAGGTATATGTCACATATCCAAGTGACTGAAACTCACTATCATAGATGATGTATGGTTTCTTGAAGGAATCATAAGGAAATGAATTACATTTCTATGCTTCTTCAAACCACAATAAAGCAACAAGTTGAGCTCAACCCTTGTGGGAGCCACATTTCAACCCACATGCTACAATTCGATTAAACAAAATTCCAACATACTTTTCTATATCTACACATGAAGCAAATAAGTTAGAAATATAAATGCATATTTTGGATGTGTTTGATGATGCTCCTCATTTTCTTGCATATCAGTGTTTTGTATGCTTGTTTAATGCTTTTGAAGATTAGTTTATACATGCATAGGCATGTGTTCATGTAAGGTTAAATACTTTTCATTGCTTAGAGCATTTCTCTAACATCATTGTTATTTCCAAATGTAGGAACTAGGAGCAATATGGAGCTAGGAGGGACACAAAAAGTTCAAGACAACAGTAGTACAAGACAACACACCCTGAACCAGTCATTCTTAGGTAATGACTAGTCTCTTTCCTTACATGCACATTTAAAGTTTGTTTACTTATTCATTATATGATTTTCTTCAATTATATTGAACAAGTCACTCTCACAAGTTGTGTGAGACAATGTAATTTTGAATCAATAAAGATTAATTTTTAGAAAAGATTTGGGTAAATCCTTTCTATATTATATGCACTTGTATAAATGCAATGATCTATTACTATAATCTTGTAATCTTTTAGATTTTTTTGTTTATACAATTGAATGTAATATAGGAAATATTAATGAAAAATGCACCTCTCTCTTATTTTCTAAACAACAAGTTCAACCTAATTGAGCAAGTAGTGAAATTAGGTAACAGTAAGTCTTTGAATTTTTGAGGCTTTTATCTTTTTCTAAATTTATCAACTTCTCTAGTTGAGTGTTCAGGAGGAGGACCTAAGACGATCATGCCATCCTTATTATTGTTATGAGGAATTGATTGTTATTTAGGAAGGAGGACACTCATATTAGGGGGAGGATCTTGATATCCTATTCCTTTAGTACTTTCAATTGACATTTCCTTTAAAAGTTGATAAATTTCATGTTCACTTGTTGTATCGCATCTTTGTCTACTCAATATTGTGAATCCTTTTCCATATGTCTCTTCTAGGTTGATGGGAGTGTTTGTCACTTTGTTAACATGGAATGGTTGAATGTTTTCTTCCTTAGAGGAACTAGTTTCACCTATTGTATGGAACTTAGGTTCATCTCATGTCTCAATTTCAGGATATAAGTAACCAAAAATCTCAAGAGGTGGTATTATAGAGGGTGTTGGTTGTTCCATGGATGGATAAAAGGATGTATTATTTTCAATCTTGTTAAGGAAATTGTTCAGGAACTTATTCCTATTGTCACCATCTTCTCCAATGATGTCAACATCATGAGGGAATTCTTTAGGAGTTGAGTGAGCATGAGTAAATTCATTTTCATTAGGGTCATTTCCAAAATCAAAACTTGACACATCCACTAAGGACTTCAAGGACATCCATAGTTTACCAAAGCACATATCCATGATGAAATGTAATACAATTTTCATATTCTAAACTATGCAATAATGTAAAATGAAATGTTCTAGATGCAATAAAGCAATGCATAAGATGGACCAATTTGAATTATATGTAATGAAGTAGATAAAACTAAAAGTATGTAAACTGAAACAAAAAGTTGTTAGCAACAAATAGGAGCATGAAAAGGTAGTTTTAAATTCTAGAAAATGCAGTGTAGAATCTTGACTAAATCACCCAAAGGGGTGTATGAGGCATAGTGGAGGTTTTCTTCAAAATTTTCATAAAAAATTAGTTGATTTTTATGCTCTTTATGTTGGATGATGTGTAACCTAAGTGAAAATGCAGATTTTATATAATTTTTAATGATGTGAGATGCAAAAAATCAACCTATATGTACATTCACTAATGCAAGATTTAGAAACCATAGAATGCAAATTAACTAATGCAAACCTTTATGCAATGGTAATGCAAGCAAGATATAGGATAATGATGCTCTCAAAATCAGAATTATTATCTTCTAAATATAGCTTCACCAAAATGAAAAAAAGGAAAATGGGAGATTTCTTTTGTATGGTTTAGAACATAGAGCAAAACCCACTTTCGCAATTATCTTATTGAAGGGTAACCCTAAAGATCTCAACCTAAGATATGCAAAAGAGAAAGAGATCTTGTAATACAGCTATCCTAGGTATTATTGTAAACTAATAAGGGGTTCATCACCAAGCTAGGGATTTGAAAGATAAATGAAATGAAGGATCTAATGCTTAACCCTAATATGATGCAGTCTTTCTCTAAATGACCTAAAAATGCATGAAAATCATAACAAACATATGCAAGATGAAATGTGTGCACCTGGAAATATGAAGAAGACTAGGTGAAGGATTAAAATGATGAAAATACTAATTTTAAAGCCTACTAGGACTCATATTCCAATTTTAGCAATTTAGTCCTAGATATGGGTTTCTGTTTAGAAACTAAAATTTGGAAAAAGGCTATCTAAAACTATAAAAACCTAAAAAATGACCTAAATTGGGACTCATACACTAGAACTAGTGTATCAGTCTAGTTAGGGTTTTCTAGAAATTCCAAGTTTGAATCTGGTCTTGAATATCTGTTGTATGCTTCCTAATTGATTTTTGGGTCTGAAACCCTGATTTGCAACCTGTAGAAGTCTTCCAATGACCTTTAATGCAAGGTGAAAACTTTGATAATGTTGAACACTTTGATAAATTTCTCCAAACTTTCTCTTCAATGTTTCTTCAACCTAAACTTGTAAATCACACACTAAAGACAGGGAAAATTGTTGTTTTGTTAGTTGAAAGGACTTTTCCTAGGTCAAACCCCGTTTTGGTAATCAAACCTTGAAATGAAATAAAATAGGAATGGAGAATGATGAATGAACTAAATATGATGTTGCAACTCACCAAAATCAAGCAATAAAGTTCTGCAAACATGTATGAAATGGCTCCAATGGATGTCAATCTTGACTCTTGCTTGAATAGGATGGATCTTGAGTTGAATGCTAGCTTGAATCATGAAACCCTACATCACAATTGTTAGCTAAAAAAATAACATGATGCATGGAGAATTTAACATGATGCTTGATGCTTGAATAATGCTCTAAAATGCTTGATAATTAGCTCTTGAATGTTGTTGAATTCTCTTGTAAACACTTTAATTTTATTGTGAACTATAATTTTCTATTATGTGTAGTGTAGAAAAATGGATCCCTTAACATTTCCACACTTGCTTGGGCCCTCCTTGTGGATTTTGGCTTAATGTTGCCTTGATTTGGTGTTGTAATGTGGTTGACACATTCACATTAGGTCTTGGTCCCTTGTGAACTAATGAATTTAGATTTTACCTTGCTAAAGTGTTGTGAAGTGTTGTAACACACTTTCACACTTTTCTAAGGTCGTATTAATTAATTACACCTAATAAATATATTTTTAACATTAATCTTTCCTTATTTAAAATTTTGTAAAGTGTTGTAACACACTTTCACACTTTTCTAGGCTTTTCATTAGTAATTGGGCTCTCTTATGGGTAGGTGCAAGAAGTTGGGTCCACAAAATGTTCAAAAAGTGGAAGTGTTTTTCCTAATTTTTCAAAAAAAATCACAATTGGACTTAAAATTTGAAGCACTTACACATTGAATCTTTAAAAAGTTTAGTAATATGAATTTTAGAATTTTGAGTTTATTTTTCAAATATGTAATTTATTCTAATACCTAGATGATAAAAAATAATTTTAATATGCATGTATAAAAATTTACTCATTCTGAGTAAACATTCATCCATTCTAAACCGTTGTCTATCATTTCAAACTCTCATTCAACAATCCAAATCAATCATTTACTCATTTCGAGTAATATTTAATCTATTCCAAACCTTCATCTTCTCATTCGAAGAATCATTCATCCATTGTGAGCGATCTTTTACTCATGTTGAGTAGTCATTCATCCCTCTCAGTCATTTGTTTACTCATTCTGAGTAATCTTTCATCTATCCATCTTATCTTCCTCCCACTTCATCATTGCTGATTTGGATAGCTATCCCGTCCCTGAGCTTTGTGTACTCACCATCCTTTAATCCAATCCAATGGGTCTATATTGTCTCATTGTATTGGTCCCATCATCTTATCCCCTTATCTAGGGTTATCTCATCATCCTTCATCCATTGTCTATCGATGGTCTTTTTTTGAACTACGTTGCCCCTACGATTTCACATAGGCAAGGTCAATCATTTCATCCACCCCTGAGGCTTTTTCCATCTGCTCCTTTACCATCTATAATTAGTCTTTCTTCTTTTTCCATCCTGTCATCCATCGAAGTCTCCATCATGGTTTTTCATCAGTCTTTTATCGAACTACGAGGGCTCTGCACTTCCACGTAGGAAAGGCTAATCTTTGATCATCCCCTGAGCCCCTAGGTCACTAGGATGTGTCATTCTCCTATCTCGTGTCATGTCTCTTGTGTCATTTCATCAAGCTATGCCCTTATCTAGCTAGTTCTTGACAAACAAGATCCACTTGTATCATCAGATCCAATCGGTTCCAAATATCCTATGTCATATCAATCTTTTAGCTTAGTATCCATCATCGGTCTCAACAGGATGCATCCTTCCTAACAACCCTCATCAACCCCATCCATCCCTTTGATCCTATGGAAAATGACGTTTGAAATTGAATGCAATATTTTGATGCTTTCGGATTTTTTTTAACACTTGAGCTCCCTATCATCACTTGTCATGATCGACTTGATCCATCATATCATGATGTGCTTTGACTAGTCAACATAGAGGTGTATCTTGATTTTTTTTTGTTGTTGTCTTCTTGGTTGTCCCACGTAGTACCCACCAAGATCCCTGAGGCCTTGTGTGCTTGTAGTTATCCCAATACTTGGCCTGACCAAGGTCATCGTGGCTTTGGGGTGTTGGAATAGCCTTCTTGTTTTTTGTGTTTGTTTCATGCATTAGACACTAATCTGCCTTGGTCCTTTATACCTTAGTGTATTGTGTCTTTCTCTATAGAAAAAATATGTGCTCCTAAATATGGAAAAATTGCATTAGGATTGCATTTCATCTTCCCCACCCATGCATTCATCCTTCCTCACTCTCCCTCCCATATCCATCCAATCTCTTATCATCATCTCTTAGAATAATATCGATTAGTTATTCTAAGCATATTGTCTCATATCACTTTGCATCATCATATTCATGTCCTCTTTCATCATCTCATCTATTTCGAGAGCACGCCTGTGTTCTCTTGAACCTACATGTCCTCTCGAGGGCACATCCTACATCCCTAATTTTCACCATTTTTTCCTTCTTAGTCATTCCTTTGAATGACTGGGGCATCTTTCCCAGTCTAGCCATCTTCTTCTAGGTTCTATGTTTTAATATTCTTTGAAATGATGCTACTTCATAACACCATCTCAAAGAGGGGAAAATGTAGACACCTAAATTTGGACACTTAATTTATCCAAATTTATCCCTTTTCATCTAAATTTGTATTAATTAAGTAATATCACTATTATTTAATTAATACCCCTAAAGTTCTTCTAATCCCTAAGGTATCTAGTTAAATAATTAAATACCTTCCCCCTTTCATCAAATGAATTAAATAAATATGACATTTATTTAATTCCTCACATGTCACATCCCTTTCTTAATCCTAATTATTCTCCTAATCTCATAATTAGGGATGTGCACATGCCTAATCATTGATTAGGATGTGTCACATCCTCCAACTCTTGCAAGTTGGCCTCTAATCTCTCTTAGCCACCTAACCATCCTCTAATCCTTCATTAATAAGCCTAATCAACCTCTCAAGGAATTTTTAATTCCTTTTATCCTTCCAAGGAATATTAAATTCATTTTACTCTTCCCCATGTGGTCTTTGACTTGTCACATCAAGGCACATGTGAAATCTAACCCTCTTCTAATATGTCATTAATTTGTCTAATTAAGTACTTGCACAACCTTAATCACTTAATTAGGTCTCCATGTTATTATAGAATGTGTCCTAATTCAATCCTATTAAAGGCTTTCTCCTTTTGGAGAAGGCACTCCATTCCCCATGTGAATTTTTAATTCACATTTAATCCCCCAATGCATCCCTTGGAATTTAAAATTCCTTTTTTCATCCCCATGTGGATATTTGAGAAATTTTTAATTCCTCACATGTCCTCTCACCCATATGGGGACAAGGACCTCCTTTATGAGGATATCTTGTCCAATCCCAAGGTACTATATAGTACCTCCATGTCATGTACCCTATTTCCACCTCATGAACACATTATCCTTTGAAGGCCACTTCACATGCCACATGTCAAGATATGAGAGCTTGTGAGTTCTCAACTCACCTTATCCCTACATCTTGATCTTGTTGGCTCAATCTCAACCATCCATTTCCCTAGGGAATTCCAAATTTTCTATAAATACCCCCTCTTTTCTCTCATTTTGGGAGAGATCATTCATGCTAGCCAAACTCTTGCAAAAATATTTCTCAAGCCATACTTAGCCAAATTTTCATATTTGCACCCATTTTCACTTGTTTTCCCATCCTCATCTCATCTCATAGCTTGCATCTCTTGTCATCTAAGGAGTACACAACATCAAAGATCGAAGGGCCAACCAATGGACAACTCAACAAGGTGAAATATTTCATTTTACTTAGTTAAGTTAATCATTAGGCTAATCTTGAGGTGTAGGGTGTTTTTAGTTGTTATTTTCACTCTCTTTTGTTTGTGGCTCGTATTCTAGCAAGTAAATCTGCCCTATCACACCTAGAAATGTGTGAAATCTGCATCGGGGCCAAAAAGAACTAGGTGGGACTCATTCGCCCAAGGTGGAAAATGAGTCCTAGTCACTAAATCTGGGCCACACAAGCCAAGAAAATCTAAATTTTGATTGGTTAATGATGGGTGTCAAGATTATCCTCAAGAAGATGTAATAAATGAAGCTTGTGGATGAAAAATAGGGCCAATTAAAGCATAATAAAAACCAATTATTAATGACAAGCCTAGAGGAATGTGAAAGTGTAGTACAACACTTCACAACACTCCAAATAAGGCCAGATTAATACTAATTATGATTAAAATTATGTCTATTATGCTTAATTAATTGATAAAACCCTAGAAAAGTGTGAAAGTGTGTTACAACACTTTAGAGCACTTTTTCAAGGCACCATTAAATTCTATTAGTTCACAAGGGCCCAAGACCTAATGTGAATGTGTTATCCACATTACAACACTAAATCAAGGCAACATTAAGCCAAAATCACAAGGAGGGCCCAAAAAAATTAGAAAAAGTATAAGGGTTACTTTTTTGGTGACTCCATTTAGCCCCCACATTAGTGAGAGGATGAACCTTCTTCAAACTCACACTAAAGTAGACAAGCACACATCAAGAGGGATTCCAATGAACCAATGCCATCAAGATGAGATGACAACAATTGAGAGTCGTAATAAAGCCCCTAGGATCAAGATCCTAGAACAAACTAACATGAGCACAAAGGAGCACACATGAGAATAATCTAAAGAACAATGACAAGGCCATGCACACACTGCCAAAGGTGAAAAAGAGAAAATAAATAAAAGAATCAGATCAAGCTTCGACCATTTTTCCATTTCGATGTGGATTGGATTTAGGTTGTTTTTTCTGAAAAAAAAAAGCATACTCACTCTGAGGTGATGGAACTCTTAGTTGTCTGTCGAGTGAGAAGTACTAAAAGGTGAGAAACATACACTCATGGCTAGTATGCACTCACACACATGAAAGTGGCTATGGGGAAAGTCATGCCTCAGATTGGGCTTCCCGCTCAACCATACCAAGTTATACCATTTGATAACTTTAATAAGGCACCACACAAAAATTATTTTAGAGCTTCATGAGACAAGAAAAACTTCATATGCTTGGAGCTCATGAACAAACACGATGGAAATACAACCATGGAATTTGTGTTATGCAAGGTGGCAATATAACAACAAATTCCAAAATTCAAAGAATGTTCAAAGGAGTCTTGCTTAGTTCATGTGAGGTCTTTAACTTAGGGAACCTTGTGCCAAATGTCTCCAAGAGAGGACTAATCAGAGAATAAATAATTCGTAACTTGGGGGATGCAGTGCATTGCATCAAGCCACTAAGAGGAATGCAATATGCTAAGAGAGATCACACTCCTGAAGGACATTACACCCAATGTCATTCACAAAGTGACAAACACATCGTATGAAGTAAGAAGGCTACACTAAGAACCAAGAAAAAGGAAAATGAAAAAGAATAATGCCAATGTATGCCCCCACTTAAAGAAATTGTTAAACACCATACTAAGAGAAATTAATTTAAGTAGAAAATGAAAGAATGCAAACAAGAAAGAAGACATGATGCAAACAAGAAAGAAGACATGAGAGCCAAATTGGAAATCCTTATGACACTTGAGTCATATGTTTGTGAGTAAAGTTTCATCATGCAAGAGGAAAAGAAAAGAGAGGGGTTGCCCACAAAATGAAAACACCAAACACATAAGGGATCTGTGCATTTGGGGTAAGTATTTTCTTTGCTACAATTTTGTTTAGAGAGCTTGGAATTGTCATCATACCCCAAATACACATATAAATAGAAGAATGACACAAAGAGAGCCAAAACAAAGAAAAACCTTTTGGGTCAACATGGAAGAAACATGAATGTTTTGACTCCTTGTGTCATCCCGAAAAGGAAAAACAAGAGAAATGGAAAAAGATAAATGAAAAGGAAAAAGAAAAGAAAATCATTTTGGGTCAACATGGAAGAGACATAGGGTGTCTCAAAGCCTTGCATCATCCCCAAAATGAAAACACAAGAAAAAATAGAAAATGAAAATTCAAAAGAAAAAGAAACCTTTTGGGTCAACATGGAAGAGACATAGGGTGTTTGGATGCCTTGCGCCATTCCCAAAAGGAAAACACAAGATAAAAGAGAAAATGAAAAGCCAAAAGAAAAAGAAATCCTTTTGGGCCAACATGGAAGAGACACAAGGTGTCTCGATGCATCATCCCCAAAAGAAAAACACAAGACCAATGAAAAAGATAAATAAAAAGGAAAAGAGATATACAACATAGAGAATAATGAAGGTACAAATAGAGGAATGTCACAAAGAGAAAGAGAGAGAGAGAGAGAGAGAGAGAGAGAGAGAGAGAGAGAGAGAGAGAGTAAATAGAACATAACAGGGGGTCACATTATGCACATGCAATCACACAAAAGAAAATGAAAAATAAAAATAAATAATGCAAAAGACTAGTGAGGAAAATGAGAATCAACCTATGAGTAGGTCATCCACATCCCAATCATGTTTTGTATATACCAAAGGCAGGCAACTAGCCAAAGGAACAAGAACAATTTCTGAACTAGGAGAAGCACTAGGCTCAAGACTCTTTATAGGAGATTTGTTATTTAAGCTCATGGAAGAGGAAAATAGTGTGTTCAATTCATTGTGCACCTCTTCACCAATTTTAGCAATCTCATCAATGTCATCCAAGTTAATCACAATATAAGGATGAATGATAGTGTCCATTGAAGAGTTCAACTCTTGTTTTGAATTTTGTATTGGTTCAGTTTGTTTTGGTTGGGAAGGTGGTTCATCATGCATTACTTCCACCAAGTTTGGATCTTTCCTTGTTTAATTCTTCATGTAACTTGTGAGTAAGGGCATGATGTCTATGCCTATGTTCTCTAGCACCTCTATTTATTTTGGTTTTTTTTTCATGTTTCATTTGTGTAGGAGTGAGTTGATCAACCATAGGTTTCTTTTCTTCCCTAATGGGAGGAATGGAAGGAACCATGAGAGGTTGTTCAACCAATTTCTCTTTTACTTTATAAACTTGTTTGATTTTGGGAGGTGTAACAAGGTTGTTTCCATTGTCTCTTGGGCATTTGTTAGATGCGGGTGAATTTTATGTTTTTGGTTGGTCTTGGTTGTTTGGCTCTTGTTTAGGTTCAAGCATGGTTTCATCAAGGATGGGAGTTTTGGAGGTGGATGGGGACATGTTTTGAAGAGATAATTCTTCTATCTTCTTTGCCTTGAACTTTTGATAGGACAAGAAAAATTAGTTTTCTCAAGGCTTTATAGGTTCCATGGGCTCGAGCCAAAAGGAATCTAGGGAAAAGTTTCCTATATATGACAAAGGGTTAGTGTTTCTATGGTGAATAGTGAATATTTCATTGTCAAAGGGAAACTTTAAGTATTTATGCACAACTGAAGGGACAAATTTCAAGGAGCAAAGCCATGGGTGGCCTAGCTTCACACAAAATTCATTTGACTGTGGGATGATGGAGAATGTGACATCTAATTTTTTTGGTCCTATTTGCAATGGCGAGGTGATTGATTCGATCATAGGGCAAGAAAAACAATTTTGTGTCTTGATCAATGCTTTCGATTTATCATATTCATCTTGATAAATTTCATGCAAAAGTAAAAATTCCTTAGTGATCATATTCTCTCCATAGGTTGGATCTATTAATATCCCATTAGTGAGCTTATCATAGATACAACTAGCTATGTAAAGAGAACCATCGGGAAAATGTTTAGGTATATCCTTAGAGGAGAAAGAAATGTCAAGAGAATTCTTAGGTTGGCCCTTATGAGGAATGACGTCTATAGTCCCTACCATTGCATCTATAGGATTGAAATTGATAGCATTATTTAGAACAAAATCATTTTTTTCATCATCTGTATCAACATTCATCACATCATTCATTTTAGTTTTGCTAGCTTTAACAAATGAAATGTTATGTTTGGGCATTGGGTTGGTGAAAATTTGTAAGTTTTGGTTAGGAGGGGCAACTAACTTATTTCCTTGATCACTAACACCTCCAATGGATATACAACTGGAATCAATGAGGTCCTGTACAAGATGTTTAAGACACTTACAATGTTCAGTATCAAGTCCATTTTATCGATGATAGTGGAAATAAGCATTTGATTTAAAGCTCCATGGTAAAGGCTTATTAGGGTCAGGTGTTTTGATGGGTGGCAAGGTAATCATTTGTTGTTCTAAAATTTGGGACATAGTATTATGAAGGGTATCGGGCAAGGGAGTTAATTGTCTTTCGGGATCTCCATAACTAAAGAGTACCATGGCTTTCATAGTAGCTTCTTGGTTGTTAAAATTTTGAGTTGTTTTTTGAGGGAGGTTGAATTGAATAACCCTTTATATTGTTTTCTAAAAGGTTTGGAATTGCTCTGGTTTGTAGGATTGGATCTCTCGATTCAGCTAGAAGTGGACCTTGTATGTCAACTACTAACTGCATTTTGATAATCACAGAGGGCATTACATAGGTACATGAAGGATGGGAATTTCATCATAGTCAAATTTTCTTGGATTTTACTTTGTAAATTTTGTATGAGCATCTTTTGAAGGTGTGGGTCAAGGACCTTGACATTCGATTTGGGAATAAAGTGATTGATAGTGTGAGATTAAATCAGTTATCTTTTCTTCCTCTTTTTTCTTGCATCTCATCAAATCATCCAAGTTCATCTTCGGAATCATATGTAATTGGAAATGGTTTACAAATGCCTCACTAAGTTTAGTGAATGAACATATAGAATTTTTCGATAAAGAGGAGAACCATTCCAAGGAAATATTGTTCAAGGACATAGGAAAGAGTGTTTCCAACAGTTTATCATCAAGGACAAAGTCACTACATAAGGCATTGTAGGAATTAACATGGTTAGAAGGATCTCCCTTCCCTCCATATTTCTCAAATCTAGGCACCTCTACACCTTGTGGCATTGGTGTTTGCAATATCTCCAAGGATAATGTATTGCTTTTGACATAATATGTAGATGGACCATTTTTATTTTGGTTGATGGTGGAAATTTTCTTTTGAAGGGATTAAACATTTTGGAAGAGTTGTGTTATGAGAGGGTCATTGCTTGTGTTATGAGATGGAAGTGAAAGTGGTAATGGAATGTATGTGGTTGTAGGACAAGTGAATGGAATGATTATAGGTGGTAAGATAGAATATATAACTTGTGATGCCACATAGGAACTAGGGATGCTAGTAGGAATACCCAGGGAAGGAATCACATTACTAACTTGTTGCATTGTTGTTGTGACTTGTGGAGTGGTATAGGTAGGTTTTGAGGCAATTGTTGTGGGAAGAGGAACTTGAGTTCCTCCTTGACTTGTAACATTATTTGTTGGTAAAGGACAACTAGTGGTTGAGGGAAGATGTTTTCCAAAGATTTGCAGTAGATTTTTCACTAGGTCAAGGCCTTTGTCACTTTCAAGCGCATGTAGTGAATGTTTTCTATGGTAGGAATTGCAGTGGTTGAAATGTTTTCAATGCTTATTTGATGTCATAAGTTTATGAGCTCCTCATGAATTTGAATTATGTTTTCTTGTGGGATGTTATTATTCGTTGGTTCATCTTGCATGCCATTTGAAGGAAAAGAGTTTCTAAGGGTGTTATCCATGCCTATTGTACTAGTGTCAATACTAGGAGTGAAAGCTCTATATAACCCAAGATCCACAAGGATTTGGCTATCATGGGATGAAATGAGTCTCAAACTTCTTCTCACTATGCTATTATCAGTAAGACACCAAACACTCATGCAAAGGCTATTAAATGTGGGGTGAATGCAAATGCAATGTAAGCTAATAATAATGAAATGCTTGTAAATGAAATTATAGAAAGTAAAACATAAATGCAGAAACAACAAAAAAAAATTGAGACACCAAATATTAAATGCCAAAAAATGCAGTAAAAACTATGCAAAGGGATTGATTTGCCCTAAGTGGCAAATGAGTCCAGGTACTATTTTTTTTGGAAATTTTCAAAATTTTTGAATTGGATTTTATGATTTTTATGTTTTCTGCTACAAATCTAAGATGCAAATGTAGAATTTTACTAATTTTCAATGAATTTAAATGCAATAATGCAATGTAATTGAGATTTTCACTAATGCAATAATTGAAACCCTAGAATGCAAAATAACCAATGTAAAACCTAATGTAATGTTAATGCAAGCTAAATCTAGGATGTAAATGCACTCCAAATCATAATAATGATGTCCTAAATGCAGGTTCACCAAAATGGAACCAAAGAAAATTGTTTAATGGGTGGAATTGATGTTTGATTCCCACTTTCAATGAGGCTCCATTCAAGGATAACCCTAGAGATCTCAATGTAAAGGAGATTGAAATATTGCAATAGGGATATCCTAGATATTTATTGATAGCTAATGAGGGGTTCACCACCAAGTATAAATTTGGAAAAGACAATGAAATGCAAAACACAGTGTGATATGCAAACAAATGCTAAATGACCTAAAAAGATAAAAAAATGTAGTTAAAAGCTATGAGACTGAAAGTGTGCACCTAGAAAGATAAAGAAGGTAGAATGGAGGTCCAGATCACTAAATTTTTTGATGTTGATGTTGATTAGGACTCATTCACCAATTTGGCTGAATCAATCCAGTTTCGGGGAATTTTCCCCATAGCAGGTTTTAGCCAAAAGGGTATCTAAATCTGCCAAAACCTCTATCAGGCCTATACAATGGGACTCATTCACCAATAGTTACGAATCAGTCCACTTCTACTTTTTTGAAGTTTAGGATTGGATTTTGTGCTTCTTGGTCTACTCTTGTCTTCCCAACTATTTTTCAAATCTGAAACTACAAAATTCCACCTATAGATCTTCTCCAAGCTTCTCCTAGGCTTGATGAAAACTTTAGCGACTTTAGGGATTTGAAAATTTTTCTCTAACTTGGCTCCTTGGAAAATATACAACCTAGCCTTGCAAATCACACACAAGAAGAGGAAAAAAATGTTGTGGGGATTAGAGAATAGGGGTGAAATGAAAGCAAACATGAAAGGAGAATGATGAATAAAAAATAGTAATGTTGCAACTCACCAAAATATTGCAATTAAGTGTTGTAATTATGCTTGAAATGGATGCAATGGATGTGGTTCTTGATTCTATCTTGAAGGAGATAGATCTTGAATGTAATGCTTACTTGGATCATGAACTCTACAGCACAAATGTTAGCACAATAAAAAACATGAAGAATGCTCTTGAAAGCTTGATAATATTCCCTTGAAATGCCTTGAATGTTCTTGTGAGTGCTTAAATGCTCTTGTGAACTCTTGAATTCTTGTAAAGTTTGATAGGTGATCTCTTGAATGCTAGGTGAGAATATGAGTGAAGGAAACTTGTATTTTTAGAAGAGAGGAATTCTCTACTCATGAGTTCTCTTCACTCAGAGAGCCTCATGGGGAGAACTACCCTAAACTACCTCAGGAATCAATGATGAGATTTACAAAATATGAAAGAGCAAGTCACAGAGATTTTCTAGAAAAACTAACAAGCTCTCGGTGAAAGGAGGTTAGTGTAGAATATAGACGATAGCATAGTGCACTAGTGTCCCAGAGGCATGTTTGCATCTCATACAGACTAGAGAATGAGTTTATCATAGAAAAAAACTAAGTGGTCACAAACAACCAGATTACTATGAACTGACATAATGCGATAAAGTTGTAGAATGTAATAGAATTGAAATAAAGCATAATAGAAATGATAAAGATAAGGAGAAGAAAGGAGAGGAAATTCTTACAACAATCCAAGTAATGAAGCCTCCAACTGGTAGATATCTTCAATACCTACATCTATAAGATTTGGAGAGAATGTTGGTACTGTATAGGGGTTTGGCTCAGTCAAACCCCATTTTGGTGTTCCCACCTCCACGGACATCCAAGAAGATAGAGAGATAGAGTTAAATGAATAAATCATGTGGTGAAAGAAAAACCCACTAAAGAGTAGAACCTACACCATCAAGTAGGAGTGATAAAAGCAATCCTCGCTCGAGGAAGAGACCCTGTATCATAAAAGAGGCGATCAAAGAAATCCTTGGTCAAGGAGGAGAGCCTGTATCATGAAATGTAGATGCAATAGAAAGGGGATATGTGAAATCCCAAGATGCTCACAAGCATGAGGCAATGGCAATAAAGCTATAAGATCCAAAGGAGATGCAAAGATTATTGTGAGAATGTGGGAGTTTGAAGCTACTATAACAAATAAGGGAATTGTGCAAGCAAGAGTAAGATGGAAGAATGCTTGAGAGAGAATCCAAGAAGTAGAGGAAGCTAGAAGTAGAAGAGTGGAGCTAGAAGAAGTTTAGAAGATCTTGGGAGAAGTTAGAAGATGCAAATGGAGTGAAAAGACTACTTTTTAGGAGGGAAAAGGAGCTTCTCGAGCCATTTCAAGGTGTCTCAAGCTGTTACCATCAACCAAAGGAGGTGAAAAGAGGTAAACATGCACAAAAAAATTGTTTAAATGTTGAA
This sequence comes from Sequoia sempervirens, assembly GCA_007258455.2. Lineage (NCBI taxonomy): Eukaryota > Viridiplantae > Streptophyta > Pinopsida > Cupressales > Cupressaceae > Sequoia > Sequoia sempervirens. Next base: position 43,922,801 of record VDFB02026320.1, on the reverse strand, counting down.
ACATTATAGGATGCTACATGGTGAGAAGATGTTTGTGCGGTGCGTTAGTGTCTAGACACGTCACACTACAAAACAACATGATTGGTAAAAGCACCAAGTTCAATGGAAAGATGACACACAAGGGTAGTTGTTGAAAAGGGGTGTTGGAGCATCTTTAGAAGGAAAAAAGGCTGATGTAGGGGCTAAAAATGAGCCTACTCAAGATGCTAAGGGAGTGGACACTAAAGTGGAAGCAAGAATGTATGTGAAATTGCGAGGGGTGCAATTTTATGATTATACATTTTGTCCCAACTTTAGTATGCATATGAATCTACATTAATATGCATGCTAAAGGAAATCTACTAAACATAAATAACATCATATGTCGAAAGGATATTATAGAGGAAGCAGATAACTCTTTGAACCATAGAAGCATGCCCCCAGGCTAAAGACCTACAAAAATAATACATTAGAAAAGAAAAACATGCACCAAATAACAATGTTATAGCATAAAAAGCTAAAGGATCAAGTCAGTAAAGTAAAGAGACCTCGATGTAGAAGGTTATCTCAATACTATGCATTGTCCCCAAAATAATAACAAAAGGAAGAATTCTAGGATGAAGAGGACATATACTCAGGATGAAGAAGATGTAGATCTTCAATCTGGTATATTCAAAAGAGAAGAGAAGCAAGAAGAGAAAGAATGTAAGCACCTTACAGGCCCACAAACCAGCAAGGGAGGTCTCCTCCAAGATCTCTCACATGAAGGATACCCAAAAAAGTTTATTACAGACCCGTAGACCTACAAGGAAGTGTCCCCTAAGATCTCTCACATGGAGGAAGTCAGGAAAGCACTCTACATACCCACAAACCTTTAGGGAAGGTATCCTTCAAGATCTCTCACATGAAGGAAACCCAATAAAGTAACCTATAGACCCACACAACTGTAGGGAAGGTTTCCTTCAAGATCTCTCACATGAAGGAAACACAAGAAAAAACACCCTACAAACCTGTAGACCTATAGGGAGGTATCCCCCAAGATCTCTCACATGGAGGAAACCCAAAGAAAGCACCCTACAGACCTATAGACCTATAGGGGAACCACCCCCAAGATCTCTCACATGGACTAAGATTAGAAAAGTACCCTATAGATCCGTAGATCTATAGGGAGGTAACCCACAAGATCTCTCACATGGAGGAAACCAAAGGAAGGGGACTCCATAGAGTCACAAAGCAACTTCACAGGTGCACTTGTAAAGCGAAAGTGGACACATAGGAAATAAGAGGATAGTCGCACGGACTATTGATAGATTGGAAGGCTTTCAAAAGGGTCACTCGGGAGCCCTTTAAACAAAGAGAGGTCCACTCAAGGGACGCGCTATTTGAAAAGTGAGGTCTAGTCAAGCTTCCCCCAAGCTATACGTGAATGAATTAATTTGAAGGAGAAAATATTTCAAAGGGGTTCCACTCAAGGGATGCTTTATTTGAAAGATAGAGAGAAGAGAGGGAGTCCTTAGAAGGACACACATCTCTAGAATAAGTTATCACTGCCCCTAGCATATAGGGGAGGAGAACTATGCAAGATAATTATAATAGGTGGGATAGAGGCACACCTCAATATCACTTGTCATGTGAAGAAAAGGAAAGTGCATCAATCAAATGGGAGTTTGATGACACTTGAATCATGGAGTTGATTTATCTTATCCTTCAAGACCTTACATTCACTTGTGGAATGGCCAAGCACTCGATGGTATGCATAGAAAGAATGTTTTTCTTCATCATATTTATGAGATTTCTTGCATGTAAGAGAAGAGTGATCAAGTGGTATTTTAGAAGCTACAACAAAATACGCTCTTGCTCAGATAGAGGATGAGGAGAAGGAAGCAACCGTTGCTCTTGTAGAGAAAGGTTTGACTTCTCACAAGAAGAAGAATAAGGCATGAAGATAGAAGACAAAGGAGGAGGATATCCATAGAATGCATTGTTCTAAAGGGGGATTATACTCCTCTATGGGATCACCATCAAACTTATTGATAGGACTACTAGAATTGGCCTCTTTAATAGAGGTGTGATCATCTTCCCTAGAAGGGGGAGGACCAACATTAAGAACATTACAATTGTTGCTCACATTATCCCGTGATACAGAAGAAAAACCATCTTCGATAGTGGGTTTGGATGATGTTATTTGAAGGTCTAAGTGGATTCCTAACAAAGGAGTTTGTAAAGTATAGAGAACCCCAATCATCACCAATACATGCATTCTCTTGAGAAGAGATAGGAGTAGACTTGAGATTTCTTGCTTCAGAAGTATCTTCCTTATGAACATTTATCTCACGAGTATCCTTTGTAGTAGGTATTGTTGGAGTAAACATCAACACACCAAAAGATACTAAAGGGATAAGAGTAGGAACAATTGAAGCATGAACAATAGCTGCAATCTCAGATAAGTGGATAGCATCAAGGTCTACCTTAATTGTGACTAATTTATTGTTAGCAATGAACTTAATTGATCTATGCAAGGTAGACGGGATGACACCCATAGCATGAATCCATAGTCTACCAAGAAGAAGGTTATATGGTAACTTTTCTGACATAACATATACAAGGGTAATTATGGTAATAGGTCCCAACCTCAAAGGAAAGACTATCATGCCTAAAGGTTGCCGACCAACATTATCAAACCCATGAATCACTACAAAAGAAGTATTAAGAGAAGATGAGTCAATATTAATCTTAGGCAATAGATTGATGCTACATGTACATTGAGCACTGAACCAACGCCAATGAGAGTATGTATAATGTGAAATTTATTAATATTAACTATAATCATTAGAGGGTATGCTTTATTTTGTACTTCTAAAGGTGGGAGTTCCTATGGATAGAATGTAATATTCGATGAATTTGCATGAATATACACCATCAATGCATCAGTATTTGCTAGTCTAGTGGAAGAAGGAAAGTGGATCTTTTGCAAGGCTTCCTGAAGCATACCTTGATAAAATCAGAGTAGACTAAAGCAAGTCCCGTAGTGATATCTTAGCTAGAGTAACTTGAAGTTACTCGACAAGATCACAATCACTAGGTGCTTTAGTCATAGGTTTAGGTGCTTGAGGAAGGCTTGGTTGTTTATTCATATTATTCTCATATGTATGGGCTACCACTCTATATGAGGGATCCTTAGGAAGGTTAGAGGAATTACTATCAAATGGAACACCATTAATAGAACAAACCCTTTTAGGATAAGGACAAGATAGATTCATGTGAATGATAGGTCTCTTAGGCCTTTAAGGGGTAGCAGAGACACATATTACATTTACAAAATCATCACAACTAGTAGAACAATTATTTGAAGGCATATTCTCAACATCAATCCAAATAGGATCAAATATAGAAGGAGATTCATCATTTACTAATGCATCATCCCTAAAGGAGAGTGCATCAAAAAAAAGATGAGATTCATCATTTACAAATGTAGCATCTCTAGAAGAGAGTGCATTGGAATGGAGAGGTGATTCATCATTCACAAATGCATCATCTCTAAAAGAGAGTGCATTCGAATGAAGATGAGATTCATCATTCACAAATGTAACATCTCTAGAATAGAGTGCATTAGAATGGAGAGGAGATTCATCATTCACAAATGCATCATCTCTAAAGAGAGTTCATTGGAATGAAGAGAAGGTAAAGTAACATTGAGAAAGGTATCAATGATTTCATCTTCTTGCAACAAGATATCCTCTGAAGCAAGAGGAATCTCATGAGAAGGATCAAAGACACCAAGCGACATGGGAAAATCCAAGTCACCATCACATGCATGGAATGGAATATTATTCATTTTGAACAAAATTAGATACTGAACTAATAAAAGAAGATATTAAATTCATTACAATTTTTTTGGTATTTTCTATGTTCTAGTAATTCATGTTTTCAGAGGTCTTTGGAGTAGAATTTTAGGTTAGAACTTGCGTCGGTCCCTAAAATTTAATTGTCAAAGGAAATTGTATTTTAGGGACTAAACTAGTTCTCTAGGAGACATTTCCAATGGTGCAAACAGTTCTAAATTTTGAGCACTGATTCAAAAGTTATGACCTCACCAAGTAGGGGTAAATAAATTCCTAGTTTTTTTTTAAAAAGTACCCTCATCATGTCAGGTTCACCAAAATGTAGAAGAGGGGGATTTGCTACTCATGAGTTCTCTTCACTCAAAGAGCCTCATGGGGTGAACTACCCTAAACTACCTCAGGAATTAGTGGCGAGAGTTACAGAATCCAAAGGAGCAAGTCAGAGATTTTCTAGACAAACTAACAAGTTCTCAGCCAAAGGACGTTAGCAAAAAATATATACAACAATGTGGTGCACTAGCATCTCATACATACTAGAGAACTATTTTATCACAAAAAATATCTAAGTGATCACTAACAACTGGATTACTAAGAACTGACAGAATGCGATAAAGTAATAGAATGTAAGAGAACTGAAATAAAGCGATATAGAAATGATAAAGATAAGGAGAAGAAAGGAAAGGAAATGCTTACAATAATCCAAGTAATGAAGCCTCCAACTAGTAGATATCTTCAATATCTACGTTTGTAAGATCTAGAGAGAATGTTAGGGTTGTATAGGGGTTTGCCTTAGTCAAACCCCTATTTTGGTGTTCCCACCTGCACAAACAGCCAAGAAGATAGAGAGAAAGAGTAAAATGAACAAAGCGTGTGGTGAAAGAAAAACCCGCTCAGGAGTAGAACCTGCACTCCCAAGTAGGAGTGATAAAAGCAATCCCCACTCCAGGAGGAGAGCCTATATCACAAAAGAGTTAATCAAAGCAATCCCCACTCAAGGAGGAGAGCTTGTATCATGAAATGTAGATGCAATAGAGAGGGGGTATGTGAAATCCCAAGATTCTCACAAGCATGAGGCAAGGGAGATAGAGCTAGAAGATCCAAAGGAGATGCAAAGACTGTCATGAAAATGTGGGAGCTTGAAGTTGCTATGAAAAATAATGGAATTGTGCAAGAAAGAGTAAGATGGAAGAATGCTTGAGAGAGAAGCTAAGGAGAGGAAGCTAGAAGAAGTTTAGAAGATCTTGGGAGAAGTTAGAAGATGCAAATGGAGTGAAAAGACTACCTTTTAGGAGGGAAAATAAGCTTCCCAAGCTGTTTTAGGGCATCTCAAGCCATTACCATCTACCAAAGGAGGTGACAAGTGGTAAAATGCATGAAAAGGGTTGTTTGAATTTTGAAATGTTGTAGGATGCTAGCACAACACATAGACATTCATGCAACATGCTAGTTTCCAAACACGTCACGCTACAAAACAACATGAATGAGAAAAGCACCAAGTCTAATGGAAAGTTGACACACAAGGGTAGTTGCCAAAAAGGGGTGTTGGAGCATCCTGAGAAGGGAAAAAGGCTGATGTAGGTGCTAAAAATGAGCCTACTCAAGATGCTAAGGGATTGGACACTAAAGCATACTCTCTATTAGTCAGGTAGGTAGATGTTATTCATTGCACCTTTTGACATACTCTTTATTGCTCATGGTGTTGATGATGGAGATTTACACTTGGCAAAAATAGAACACGATAGATGTTGAGTTAGCCAAAAGGAAAATATTCAAATATTGTTAAAACTCCATTTGAGTTGTACACGGATCCACATCAAGATCAAATCAACAACATACATCTAAATTTTTTGAAATGTACACCATTTAGCCATTCTGGTTCGTGCAAGAAAACAATAATGGTAGAGTTGATGGATTTATTTGCCATAAAATATTTCATTAAAGCTCATTCTTGATTATTAAAGTATTATCAATGCATCCAAAGCTTGTTACATTGTTGTTTGAGCATTTGGTCTCATGAAATTAGGGTTTCCTCTGTTGTGCAACCAATAAGTGAAATTCACCTCTCTTGATCTTGAATTTACCCTAATTTCTTTTTCAAATTGCAATCAATATTTTTGTATCTCCAAATTAGGTTTCTTTTAAGGTTTGATGTCCTTTGAACTACTATAAATTGTTCTTGTACTCTTTTCTTTGTGTCAAGTCTTTCCTTGATAAGTTAGAACCCTAGTTTAAACTTGATAAACCCTTTTTGAGTTTTTTGTTGCTAATGGAACGTAAATTCCAAGAGCCTACATCAAAAGGATAATATTTTGAGTCTAAAATTGTAGTAATACCTCTAGTCCAAGATTTAACTAACCAATTGAAACTCTCTACCTCTAAAAAGACAAAGGGACATCCTATGTATCATGGCCCTAGAACTAGGTTTGCTATAACTTATAAGTGTTGCATAGTTAAGGATGGTACCCTACCATACTCTAGATGAAATATTTTGTAGGGATGGTATGAAAACATGAATTCCAACATTCTGATGTGTAATTCATGGAGGCTAGACATGGCCAAGTTAGTTGTTCCTGACATGTATGTGATCTATATCTCCTCAAGGCCATTGCTGCAAATTATGACCTCCTAGTTAGGGTTTTCAAGACTCATGATGGATAGAATATGGTATGGGTTACCAGGGAAGAGATTGCATATGTATTCAAGTTATCCCAATGGAGCAATTACATGGTCAAGATTGATACAAGGAAGCTTAAGGAGGAATATATAAAAGTAAAACACAATTTTAAAGTCTTGAATATTGACCAATTTTCTGATATCTATAGGGAAAGGAAAGGATAGGAGAAATATTACTTTGGTACCCCTTGATTTTGAGCCCCTCCTCCCATTAAATATTTTCTCACATATTTTTAGAAAACCTTTTATTCCCTCTACCAAATTTTAGGGTTTGATCCTGGCTCTAGCATGCCAACTGTCGAAATATACATGGTTGCAAATATCTAGCAGCCTAACATAAATGATTTATATGATTTTTCCACCTATTTGGTGGATTATATTCACAAAGTTTTGGTGGTGTTGAAGAATGGGGAGCCTGGTGTCATATTCTAGTGGTTTTCACTATTCATGCACATGTTTCTTTTTAAAGGTGCAGACTACTTCGTCAGGATATGGAACTCAAAAGGAATGTACATGGCATGGAAATGCCAATGCAATCATGGACTCCATTATTGGATAAGAATGAGTAGAAAACTAGTTTTGTAACTGCTATCAATATTTTTTCTTCTAGGTTGAGAAGGTATTTAATGGTGGATGTTCCTAGGGTCCCCAAAGAACTACATGACCTTTTTTTGGCTAGATGAGAGGAGGCCTGATTGAGGCATTTCTCATAACTGGGGAGATGAAATCCCATACAAGGATTGCACGGTTTTAAGGGTATTTGGCACACAACTGACACCTCACATAATCCCTAGGGAGGTGCCTTTAAGGATTGGTTTTTGGGAGGTAATGTGGCTATTGGGAAATGTGGAGGATTACTTAATGAGAAGAGAAAGGGAGCATTTTTCCCAACATACACTATGTTTACTAATTTTGTAATGATAACAAATGGATGGAGAAATATTGTTGAAAATTACCTTAGGCCCTATGATATGAAGATTCAGACATATAAGACTTATGATCCTGAGGGGTTTATAGTTTGGTTGATGAAGACAATCAAGGGAGGCTGATATGCTCATACCCATACTCTACCTGAAGATCTCATTAGAAATATTTTTGATCTTGATGTCTAGAATGATAGGATGAGGAAGTGGGGTGTTTTTATAAAATTGAAGAGAGTGAGAAGGGTCAAGGAACTTGATTTTCAAGCTTTGTCAGATATTAGTGACCCAATTTTGAAGATTGATACAATTATGCAATTTTTTGACAAAGTTGTTGTTAACTTGAAAGAAGAAAGGATAGTATAAGATAACGGGAAATACCCTATGATAGAGGGGAATCAACCCTACAACCTTCCAAGAAGGTGCACATTTATTCAAGGAGGAAAATAACAATGAAAAATCAGCAAACAATAGCAACTGTTGCACAGTATGAGGAGTCAAAATTGCATTCTCCACAACAACTACCTCTGTTGTCACCACAACATTATTCTACCCCTAAAATAATTGAATTGGATTCCCCAATTAGGGAGCCGCCCTCTCCTAAGGAGCCATTAATAAAGAGGGAAAAGGTTGAAGCTATCAACCTTGTTGATTATCTTGTAGAGGAGTCAGATGATGATATTGGTATATTAAAAGATGAAATAAGGCAGGGAATTCCATCTCCTCCAAGAGTTTCTGAGCAAAAATTTTAAAGCCTTAGATTAAGTGAGGCTGACCTTAGTGGAATAAATAGCTCTGAGGATGTAAGGTTCCAAGCTTGTGAAATTTTTATGTAGGATGATGAATTTTTTAAAACACAAGCATTCAAGGAGTTTATATGGAAAGCTATGAAGGATGAATATGACTTGAATATACAAAAGAAGGAAAGTGAGAGCTCGTAGAAGCCCCAAGAAATCATTGAAGTTGAGGTTTGAGATGAAATGAAAGCCAAATATTTGAATATTACTGCAGCAGAGGGTAGGGCATTGGTAAGGAAGAGTGTAGTATTATTATGCCCACAATGGGACTTGGCCTCGACCATTGCATTTGATACTATAAGGAGAAAAGATGCCTCCATATTCAATAGTGAAGAAGAGGTCACATTGGCCTTGTAATGGCTAGCCTTTAATTAGCAATGTGATACTCTAGCTATTTGGGCTCTAGCCCCAACCACTAAGAAGCTTGAAGTTGCAAAGCCTACTCCAAGGATTAGAGAGGGATTGATTATAAAAAGAGTTTTAGATACATCTGCCCTAAAGGAAACCACCATGATTGTCAATGTGGTACAATTTAACAAGGCTATAGTTGAGTCATTAACAAAGGAAAGAGACAAATTTAGCACTCAATACAATGAAATAGTGGTAGAATACAACTTGAGACAACAAAGTATGACCCAAATGCAGACTCAAATGGCTCTGTGGAAGCAACAATTTTAGTCACTATAGCTTGGTACCTCTCATGCCACAATTTTACCTCCTTCCTCTCCTATTATTTCAGCACCTCAAACTCAAGCTGAGGTTACTCCCACTAAACCTGAGGATGTGAAAACTACACAATCAACTCCTAAAGTGTTAGATTCCCCTCAAACTAAGGAGGCTACTAAAGAAGAGCTAATGGAAAAGATAAAGAATTATGAAGATAGACTGGATGATCTTGTTCAGTTGAACAACATGAAAATTGTGAAAATGGTGTTTGATCACTTTAATAGGGGAGTTGAGAGGAGATTAATTAGTATTCATGCTAATTATTCTTCCTTGTTTGATGTTGTGAGGAATTTTGATAGGGACAAGGAAGTGGAATCCCACTAATGAAGAGGTGGATTCCTAGGTACCAATACTCAAGGCTTATGGTAGTTGGATCTAAATGTGATGTAGATAAGCCACTTAGTATCCAACCCTCACTCAAACTTGTGGGTGGAATCCAAGAGTTCCAAGGGAAAATTGAACCATTGGAAGAAAATATTAGAGAGTTGGTGAGGAGGTTTGATGAGCTTAATTTCATCCTACTCCTAGAAATTTTAAGTGAAGATGGTAAATTCAAACCCTTGTAGGAATGGAAGGACTAGACAACTCAAGTAATAACCTCCCAAGCCAAATAAATTTGTGAGGGATTTGATTTGGAATTGTTAAATAAGAGTATGGATATGATCACTCACACAAGAATTTTCTTATATTATTTTGATAAAAAATCTAACCAAGTGGTAGTTAAGTATTCTCCATATAGGTTACAAGCTGACAAGGTCATTAAATTCCATTGGCCTTTTGAGGAGGAGTTTCATCTTTGGAAAAATAAATACCTAGATTTCCTGGATAATTAGGTTGTTGATGTGGTGGTGGTTATTGCAAATTTTGGTTCTAAGTATGCAACAATGGAGAATATAATACATGGATTGGAACTAATACAAATTAGGCCTTTGATAAAGTAATGTTAAAATATTGTATCCTCTCCAATTTAAAATTGATGACAGTAATGCAAACGTGGAGGCACTTTTTATTTTTCCTATTTCTTCATTTTATTATTTCCTTCCTTTAAGCTTGGAATACATGGAAAAAAATTTGGAAGCACGTGGATAAACTACTACAACAAATAAAAGGTGCCTTTTGGGAAGGCGAGACAAATCTTCATTGACAAATACAAATGGTTTTTATCCCACATAATTTTTTCCCTCTGAGTTGCAAATATAACTGCAATGGGGAATATTTTGTATCGGTAAAATAGGAATTAGACATGTGTACATTTTGGCCAGAGGCTTGTTTGCTCCTTCATTTCTATAAGAAGGAATTCATGGCCTAACGTATAGGTAGTTGATGGATCACATAGAAAATTTTGTAATGAGAATACATAGAACAATTTAGATTTTTTGTCTTAGGTTTTGAGTCTAGTTGATATGGAAATGTAATTTTTTATAATAGTACTAGAAATTGAATATAGAAATGATGCAAATTCAAAGCCATTTCTCTCCTCATGTATTTTTTTCCTGAGTTATTAACAAAATGATCAAGGATTGTTTTATTGGTCTTCATTTTGTTCCAATGATGTTTGGTTGTTCTCTTGGTTTTAATTCAAAGAATTAACTAAAGTACCTGGATGGAGCTATAGGTTCATGTAATTTGAGTATATGGATCTTTATAAGAAGTTTTGGCTTAGGATATAATGATGCAATGCTATAATACAGTGTTGTCAAAGTTTTATGATGTGAAGTATTAATATATTATCCAATTATATTTATGTTGAGATTAACTCCATTTCCTAGGTTAAGGCACTGGCCTAGGCTTTGCAGTCATGATACATATTCTTGATCACTCAACAACAAATCAAATTCATAATCAAACTTTGATTGAGTTCTAATTGTTGTTATTTCATGTTAAGTCTTTCATTCTCATGTTTTAAATGTTGAGTATTGTAAAGGAGTATCCAACTTCCTAAAATATTCCATTTATTGAGCTATTAAATTAGAATTAATCTTATTTGCAATGTATTGAATTATTAGATGTGTAAATTCATAGGTACATTGTGGGATCACCCTCTTGAGTTTTGTAGAGCCCAAAGTGCAGGAGGAAAACATTACTGCTTTCACTCATTCATTGGCCAATCCCTTCAAGTTTCTAAGAATTGGAAATGGAAATTCTATAGGAAACTTTGAATATCATATTGGTTCTTAAAAAATAATCATCAAATTGGTGACTCTACTAAGGATACTTTGTGAAAATGTTCATGCCCTGGTATGCTTTGCATAGTGTAGTAAAATACATACCCTTGCATTTTCACACTTGGTTGGGCCTTCCTTGCTTTATTTATTCTTATTTATGTCTTAATTGGTCCTATTTTGCATCCACAAGCCCTATGAATTATATATTTTTATGGATAATCTTGACATTCTCCAATGAATAAATGATAATTTAATGATTTTATTAGTGTCCCTGATTTTTGGGTTGGGACTAAAATGCAACCTAGGACATCTTTGTCCCCCAAAGGTATTGGGACCTTGATTTTGAGGCATATTAAATGGGCCCCCTTTTGGTGTTTGTGCCCTAAGTTTCATGCCTTGGGACTAAGACACCACCTAGGGTTTCTTAGTCCCCCTTGAGGTATTTTTGGGATTTAATTTCAAATTCTGACAAAATTTAGCCTCTTTTATTTAATGAATTCATATGTCAGCTTGGTGTGGTGTAATTTCAAGATATTAAGCATAGATAAGTATAAATACAAGGTTCCTTCTCTCATTTTGATATACCAAGCAAGATTACAAGCACTCTAAGCATTCAAGCATTCCAACATTCAAGAGAAATTCTATCAAGCATTTGGAGCCATCATCAAGATTCAAGCATCATATCAAAGATATTCTTGCATAATATGTGTTGTTGTGCTAACATTTGTGATATAGGGTTTTGTTTCAAGAAAGTAATTCAAGTCCATATCTATCAAGCATTCCTTTGATTCAAGATCCATATCCATTATAGCCATTTCACACAAGTTTTTAGAATTTATAGTAAGGGTTTGGTGAGTTGTAGCATTTCATGTTGTTCATTCATCATTTCCCTTCATTATTCTATTTCATTTCAAGGTTTAATTACCAACAAGGGGTTTGCATCAAGTAAAACCCCCATTCATTAACAATCAATAGGTTTTTCCCTCTCTTGCATGTTTGTGATTGTAAATCTAGGTTGAAGACTTGAAGATCATTTGGAGTGCAAAGTTGCAAAGTTGCATTACAAAGTTGTCATCTTCACTGAAACTCACCTATAAGCCAAATCTAAAGGTTTTAGAACCTGAGATCAAACAAGAAGTAAGTGTATACATCAAGCCTTAGGACCATATTAAGATATTTCAAAAATTATGAATGGGACTAAGACAACAATAAGGGTTTCTTAGTCCTCTTGAAGGTATTTTTTTAGAAATTCTTCCAGGTCTGGTTCTAAAATCCAAAGATTATGCATCTTCCCCGAAAAACAACAATGAGAATAAGAAAATATTAAACGAATATTAGTCCTCCACAACATATTTTGGTAGCTTCTTTGCATTTCTAGAATCCTCGCAATACTTCCAAGCTTTCTAGGTACACACATCCCAACTCCCTGTTGCATAATTTCATCATTTGCATACTTCATTTAGCTTGCACTATTAGATTTTGAGATTTGCATGCTTATTTGTCTTTTCCAAGCATTTTCTTGTTGGTGAACCCCTTAAAGCTTAAAGAACCCCTTCCTAGGTCCTCCTTTTTGAGAATTGACTCACCTTGTGAGGTTGATAGTCAATCCAGTTATGAATCCTAGGACATTATTGAATGATAATAGGAGAATAAGTTGGCATTTACCCCATCTCATTTTCCCATTATTAATTTTGGTGAACCCGACCTTTTTGAGCATTCATTTTCTGATTTGGAGTTCATTAAATCCATAGATCTAGGTGCATTAATTCTTGCATTGTATCTTACATTAGTGAAATTGCATCTAGGGTTTCTCATATTTAGTGAAAATTGCATTTAGGTTTTCTCATATTTGCATTAGTGAAGTGCATATAGGTTGTAATTTTTCCTTCTTGCATCATTTTATTTCATTCAAAAACTAAAAAGTGCATTTTTCATCATCTTAATTGCATTTAGAAACATTCTTATTGCATTCAAAATTAAAAAAAAATTGCATTGCTTGTTACTAGTTACTTTTCCTTGCATTCATTTGCATATTTTCCTATTTCTAAACATCGGCATCCTGAATAGGAAATCTGTAAACACTATAAAAAATCAAAAAAATAAAATAAAATCTAAGAAAAACCTCTACTAGGATGAAAACGCCCTTCCTAGTGTCTTAGTCCCTCTCAGGGTTTTTGTCTCAGAATCCTCTCTCTATTGTTTGTTGGCTATTTTATTCGATGGAACTTTAGAATTTTACCAGTAGGACCAAGATTCCCTTATTTGTGTCTTAGTCCCTATTGATTTTGACCTTCCAATTTTCAAGATATGAAATTGATTTTCTTTGCTTCTATTGGTTTCCTTCAATTCTATATTTCAGTTTGCAAAATTGTTGTTGTTTCAATTTCTTTCATTTCAAGTGTAATTGTAAGCATAGGATATTGTGTTCATTGCACTTTCTTTTTTTTCCCTTGTATGAGCTATAGTTCTTGGTATCCTACTGCTAATACTATGGTTAGATGAAGTGTGAGACTCATGGAATCCTACAATAAAACAATTGTTGTGGATCTTGGGTTATCAAGCTCTCTTACTTTTGGTGTTGGTGGGTATGTGCAAGATCATGATGGGCCAAAAAGTGGCAATATGATGGGTATGTGTAGGGTATGTGGCTTACAACTTTTTTTAACCCAAAATTGATGAAATGAAAAGAGTTTTTAAAGGAGATTCTCAGCTTTCCACCAATATAAATTATGCTTTACTTTGAATTTAATAAATAATTATTATTCATTTTGTATTTAAATTATGACAAAAGTCTTGATTGATAGGTTGATTGATAAACATCTATAGCCTTCAAATGGTATCACATTTTTTAAATCCAAAACATGCATCACATTCTATGCTTCACATACTATAGGATTAAAAATAATAATTGATTTTCATGAAGTTTTGACCAAGTTAAGGTGGTCAGACATACGAGTTTTTATATTTTTTAAAATTTGTAATTAAAAATTCATAATTAATTATTTACTTGGAAAAAAATTACAAAAAATAATGCATCACATCCAGACATGAGTCCTCTACTTATATCTAAAATCTTATAAAAAAATATTATCATTTTATTGTGGTTAGGGTGGTTAGACATACACCTACTTATTTTTTCCTTGAAATTTAAGTACTACTGCATTGAAATTTCAATTTTTTACCAAATAATTAAAAATAAATAAAATAAACCTAGTAGTTTAGAAACTATATTCAATTTTCTACAAATTCTATTCTTACATATTTTTAAAATAATATAGATAACTTATTCAAATTTTTACATCAAGTTGCCTAACTCTGATTTTTCTGATTTTTTGGCCACTTAAGGGCCTATTTTTTCCATGATGATCTTGCACATACCCTGGTATTAGTTCACTAGGAATGGACCATACCTTTGATACCTCTTTTTCTATGCCTACCTTCACTACAAGTGCTATGCCAAGTGTTCAAACAATGGTTGATTATATCCCTCAAGAAAACATAATGAAAATGCATGAAGATCTAGCTCATTTACAAGATAGCGTGAGAACTGAACATATTTCCAACACTGTTATACCTACCATAGATAGTATTCACCACATGATGGAAAGTGATGAAGGACTAGACGTTATGCATAACATAGCTCACATCTTTGGAAAACATCTTCCTTCCACCACTAATGGTGCTCAAGCTTTGAGCAATATGCAAGGCTAAGGAGGAAATCAAACTCCTCCCCCCTCTACCATAACATCCATTTTGACCTATAACAATCCTCAAGTGACCACAACAATGCAACCAACTAGAAATATCCTTCCTATCTTGAACATTTCCACTAGTGCTCCTTATACCTATGTGGCATCTAATATTAGATCTCCTCTCATAAGCAATCCATTCACTAGTCCTTCCAATACATATACAATACCACCATATTCACCTTCATCGCAAACCACAATCAATGATCCTATCATTAACCACCTTTTACAAATCCTTTCATCCATTCGATGCCAAGTTTCCACCATAAGTCAAAAATCAAAATGGTCCACCTTCACACTATGTCAAAAGTAACCCACTATCCTTAGGGAGATATTGAGAAGTCTAGTGCCACAAGGTATAGAGATCCCTAGAGTTGAGAAATATGGAGGAAAGGGAGATCCTACTAATCATTTTAATGCCTTTACTACTTTGTGTAGTGACTTTATCCTTGAGGGAAAACTTTTGGCTAAGATTTTTCCCCGATCCTTGAAAGACATTTCCTTGGACTAGTTTTTTGCATTAATAAATAACTCAATTCATTCATTCAATGAAAATTTTGAGGACTTTATTAACCATTTCCAAGTCACATGGTTCTTGAAATGACATTAGCTGATTTGATGAGATTAAGAAAAAGATGTTCATAGAAAAATTACAAAGTAAGATAAGAGACAAGATCTCCATGATGAAATTCCCATCCTTCATGCATATATGCACCGCCCTTCTAGATTATCAGAATTTTGTAGGTAGTAGTGAACCGAAAAACACCCCTACCCATCCTGAAAAGTCTAAAGCTTCAAACCAAAACACCTATCAGCCTTTTAGAAGACAAAATAAAGGTTTCCTTCAACCAAATTCCACCTCCCAACCTACTCAACTAGTTGATACCCAAGTAGCCTCTATAAAGAAGAGTAATCCTTATATCTTTGGGGATCTACAAAGAAAATTTACACCCTTACTCAACACACTTCACAACATTATAACCTAGATATTAAACAAATAAAAGCTTACCCTACCTCCCATTTGACCTCTTGACCCTATCAAGTCGTTACCTCTAAGCTTCAAACACAATGCCTATTGTTCTTATCACCAATAAAAAGGACATGATACAAAAAATTGCAAGCATCTTAAACACCTTGTACAAGACCTCATTGATTCTAATCATATCCAAATTAGAGGTGTAAATGACAAAGTTAATAAGTTTGTATCTCCTCCTAACCAAAACTTGGAAATATTTACCAATCCCATGCCCAACCATAATATTTCATTTGTTAAGGCTAGTGAAAATAAGTCCGATGTGATGAATTTTGACACGGATGATGAGAATAAAAGCAATAATGAACAAAATCCTATGGATGATGATGAATAGATTCCTATGGATACTAATGAACAAATTCCTATTAATATAGTGATAAGAGTGATTGGCATCGTCATAAACAACAAACCATAATTCCCACTGACATTACTTTCTCTTGAGAAGAAATAATTAAACATGCACCTAATGGTCCTATTTACATAGTCAATAGAATCAATAACAGGCCCACTCCTGGGATTTTAATTGATCCCGTCTATGGAGAGAATGTGATCATAGAACTCTTATATGTGCATGAACTTACTCAAGATAGATATGATAAACCAAAATGATGGATTAAAACACATGATGGTTTTGCTCATGCTACGATGGGCTCAATCACACTCCCTTTACAAGTAGGACCGAAGAAATTAAATGTATCATTCTCTATCATATCTAATTCAGACCAATTTCATGTGAGGTTAGGCTAAAAATGGATTAACTCTATGAATTTGGTCCATCCATTGTCCATAAGTGCTTAAATTTTCTAGTCAGTAATGAAATATTTACTATGAACCATAGTGGCTTTAGACCTTCATCTTTCTGCGGAGAGTTTTCCTCAGATTATTTTTGGCTTGAGCCCATGGAACCTATAAGACCTTGAGAATACTTCCATTTCCTATCCTACCAAAATTTCAAGGAAGAATGCATAGCCAAATTATCTCTTGAGAATTTTCCTCCGCCCATGATTGAAACTCCACCCCTTGAAGAAAACAATAGTGATCCTAAAGGCCTTCCAACAAACCAAGACCCATCCATGAAAAATCCCTTTCCCATTTCCTATAAAAGGCCTAGATAAGAAACCAAACAAATCCTAATCCGCCTCCTAAGAAAATTTATAAAGCCAAAGAGAAAGTGGTTGAACAACCTTCCATGGTTTCTTTTGTTCTTCCCTCACAAGAAGAAAAGGAACCTATGGTTGGCAAACCCGCTCCTACACAAACACAACTTGAAAATTGTAATAGAAGGAACAAAAATGCTAGAGAGTGTAGGCATAGGCATCATGCTATTGCTTGAAAGATGAATGATGAAAATGACATTGAAAATCAAAATCCAAACTTGACAGAAGAAATAAACGATGACCCTCCTCTCTTACTAGAAAAAATAGAATTTATGTCTCCAACACAAGGACTAGAACCTTCTATGGATATTATCATTCATCCTCTTGTTGTGGTTAACTTGGATGATGATGAGGAAATTACTAAAATTGATGAGAAAGTGCATAACGGGTTGAATTTTCTATTTTCCTCTTCCATGAGCTTAAATGATAATGACCATGATGATCATCTTAAATCGAGTGATGCACCACATGTTGAATCTGGTCATTCTCCTAGTACAACACTTGATTTGTCCCTCTCGCTAGTGATCTACATTCCACATATACTAAAAAATACTGGGATGTGGATGACCTGCTGGATGCTTGACTTGCATGTGCTTTACTAGTCTATTATCTTTTATTTTTATTTTGCTTTCCTTTTTGCTTTCCTTTTTATTTTTATTGCATGTGTTTAATGTGATCCCCCCATTATGTTCTATTTGATGTTTCTCTCTCTATGTGCATTCCTCTATTTATACCTCCATTCTTCTATATGTTGTATGCTTTTTCCTTTTCATTGATCTTTTATCTTTTCATTTTCAGTTTTTTCCTTTTTTTAACTTTTGGGGATGACACAAGGCATCGAGACACCCTATGTCTCTTCCATGTTGACCCAAAGGATTTTTCATTATCTTTTCTTTTCATTTTCATTTTTTTCTTATGTTTTCCTTTTAGGGATGATGCAAGGTGTCGAGACACCTTATGTATCTTCCATGTTGATCCAAGAGGTTTTTCTTTGTTTTCACTTTGTTTTTGTCATTCTTCTAGCTCTATGTGTATTTGGGGAATGATGAAAGTTCCTAGATCTCTAATATTATTACAACAAAGACATATACTGGCCTTGAATCTATAGATCCCTTATGTATTTCTAGGCGGCAACCCTCTTTTCCTTTTTCATTTCTGGCTACTTTAAAGTAATTGCTCACAACATGGTGTTATCAATTTCTTTAAAGTAGGGGCATACGTTGGCATTATTTTGGAAATTTTCTATGTTCCTTGATATGATTTTCTTATTTTATATGATGTTTTTCCCTCTTTTTGGTGACATTGGGAGCAATGTCCTTCAAGATATTGATCTATCTTAGCATATTACATTCCTCTTAGTGGTCATGTGATGCACTACATTCCCTAAGTTGTGAATCTTTTATCCTTTGATTGGTCCTCTCTTGGAGACATTAGGAATGATGTCCCCTAATATTAAGACCTCACATGAACTAAGAAAAATCCCTTTGAACATCCCTCTTTATTGTTTCATTTTTATTTTGTCCTTGTCATAGTCATGGGGGTATGATGTTGATATGGACTTCCTGGGGCTCACCTAGTGGACACCAAGCTTCACTAGCCCTTGTGAGCATGTGTTTTGTTTGCATGGTGAACATCGTGTTCCACTTGTAAACATTTTTTAGCCTAGACCTGGTCCATTGCATTGGATGGCCAGTCAAAGTTTGATCTATCATAATTTTTTTCCTTTTTCCTTTTTCTTTCTTTGATGGTGTATGTTTGTGATCCAATTATGGCTTCATCTATCATATGCAAGTGTGTTCATTCCTATGTTGGTTTTCCATAGGATCTTGACCCTAGGGCCTTGGCCACCCTCTTGATTATTTTCATCCTATCGTACTAGCATCTATACATTTGAACCCTTCTTGATTGCGTGGTTGGCTACTTTAGTATGAGTTTAAAGCAAGTTCATCCTCTCACTAAAGCGGGGGCTAAATGTAGTGTAGTAAAATGCACACCCTCAAATTTTCACACTTGTTTAGGCTTTCCTTGATTTATTTATTCCTATTTATGTCTTAATTGGTCCTATTTTTCATCCACAAGCCATATGAATTATATCTTTCTCTAGCTAATCATGACATTCTCTAATGAATAAATGATAATTTAATGATTCTATCTGAGTGCCCCTAATTTTTGGGTCGGGACTAAAATGCCACCTAGGGTGTCTTTTTCCCCCAAAGGTCTTGGGAACCTAATTTTGAGGCATCTTAAATGGCCCCCTTTTTGGTTTTTGTGCCCCAAGTTTCATTCCTTGAGACTAAGATGCCATCTAGGGCATCTTAGTCCCCCTTAAGGTATTTTTGAGATTTAATTTCAAATTTTGGTGGGATTTAACTAACATATGAATTCATTAAATAAAGGAGGCTAAATCCTACCGGAATTTGAAATTAAATCCCAAAAATACCTCAAGGGGGACTAAGATTCCCTAGGTGGTGTCTTAGTCCCAAGGCATGAAACTTGGTCCTAGGTCCTCCTTGTTGAGAATTGACTCACCTTTTGAGGTTGATAGTCAATCTAGTTAGGAATCCTAGGACATTATTGAATGATAATAGGAGAATAAGTGGGTATTTTCCCCATCTCATTTTCCCATTATTCACTTTGTCCAAGCATTATAATTAGAGTCATATACATTCATAATGGGGTATCGAATTTTACAAATATTTGTTAAATTCTCCCACCATTTATCATACTAAGGTCACTTGCATAAAATTTATGTCAAGTACATGTGTTTCCTTGCAAATCTTCCACTTATACTATTGATGGTTATCTTAGGGGTTCTCTGTGTTTGAAAATCCTTGTAATTCTTTGAAGATCCACATAATTGTTATAATTATTTTCAATTCCAAATCATTTTGGGTGGCAACTCTAAAGTCTCTGCACCAATGTGCATTATTTAAAAAAATCAAGAAAGTATTGAAGAAGAAGAATTGTGGAAGAAAGATGAGGAAAACTGGAGCTCACATGAAGAAGCATTTAGAAGAAAATCTAGAAGGTGGACTTCAAAAGACTCCTAAGCAGTCATGGATATAGAAGGATGCTAATACAAGTAAGTGTACTCCACATATTGTCCCTAAATTGGCTAAATCTCCTTCAAGATATTATAGTAGTCATGAAAGCCAACAAAATTCATTAGGGTTTGATTATGAGGATGAAGAATATTGCACAAATAAGAATGTTGTAAGCATTCATAGATCTAGACCTAGACAAATTAGAAGTAGAAGTAGGAGCCATCACTATAATATTTCTATTACCAATGCTACCGGTGGTGGTATTCTCCCTCCTACATCCAATGGATACTCTCCTTTACAACTTGACTTGCTAACTAGATCCACTGATGATGCCCAAAACCTAATAGATTTGGAGGAGTCTTCAGGTTCAGAAATTACTCTCCTAGATCCTAAGGATTTTTTTGGAGATATTAATGCCCTCTAGAGGGAGCTTAAAATACAAGAAAGAAGAAAGAGAAGGAGAGGGAGGAGAAACTCAAAAATTCCATAAATGAGATAGAGACAATGATAAGACATGTGGAATAGATGAAACTTTTGAACCAGGAAGAACTTGAACCTAATACCACAGATCCTATAGTATTTGAAATCCTTGATAAGAATACCTAATATAATCCTATAAAGGATACCAATACCACTATTTAAACCAAGTCTATAGATACTAGCATTGTTGCTCCACACCATGTAGCTAATGTATCCAAGCAACCAGTTGATAAGGGAAAGAAACATATGAAGGATTTGGTCATCGATGAAAAATTCACATCTCAAAAGCCACCCCTACCTCATTAATCAGATTCTGCCAAAGAAAAATTGAGGAAGTGGAATGAGGATCTAAAAAAAGAATTAGAAAATATGGATATTATGGAAACTAATGTTGAGATGAAAAGGAAGTTAAATTTCTTGAAGACTTCATGCTTAGCAGATGGTGTCATAGCATATAGTTCACAAGATCCCTCTCATTCCACAATAAAGCCTGTTGGCATATGGCTTTGGGAGATTGTTTTTGGTTGCTAGTATTTTCATTGATGGGAACTAGAATCAATAGTGTGGTACACAATTTAGAAGTAGCTCATACTAGCTAGAAAAGTAGAAGACTGTATTCTATCGGTAGAAAGCACGAAGAACAAAGTATCTAGTTGATAAGTTGGTCTAAATACTTCACCAAATCATCATTTTGTTGTGTGGATCCCTAGGGAAGCTTTTCAAGCATGAATGTTACCTGATTGGTAAGTTTTGTAATGTTGCATTGATCTGTGTATGGGTTTGGAGATTTAATAGAATGACTTATTGTTTATTTTCTCATTATGGCTGACCTATTGTGTATAGCATGTCACAAATGTATGAGGAAAAGTTGTTTAACTATTTCTTGTGTTGGGAATCTTGATTTGGGTCCCTACTATAGTCTAGCCAACTTGTGTGGGTACACATTAATTCCAATTGGTGATTTGAGCTGACATGTGGAAGAATATTATATTGTGTTTGAAGCCAACATATAGTAATAAAATCTTGTTAGCAGATATATATATGAGATCAGAAAATCATTTTTGGTGTGTGTGGATCAAGAAGTGAGAAGGTGTGTGAGCAAAAAAGTGCAGAGCAGCTCTATGAGCTAATATCAGAAGATCTATTGAAATGAATTTTGTTTGTGTAGTAGAAGGGTTTTTATGTAGGAAAGCATAGCAGAGCATAGCAGAAGTACAAATTGGAAAAAAGGTCCAGAATCTATTTTATGTGTCTTATTGAAACTAAATCCAAGCATTTGTAGATGCTATATTCTCAGTTCAACATTTTGTTGTAATCTCAAATATTTTGTAAGGTAGTGAGCCTTCCCTATTTTGAGTAGTGAGTTCTAGGTAGTGTGCCTAAATGCAAGTACATTCCCTTTTGATCATACTTTTAACAAAGTATAGTTTGTGGATTAATCTCCACCATGGTTTTTCCCCTAACAGGGTTTCTAGTAAAACTTTTGGTGTTATGGTGTTCACATTGTCTCTTTAATGAGTTTGCATGTTTCCTTATGTTTATATGATGTGAATTCTATTAAAGGTTAAATATTGTTGTTGATAGTTTAAGATATGATTTGAAATTCAAATATTGTGGAACACTGATTCGCCCCCCTCTCAGTATTCCTAGTGTCCAAAAATTAGTATCAGAGAAGATTCCTCTTCCGAGTTTAACATCTTGAGGCGGATCTTGGATTACAATGGACACAGGTGGTCTTCAATAGTAGCTTATGGTGGCACTTGATGATCTTGATTAGTCTAAAGTAGAGGTTCATGGAACTAAAAGCAAATCTTGTGGCTGCCAAAAAATTCATTCAATCACTGAAGGATAAAATAAATGAGTCAAGGGAAAAGAGGAAGGAATTATGTGGTAAATTGAAGCATAAGGAAAGAAAAGGCCCAAAAGATGTTCATCTGAATCAAACCCTAAAAGAAATAATAGAAGAGTGTGAAAAGCTTGCTAAGGACAATGCTACCCTAAAGCTTGAAATGGAACTTGTGGTGATGAAGCTAACTAAAAAGTTTGAAGAAATAAAGAAGAATGAGGAGAATCTGGCCCAGACCTTGAAAGAAAAATTTGAAGAATACAACATAGTTAATAGTGGATTTATTTAGCTATAAATTTAACTGCAACAATCTAGAAACAATGAACAAGAGCTTGAGAGATAGGTAGTTATTCTCAGAGATGAGCTTGCTATTGCAAATGAGTTTAAGGAGAAGTTTAGGATTAGTTATGCTAGGCTTGATGAGATAACTAAAGGTCAAAAGGATGCAAATGATAAGTGAGGTCTTGGATATGTGAAGGATGAGCGCTTTGGATCTAAACAAAAGGACCCTGAAAAGAAAACTCAGAAGAATAAAGGAAGAAGATATCGGGTAAGGCAACCCAACACTCAAAAATTGAATGGATATTGCTTTGTTTGTAATAAATTTGGACATATGGATTCTTAGTGTAGAAGTAAGATAAACTTTGACACTCCATCATTTTATGGTCAGTGTTTTAAATGCAAGAAGTTTGGTCATAAGTCATTAGAATGCAGAAGTATGTCTGTTAGTATAAGGAACATTAAATGCTATACCTATGGAAGATTTGGACATGCTGCTAATCAATGAAAATCAAGAAGAAATTAGTGGAATGGATGGTATAGACTGGAAAATCTAGTATGTTATAATTGTAACAAATTTTGTCACATTGTAAGATTCTGCAGGGAAAGAAACATGGATAAGAGAGGTCTGGTTTATCATGGAAGAAATTCATAGAAAGGTGATAAGGGAAAAAGAAAAGCATTTTTGGAAGAGATAAGAGATTAGATGAAGAAAACATGGGTAAAGAAGAGTGGATCTGATGAAGGTAATAAGACTATACTACAAGCTCCCTCTGGTAATTTATCCGGCAATTGATTCTAGGCCATTGGCCTAGGGGGATTTTTCATGAAAATATTTTTTCCCCCTATGCGTAGTTAGTATCGAATCATAGGAAGTTGTTAGGAGGTGTATTATTCATCCTCAAATGTATTGGTGATCACTTCTTGAAGGTCCATAGATGGATTTTTCTATTGCTATCTAAAAATGTAGAGTATCTAGAACTCCTAGGGAAAAGCATTTAATGCGACAAGGAAGTTAGGTGTGCAAAGTTATAAAAGGGCATGTAGAACCCTCATTTGTCACCATGCGTCAAAGGAGAATAGTTGGAGACCCTTTTTTAGCAAAATTTTGAAGGAGTGAAAGTCAATTTATTGGCAAATTCTCCAGGTATTTCAGTTGCTTGTCAATTTCATACTTATTCGATGATCGGTAGAACCCTGTTGGCATGAAAAATGATGAAAATCAAAGGAACAATAACTCTAGATGAGTATAGTAGTTGAAAGGTTAGGGATGTAAGAAATTTGTTGTCTACTACCAAATTGAAGGAGCTTGGAGGAGTAAAACGTAAGAATTTGGACATCTGGAATAAATTTCCTTATTTCATCAACATGGAGGTAGTTCAGTTTATCTTGAACAGATTGGATGGTGATATCCTTACTCTAGATAAACCCTATCAAATTTCTAAGGATGCAATTAGAAATCTATCAAGATTGTGCAATGTTGGTGTTGTTCTGAAAAAGAATTCAATTCAGAATGTTGAAGTCAAAGTCATAACCAAAATAATAGGAGATCAGAGGGATCTGGTAATCTCAACAATCAAAGATCCATTAATGATGTATATTGCACATCGAATTTCATATAAAATTTTCTTCAAAAATAGAGAAGGATCAACCTCGACAAGTGCAGTGTATATCACATACACTTACAAGATGATAATAGAAAATGAAGAATTTGATCTATGTGGATTTTTGAAGGATCAATTGATGGAGAATGTGAAATTGACAAAGGATATAGATTAATCTTTTAGGTTTTCTACCCTAGCTATATGCATTATGATGTATTTCCTGAATTGCTTGCCTTAGAATGACAGTGTGGTATGGAAGGAAAATATGCCAATTTGCAAGAAATTTTTTGAGCATTTCAACACTTTTGAAAATGGTGAACAAGTTTATGAAAACTTCTTTAGGAACTTGTTAGGAAATTTTGGTGCAAGTGATATTCCTCTCCTGGTAAAAGTAGTTGAAGTTGGATCATCCTCTGGTAAGGCAGAGAAAAAGTAGAAGAGAGAAAGAGAGTTTGTTGGTGACAATCTTTCGGCACCTAAGTCAACAAAAGTTGAGGGAAAAGGTAAAGAGTAGATGGTTATGGATATAGTGGATGAAGATTATGAGGAATATACACCAAGAGATGAACCAAAAATAGTTGAACCAAATGTGATAATAGCAGAAGAAAGTGATGAAGAAGGTGCTTTACTTAAAGCAAAGATATTGCAGATTGTTCAAGAAGAAGATGGAATGCAAAAGATAACTGACATATGGATAAATGGGCCATCATATGAATAGGACTTCATTGAGGACACTCTAGGAAGATACTTTATTGATAACAACATTGAACTAGGGAGTTTGCAAAATGTACTTCCAAAAGAATTGATTGAATTTATCAAGGAGGTTATGGACTCTGTGCCTCTGGACATAAAAGAGGATGAAATAATTTCACATATGAAGATGCAATTTAGGCTATCTCTTGCCAAACTGAAAAAGAAAATGAATATGTTAAGACAATGCATTGACTTCACAAATAAGATCTACAATTATTGTCTTAGGTGGCCTCATGTGGTTGGTAAATACAAGGAAAAATTGGAACAAATTGAGAATGAGCTTGTTAGAATCAGATAGGACTACATTATGTTTTAGGAAAAGGATGGAGTAGCTAAGAAGAAGATTCATGAGCTGAAGATTGAGCATGCAAAGGTTCAATTTTCCAGAAACACTCTTATGGATACTTTTTGGAAAGTGAAGGATTAGACTGAATACAGATTAGAGAAAATGATTAAAGTTCTAAAGAAAGTAGAAAAGTTGGAAGAAGCCATTACTATTCCTGAATCCCTTGTCTAGGTAATCAATAGGACATCAAAAAATAATAGTATGATAATAGCTATTGGGATTGTAGTGGACTCTTGGAAGAAATTTCTTTCGGAGATGAAAGATAAGTATAAAATATTTTTTTGAATTTAGCTATAGTTGCAACTTTTTTGATAAATTGTGGGAGAGAATGCAGTAACAAAGAGTGTAGTAAAAATATTAAAGGGGAAGAGAAAGTAGTAGAATTTTTTTTCATTAATGTCAAAGGGGGGGAGAATGCAGTGGAAAATTCCTTGACATCCAAAGGGGGAGCAGTGTTTTGTTGTGTTTTGAAGCTTTGAGTTTTGGTTCCGACACTTATTCATTTTTCACTAAGTGTTGCCATTAATGCCAAAGGGGGAGATTGTTGACATATGGCTTTGGGAGTTTTTTTTGGTTGATAGTGTTGTCATTGACGGCAACTAGAGTCAGTAGTGTGGTCTGTAGTTTAGAAGTAGCTCATACCAGCAAGAAAAGTAGAAGATTGTATTCTACTGACATAAAGCATGAAGAACAGAGTACCCAATTGATAAGTTAGTTTGAATACTTCACCAGATCATTTTTTTTTGTGAGGATCCCAAGGGAATCTTGTCAAGCATTAACGTTACCTGATTGGAAAATTTTGTAATGTTGCATTGATCTATGTACGGGTTTGGAGATTTGATAGAACGACTTATTGTTTATTTTATCATTATGGAAAAATAGTTATGTATAGCATGTCGTGGATGTATGAGGAATAGTTTTTTAACTATTTCTTATGTTGGGAATATTGATTTGGGTGCCTACTATAGTCTAGCTGACTTGTATGGGTACGCATTAATTCTAATTGGTGATTTGAGCCGACATGTGGAAGAGTATTATATTTTGTTTGAAGCTGACATATAGTAATAAAATCTTGTTAGCGGATATACATATGTGAGATTAGTAAGTCATTTTTGGTGTGTGTGGATCAAGAAGTGAGAAGGTGTGTTAGTGAAAAAGTGCAGAGCAATTGTATGAGCTAATATTAGAAGATCTATTGAAATGAATTTTGTTTGTGTAATAGAAGGGTTTTTATGTAGGAAAGTAGAGTAGAGTAGAGGAAACATGAAAATTGGAAAAAAGGTCCATAATCTATTTTATGTGCCTCATTAGAACTGAATACAAGCATTTGTAGATGTTATATTCTTTGTTCATCATTTTTTTTGTAATCTCAAATATTTTGTAAGGAAGTGAGCTTTCCCTATTTTGGGTAGTAAGCTCTAGGTAGTGTTCCTGAATGCAAGTGCATTCCCTTTTGATCATACTTTTAATAGATTATACTTTGTGGATTAATCTCCACCATGGTTTTTCTCCTAACAGGTTTTCCACGTAAAACTTTTGGTGTTATGGTGTTCACATTGTCTCTTTAATGAGTTTGCATGTTTCCTTCTATTTATATGCTATGAATGTTATTAAAGGTTAAATATTTTTGTTGATAGTTTAAGATATGATTTTAAATTCAAATATTGTGGAAAATTGATTCACCGCCGCTCTCAGTGTTCCTAGTGTCCATCATATCCTACACCCATAGTTGATGTGAAGACTTTTGGTCATATAGATCAATTCACTCACAATCGCAAATCTCTAAACGCAAGTACTAATGATTATACCCACAATCAATTTACTAATAGAAACATGGATCATAAAAGAGGAGGTGGGGAAGCTACCAGAAGTAATGAGGATAGAGAAAACTAATTCCATAGGTGACCTATGCAATTGGAAAGATATAGGCAATTGTGTTTTGATGGGATCCCTACATGCCCAAATCCCATTGACAATGATATTAGGGTTGTGTTGAGCAAGTTTACTAGAAATAATGTAATATCCAATGAGGATCACTTGAGGGCCTTTCTTAATCTGTTTGATGATTATGAGGTAGAACATGAGGACATAGTCATGAAGCTATTTATGTAGCCATTGATATAGGATGCCAAGGATCAGTATCGATGTAGCTCAAATGGTAGCATTGACTCATGGGATGAATTTAAAAGAGTTTTGAGAGAACAATATGGAGATAAAACTAACCATAAATTATGCTCAATGAATTCAATAATATTACTAAAGGATAGAAAGAGATGGTGTCTAATTTTAACATAATATTTTAGAAGGCTATAAATATATTTCTGCCAAACTTGAGGTAGAATGATCCAGTGTTCCTTCACTAGTAGAATTTGAAAAATATATGACTAGGTGACTAAAAATTTTAATCACAATAACTAAAAATGACTAAATTCTACTCATTTTTATATCTCATCTATAAATGAGTAAATAAATGACTAATTTGGTTGTTGACTAAAAAAATATTTAGTCACAGAAGTAAACATGACTAAATAGTTAGTCATCAAATACAAAGTATACAAAAGTTTTAAAAAATAATTCAGCCATATATTGGCACAATCATTCACATTCATTGCAAATTCATTCATCTCACTTGACCTTACTTCATTCATTCATTGCATACCTTGCTTCATTTGTTAGCCTATCCTGAGGCATTTTGATCAATAGTTGCTTACATGGGCGATAAGGATTCAGAGAGAACCTGGAGACTTTTGAAAAGGTTGGAAAGGGAAATGAATTTGGAGTTTGCTACAATGAATTTGAATTCACTGAGGCCCTCTATAGAAAAATCATATTTGGGGACACCCTCTACAGTGAATTCAGAGGTAATTTGAAACCCTCATTACATTAAACGAAAATTTGAAATGCTCATTACAATCTACTACTTTTAATGATGTTCTACTACTCTTAATAATGTTCTTTTACAATCTTTCCACTATTCTACTTCATAATGTGCTTGAGCTAAATATAATAAAATTTGGGTGTCAGTGCCAAATTAGAATTTCCTCAAACAATTTTGATACATTTTCACTGCAAGAACAAATTGTCCTTGTTCAAAGTAAACATGTGCTAGATTTACCCACACATCAGGGATCTGAACAAAGATGTTTCCTATTGCAGCTTCTTGTACCTATGTAAAAATTTCCTTTGCAATATCAAATTCACCCCTTTCAGCTAGCACAATGGCTACCTCATTTGTAGCATAAACATTTCTTGATCTTTGTGCCAATACTTTACAATGTAGTTCTATAGCCTTCTCAAGATGTTGTGCCTCCACCTTTGGATCCCTCCTCTAATTGTGAAAAGCTGCAAAATAATTCCAATTTCCAAGTGAAATGTCAACATAAAAATTCTTTGCATCTAATTCACTTTATGCGGCTTTAATTATTTCTTTTCTTTATGCTAGTCATCTATTTTCAGTTTCATTTTTCCAAGCATAGATAAAGAATTTGATGATTTTTTATCCACCTTAAGTGCATCCCAATAAATTATAGGCTTAGTTGGATCTCATTTTGAGCCTGAGCCATGGCTGCAAGAGGTAGATATGCATCCACATAATTAGGAAACTTGAACAATATTAGCTTGTATAAAAGATTTTATTTTTCAGTATCATGTAGTTGTTCAAACGACCTAGCAAGATTAAATAGTGTTGTGACTTTATCCCATGGTAACTCAAGTGAAACACCACCTTCTTCTAGTCAATGGAAAATTTTCATATCCTTAAAGATCACAAGAAAAACTACAAAATTAGCACTGGGGCTTTTATTTATGAATTCAACCCAGATGCCATTTCCTTTAATGCCTCCATAAAAGTTTTTTGAGCCAACTCTAGTTCATCACACTCAAAATGAAGAACCTCAATGTTGTTTAACAATTAAATTGGTATTTCTTCTTTGCTCTTCTTCAGAAGAGACTTTGGAGTCTTAAGAGAATCTAAGGTTGCACTAAGTTATGACAATATTAATAAATCACCCATCTTAATAAATGCATGGGCATCAAGTGGATCTATGTGATTTTCCTTTCTTAAAATTTCAAAGCCTTCTCCACTAGCCCTTGATGAGCATATATATGGCCTACAACTTTTAAGCTCTCACAGTTCTTAGGGTGGACCTCTAAAACCTTTTCAAAATTTGAGAGAGAACTCTTAAGATCTCCCAGCTTCAATTGAACCTATCCAAAAAAACCTAAGGCCTTTGGCTTTCCTTGACAAGTGGTGTCATAATCACCTTTACTATGATAAGATCATGCAATACTATAATATGAATGATATTTCATGAGAGGGTGGTCAGTCGAAACAAGAGTTGTCTCAGCCAACTATTCCACAAGAAAATGTTTCCCTGTAGTGAAGAAAAAATGGTTTGCTAAATGATTCAATGTCATTGCAGAGTACGGGTATAATTCAAAGGCTCTACGCATATTTTCTATTCCTTCATGAACACTACCTTTTTCACTAACTATGAGAATCCTACAAGTAAAAAATGCACAAAACTAACCACAAAGATTTATGTAGAGGGAGAACATCATTTCCTAATGCCTCCATAAAAGTTTTTTGAGCCAAATCTAGTTCATCATGCTCAAAATGAAGAACCCCAATGTTGTTTAACAATTGAATGGATACTTCTTCTCTTCCTTTTTTTAGAAGAGACTTTGGCATCTTAAGAGAATCAAAGGTTGCACTGGGGTTTGATGATATTAATAACTCAGCCATTTTGACAAATGCATGGGAATCAGGTGGATCTATGTGAGTTGCCTTTCTTAAAATTCTTGAATCCTTCTCTGCTAGCCCTTGTTGAGCATATATATGGCCTATAGCTTTTAAGCTCTCACAATTCTCAGGGTGGACCTCTGAAACCTTTTCAAAATTTGAGAGAAAACTCTTAAGATCTCCCAGCTTCAATTGAGCCTATCCACAAAATCCCGTGGCCTCTAGATTTCCTTGAAAAGTAGTGTCATAATCACCTTTACTATGATAATATCGTGCAAAATTATAATATGAATGAGATTTCATGAGAGGGTGGTCAGTTGAAACAAGAGTTGTCATATTCAACTATTCCACTAGAAAATGTTGCCTTGCAGTGAAGAAAATATGGTTTTCTAAATGATTCAATGCCATTGCAGAGTATGGGTATAATTCAAAGGCTCTATGCATCTTTTCCATTCGTTTATGAACACTACCTTTTTCACTACCCATGAGAATCCTACAAGTAAAAAATGCACAAAACTGACTATAGAGATTTATGTAGAGGTAGAACATCATTTCGTAATGCCTCCATAATTTTTTTTTGAGCCAAATCTAGTTCATCATGCTCAAAATGAAGAACCCCAATGTTGTTTAACAATTAAATGGCTACTTCCTCTTTGATCTTCTTCAGAAGATACTTTGGCATCTTAATATAATCTAAGGTTGCACTAGGGTCTGACAATATTAATAACTCACTCATCTTGATAAATGCATGAGAATCATGCGGATCTATATGAGTTTCCTTTCTTAAAATTTCCAAAGCTTCTCTGCTTGTAGTTGTTGAGCATATATATGGCCTACAAATTTTAATCTCTCACAGTTCTTAGGGTGGACCTCCAAAACCTTGTCAAAATTTGAGAGAGAACTCTTAAGATCCTCCAACTTCAATTGAACCTATCCACAAAATCACGTGGCCTCTGACTTTCCTTGACAAATGGTGTCATAATCACCTTTACTATGATAATATCATGCAAGATTATAATATGAATTATATTTCATGAGAGGGTGGTCAGTTGAAACAAGAGCTATCTCAGTCAACTGTTCCACAATAAAATGTTGCCCTATGAAGAAAAAAAGGTTTGCTAAATGATTCAATGTCATTTCTTAGTACGGGTATAATTGAAAGGTTGTATGCATCTTTTCCATTCCTTCATGAACACTTCCTTTTTCATTATCTATGAGAATCATACAATTAAAAAGTACACAAAAATGACCACAAAGATTTTTCCCCATTTCAAACAACAAAATTGTCAAAAAAATCAGTTTAAAACCTACAAAAAAATGCAAATAAAATCACGTTGATTTTCATGCCAAAAAAAAAACACGAGACCATAGCTTTTTGATTACCATTATTCTTTGATATATTTTTTCCAAGAATCCATAGCTTTTTTGAAATTACCTATTTTAGGCTTTTAGCCATAGCAACAAGGTAGTGAACTATTTGATAAAATGCTTTGGTAGACCTGTATGAAAAGTGTGGTAGCCTAGGAAAGGAAATGAACTTTGGAAAGAATGCCTCAAAGAAATGTGGTCTCATGGTGATGGAATGCTATGATGAATGTCATGACAAGCGATTTTTTATGGATTGTCATGGCATTCCATCACCATGAGACCACATTTCTTTAATGAATTTTTTCAACCAGTTAACTACCTTGTCTATGTTATTGCTTACTATTATGCTTTGATAACTAGTTGTGGTTCCTAGAAAGGTTCTTTTCCACTTTTCGATAATCCCACGATTACTCCAAATGTATAGGTGTAGAGAAATTATTGAACTTATATAATGGCATGCCCAAAATAAGAGCACTGATGGAAAACAACGACATGTTCCTGATTGTAAGATGTGGATGGAATTTGATAATAGATGGCCTAATTTTTCTCAAGGTCCTCATAATATAAGGTTGGGTTTGGCTCTAGATGGGGAGGAACCATTCTCAGATCAAAGTACTGAATGGTCAACTTGTCCAATGTTTTTAATAAATTATAACTTTCCTCCATGGTTAGCAACTAAACCATTTTTCTTAATGCTATCATTGATTATACCAGGAAAGAAAAGTGTGACTTTAGATATAATTGATGCTTATCTAGAGCCATTATATGATGAGATAATGGAATTATGGAAAGAAATTGAAGCAATTTAATATTTAACGGATGGTCATTAAATCAAATTCACTTCAAGATCTTCCTTATTTTTTATGATTCATGATCTTCCTGCATATGGCACATTGTCTAGTCTTAGTATTCATGGATACCACAGATGTCCTGCTTGCAACTGTATCAATTTTTTGAGGCACTCAAGAATTTTGCATAAGTGTATTTATTGTGGACATCATGCTTACCTTAAAATGGATCATCCATATCATCAACAAAAAACATGGTTCAATGTTCAAGAAGAGAATCGTGAAGCACCATCGCTAATAATAAGTGATTACATTGTTGAGAATGGACAAAAAAAAATTTCATTTATTGAAAATGATGGGATTGTTGGTAATATATATGATCCATGTAATGAAAGTAGTTTAAAAAGGTTGTGCATATTCTATAAGTTGCCATACTTTAATGATATAGCCATTAGGCATACTATTGACTTTATGCAAATTGAGAAAAATATAGCCTATGCTATTATAGAAAATCTTTTTGGTGCTTTTGATACTATTTCATCACGTGAGGACTTTCGACAACTAAAGATTCATCAAAATATTTGGGTTGAAACATAATGATGAAAAATATAGAAAACCTAGTGCTCCTTATGTTTGGAAAAAGGAACAACATGCACAATTCTTACAATTGATGTCTCAGACTTGCTTTCCCACTTGATATGTAAGTAGTAGTATTAGAAGCCAAACTAACATTAATGGATTAAGAGGCCTCAAGAACCATGACTATCATGTCATAATGGAGAATATTTTACCTATTGTGGTAAATATATTAAGTTTGGAAAAGGGCAAAGATTGGAAATTATAAGGTTGGTCCTAATATTAAAGAGAATAATTTTACATGTATTAGATACTTCAAACTTTGATAGTTTGAGGGAGGAGGTTGTTGAAGTCCTTTGTCTATTGGAATGGGAATTTTCCTCGACAATCATTAATATTTCTATGCATCTTTTGATACATAAACAATATGAACTAAAGCATTGTGGCCTGGTCAGAACAAGATGGATGTATCCTATAGATCGATATATGAAGGTTTTGAAAAAAAATGTTCATACTAGGGAAAAATCGAAAGGCAACATGTTTGAGGGATATTCAATGCAAGAGGCCATGGGATTTTTCATAGAATATATGAAGGATTTTAAAAATTTCAATTGACATGTATGGAATGGTGATGAAGAAGACACAATTGTAGGTGAAGTATTAGAAGGAAATGAATGTCCCTTCAAGCTATCAATTCAATAAATGAGTGTGATACTTGCCTATATTCTTCAAAATGCATCTTCATTTGATAAGTGGCACAGGTAAAAAAAATTTACGCAATAATTTATTTACTCAATTGCATTTACACATTTGTATTATCAATCTTACTATTTGTGCGTTAATATTCTATGTAGAAAATATGAAGAAGACAATCAAGCTTGGATGCAACATCAATCTCAAAGGCATAGACGTCATGCTGATTTGATTGGAGGTGATTATTTTCCAAAATTTGAAGAATGGATTGCTAATTCAGTCAGTGATGCAAAAGAACAAGGTCAATATATAATAACAGAGGAAAGTGAGCTTTCAAAATCTCCACATTTATGGGCTATACGGTTCAATGAAATGTGGTCCTATGGTAGTCATTTAAGAGTGGAAGAAAAAGACAAAGGAAAGATAAATTGTGATTGTGTTGTTAGTACTAAATTTCTTCATGAAATAGAGAAGAAATATTATGTTGGATTCATCCAACAAATTATTCTAGTGGACTATGGTGAAACTAGTCCTACATTATTAAAATGTAAGTGGATCCAACCATCTGCATTATAATTTAATGAGTATGGATTTGTACGTGTAAATAGAAGATGATTTTTATCAAAGACAGATGAGCTATATGTTTCCCCTCTTCAAATTAACAAATCATTTCTAATTGATGATGTAAGAAACCCAAGATGGTCATATGTCATTCAAATAGAGTTTCGTTCAAAACAAAAATTCATGGAAGTTGTTGATATAATGCTTGATGGGTAGTATGTTAATTTACAAGAAACATTTGAAGAAGTGGATGAAGAAAATGATGTACTGATTAAAGAAGAAATTTTGATAACCAAAGAAGAGGTTGGGAGAGAGAATGCATTGCATTTCATAGATGAGGATGAGGAAGAAAATAAAGTTGATGTAGAAATGAATGATAAGGATTATGATCTTGCTGGAAATGCAGATGATTATGATGATGTTATGTCACCTTAAGAGGTTAGCTTTTCAACTAAACTTTGGTTATATGTATGGTGTATTTATTATTGAATGTAATAAATATTTGAGTATAGGTATGCTTATTCACTATTGTTTTACTCATACATTTCTAAATGTAATCATCATTATTCTATTGGTACATTGTATACAAAACCTAAGATGTTCACTATTGATTTGAAATGCATTTAAAGTTAGGTTCAATCATTGTTCTTAGTTTTCTTACTTTGGTTGAAAATTTGAAATTAATTTTGTTTAGTTAGAATATAATTTCTTGTATGTCCTATATGTTTTCTAGATGCAAACATATAATGAACATATATGATTTGATAATACATATAGATATCTTAACATTAGGTGAACTAAGCCTCCCCATTACAAAAAGAGAAATGATCTCTTAGTTTTGACTGACACTGAAAACTAAAACTAAGAGATTGCTGTGTGTGGGAAATGTTAGTATCAAAATAAGATAATAAAAACACACCAATGCAACATTAAACTAAAGAAAACTAAATGAAATGAAATCAAAGAAATCAAACAGAGCTTCTTCAGAATCGTTCCATTGTCCTCTATCTCCAATGATTTGCTTGAAGCTATTGTTGTCAGATTGTGTAAGCAAAGCTTCTTAGAATGGCAACCTGCAGAACGAGTATGCAAAGGGAGAATACTTCTCTATCCTCTATGCTGGTGGAGTGAAATGTTGATATACGGATATGCACAGGGGCTGTAGATTATGCACAGGGGCTATTGAAGCTATGATATGAGGATGATAGACCATGATATGGAATGCTAATATGCTAAGCTATGCTAAGCTATGCTATGCTATGATTCTAAAGGCTATGGATGTTGGAAGGCTGATTGACTATAGTTTTCCTGTATGAAAGCTTCTCCTTTTTTTGAAGACCCAACAGTCCTTTTTGTAGCTTTTTGTAGGGAAGAGCTTGGCTGGAAAAGATCAATGGCTATGATATTGTCTGGTAATTTTGAATGGTGAGAGATGGAAGATGTTGGGAGGTTGGAGAGAAGAATGGAGTTTTGTCTTCAACCCATGGGAACAACTTGCTCAGAAATTGAGAAATTAATTTTTTGTTTTGAAGTTTGTTTCATGGTTGTTGAAGATAATCCAAATTAAATAAATAAATTTATTTAATTTCATGTGAGTTTGATTTTTGATTTTAGGACTATAGAAGATTTAATTAAATATTTAGAATATTTAATTGTGAATAGACTTTAAAAGAATTTAATTAAATATTTGGAATATTTAATTGTGAATGGACTTTAGAGGATTTTTAGAAGAGAAGAATATTTAATCAAGATTATATGATAATTAATATAAATAAATCGTAATGTTTATTTAATTAATTAAGAAATGGATAAGAAAAGTGATTAAATAAACTTATTTATTTAATCGAAATGAAAGAATGAACAATATAAATAAATTATTTAGATTTATTTATACGTAGATTGAATTTAGATATTTAATTAAATATTAAAAATATTTAATTAATTACCAGACTATTGTGATGTGACCATTTTTAGGTGTATACAACTGCAAAATTAGAAAACTGTTCAATATTTTTAATAAAATGATATCTAAAATATTGCATTCACAATAGTAAATAGAGGTATGTGTGGGATAGGACATATAGGTCAATGTACAAATGCTTACCGCAATATCACAGCAACCAAATATGAATACCATAGGGTGGCGGTGAGAACATGTTAAAAACTAAAGTAAACTATAGCCTCACAAGGGGTAAACACTGCCATTACGGTATGGCAGTGAACAATCACTCAACCACTAGAATTAACCCATTATCCTATAGGAGTCCAAAGGGGTGTGTGTGAGATGACGGTATTGCTACCACTTCCCTCATAGTGGTCTTCATATGATAGAGCATTGGCACTGAACAGTCACTCAACCATTAGAATTAACTTGTCATCTTGTGGGAGTCCAAAGTAGTGTGTGCGGGGTGGCAGTACTGCTACTGCCACCCCGCAGTTATAAAATTGTTCAATCTTTTTAAAAAAGTGATATCTAAAATACTGCATTCATAATAAAATCCAATACCACACTACTGCAATAGTCAATAGAGGTATGTGGGAGATGGTGAGACATATAGGTCAATGTAAAAATGCTTATTGCAATACAACAACTAAATATGAATACTGTAGGGTGGTGGTGGGATCATGTTAACAACTAAAGTAAATGCAGTCCTACAAGGGGTAAACATTGACACAGTAGTATGGCATTGAACAATCACTCAATTGTTAGAATTAACCTGTTGTTCTGTGGGAGTCCAAAGGGGTGTGTGTAGGGTGGTGGTACTACTATTTCTTCCCCTACAGTTGTCTTCATATGACAAAGTGGTATGGTAGTGAACAATCACTCAACTACTAGAATTAACCTGTCGTCCTGCGGGAGTCCATAGAGGTGTGCGTGGGGTGGTGGTACTACTACCACTGCCTTACAGTAGTCTTGATATGCGTGTCATAGAAAAATTCCCCTTGTCATATGCATGGCCTTTTAGGTCTTGTTTCATGATGTTTGGTCTATTTTTCTTTCATTTAATGATGTAATGTGGCTTGAACATGCATATTTAGGTACTAAAATTCAAATAATGACATCTTGTGAAGGTGTTGTGAAGTGTTGTAAAACATTTCTACACTTTTCTAGACTCTATTCATTACAATTCACCTAAAAATCACCTTTTCATCAGCAATCAAGTCCTATTTTGAAGTGTTGTAAAGTCTTGTAACAAGATTTCACGCTTTCTAGGCATAACTTCACTATTTACACCTTTCTTATGCTTTATTTGACACCTGTATGCCCTTATAAGCCTTAATTAAGTGCATTTTTTAATGTAAACCCGACAAAAAAATTAAATATGACTTCTTTCCCGACACCCATTTGTAGGTCTTAGGTGGGACCTATTCACCATGGGTGGCGAATGAGTCCCCCTTGGCTCCAAATTCAAAATATTTCAAAATTCCTTTTAGTTTTTTATTCAAAATCAATTGATGTCACCCTATGATGAGGTATTAATGGGTTACTAAGTCACAAGATTGCATAATAAGTGTTTGTACAACCATTTGAACCCCCATTCCTTCAAGTATTCATTCTCCAACATTCACATCACATTCAAGTTGTCTCAACATCAAATCAAGCATAAATCAAGCACTTTGGAGCATCCATTGACATCACTTCATATTTTCATCAACAAGGGTTTGGTAAGTTAATAGCATTTGCATGTTATTTTTTTATCATTCTATTTCATTCTATTATTTTATTAAGGGTTTGATTACCAAAGTGGGGTTTGACCAAGGAAAACCCTTATTTGCTAACCCTCAACCATTTCCCCCCTCTTGCATGTGTGTTTGTAGACCTTTGTATTTAGATTTAACAATAATTTAGGTGATTGAAGAGTGGTCAACAATTCAACTAGATGCTTCAAGTCAAATCAATCATATTTCAAGCTTGGAGGAGGTATTATGTTTGTTTCATGTAGAATTGACTTTGGCAACCTGACAAGCAGACATTTCTAGATCTGGTGTTCTAGAGCTATCTCCTGATTTCTTAGAATTTTGGAAGAGGACTGATTCACCACCAGTGGTGAATGAGTCCCACCTTAAAGCTAAAAATCTAAGTTTTGTTAGATTCTGGATCCCGACAGTTAGAAACCTATTTTTGATAGTTTTCACTAGAAGCGGGACTAATTTGCCACACTGGGAAAATGAGTCCCACTATTGAAATTTTGTGTTTCCTGACAACATTCCAAAGATTCCAAAATCTTCATTAGACCTTTAGGTGCACATTGATTCATTCCATTTCTTTCTATTATGCATTTATTCATCTTCTAGTTCATTGTTTACATATCATGGTGTTTTGTCCAACATAGCATAAATCTTAGTTTTGCATTCATAATCAGTTATTTGGATCACTTAATTTCATTTAGTTCATTTCATTCCATTTAGCTTAAAAAAATCACACATAACATAATTTGAATGAATCTACATAACATTTTTGGCCCTACTCTCTCCTTTCACGTGAAAACCCTAGAAGAGTTAGGGAGTCTTGTGGAGCCAAAAATCTATGATTCATTTTGGTGAACTTGCATTTTGAACACTTTGCATTTCTGATTTCATTTGCATCTTGCATCCCAAATTACATTTGCATCAATATTCAATTAAGGTATTATTTTTTTTTTGCATTCTAGGGTTTTTCAAATTGCATTAGTGAAAGCTTTGTTTAGATTTCATTTTGGCATTGTATATCATTTAAAAAAATGAAAATCTGCATTTTGCATCCTTAATTTCCATCTGAAAAGCATTAGAATCATTTTAAAATTTCTGAAGAGCATAAAAAATTCTCATACTAGGACTCATTTTCCACCCTGGGTGAATCAGTCCACTTGTACTTTTTAAACAACATTTCTGGCATCATTCTAGCATTTCCCTAGATTACAGTTTCCTGTTCTTGCATTATGTTTTAATTTCCAAAATTTCTATTTTTAATCATTTATTGCATCTTAGGTTTACTTGCATCATGGCATTTTCCATCAATAAGTTTTGGAATTCATTAAAATCCTTGGTAGACATGTCCAGTTGTGTCTTTGGTTGTGACCCTAATGACCTTGAATTTCCACATGTTCCTTCAACTCCTCAAGATTGTCCTCCTCGTGAAGTAGACATCATTGGAGAAGATGATGATAGCATGCACAAGTTATACAATGCATGCATTGATAACCTACAAGACAATGCAACCTTCTATCCATCCATGAAGTCCCAAGACCTTCCTACTATGGAACCTCCTAATCACTTTGCATACTTGCATCCTGAACTCAATGAAGGACCTAAGATTCCTCCCTCAAGTGAACCTAGTTCCACTAAACAAACACTCACAACCATTTTATGATCACAAAGTCACAAAAACTACCATAAACCTCGAAGAAACATATGGTAAAGGCTTTACTATCCTAAGTAAACAAGGTTGTGACACAACACATGAACATGAAATTCACCAACTTCTTGAACAAAAAACCACAGAAGAAAACTCAACAAGACTAGGATATCAAGATCCTCCTCATCCTGATAGACCTCCTTTTGAATATTGAATTAGAGATGATGGTACAATGATCTTTGATTCTCCTCCTGACTTGAACATTCTTCTTCCACGAGAACAACCTATACATGAAAGTAACAAAAAGGATGCTAGGATCCCAATGGGTCCTCTTCCTTCTTCCACTCATGAAGTAGGAGAATCTAGCAAATGAAAACAACCTTACAAATTGAAGAAACTCAATTTTCCTACTCATCCTCCACATAAATGTGAAAGGAGACTTCAACTACTTTTAAACAAAGGTCTTATACTTTTACCACCTATGAATAGGTTGGTCATTTGTGTTGGTGTGAATAATTGTCTTGTACCTAGCTTATTCATTCACTAGGTAATTAGGGGACATATTCACATGGTTAAGTTTACTTAGGTAAAATATTCTTTCTAGAAGTCTTAGTTGGCTTTTCTAGAACTTATCTTATCTAGCTAGGATGCATCATTTCCTAGGTGATTAGGTTGTTGGTTGTCTCATGTCATAGGATCATGACATTTTTCAACATCATATTCATTCCTATCTCTTAGCCTTGCCCATATAAGCAAGGTATCTCTTGTACATTTGTATTCAAGCAATCAAGCAATTCAACCATTAATCAATCTTGCATTGTGAAGCAAGCATTCTTTCCATTCTCTCTCTTGTGGAAGTGGTTTTGGTCGCAACTGATTTTGGGGGTGTTGAGGAGTCACCATCAACTCCTAAAATTTGTCCTAAAGATTCTAACAAACCATATTGCAAATATCATTGTATTCTTGGACACCAAACCAAAGAATGTCAAACATTGAAGAACATATTGGATAATTATCACTTCACTGATACCTATTTTTTCCCCATCATATCCTTAAACAATCAAATCCCTTTATCATGCCATAGTTTTAGAATTCTCTATTCTCACTATCGCATGATCCTTTCCCATCACCCACCTTGGCTCATTCTTTCCTATGCACTTTATGTGGGGCAAGAAGTTCTTAGCCTTGTCCTTGTAATGCACTTGTCTTTGTCTCTTAACTATGTTATTCATTTTTTGCTTCATCATTTAAGATTGAGAAACCAATAACTTAGTTAATGATTGACTTGCATCTGCATTACTAGCTCCTTTTCATTTTTCTTTTATGTGTGTATTGTGTCCCCCATAATGTGTGTTTGATGTTCTCCCTCTTTGTGCACTTCTTCTATTTTTACCTCTATTCTTCTATATGTCGTGGATCTGTGCTTTTTTTCTTCTTGTTTTGTGTTTTCCTTTTGGGGATGACACAAAGAGTTGATATTCCCTATGTCTCTTCCATGTTGACCCAAAAGGTCCTTTTCCTTTTTGCCTTTTTTTTGTGTTTTCCTTTTTGGGGATGATGCAAAGTATTGAGACACCCTATGTCTCTTCCATGTTGACCTAAAATGTCTGTTTCATTTTTTCCTTTTTGTTTTGTGTTCTCCTTTTGGGGATGATGCAAAGCATTGAGATGCCCTATGTCTCTTCCATGTTGACCCAATCAGTCCCTTTTTATTTTTACTTTGTCTTCTCTTTTTTTTTTCCTTTTGGGGATGACACAAGGAATTGAGACTAAAATATCTCCTTCATGTTGACCCAAAAGCTTTTCCTTTTATTTCGCCTTTTCATTTTCTTTTCACTTGTGTTTTCCTTTTGGGGATGACACAAAGCATTGATACTGTAATGTCTCTTCCATGTTGACCCAAAATGGATTTTCTTTTTATTTTGTTTTCACTCTCTTTGTGTCATTCTTCCAATTCCATGTGCTTTGGGGGATGATGATAGTTTCAAGCTATTTAATCGACACATTATAGAAACAAACATATTGACCCCAAATCCATAGATCCCTTATGTGTTTGGTGTGTTCTCTTCTAGGGGGAAACTCCCTTTCATTTTTTTCATTTTCATGTACATGACATAGCCTAACTTTGAAACATGTGACTTGGCATAGGGCTTTCCAAGTTGGCTCTCATGTCTTGTTTTCTTTTTGCATCTTCTTTCTTTCACTACTTTAAAGAAATTTCTCACATAATGATGTGTAGCAATTCCTTTAAAGTGGGGGGCATACATTACCATAATTCATTTACATTCTTGGTTCCTAGTGTAGCCTTTTCGTTCATATGATGTGTTTGTCACTTTGTGGATGAAATTGGGTGTGATTTCCTTCATAAGTGTGATCTATCTTAGCATATTACATTCCTTTTGGTGGCCTGATGTGATGCATTGCATCCCCTAAGTTGTGAATATTCTATTCTTTTATTGGTCCTCTCTTGGAGATATTAGACACAATGTCCCCTAAGTGATTGACCTTGTATGAACTTAACAAGACTCCTTTGAACATCTTTTCACATCTTACATTTTTTATTTTTCATTTTTAGATTTTTTCCACCTTGCATAACACAACTTGCTTGCCTGTGGTACCTTCCTTTTTGTTCATGAGTTCTAAGCATATAGAGCTTTACTTGTCTCATGAAGCACAAACCAACATTTTTCTTTGTGGCTCCTTGTTAAAGTTATCAGGAGGTATAACTTTGATGTGGTTGAGCGGGAAGCCCATCCAGTGGCACGAATTTCCCCATAGCCACCTTTTTGTTTTTGAGTGCATACCAACTAGCATATGTATCTTACCCTTTGGGCCTTCTCACCTGACAAACCATCATGATTTTTGTCACCCTAGAGTGAGTACGCATTCTCTTTTTCAAACAATTAGCCTAGATCTAATCCACAACTAGTTGGACAGACAATCAAAGCTTCATCCAATTTTCTCTTTCTCTTGTGTGTTCCTTTAGTCTTATGTTTAGTTTTCAATGGGATCTTCATTTTGGGGGCTTCATCATCACTCTTGATTTTTGTTATTCCATCTTGCTAACGTAAGTTCATTTGAACCCTCCTCTTGATGTGCATGGCTACTTTAGTGTGAGTTTGAAGCAAGTTCATCCTCTCACTAAAGTGGGGGCTAAATGTGCCATAGAAAAATTGCCCCTTGTCATTTTCATGGCCTTTTAGGTCTTGTTTCATGATGTATGGTCTATTTTGCTTTGATTTAATGATGTAATGTGGCTTGAACATGCATATTTAGGTACAAAAATTCAAATAATGACGTCTTGTGAAGGTGTTGTGAAGTGTTGTAAGACATTTCTACACTTTTCTAGACTCCATTCATTACAATTCACCTAAAAAACACATTTTCATTAGCAATCAAGTCCTATTTTGAAGTGTTGTAAAGTCTTGTAATAAGTTTTCACACTTTTCCAGGCATAACTTCACTATTTACACCTTTCTTATGTTTTATTTGACCCCTTTATGCCCTTATAAGCCCTAATTAAATGCATTTTTTAATCTAATCCCTATAAAAAACATTAAATATGACTTATTTCCTGACACCCATTTTCAAGTCCTAGGTGGGACCCATTCACCATGGGTGGATAATGAGTCCCCCTTGGCTCCAAATTCAAAATATTTCAAAATTCCTTTTGGGTTTTTATTCAAAATCACTTGATGTCACCTTGTGATGAGGTATTAATGGGTTACTAAGGTAGAAGATTGTATAAATAAGTGTTTTTACATCCATTTGAACCCCCATTCATTCAAGTATTCATTCTCCAACATTCACATCACATTCAAGCTGTCTCAACATCAAATCAAGCATAAAGCAAGCACTTTTGAGCATCCATTGACATCACTTCATATTTTCATCAACAAGGTTTTGGTAAGTTAATAGCATTTGCATGTTATTTATTTATCATTCTCTTTCATTCTATTATTTTATTAAGGGTTTGATTACCAAAGTGGGGTTTGACCAAGGCAAACCCCTATTTTCTTTAACCCTCAACCATTTTCCCCATCTTTCATGTGTGTTTGTAGACCTTTGTATGTAGATTTAACAAGAATTTAGGTGATTGAAGAGTGGTCAATAGGCCAACTAGGTGCTTCAAGTCAAATCAATCATATTTCAAGCTTGGAGGAGGTATTATGTCTATTTCCTAGAAAATTGACTTCGGCAACTCAACAAGTAGACATTTCCAAATCTGGTGTTGTAGAGTTGTCTCCTAATTTCTCAAAATTTTGGGAGAGGGCTGATTCACCACCAGTGGATAATGAGTCCCACTTTAGGGTTTAAAATCTAAGTTTTGTCAGATTCTGGATCCCGACAATCAGAAGCCTATTTCTGACAGTTTTCACTAGAAGTAGGACTAATTCGCCACACTGGGTGAATGAGTCCCACTATTGAAATTTTTTGATTCTAGACAACATTCCAAAGATTCCAAAATCTTCATTAGACCTCTAGGTGAACACTGATTTAGTCCATTTCTTTCTATTTTGCATTTATTCATCTTCTAGTTCATTGTTTACATATCATGGTGTGTTTTCCAACATAGCATAAATCTTAGTTTTACATTCATAATCAGTCATTTAGATCACTTAATTGCATTTATTTCATTCTGTTTAGCTTAAAAAATATCATACATAAGGGTATGTGTAGGATCATCATGGAAAAAATAGGCCCTTAAGTGGCAAAAAATATGAAAAATCAGAGTTAGGCAACTTGACGTAAAAATTTGAATAAGTTATTTATATTATTTCAAAAATATGTAAGAATATAATTTGTAGCAAATTGAATGTGCTTTCTAAACTACTAGGTTTATTTTTTAAAAAACAAAATCTATTTGGTGAAATTTTGAAATATCAATGTAGTAGTACTTAAATTTCAAGGAAAAATAAGAAGTAGGTGTCTGTCTGACCACCCTAACCACAATAAAATGATAATATTTTTTTATAAGATTTTTAGATATAAGTAGAAGACTCATGTCCCGATGTGATGCATATTTTTTTGTAATTTTTTTCCAAGCAAATAATTAATTATTTTTTTTATTACAACTTTTAAAAATTATAAAAACTCATACGTCTAACCAGCTTAACTTGGTCAAAACTTCATGAAATTCAATTTTTTTTTTTAATGTTCTAGTATACAAAGCAAATAATGTGACGCATGTTTTGGATTCAAAAAATGTGATATCGTTTGAAAGCTATAAATGTTTTTCAATTAGCCTATCA
The DNA here is from genome assembly GCA_007258455.2 of Sequoia sempervirens. Classification (NCBI taxonomy): domain Eukaryota; kingdom Viridiplantae; phylum Streptophyta; class Pinopsida; order Cupressales; family Cupressaceae; genus Sequoia; species Sequoia sempervirens. The sequence continues at coordinate 43,878,094 of VDFB02026320.1, read as the reverse complement.
ATCAGGACTTTAGTGTAATTCAAATAGAAAATGAATAATAATTATTTATTAAATTCAAATTAAAGCATAATTTATATTGGTGGAAAGTTGAAAATCTCCTTTAAGAACCCTTTTCGTTTCATTAATTTATGGAAAAAAAATAGTAGTCAGCCACATACCCTATAAACACCCATCATATCACCACTTTTTGGCCCATCATGATCCTCCACATACCCATAACATAATTTGAATGAACCTACATAGCATTTTTGGCCCTACTCTCTCCTTTTAGATGAAAAACCATAGAAGAGTTAGGGAGACCTGTGGAGCCAAAAATCTATGGTTCAATATGACAATGTGGTATGGCAGTGAATAGCCACAATACTGCTAGAATTAACCCATCATCCTGTGGGAGTCCAAAGGGGTGTGCGCAGGGTGGCAGTATTGCTAGCACTACCTCACAACAATCTTTAAATGGTAGAGTAGTACTGTGGTACAAGCTATGAAGCATTAAATGATTACACTGTTCGATTTCCCAAGATCAATGACATGTATTCAAACTCAAAATATGGGCATATTCTGAAATATTTGGTACAAATTGACATTAATAGCAAGGTGATTGAGCTCAATAGCAAATATTACTTGGGACTCGATGACATTCTCACAATCATTCACAAAGCTCAGCATATCGAAGGCAAGGGAGTTCAAGCAGGAAAGCTTTGTAGCTATTATTTCACCAGGTAAGTTCATAGAAACCCTTTGTAGCATGTGTATAATAATTGAATTTGCTTCTACAAGTAGACACTAAAAAAATCAAGAAGTAATAAATTCTTCATCATGCCACCCAAAATAAGTCAACTTGTGAGTAAAAAGGAAGAGTCTACAGTTCCTAAATCAAAGAAGAGGTCCCTGCAACAATCCATTTTAGATGTGTTACCTCATTCTATAGACAAAGGATCCAAAAAGGTGTTTAAAGATACAACTCATGGATGTAGAGACCCAATTATCCCTATCTCACGATGGGATCTTGTTGTGCAATTTTCGCACACATGCCCTGCTAAGAGTAGGGACCCTCTTTCCTTCTCTTGTTTTGTTTGCTCATTTTCTTTAGGGTCCTGACCTTTTCCCCTTAAGGAATAGGTACCTCAGTCTTGATTTTGTTTCACCCAGGTACTTGAAGTTTTATCTGCACTTGGGGTGCCTTATTGCAACATCATGGTGGAAATCTAGCCCTTGGAGAATCAACCTTAACCTAGAATCTTGATTTAGGGGGAAAATTTGGCTAAGTATGGAGAAAGTTCAGTAAATCCAAGGTAGCTCGGATTACTCAAACCTCAATCTGGCTAGAAAATCCAAGCTCCCTTCGATTTCTTAGGTCTGAGGTCACTTTGCATATCCAAATTTCTGAGGTGTCTTTCCAAGCATTTATGGTGCAATTTAAGGGGTTTTGAATGCCAAAAGAAGGATATAAATAACATCTAATATTTCTTTGAAGTCACTCTTGCATTGTGTGTGTTTGAATTTGAGAGAAGTTGCTTCCATCTTGCATTTTGATTGAGCTCTAAAGTCAAGATTGTGTTCCTAGGTCGTTATAGCGGGATTCTTGAAGGTCTCCATTACGTCCTTTCTTCTTGTGCGCTACTCCAAGGTTGGTTTTTTGGTCTCTCTCTGATGGTTTTGATGCATTTTATGCTTGATTGTTGATTTCTTGCAGTGTGAGTGTCAATCATCAGGTTAGGGGTTTTATATTGTCTCATTTCTTGCTTCGTGATCTAGGGTTTTTGTTCCTTAAAGATTCATTCCAAAGGGTTTGTTGTAGACTTTGATTTGAGTAGATTGGGGTGATTAGGTATGTTGAACATCTTCAAGATTTATCCTTTGCATTTCATTTTCATGACTGATATCTAGATTTAAGAGTGTCGCCCTATTTTAAAACCCTAATTTCTTGAAAACCCTAGCCAGGGATTGCAAACTTGATAAATGAACAAATGGTACTTAGGGATTTTGTGCAAAATATTTACCTTGAGCTATCATGAGGAGTTAGTGTCGAATCAACCATTGAAATGATTGTAACTCATCTTTGTAATGTGAAACAATTTTGACACTTAGCAAGTTTTAAGCTTGAGCAAAATATTTGGGGATTCCGAGGTGGCTCAGATTTTCCAAGCCTTAATCCACTTAGAAATACAAGCCCCCTCAGATTTTTTGGATCCTATGAACTCCTAAAATCTAGAAGTCAAAGAAAATCAAGCCTTGATAGTTAGTGAATTTCCAAACATGACCTACATTTGGTGATTCTGAGCTGGCTCAGATTTACTGAATTATAGTCCACTCGGGGAATTTGAGCCCCCTAGAAATTTCCAAACCTCCTAAACTTTCAAATATCAGATCTACATGTGATGAATCGAGCCTCAATGAAAATGGTTTGAAATTTGATTGTAAAATAATTGATGCTTGCATATGCTTGATTGTGTCAAATAATTCCCATTTCAGAAGGATACCTTATGATTGCATGTCAAAATGAACATACTGAGAAAATCCTAGGAAATTTGAGCTCCCTCAAATTACTCGAGCTTGAGTTTGGATGAAAATTCCAAGCTCCCTCAGATTTTCTGACCCTTTCTCTATTGGCTTCATATTTCAAATATTAATGATAATTAATTTTTCATATGGGGTTACATGATATGTATTGTTGGTCATTGATTAATTTGAATGATATTTAATTGCATGTCTTTGTATAATCTGATAATGAGATCTCATGAATTGAATTATCTACCTTACATTGCTATTAGAGTTTGTATTATCATTTTGTTTTGTATTCAATGGCATTATTTTAGCATACATTGGTACTTCATTGAGTTAATGCAATGTGTTATATTGTTATTTCTATTTGGGTGATTATGGTCCTATCTAACAGATGAAAGCATAATTGAGCCCTACCAAAACTTCCAAATCAAAGGCTGCTTTAGTACAAGAGGAGGTGAGAAGAAGAGCTAAAAGGATGAAGTATGACTTCAAGGGTATATGCCCAGAGTCTAAGATTGCTTCTGCCTAGATAAAGATTGTAGACACAAATATGGGGCATGTGGATTATGATGATTTTCAACAAAGGATGTTTGACAATGCACCCACTCAATTGGCACAAATTCTCACTGACACTGGCTTAGCCCAAGCAATAGGGTTTTCACCCACTCAATTGTGCCCTGAACTGGTTCTAGAGTGGGCAAGGAATTATGACTCAGAAAAAAGGATCATTGTTGGTCTACAAGGAAGAATTTTGGCCAATATTATAGAGGAGTCTTTTGTGGAGGTGTTTAATATTGATTCACGTCACAAGCTCATTGAGGAGATAAACATTGGGGAAGCAATAAATTTCTATGATGAAGAACCCAACAAAGCCTTAGAAATAATGAATAATTATTGGATATTGAAGCCCAAACCACACTATTCCAAGCTTCCCAAACAATTGCATAAACGTGATTTCAAGATGGAGTATCACGATGTCGTAACTCTCTTGGGCAAGGTAATGGGAGTAGAGGAGGCTCATATTTTTCATAATTGGATGTTCTTCCCCATTACACAAATCATGGGCGGAAAGCATTATCATTGGGCTAGAATCATAAGCAATAACTTGGATGCCTAGTTAAGGAGTGTATAGGAGACAAACAGATTCACAATGACCTCATACCTTGTATATATGTTGGCAAGAAAAACTAGGTATAAAGGACTTAGTTGCAAATGAACCCTGGGAAAAGATAGAACATGGGACATATATCCACAATTGCAATATAACATCACCAATTATAGGAGAGAAAACGATGCATTTTTCATGCACATTCCCAAGTTGCTACAAAATGTGCTCCATGTCAAAGTTTCTTCTAATGTAATGGAATTGATCAAACAATATGGGAAATGGTTTATTCAGTTTAAAGATTCACATACATCTCGATATAAGGGTATCCTAATGTTCCTCTTAGATATCCAAGATACCTGACTAATAAGCTCATAATGCTAGAATTGAAAAAATAGATGACGACATTTGAGATAATTTTGCAAAAGAACTTACACAAGAAGGGGTTAAGGGAAAAATTCCCACTCAGAATTGGAACTCTAGAAGCATGTCTTTCCATCCAAAGTTCCCAGTACTTTAAGAAAGAGATGGCCCAATTTGAATTATACTCTAATACCAGTAGGGATAACTTTGATCCCTATGGTAAGGCTTAGAAACAAGCCAATAGAGAATTTAGACACAAAGATCACATTAAGGACTATTGGGCTAATTGTTGGGATGAATTTGAAGTTATAAGGAGAAGGTTCTCTAGGCTGCCCCTCAATTTGATAAGATTGTACAGGGTTACACAGGTGTTAGACCAAGTCGAAGATGATGATGAAGACTTGGTTCAGCCCCATGATTTTGAGCCCTATAGAAACAAGCCTTTTCCTCTAGTGAACTGGTCAGAAGAAGTAATAGACTTGGACCAGGTAATAGAGCCAATAAAGTACTCCAAATTGTGGGTGAAGAATAAGGTGTTGGAATTAGAAGTTGATGGAACTAAGTTGACATATGATTTGATGGGAGATTTACAATCCCAATTTGAAGAGGAAACATAAGTTGAAAAGGATGACACTACTAAGCCTCATGATGAAGATGTTCAAAAGGAAGAAAGGCCTTTAACACTGAAGAGAAAAATAAGGAGCCAGACTCAAATTAAGTTGGCTAAAAAAAAAATCTCCAAAGACCAAGAAAGCTCCAAAGGCTAGTGCTACCACTAAAGAAGGAGATGCCTCACAACCAGTCAGGAAGAGAAAGTTGGTCACTAAGGGCCAAAATATACCTAAAGCTAGTAAGGGCAACAATTCTATTGATGCTTCCTCTTCAGTCAAAGTTGTGGATGTAGAGAGCTTAGTCAAAGTTGTGGATGTAGAGAGCTTAGTGGAAAACCACAACTGTATGTTAGGAGAAATTATCCTAAACATAAGACATCCCCAGTGATTGAGATGAAGACTGCAGAGAAAGAAGTGTATATTGAAGAGGCACCTACAGATGATAGTGTCACAAGAGAAATTGTAGGAAATAATCCTCCCCTTCCTTATCCTCCTCACAATGTACAAATCTTAGAAGAAGCAGTCCATGAGGAGGGAAATATATCAAATGATCCTGAGCAGCATGAATCTGAAGATGAGGAGATTTCTACTCCTAGAAATGGGGAATGGAGAAAGTTTGTGCAAGAGATTGGGAAATCAACCTTTGGGGCACAAAGAAAGAACATGTTGATGGTGTTTTCTACATAGCAACAACTCAAACAAGATACATGTATCCCATCTCTCTTGAAAGGTAAATCTCTATCAGTAAGCCTCAAGAGATAACCCCAATGTCTCTAATGTTAGGTATTGACAATGCATAAACAACTTAGTGATAAATGTGAAAATGTTGGTAATCACAAGGGGACTTACAAATGAACAATGCTGGAAGCATACTTTCATTAGATATAACAATATGGTGATGCCCTTAATCCTAAAAGTAACCCATATTTCAAAGACATATAAAAAGATAAGGGTTTCAGAGAGATTTCTAAAATCAACACTAATCCTAAGATTAATAATGTAAATGATAAAATACTTGAAATGGACCAACCCCTTAGAAACTAATTTCTGCTTAACTCAGATGAACCTGCAATCTTACATAAATAGTGCAATCTTCTAAGGCATTAAATATTTTTAGATCATGAACATTCATCCAAAATAACCCTATTGCAATTGAAATGAACAAACATTCACAACTGAACTAAGCACAATGAATATTAAAGTCCAAAATAACTTTGCAAAGTAACTAACAATTCAAGCAGCACAATGTCTTCGCTTGTATTGAATCATCCAAAGTAGCAACAATTCCAATGTTCTATGTCACAACACTTGCTCCAAAATAAAATTGACTCCTAGCTCTAATTCTTGCTCTAATGCTTAATTCACTCCAATGTATTAACTATCTAGCCCTTAAAAATGAGGCAACATGCCATATTTATAGAAACCCCCAAGATATGTCAGCCCAATTAGGGTTACAATAATAAATGACCACAAAAAAAGTCAGCCCAAGAAGTTCTAGAACAAATATAAAAACATTAAATGCTTGAGACTCATCCAGGTTGACCTGGGTTCTCCAATGTGGTTCGGTCCAATGCAAGTGAAATATGAAGAGGGAATAATGGGGACGCACAAATTTTGGTGTGATATTGCATTAAATGCTTTCCCCTTTGTCCTTGTCTTGCCCCATTTTATCTTGTATTATCAAAAATACCTTCTCCAAGTCGATCAAAGGTGGAACAACCAACACTTTAATTCTCCTCTCAATGGACTTAATATCATCCCTTAATTTTTTAATAGTTTTATCCCAATCTGCCCTTAGGGTTAGATACTTATCCATGACTACAATGTAAGTGGTTGCATCATCCAGCTCGTGCTCGATAACTAGACTATCATCAACTAGAGCATATACATCATGCCACCATTTTCTCAATTGCTCCAAGCTCAAATGTTTAGGTGCAAACCTCCTCTTGCCAGTCATTATCTCAAAGAATGAGATACACTTATTGTAAATATCTTTCAAGGTGCTCTCTATTTGTTTCCCTTGCTTATGCACCTTCTTCAGTACCTTCTGTCTGATCTACAAAGTCTCATACCACTCCCAGGGTTCTACAACTTTTGAGGAGGAGAGGATTCCATCACTTACCAACTTTTCTTTAGTAGACTCCATGATGGTTCTGGATTTATGCAATAGGAGATCAACATCTTCCTTATCTTGAGCCAAAACACTTTTTAACCACTCCATAGATCTAAGGGCATCTCTGTCGGTTGAAAAAATATTCTTGATTGCATCATCTCCTTGGGTTAATACCCCTTGCAACTAGTTCAGTGTTGCATGTGTAGTGGTTTTCATCTTTTCCAACTCAGTTATAGTTTCTTCTAGTAAGATATTCACTACAGATGATGAAGAACTGATTTGGCCAATAGATTGTAAAGGTTTCATCAAACCCTTCAGATACTTCTTCAATTCCTCATTCTCCTTTAACTCTCTTTTGGTCTGTACCTCTTTCCTCAATCTACTCAAAATTGAAGCACTAGAGCCCTCATATTCTTCAATCTCTTGTATCATGGAAGTAGGCCCTAAGTTGATTGTCTGCACATTGTAATCACTACTAGTCACATCATCCTTATTCTTATCAGGGTTAGGAGTAGCCATGTGAATCACTCTATTATTTTCTTCATCTCTCTCAATCTTTGAAATAACCCTAGCCTTATTCTTTGTTTTACCCTTCCCAATTTTGGCCAACAAGTCATCCCAATTCGGAAGAATGTCATCCACCACAATTTTCTTACTCTTCAATTCTCTTTCTAGCCAAGCAAGAATAGTGGAATCCAACTGCAAATTACCTTTTTCTACTTCATCCTGCTGACCCTTAGAGGAATCTTCATTTAGATTTTGCTTATTAGGAGTCTCTTCAGTTTTATCTTCCCTGTCTTCTTCTAGATTCCTTCCCTTTTATCCATCATGCTCCTCTTCTACATGTACTGGTGAAGGAGTTCGTGTGTGCACTTCCTCCCTTTCTATAGGTCTATCTTCCTCATTGCCAGTAAGTGAGTCCTCATAGGTCACCAAAGGGGACTACAATATTTTTCCTATCTCTTCCTCCGCACTGTAGAGCTCACCATAATGGAATCCATCCTCTCCTTGATTTTGGTGATCCTCTACATCCTTAGATTCACTTGGTGCATCATATGATCTATGAGGAGGGGCATTGTTATGCTAGTGTGTGGCAGGGGCAACTAAAGGAACATCCTCCTTTGACACACTATCCTTGGGATAAGGAGTTCTGGATCTTCTTGTATATACTTGTGTTTTCTCTCTTGAACTCTCCACTTTCACCACTGGTGGGCCAATTTCCCCTTTCTCCTTAGAAGACTCATCTTTCTTCTTTGAAGTCCTAGTCACCTTTCTTTTCTTGAGCACCAGAGCACTATATTTCTCTCCCTCTTCATTAGGTTCCCCCTCTGCAAACTTCCTTGCCTTTGAAGCATGCTTCCTTTTCTTGGCAATGGGTCTACTTTTCTTTTCTCCTTCCTCTCCTTGAGCATCCTTAATCTTTATCTTAAAAGGAGAGTTTGCCTTAGTTCTACTCTCAGGGTCCTGCTCAACTAAATCTTTAGAGGTGGAATGAGCTTCTAAATCCCCCATTAAGTCATAAGTGAATTGTACACCTTCACTCTCCAGCTCCCATATCTTATGCTTGAGCCATAAATTGGTTCATTTAATCACTGGAGCCATGACTTGTCCAAATTCTATCTTTTCTTCCTCTAGCTAGTCTATCTCACAAACCGATTTATCCTTTACAGCTTCATAATCATGGCTCTGAATCACATCTCCATCATCATCTATCTGGTCTAGGATGACTTTGACATTGTACAATCTAACCAACTTGATCGAAAGCCTAGAGAATTTCTTCTTTTTGATCTAAAACTCATATTTATAGTTGGCCTAGAATCCTCTATGTCATCCTTGTGGCTATATTCCTGATTGGCTCTCTTTTGAGCTTCACCAGTTCTATCAAACCTGGACCTTTTGGAATGGAAAGATAGGCCCAGAGTGCTCATCTCCTCCTTAGAAAAATGTGTTGTATTTATGGAGTAGTAAGCCTCATTAGTGCCTATCCTAAGAGGAAATTCATTGCCAAACCCTATTTTGTGCTTTTCGTTCTTGACTATGGCATCAAAGTCACATATCTTCCTTGTGACTTCCAGGAGTATGATGTGGTTTGTGGGGTACCTAGGAAGTCTGTATGGAGATATTTGGAAACCATCTATCTTGATGTACAAGAAAGTTAGGAATTGTATGAACCAAGCTCTAAACCTCTTAATCAATTCCTTGGCCTAGTCTAAAATCTAAACATGTTCTACACCTTGAAGCAACCTAGTGATGCACATGGTAAATGCATCATTCACCCTCCTATAACTTGAACTTCCTAGGTGCAACTATGGGTACACCTCATAGATCACTTCCCACCCAAAGACACCTCTGGTATCCAATCCTTTGTATTGGTGGAACCTAACAAGTGCATAAACTAAGTATGAGGTCATAGTAAAGCTCTTTGTCTATAGCACATTGCATAATTGATCATGTATCATGGCACTTATGATGCCTGTCTAGTGATAATTAGTATTCTACTCCATCCCCACTATATTAAAAAACATCCAGTTCTCAAAGACTCCTGCACGTTTCAAGCCCATTACTCTACTGAGGAGTGTAATTGCATCATAATATTCTAGGTTGAATTTTTCCCTGAATAATTGTTTTGGCAGTTTTGAGATGTGGGGCTTAGGTTTTTCCAACCAAGAATTGATCACCTATAGAGCCTTGTTTGTATCATCCTCATAATACTTCTTGGTCATGTCCAGATCAAAGGCCACCACATGGGACCTATCAGGCATGCCAAAATTCTATGCTATTGAAGGAGGGGAGAAGTTAGCCATGATTCTTCGTTGGGTACCAATCACCCTCTAAGTGCCATTGTCATAGTGTTTAGCACATTCTGACACTAGATCATAGCATTGAACCATAGGAGGAAAACCAACCACATGAGCTAACCTTGATTCCACTAACCTTCTAGCCAACAATTTGGGGTCCTTCTGTGCCATTCTAGCCTTGAATTCCTCATACTCCCACTTGCCCACATTGGTATCACCAACATCTGACCAAATGGAGGATAGCTTAGACTCAAGAACCTTTCTCTTTATGTCCATGTTGATTCTCTCTACCTCAGAGATAGAAGATCCCTCTGCACTTGGATCTTTCTACTTGCCCATTGTCTTACTGGCCACTGCCCTACTTGATTCAGCTTGCATCTAGCAAGAGACCACAATAAATCCCCTCTATAATATCAACATCAAGGTTAGCCAATCTTAAAAAAAATAATCATCAATCAATCAACCCAAGGTTATGATTAAAATCCCTCAAATTAAAATAAAACATAATTACCAAGAAATCCAGGGTTTTGAGCCATCTAGGGAAATCAGACCAGAGAGGAATTCTCAGAAATTCCATGTCAGGTGAATTTTTACGATTAAGCATGAATATAAAAAATCAATCATCACAAAATGAAAAGTATGCAACATCCTTTTAAATTACCCATATCAAGCACAAGATACTAAACACATAGCACCAAATTCATTTATCCTTAACATCCTCCATACTATGAGACTTTTTAGGAAAATCTATTAGGGAGGGAAATCCACAAGGTTTGTGTAACTTTGGGCTTTGCACACATACGGTAAAATGAGAAGGCAAAGGAAAATTGGGAAATTTCAAAGGTTCGAGAATTCCACAAAGACCTTGAAACCTCAAAGACTTGAATTTCTCACGATCTCACCCAGAATAATCGAATGATCATCATTTTTGGATCTTTAGGCCCAAATTTAATTTGTTTTGTGTCTCCTATTAATCATCCTCAAGTTCTCGATTCTCTTAGAGGGAAATTGGTGAGGATTGACAATTCCCTAAAATGGATTAGCAATTTCCTAAGCTTGAAACCCTAAAATTTGACATTAATGTAGAGGATCATCTTAGATTTAGATCATTTTTTTTACCAAGCCTAAAAATGGATCATTTAAAACATGCACAAGTGAGCCTTTTGTTGGATTAGACTGAAAACACGCTTGCAAACTCACTTAGGACTGACAGTCAAACAAACTCAAAACCCTAAATAGAACCAAGCTGAAGAACCATACACACAGGGTCGAGTTCAAAAATGCAACATAAGCATACTAGGAATCACCAAAATTACCAATAGGTAGGGGAATATACCGACTGGGCTCTCAGAATCCATGAAAATGACAAACCCCAACCCCAATTTAAACCCTTGACATTAAATATGTGAAATCTAAGCTCTAAGAATAGTTAGAATTCCAAAGCATCATTTACATTCATCAACCAAAAGCAAGGCAATAGCTACATACCATGGACGAAGTGAATTCAACCGCAACAATGAATGCTAACAAACTTTAATGCCATAGCAAGCAATTGTAATGAAAATGCAAGAAATCTGTCGCCAAATCCCAGAATCAACCATGTAGGCCGCCAAATCACTTAAGCACTCAAAATTAAAATATTTATGGCAACACAAGGAAAATGATAAAAGGAATTCCACAAAAACCAACTAAATACTTGCCGCAGGGATCGTACCATTGAGCATTAATGCAGTTGACAAGACGGGCTAGAACGCAATCTAGGAATTCGACAAAGTGATGGAATTTAAGAAAAATCCAGTCCATGCGGAATTCTATGAGGTCCATAAATTTCTAAAAACTATATAAAGTAGCCTCCATCAGGTTTCCAAGGCTTTTGGGGAATTTTTCCCAAAAAGAATTTTCCTAAAAATAGAGAAAAACCCAAAATATGTCTAAAAACACAAGATTTTCAAAGTTTTCCTTAAAAGGGGGCATTGTATGAATAAGATAATCATTTAGGAACATACCAAAGCAACCAAATCCTCAAAATAAAAGGGCCAAAACACAAAAATGAAGGAAAAAGAGGGTCCCTGCTATTAGCTGGGTGTGTGTGAAATTTGCACAACAAATGGCAACTTTTGCTCGAAAAATGCTCTAGAGCATCTCAATGACAAACTGGAATCAAGAACCCAAAATCTCTGGCTTCAGTCCTTACATTAGGTGACCAATTTGGTAGATCTTCAAAATTCAAAGGCAAGCAAACCTTTCCTGTACTATAGTCAAAATGTGTGTGCATGCATTCATTTCCCTTTCCTTAGTTGCAATAGGAACCCAAATTTGGTTTGACCAGATTACGTAAAGATTCTAACTCCAAAATGATCCTGGATAGAGCCTCGTTGTCACTCAGGTGTCCATAGCGCCGATGAGGTTATCGATGTGGTCCTCCCAAGCATAGCTCTATTGCTAGCTAGGCATCCATAGCCTCGGTACAGATACTAGGATACCCCTGATAAGTTGAATTTATTCCTTTGATTTTCAATATTTTATCTTTTCTTTTCCTTATGATATTCTTTCTTTTTCTCTTTATTTCAACCTATGAACAATAAAGTTCATACTCAGGGCTAAGAACCATAGTGACGCTGAAATAGAATATAAGATTTTTCACCTAACCAAACCTCATAAGGACTACATACAACCTTGGAATTCCTTAAGATCTATGTAAAAATATAAGACCCAAATATAGTCCAGATGTAACTCAATCCCATGACTTATCCACTCAAAACACTTGGTACATATGACACTGAATAGAGGACCTTCACACCTTGACTCTAGAATGATGATTGAAGTTTGTAGAAGAAATACTCATAACAGTCCCAAATATCATAATGATTTCTAAGTAGATGCAACATACTGAAGTGAAAATAGGAAGACCCCAAGCAAGAGCAAAGCAAAAGCAAACCAAAGTAGAAAACAAACAAAGAAAAAACATAAAGGAAACCTACTCTAACCAAAGCAAAACAAACCAAGTAGAAAGGAAACCTACTCTAACTATGTACAAGAAAGGGATGTAAACAACTCAGGATTGGAAGTAATGCTTCAGGTACTACCCATTGACAAGCAGTGAAATATCCTCTCCAATGAGAGTTTTCAAGTGAAAAGCATTATCTCCCACAATCTCTGAAATCTGATAAGGGCCAAGCCAAAGTTTGTCAAATTTACCATGCTCTCCCTTATGGTCATGGGATTTATCCCAGTAGAGAACCAAGTTAGATATTCTAAAGGCTTTAATCTTAGCTCTCCTATCAAACCATCTTTTGACTACACCCTAATTTTTGGCAATGTTTTCAAGGGCTTCATCTCTTTTTTCTTCAAGGTGTAATAGTTCAATAAATCGAGCCTCCTATTTGTGCCCTTCATCATAATATTCATTAATGAACTATAGGGTGGGGATTTTTAACTGGATGGGAAACACAACTTCTAGCCCATAAACCATGTGGTAAGGGGAGGTTCCTATGGAAGCCTTATGTCTTGTACAATCTGCCTAAAGATAAAACTGAAGCTGGGTGTGCCAATCCTTAGGGTTTCTTTCTAACAACTTATGAATGACTATCAGGAGGTTCTTATTAGAGGACTTAGCTAGACCATTACCCTGGGGGTAGTAATTGGATGCAAATTTAATCATAATTCCATGATCAAAGGCCAGTCAGATAATTTCAATGATGCAAATGCAAGAACATTATCACAAACTAAAGACAAAGGACATCCAATGCGATTGATAATACTTGATTCGATGAAATTGATTACTACTTCAGAAGTAAATTGTTTGCATGCAAGAGCCTCAATCCATCTTGTGAAATAGTTATTAATGGTGAGAATATACTTGTGGCCTGTAGAAGAAGGTGGATTGATTGGACCTATGAAATCCATTCCCCACTATGTGAAAGGTTTTACCTCAAAAACTGGTTGAAGTGGGAGTGTTGCATGTTGTTCCCTAGTGGATGCAATTTGAAAAACATGACAAGTTCTGACATGGTTGTGTGTGTCTTTGAACAATGTGGGACAATAATAACTAGCCCTCAAAATTTGATTTGCAGTGGAAGGTGCAGATCCATGGCTAGTGCCATATCTATCATGAAATTCTGCCATAACCCTTTCAGCTTCCTGCTTTCGCAAAGCATCTTAAGTAGACACCTTCATGATTCTTTTTGTATAGAACAACCCCCTTTAGCATGAAACTATCACTCTTCAAGTGCAATTCTCTTCTTTGTATAGCATTAACGTGATCTGGACACTATTGATTCAAAAGATAGTAAATGATATCATCATACTAGTCCCCTAGAGAAACATCTTGAAGATTATAATGCTAGGCTACAAGGTCAAGACCCATTTCTACCATTGTTTTAGTAAGTCCTTTCCCTCTTACCAGCTTCATGGGCTGAATCTCAATATCATACTCCTGCAACATAGTTACCCACTTAGCTTTGCATTCTCCCTATTCATTTTGCATCAGCAGTAGCTTGATTGCAGGATCAAGAACTATTGCAAAGACCTTGTTCCTTAGAATATAGTGTCTGAATTTCTTCACAACTCTAACTAAGGAATAGGATCACTTCTCCACACTTGAGTACCTTAGTTCTACATCTTTTAGAGGTGCACTCATAAATGCTATGGGGTGCTCATTCCCTTGATCAGACTTTTGAGTCAACATGCTAGCACAAGAGTGATCAAAAGCAAATGAATATGTGTAAAATGGCTTGGCATAATTAGGACTCACGAAGACTAGGGATTCAACAATAGTTATTTTTATTTCTACAAATGCCTCTTTTGTCTCTTCATTCCATTCAACTTTAGCTTCCTATTTCAACACGACATTCAATGGCTTAACTATCTCAGAAAATCTGGTGATGAACTTTCTTATGAAGTTAATCTTACCAAAAAATGATTTCATTTCTTTCTTGCTAGCAGGTGGTTGAATCTTGAGTATGGTTTCCACTCATTTAGGGTCAATAGAAATTCCTTTCTCTAAAATAATGTGCCCCATCAATTTTTCCTCAGTAACCCCAAAGATGCATTTCTTTTGGGTTAAGAGAGATGTTGAACTCTCTGCACCTTTGAAATACTTTGCATAAGTCTGCTATATGATCACCTCGCCTTTTGGAAAAAAATGTCAAATCATCCATGTAAATTATTATGCACTTACCAATTATTTCTTTAAAAGCAATGTCAATATCCCTTTGGAATGTAGCCCCAACATTGATCAAACCGAAGGGCATTCTCCTATAAGAAAAAGTGCCCCACTTTGTGGTGAAGGTAGTCTTATGCCTATGTTCATATTGTATGATAACTTGGCTATATCTATAGTAGCCATCTAGAAAAGACATCAATTGAGATCCATTGACAATATAAAGTACTTCATCCAATGAAGGAACAAGATAGTTATCTTTGTATAATGCTTTGTTAATGTTCCTAAAATCCACACACAGTCTGATCTCCCCATTCTTCTTTCTCATAGGAACCAAATTTGCAACCCTGGTCAAATGCCTGACTGGGAATCTGATCCTAGCAGAAAATAACTTCTTCACTTCCTTTTGGATTATGGGCTCTAGCAAGGCATTGATCGGCCTTTTCCTCTGCCTAAAAGGTTTTGCCCTTGGCTTCAGAGGGATAGTATGAGTTATTATTGAAGTGTCATACATCTTCAGGTCCTCATAACTCCAGGCTATCACATCTTGATACATATGCAAGGCATCGATGATTCATTTTCTCTCCTTCAAAGTACACACTTTACCAATGAAGACATTTTTGATATCATCTTGAGTCCCCATGTTGTATGTTTCACATTGTCCACTAATGGATTCCTTCTTAGAATATTTCTCCTAATCTTTGACTTTATCCAGATAAAAAATCCTCTCCAGCTGCACCATTCCCCTTGGAATAGTATTAGTCTTCAAATTAATAACCCCTTCCAAATCCATCTCTACTTCTTGTGGTTCAACTTCATCAATGATCTGAGAAGTAAAGACATCTAAAATTGTAACAAAATCCAAAATATGCTTATCATCTTCAAATACCTAAAAGTTGGTCACATTGTGAGGTACTGAAGGCACTAGAGTCAACTCCATAGTAAATTTCTTCATTCCAGAGAGAGACAAAGACTGCAAAGTACTAGCCTCGTTAGCTAGGGAGTCTGTAGTTTGGTTCTTATTACGTGGTATCACTTGGATGTTGAAGGAATAAAATCCCTCAATAAGGTCCTATAATCTATGTCTTTAGTTGTTCATCCTTCTATCATGGCACGAGTACTACTTTCTAACTTGCTTGACCTCTGACTCAGAACCCACAAAGACTTGCAAAATTTTGACCCTTTTCCTTAGTGCCATAAGCAACCCATGAATCAAAGCCTCATATTTTGCTACATTATTGGTACAATGAAACTGAAGTCTATGAGCAACAAAGAAAGTTTTACCTCTCATATTGATTAGCTCAAATCTTGCCCCAACTCCTTGCTTTGATTTAGATCCATCAAACCTTAAGGTCCAACAACTAGAAACTCCAGATTCCCTTGTTGTATCCCTTGTACTGTTGTTGTTGGAAGGTTCCTTAGAAAACATCACCTTCTTCCCTTTGGGATCCTCTTGAATATTTTGTATATTGATTCTAACTATTGGAGTGGGGTTGATACAGTTCTGCACTTGTTCTACTATAGTTTGGCACAAGAAGCATTCCAATTCAGAGTGGGAGGCATTGTGAACTATGCACCAATTGGGAAAGAGTATTTCTCCAAAATTCATTCCTCTACCCAAATGAATCTGATCTTCAATGCACTTTTGGATGAATTCTTGGAAATTATCCAGCAAGCTGAGCTAGTTATCTTTAGGATCATCATCATTAATTGGTTCCACCAGAGCTCCAGTACCACTAGATTCTATTGTGAGGTCAATGGGGGCAGTATGCAGCATAAGAACTTCTTCCACATTAGATTCTTCAAAAGGGGCTTCCAACACATAATTACCCATGCTTACCTTTGATATCATTATTTCATTTGAAGTATTTTGATATTTCATGACCACATATATCATCCTAGGCTCCCTTTCAATCCTGATCTGGTTTGAAACTCCCTTCCACAGAAGCCACATGTGGGATTGATCGGTTGATATATATCCATTCAGGGCCTTAGTAAAGTGTCTTCCCAAAATTAGACCATAAGCATTAGGTATATCTACAACCTATATATTAATGACTTGCTGAATTCAAGGATCAAAAGCAATCTGCATGGGGATCATGTTCAATTCCCCTACAACATTAACTTTCGTTCTATCTAGTTGAGTGAATTTCTTTTGGGAGATAGTAGGGGTAATGCCTAAGGCTCTATAGACACCAAAGTGCATCACATTGGTAGAAGCACCTGAATCCAATAACCAATTGTGTAGGTTCTTACCAAATATATGGACAAAAATAAAAAATGGAGGAGTTTCTATTCTCCCTTGAAATAGAGTTAAGGGAGTATCAACCTAGGCAACTTGACTTTTATCTTTCTCTTTCCCTTTGTCTCTAGGCTATGTGTGAACTTGATTCTAATATTTTACTACTTGAGAGCTAGATGCTTTATTGACACTCCCACTGACTGATCTATCTTGCAATACCAAAATCGTATTGTAAGCTCCTATAACTGCATTTCTAATAGTTGGGAATCTCAATAATTCAAATACAGAGCGACTTACCTTTAGCTTCTTGAGTTCTTCTACAACATATATGGCCAGTTGCTCTGTACTCAAGTCAGAGAGAGCCTCTTTGGGACATTCCACCACCTTGTCTTTTCTTGTTTCAGTAGTCCTTCCTTTTGATGGATCCACTTGTCCTTGATCTTTAGAAAAGTATTGTCTAGGCACATGAGGATATGTTGGATTGTTACTGGCATTGGGATCTAGAGGTGTGGTAAAGTTGTTTGGAGGAATAGAAGTGGTGAACAGGCCTCCATCTTGTGAGAGTCTATTTGGTAGATCTCTTAAGTCATATTTCTTAATAGGCCACTGGAATGTCTGCACCTCTTCAACATAAGTTTCTTCCTCATCCATGGGGCCATTATCATTCACAGGATTTTTATCAAGCAACTGTGTAATCTCATTTCCATTCCACACCTGATCTGCTTCCTCAGACTGGCTTGATTCTTCTTTAGGCACATTCTCCTCACTTTGTAGGAAAGGAGCATGATTTAGCACTAACATTGATGAGTCATAAGGAGTGGATGGTACCAACTCTTGATTACTTGCATTATTCTCCACCTCATACTAAAAGATTGAAGCAACTTTCTGGAACTCAAGATAGTCTAACTTAGAATGCTAGCCCATCTTATGAAGCCTACACCATCCTGATAAAGAAGATTCAACTAAGTATACACCATTTGGAGGCTTCTCTTGATTAACTGGTTGATCCAATGGGGTGGGAACACCCCCATTGTTAGGCCTCATATTCCAAGTCATGTTTTGTCTAGGTGGTTGTCTTATGTTGAATCCTTGTCCACTAGCTTGTCCCCTATCAAATTTTTGGCCAAAAGGTTGTCCCTTATCATAATTTTGCCCTTTGTCATATTTATGTCCTCTTTTAGAGGGTTGTCCCTTGTCAAAGTGTTGTCCTTGTTGAGATTCCCAATTTTCCCTATTATGGTTGGACTACATACTCTTTTGAGCAGCCTGGAGTTGACTGTTCTAGCTTCTTAGATAAGTGACCTCCATGTTTAGCTTCTTCACTTGTTCAGTTAGTTCATCCAACCTTTCCTTGTCAAGATTATTATATGGAGTCTAGTTTGCACTGTTTTGAGGATATCCTACAACGGCACCAGAACTTAGTGACTGGTTCAATACCTCAAAATTTTGCAAATATGTGGGGAAACCAGTCTAAGATTGTAGATGAAGGGGTTGATTAACATTTTGCTGAGGGTAGTTGACCATAGGTGGAGCTTGATTCACAAGGATTCCTGGATGGGGAACCAGAGGCAATTGAGGTATCAGATTCATGATAATAGTATAATTGATAAGAGCCTGATTGAGAGTTGAGACTTACCCAAGCTAAGCAGTGGGTCCTAATGATGGTAAATGCCCAGATAAGTGGTCTCAGATTAGTACTAACCTTTACAACTTTTTTGTATGCATCAAGTAGGTTGGTCGAAGGATTATTTCTCCACTTCATGAAGGTAGTTGTCAGACTATCAAGACCCTCATAATAGACTTCTAAAGTAGTGGCATCATCTATAGCATAGGGAGCCTGCAGTTAGATATAAGAATGATGAAACCTATTGTTAAAGGACCCTATGGGCTCATTGACCTCTCTCGTAACCTTAGTGAACTGAAGGTAAAGCTCATTTGGACTAATGGGAATCCTGAACTTTTGCAAAAATGTAGTCTCCAGTTCATTCCAATTATGAATAGACCCAACAGGAAAATGATTGTACTAGTAGAATGTATCTTCTCCTAGGGAATAGGGAAAGAGCCTACATGCTACATCCTCACAATTGATTCCTCTATCCCTAAGGAAAGTCTGAAAAATCCTAATATGTTCCTTTGTGGTCCTATTGGGATCTTTGACATGGAACTTAGAACAAAAGTGTTTAGGGTTCTTGGGCATAACACTATAATTATTGAAGGTCAAGGGAGACAAATTGTTAGCAAGGAAATCCATTGGTGGGGGTGGAGGTGGTAATGGCTGATTTATGGCTTGTTGAGGTTGATGAATGGGGATGGCTTCAAATCAGATGAAGATGGACTTGATGAAGATGAGGATGATGGAGA
The DNA here is from genome assembly GCA_007258455.2 of Sequoia sempervirens. Taxonomy (NCBI): domain Eukaryota; kingdom Viridiplantae; phylum Streptophyta; class Pinopsida; order Cupressales; family Cupressaceae; genus Sequoia; species Sequoia sempervirens. The sequence continues at coordinate 43,858,835 of VDFB02026320.1, read as the reverse complement.
TGATGGAAGTGGCTCGGTGGATGATGATTCTCCTCTTCTTCTCATCCTTCTTGACCTAGTAGGAACTTGCAACTCTTGAAATTCCTCTTCTCCTAGAGTAGATTTGGTTCTTATTATAAATCTCTAAGGAGAAATGGCAGACAAAAATTGATCCAGCTTTCTTATTCAGGCCCTCTTTCTAGCACCAATTTGTTGATGGTTTTTTCTGCACAACAACAACTCAGACAAGATACAAGTATCCTATCTCTCTTGAAAGGTAAATCTCTATTAGCAAGCCTCAAGAGATAACCCCAATGTCTCTAATGTCAGGTCTTGACAATGCATAAACAACTCAGTGATAAATGTGAAAATTCTAGTAATCACAAGGGGCCTTACAAATGAACAATGTTGGAAGCGTGCTTTCATCAGATATAACAATATGGTGATGTATTCAATCCTAAAACTAACCTATATTTCAAAGAATTAAAAAAAAGATAAGGGTTCCTGAGAGATTTCTAAAATCAACACTAATCCTAAGATTAACAATGTAAATGATAAAATACTTGAAATGGACCAACCCATTAGAAACTAATTTTTGATTAACCCAGATGAACCTAGAATCTTATAGAAATAGTGCAATCCTCTAAGGAATTAAAGATTTTTAGGCCATGAAAATTCATCCAAAACAACCCTATTGCAATTGAAATGAACAAACATTCACAACTGAACTAAGCACAATGAATATTAAAGTCTAGGCTAGCTTTGCAAAGCAACTAACAATTAGCCACCTACAAAAAGTATGGACTAGGGATTGCTACAAACACTTCAAGAATTAAACCACAAAAACTATTGAATCATCTAACCTCAACTTTAACACATATCAAATGGCTTTGAGCAATTTCAAAAGATGGAACAATAAGAACCATGCAAGATAGACCAACACAAGAAAGATCACCAAGGCACAATGTCTTCACTTGTATTGAATCATCCAAAGTAGTAACAATTCCAATGTTCTATGTCACAACACTTGCTCCAAAATAAAACGGACTCCTAGCTCTAATTCTTGCTCTAATGCTTAATTCACTCCAATGTATTAACTATCTAGCACTTACAAATGAGGAAAAATGCCATATTTATAGAAACCCCCAAGATATGTTGACCCAATTAGGGTTAAAATAATAAATGGCCACAAAAAAATCGGCCTGGAAGAAGTTCTAGAACAAAGATAAAAGCATTAAATTCTTGAGACTCATCCAGGTCAGCCCGAGTTCTCCAATGTGGTTCGGTCCAATGCATGTGAAAGATGAAGATGGAATAATGGGGAAGCACAAATTTTGGCATGATATTGCATTAAATGCTTTCCCCTTTGTCCTTATCTCACCCCATTTTATCTTGTATTATCAAAAATACTTTCTCTAAGTCAGCCAAAGGCGAAACAACCAACACTTTAATTATCCTCTCAATGGACTTAATATCATCCCTTAATTGTTTAATACTTTTATCCCAATCCACCCTTAGGGCTTGATACTTATCCATGACTGCAATGTAAGTGGCTGCATCATCCAGCTGGTGCTCAATAACTAGACTGTCATCAACTAGAGCATATACATTATGCCACCATTTTCTCAATTGCTCCAAGCTCAAATGTTTAGGCACGAACCTCCTCCTGCCAGTCATTATCTCAAAGAATGAGATACAATTATTGTAAATATTTGTCAAGGTGCTCTCTATTGTTTCCCTTGCTTATGCACCTTCTTCAGTACCTTTTGTCTGATCTACAAAGTCTCATACCACTCCTAGGGTTCTACAACTTTTGAGGAGGAGAGGATTCCATCACTTACCAACTTTTCTTTAGTATACTCCATGATGGTTTTGGCTTTATGCAACAGGAGATCAACATCCTCCTTATCTTGAGCCAACACACCTTTTAACCACTTGACAGATCTAAGGGCATCTTCATCGGTTGAAAAAATATTTTTGATTGCATCATCTCCTTGGGTTGATACCCCTTGCAAATAGTTCAATGTGGCATGTGTAGTGGTTTTCATCTTTTCCAACTCTGTTATAGTAAAGCTCTCTGTCTATAGCACATTGCATAATTGATCATGTATCATGGCACTTATTATTGTTTCCTAGTGATAATTAGTATTCTGCTCCATCTTCACTATAATGAAGAACATCCAATTCTCAATGACTCTTATACTTTTCAAGCCCATTACTCTACTAAGGAGTGTAATTGCATCATAATATTCTGGCTAGAATTCTTCCTTGAATAATTGTTTTGGCAGTTTTGAGATGTGGGGCTTAGGATTTTCCAACCAAGAATTGATCACCTATAGATCCTTGTTTGTATCATCCTCATAATACTTCTTGGCCATGTCAAAATCAAAGGCCACCACATGGGACCTATCAGGCATGCCAAAAGTCTATTCCACTGAAGGAGGGGTGAAGTTAGCCATGATTCTTCCTTGGGGAACAATCACCCTCTAAGTGCACTTTTTCATAGTGTTTAGCACATTCTAACACCAGCTCATAACATTGAACCATAGGAGGAAAACCAGCCACATGAGCTAACCCTGATTCCACTAACCTTCTACCTAACAATTGGGGGTCCTTGTGTGCCATTCTAGCCTTGAATTCCTCATACTCCCACTTGCCCACATTGGTATCACCAACCTCTAACCAAATGGAGGATAGCTTAGAATCAAGAACCTTGCTCTTTACGTCCATCTTGATTCTCTCTGCCTCGAAAATAGATCCCTCTGCAGTTGGATCTATTTGCTTGCCCATTGTCTTACTGGCCACCGCTCTACTTGATTAAGCCTGTATCCAACAAGAGACCACAATAAATCCCCACTATAATATCAACATCAAGGTTAGCCAATCATAAACAACATATTCATCAAGCAATCAACCAAATGTTAGTATTAAAATCCCTCAAATTAAAATAAAACATAATTACCAAGAAATCTAGGATTTTGAGCCATCCGGGGAAATCAACCTAGAGAGAAATTCTGGGAAATTCCATGTCAGGTAGATTTTAACGATTAAGCATGAATATCAAAAATCAATCATCACAAAATGAAGGAAAAGTATGCAACATCCTTTTAAATTACCCATATCAAGCACAAGATGCTGAACATAAAACATCAAATTCATTTATCCTTCAAATCCTCCATACTGTGAGACCTTTTGGGAAAATCCGTCAGGGAGGGAAATCTGCAGGGTCTGTGTAACTTCAGGCTTTGCACACATATGGGAAAACGAGAAGGCAAAGGAAAATAAGGAAATTATGAAGGTTCAATAATTCTACGAAGACCTCAAAACCCTAAAGACTTCAATTTCTCATGATCTCACCCAAAATAATCAAACAATCATCAATTTAGGATCTTTATGCCCGAGTCTAATTTATTTTGAGTCTCCTATTGATCATCCTCAAGTTCTCAATTCTCTCAGAGGAAAACTAGTGAGGATTGATGATGCCCTAAACTGGATCAGCAATTTCCTAAGCCTGAAACCCTAAAATTTGACATTAATGTGGATGATCATCTTAGATTCAGATTATCTATTTTACCAAGCCAAAAAATGGATCATTTAAAACATGCACAAGTGAGCCTTTTCCTAGATGAGACTGAAAACACACTCACAAACTCACTCAGAGCTGGCAGTCAAACAAACTCGAAACCTTAAATTGAACCAAGCTGAAGAACCATACACAGGGTTGAGTTCAAAAATGCAACATGAGCATACTAGGTACCACCAAACTTACCAATAGGTAGGGGAATATAATAATTGTGCTCTCATAATCCATGAAAATGACAAACCCCAACCCCAATTTAAACCCTTGATGTTAAATATGTGAAATCCAAGCTCTAAGAACATTCAGAATGCTAAAGCATCATTTACATTCATTATCCAAAAGCAAGGCAATAGCTACTTACCATGGACAAAGTGAATTCAGCTGCAACAATGACTTGTAACAAACTTCAATGCCCTAGCAAGCAATTGTAACGGAAATGAAAGAAATCCGCCGCCAAATCTGAGAATCAACCACCAGGCTGCCAAATCACTTAAGCACTCAAAATCAAAATCTTTATGGAAACACAAGGAAAATGATAAAAGGAATTCCACAAAAACCAACTAAATACTTGGCGCAGGGATCATACCATTAAGCATTAATGCAATCAACAAGATAGGCCTGAACATAATCCAGGAATTTGACAAAGTGACAAAATTTCAGAGAAATCTAGTGCATGCGGAATTCCACAAGGTCCTTGAATTTCCAAAAACTTTATAAAGCATCTTTCATCGGGTTTCCAAGGCTTTCAGTGAATTCCTCCCAAAAGGAATTTTCCTGAAAATAGAGAGAAACCCAAAATATGTCTAAAAACACAATATTTTCAAAGTGTTCCTTAAAAGGGGGCATTGCATGAATAAGATAATCATTTAGGCAAATTCCAAGGCAACCAAATCCTCAAAATCAAAGGGCCAAAACACCAAAATGAAAGAAAAAGAGGGTCCTTGCTTTCAACGGGGTGTGTGTGTGAAAACTGCACAATAGAACATTGAGTTAGAGGTAACCCAGGAAAGGCCATCCAAGTCTCCAGAGAAAGAAGTGCTTGATGAACAAGAGAATCAACAAGAGATGGAGAAAAATGTGGAAGAGGTTGTTGACAACCCACATCAAGACAATGATGAACAAGAGGCTCCCTCTACAAAGTTAGAAATAGAGCAACCTACTGTCCCGAATTGGATAGAGAAAAGGTTTAATAAGAAGCCAATAATTGTTTTGGAGGAAACTCCTAGTTGGGGCAAACTGCTAGAACAATGGGGATAGCCCAAGCAGAGAAAAAGAGCCAGAACAATGTGCACCATAGAAAATTGGACCTTCTTGATAAAAGAGATAGTTTCATGAACAATTAGACCCACTTTTGAGTCCCCATGTATCATTTCTCCTTCAAAACAATATTTATAGGCCCCTAAGACCCATTATTTTTTATCTAGAGGCTTGTTCACTTGAGAAATCACCTAAATCCTGACAAACAACACTCAATTATTTCATATCTTGAAAACCCACCTTCAAAAATCAATAGTGGGACCCATTCACCACCTTATGTGAATGAGTCCCCTCTGGTGACACCCATTTTCCAAGGGTGGCGAATGAGTCCCTTTTGAGGGAAAATTCAATTTTGAGTGGGAATTTAATTAATTCAACTTAAATTTCTAGTGAATGTCAGCCTCTTAGGTCTAAATAATGGGAAAATTAGGTGTTGTTGCTTATAAATACTCATTTTAAGTCATTTTACACATCTTTTTAGTCATTTCACAAAAGCAATTTCTAAAGTCAAGTCTTCTACAACAAGTTTTCATTAGCAAAGTTGAAGTTTTAGGGCAATAAACTAGGGTTTTTGCAAGTCTTCAAGCTCACTCTTTAGGTCAATATTTAACGTTGCAAATGATTGATGATGGATGCCTATGGTGAATCATGGAGAAATCTAGGTAGAGGAGATGCAACTAGCCATCAAATCAAACCTAAAGACTTGGTTTCAAAGTGATTCCATCTTCCATTTTCACTCTATCTTCAGACTAAGTTTTACATTTCATTTTATCTCCATTTTGTTGTGTTGAAAGATTTCTAGGGTTGGGATCTTGCATCACACATATTGTATTTGCATTTCTTATTCTAGCATAATAGAATAGGGTTTTTGACATACTTCATATTTTCCTAGTCTTTAACACATCTAAGGCTAGGGTTTTATGCATATTTTTCTTCATTCAAGGTTTAATTACCAAACTAGGGGTTTTACCAAGGAAAACCCCCCATTAGAAAAAAAAAATTAAGCTGTTTTGTAGGTGTTTTCCGAGATCTTGACTCGAGTTTCTGTCAGAAAGTACTATATAGGTGTCAAGGGGTAGAACAAAAATTTGGAATTGCAAAAAAATGAAAGTGGACTGATTGGCCAGGAATGGTGAATGAGTCCCTTTTGAGGTGCAGTTTTGAGTTAGATGCAGATCCAGACACCCAGTTGACAGAAAATGACTTTTGTGTATAAAAACCCTGACCTGAGACTGATTCACCCAGGGTGGCAAATGAGTCCTAGTTAGCTCAAAATCAGATTTTTTCAGATTTCCAGATTGCTCTCCAGTCTTCTTCAGCCTCTTAGGTGCACACATTTTGAGATCTTGCTTTCTGTTTAGTTTAATCTGCATTTTCATTCATCTTTCAAAGCTTTTTCCAAACATCATTGTGTTTTTAAACATTGCATAATTCTTAGGTTTTGCATTCATAATCAGTCAAATTCTAGCGCCCCTCCCTTGTGGTCCGTCTGGATGCATGTGTAAGTGTTTATTTGTGTTATTGTTGTTTTGTCTGTTATTGAATTGTACATAATATTGTAATGGCCTAGTTAATCCACTAATTAAATTAAAATTGGTTTACAAGGTAATCTATGTAAACATGGGAAAATTAAAATAAACAAGTAAATAAATTTGCTTTACAAAATATAAAGGATATGGACTGTTAATAAATAATTAAATTTAAATTACTTTGTTAAAAGTAAATGTTTTATTATTAAGTAATTAGATTAAATGGTTTTGGTAAAAAAGTGTTGTTTGTAACATTATATTTTAATAACCTATAATAATTTTGAGAGGATAATTACTGAATATGGAAAATAATGTGATTTTTAATTAAATCTGGAAGATAATATTCTGAACTGATGTAAAAACAAGTGAAAATGGGAAAAAATCAGAAAACGTGCACATGCACGACTCCATACTATTTTTTTTCTAACTAGAATCTTGCCATGTTGGTGGATTTTTGGTTCTTGAAAAGGATTAGCTTTCCGGGTGGGCAATTAATTACTGTATTGGAGAGAGATGGAGGATTTTTTTTGGGGGGGGAGAATCATCCATTTTCTCGGGAATGGGGGGTGTCAGGATTGGTCAGTGAGACCATTTAGAATGTGCACCAGGAAAAGTTAGTATCACCTCATACAAGATCTATTGTTCAGTCTATAAAAAAAGGCAGACGAAGTGGGAGAATGAGGTTATATAAGTAGAGATATCTATGGTTCATTGTTTGTAGCGGATGTAATCTATGTATGCTAAAGGTACACACCCTCTTTTCTTCGCCATTTCTTGAATTATGTATAGTGTTGTATGTTGGGTCAAAATTTACATAGCTATCTATAGCTTTGCGTGTTGTTTATGATAGAGCATCCAGAATCTGGATCTGCAGACAAAGAACCCTTCACATGAACCAGTCGATCATTTGCATTGATCAAGAATGAATTTACAATATACAAAGCCCTGTTAAATAGAGCAAGAGACAGACATGGAGCCGTCCAAAATGGTAATGCGCAGCAGAGAAGGTCGGCAGAGCAGGTGATGAAAAAGGAAAGCAGGTGACCGTCCTCCATCAATGCACAGACCAAAAATAATAATGCGCCTACTGCACTAAATGCAAAGTTGGACTTAAGAGCATGCAGCAAAGTAAACGTGCACTCCAACACCCCCCCTTAAGTGCAACTTAGGGAGAACCAAAAAAGAATGAAAGTGCAATATGCAATATGAGATGCATTATGGGTCTCGGCAATAAAGCCTTGTTAGGTACCTATGTACAACTACAATGCAATGAACTACAAATCTCTCATAACCGGAGAAAAGGAGAAAAACCCTGTAGGAGAAAACTCCTCTCCAAAAGAGAGAACAAAAGTGAAAGGAAGGAGGACTCCTTAAGACCCCCCAAGGACAACTTCCTTCACCCCTAACATCGATCGCAACTGAAGATAGCGAGGAGATGCCAAAGGTTTAGTGAAGATGTCTGCAACCTGTTGCTCCGTAGGCAAATAATCCAAAACAAGAACACCATCCTGAATGAGCTGCCGAATGAAGTGCATGTGGATCTCAATATGCTTGGTGCGTTGATGCTCCACTGGGTTGCGAGAAATATGGATAGCACTCTGGTTATCACACCAAAGAATAGTGGGATGATCAATAGGAAAGCCAAACTCGGCCATCAACTGTCGAAGCCAAAGAACCTCTTGGCTAGCCAAGACAGCTCCTCGATACTCAGCCTCGGTTGATGATAAGGCAATTGCAGTTTGCTTCTTGCAAGACCAAGCAACCGGACCAGAACCAAGACAGAATACAAAGCCAGAAGTAGACTTTCGATCATCAACATCACCGGCCCAATCTGAGTCAGTGAAGCCCACAATGTCAGTAGCACCAGATGTATAGTGAATGCCAAAATGTGTAGTGCCCTGAAGGTACCGTAAGATACACTTGGCTGCCTTCCAATGACTCTCATGAGGATCTTGAGAGAAACGGGAGACAAGACAAACTGCAAAGGAAATATCAGGACGACTATGTGTTAAGTACAAAAGGCTGCCGACCAGTTGCCGATACAAAGTAGCATCAACAGATGGAGTAGTGCAACTAGTGGACAATACGACACCTGACTGAAAAGGAGTAGGGGCTGGCTTGCAGTCAGCCATCCCAAACCTCTGAAGCAAATCAAGAGCATACTTCTGCTGGAAGATAGAAATACCAGTAGAAGACTGATGGATTTGAAGACCAAGGAAGTAATGCAACAAACCAAGATCTGTCATATCAAAACGCTCCATCAAAGCATGCTTAGTATCCTCAATCATGGCACTAGAACTCCCCGTGAGAATCAAGTCATCCACATAAAGAACAAGAATGAGAAGATCCCCCCCATGTCGTTGAATGTAAACTGTAGGATCGGAGTGACATCTAGTGAATCCAGAAACAAGCAAGAAACTATCCATCTTCTCATACCAAGCTCTAGGGGCCTGTTTGAGACCATACAATGAACGTCGGAGCCTGCAAACAAGTGAAGGGTCTTGCACAAAGCCTGGTGGTTGCTCCATATAGATCTCCTCATGAAGATCACCATGCAAGAAAGCACTCTTCACATCCATCTGATACACTGACCAACCCTTAGATGCAGCAATAGAAAGCACAAGGCGTATGGAATCCATCTTTGCGACAGGAGCAAAGGTCTCGGAATAGTCAATACCCTCAACCTGAGAAAAGCCCTTAGCCACTAGACGAGCCTTATACTTATCAATAGAACCATCAGATGCAAACTTGGTACGATACAACCACTTGCATCGAACCAACTTTCTTCCTTTAGGAAGAGAAACCAAATCCCAAGTATGATTCTTCATCAAAGAAGAATACTCCTCTTTCATAGCATTATCCCATTCCGGAACACCCGAAGCATCTGAAAACTTCTGAGGATCAGTACAAACTGCATGACTCAAAAGACTACTACCTGAAGTGCGGGAACGAGTGGAACGTGTAGCTATGGGATCACCTACAAGGGAACCAGCATCCTCAAGAAGTGTACGAGCCCATAAAGGTCGACGGGGTGCAGGTGGAGGAGAAGGAGAAGATGGAGTAATATCAACAACAAGATCGATACCATCATCAGGAACAACATCATTACAAGCATCATCATCATCATCTGGAAGCACAACATCCTCTGAAGAAGAACTAGGAAGAAGAGAGGGAGAGGCTTGTGATGGAGAATCCTTCGAAGTGAAAGACTCATCAAATTGAACATCACGACGAAAATGAACCTCTCGAGTGACAGGATCAAACAACCGATAACCCTTCACATCCTCACAATAGCCAACAAAAATGAACCGTTGACTTTTCTTCTCCATTGCCTTGCGCCTACCATCTGGAATGAATGCCCATGCATCACTCCCAAATACTCGAAAGTAGGAAACCTTGGGCTTGACATGAGACCAAGCCTCCTCGGGAGTCATATTCTGCACTGCCTTATGGGGCATACGATTCTGAATGTAGTTGGCACAATTGACAGCCTCTGCCCAAAATGCGGGAGCCATGGATCTAGATTGTAGCATACAATTGGCCATCTCCCGTAAAGTTCTATTCTTCCGCTCGGCTACACCATTCTGTTGAGGAGTGTATGGCACTGTGTGTTGATGAAGAATACCCTTAGTACAACAAAATTCTTGAAACGCCTGATTGACATACTCCCCCCCATTATCTGTGCGAATCTTCTGAAGGGAATGTCCTGACTGCTTCTCCACAAATGCAAGGAAGGTCATGAAATGTCGAAGAACCTCATCCTTGTACTTCAAAAAATACACCCAAGTGCGCCTAGAAAAATCATCAATGAAGGTGAGCACATACTTGGCCCCTGAAAAAGAAGGAGTGGGGAATGACATGAGGTCACTATGCACCAACTCAAGGGGTGCCGAAGCACGTGTGGCCATACCCTTAGGAAAAGGATCCCTATGATGCTTGCCAAGCACACAACCTTGACAAACTCCATCTGAACAAGAGATCTGAGGTAGACCAATTACCAAATTTTGTGTGCTCATCTGTTGAAGATATCTGTAATTCAGGTGCCCAAACCGTTCGTGCCAAAGCTTGCTTGTAGAATCTGCATGAGCAATAAGGGATGATCCTGATGAAGACTCAAATCCATCAAACCTATACAAACGGGCCGCACGGTCAACTGTTCCTGTAGCAATGACCTTCTCAGGATCCTGCATCTCTCGAATAGTCACATCAGTAGGAGAGAACTCAACAAGCCTTCCATCACCATGATTACAAATTTGATAGACAGAAAGCAGATTCTGGGAAATATCAGGAACAAGAAGAACATCATCAATGCTACCATCTTGCATATGAACTGAGCCTGTTCCCAAAACTGGAATTTGAGAAGAGTTCCCAACAGCAATATGTGAAGTAAGACTATCAGAAAGAGAATCAAGAAGAGCCTCAGTATGAGTCATGTGATGAGAAGCACCAGAATCAAGAATCCAACTAGAACTGGTAGAGGACAAAGCTGTAGCTGAGAGGGCTTGCCCTTTTCCCGAAGAAGAAGACTTAGGCATGGCAAGATTATGCTTCCTCATAGCTTCCTCTAATGCTGCTAGCCTTGCAAAACAATGTGCATCATTATGCCCATATTTTCCACAGAACGAACAGTTCTCCTTCTTCTTCTTAGACTTGGAAGATGACTCACCCGAGTTAGAAGGAGGAGGAGGTGAAAGATTATTCTTCTGATCAGTCTTCACCTTAGGCTTGGAGGGAGACTCACCACCTAAAGACGAATCTATCTTGGGCTTCTTCTTATTCTTACCCTTGCCCTTGGAAGATTGAGCCATTAAAGCATGACTCTTAGGAAGAGCATCCATCTGAATCAACTTGGCCTGCTCCCTAGTCAATCGATCACAAAACTCCTCAAAAGTAGGCATCTTATGATCTTCCCCCATGGCATCCATAGTAGAATAGAAAGTAGAGGCAAACACTTGAAAGGGACCTCTAAGCTTAGACAGGATCAAAAAAATACACTCCTTATCTTCTTTGGCATGACCACATCCTTTTAATTGAGACAAAATCAACTTGAACTGTGCAAGGAAATCCTGAATGGAGGGAAAAGATTCTGGAGAGAGAGAAGTGAGATCTGCTTCAAGTTGCAAGATCCTAAACTGATTGACCTTACCATACAACGCTGCAAGCTTATCCCACACCTCTTTAGGTGTTTTACACTCAACAATATGAAATAACAAATTATCAGACACATGAAGACCTATGAGTCCTTTGGCCTCATCCATTTTGTTTCTATGAACAAATAGCTCAAATGTTTTTGTGAATTCAGGTTGGTCGGCATCCAACAATTGCCATAGACCCCGAGATTGCAACAATTGTGACATTTTGAGCTTCCATGTGTGATAGTTGTGCGGAGTGAGCAATTCAATCCTAGGGTCCGACATGATATACAAAGGAACACAAAGGACTAAAAAGCAAGATACACGATACACCTCCCCAGAATAGATACAATAGTAATAGTAACAATTTGTAACTTCTAAAAATCACAATATTACCATCAAAATAAGCCCAACACACCTTTAAAAGCACAGTTCTGCCTTACAAGCTCTCATAATCATGATTGAGAGTGAATGAAGTAATGACGGGTGAAAAAAAGAATTAGCAGTAAATTACTCTATCAGCAAAAACCCACATGAAAAAGGTGCCTCGCCAATCTCAAGAATTGGTCAGAGATCACTGCCTTAAAAAAAATCATTTCTCTAAGCTTGTAGCTGTGCCTTGGCCAAGGTAGTCTCTGTAATTTCTGATGCAAAGTTCAAAATCTTCCCTGCTATCACCTACCAAATCTTCAGCGACTTGCTCCTTTCAAGCATAGCGATTTTCCCTCAACAAACCTGTGAATGAGCAAACACAATGAACTTTCAGCTTTTACTGTTTTGCTACTTACATTTTCAATGACTTACATTAGCCATCTTGGGTGGCGGCTATGGAAAGAACAGCGATCTGCACTCTTGGCTGGAGATGGAGACTTATCTGCAAACAGATGCTTTTCTCCTTTTAAAATAAACTTTGGATGATTCACTTGTTTGCATCTATGACTTCTGCAGTGACTTCTCTCTTCATTCAATTCTTTGTTCTTCCAACAATCTCACAGCAATCACGATTTCCTCAACAACAGGAGATGAGGCCCTTGGAGAGACGGAAGACCAGATTCAAATTTTCTTCAAAAAGGAACACCCACAGAGGGGTGTAGATCTCCCTTCCTAGCTGCCAAAGCAGAAGGCCACACAATGAAAATGGTGCCGCAAAAACACCCACAAACACGTACAACCGCAGCCAAAGCTTGCTCCTGAAGTTAAACCAACGCCTCCTCAGACGAAACGGTGGGACGAAAATGAACGATGAAGTTGCAAGACATGCGCAGGGGTTAGAGGGGCTAGCAAACACCAGAATTCATCCACGTAAACAAACTTTTATGCCACAGTCGAGGCATACAAGAATCTGTGAGTCGTCAAAAAGCCAGAGACTACGGCTAGGGCAGAAGAAACACGTCCTTAAACTGGTAAAAAAAACAAGGAAGGAGTTGCAGATCAACCGCTCTGATACCATGATAGAGCATCCAGAATCTGGATCTGCAGACAAAGAACCCTTCACATGAACCAGTCGATCATTTGCATTGATCAAGAATGAATGATTTACAAAATACAAAAGCCCTGTTAAATAGAGCAGGATGAAAGACAAGGAGCCGTCCAAATGTTAATGCGAGCGCGTAGAAAGGTCGGGCGGATATGCGATGAAAAAGCGAGCAGTGACCGCCCTCCATCAATGCAATGCACTCAAAATAATAATGCGCCATCGACTAAATGCAAAGTTGGACTTAAGAGCATGCAGCAGCAAACGCACCAACAGTTGGTTTGTTGTATTCATTAACCCAATGTTAAATAATGTCATGGTATGTAAATTGGTAACTCTCTGACATTGAGTCTTTTCTCATTCCTTAGTCAATCGAACTCTATTTCTCAGACATTCCAATCGCCTGTGAATTTGACGGCCACCCCCTACCTCATTAATATATGAAAGGTTCTGTGATGGTTTGTTCATTGAAATACCCTCACATTTTAAAGTTTTATGAAAAAAATTTATGTCAAATCTATTAATTTCAAAACCTATCTAAAAATAATTATATAAAAATTAAAAACAGCTAACTCTTATTCAACTCATTATCTAAAATTTCAACATGCTCACCAATAAACACAAATGATGTATTATCGAAAAAATCAAATCCTCATGAATCAATTCTCAAAAAATGTGTTATAAAATAAATGTCATGAAATTTTTTTATAGTTTAATCATTAAATTCATTCCATTCAAAACACAAATTATTTGTAAAAGCCAAATAAATTTTGAAAATGCTCACCAAAAGATGTGAATCACTATAAACTAAATGTTGTTGAAAAAACAATGAAAAATTGTATTATGTAATTATTCATATGGATATCTTATATATACTAAAAAAATGTAAAATTAGAAAATATTGATAATTAGAAATAAATGTAAAAATCTTAAATTTACTATTACAATTAACAAGAAGTTTCTAAATTCATATAAAAAATAAATCTTGTGAAAATATTCAAAAAGTTAAAAAACAATTATATTCTATTTTCAAAAGATTTTGAATTAATATATATTATAAATTATATATATTAATATAAAGCAATCATAACTATTACTAAAAATATCAAAAACTTAAATTTATTGTTAAAAATATTTTAAAAATTAGAAAGAAATATATTTAATCTTGAAAAGATTCTATTTTGAATAGATTTTGAATTAATAAATATATTTATAATAAATCATATATATTAATACAAAGTGAAATTAGAAAGAATTATTCCAATTTTATATATATATATATATATAAAATAATATTTTTTTACGGTTTAATAATAATTTTAAGTGTCATATTTACGGTTATATAAAAATACAGCAAGTCAAATAATATGGTCTAATAAATTTTTAGGTTGTAATATACAGTCTAAAATGCTAAAAACGGTCAGATAGACCATCAAATTCCAGGCCTGATTCCAATATAAATTCATTGTTCAATCTTGAGTCTTCTATCGTCGACCGCATGTTCTGTTAGATTGCCTACCTTTTTAATGCTTGGATCGCTGTGAGTTATATATATACTATGATTTTATTTCAGTAGAGAAATCCCTGTTGGTAGCCAATATCGACTCATTAATATAGGCAAACAATAGGGTGTAATGCAGAAACCCGTTCCCTGTTTCTCCTCATTTGATGTTGTGTCAAACTAACTCGCTGTGTAAGGTATGTGTAGTCCTCATCCAATAAACTTGCAGGACTATGCGTACCTAGAACACAAGCAAAGCTTACAATTCCTGGAGACGTCCCTGAGAGCTACATTAAATTGGAGAATTTGAGTTACTTTGTGTCGAACCCTTATTGAATAAGTTTGGTGTATCTGTTAAGAGAAATCAGAAAATACACGGTAACCGATCTGTTCTCCTTGCCTTTACCATCTTATAGATGCCGCTTTAAATCTACCTCCTCAATAGCAACTGTTCTAAGGAATGTGAAGGGTTATTTTATGTTCCTTGGTCTTCATAAGATCGAAACAATGTTATTTTAGTAGCATTTGTCCCATATGCATTCCTTTCTTGCTTACCATTGTAATCGCCTCTATTTTGGGATAAAGAATAAATGGTCAATATCTTAATGTATGTTGCTTAGGTACGCGGTTGTGTAGCGGTTAGGCTTAAATTCCTTAATCTATCACTATACCATTTTGTATCATTCCAAAGTAAAAACATTCCACCCTTCCAAGCATGAACACCAGCTGCCTTGAGTGGAAATTATTACTCTTAATTTACTAACATTCTTTTATATTATTCATATAATCAAAGTGGTCCCACCCACGCAGGGAAAGTCAAGTTTGGGAAACAAATAACGATTTTAGTTAAGCAATAAGTATTTCTTTATTTTTGTATTGTAATGAATGATATATTTAAATGTATAGATGCAACCCAGTGACTAAAGATTGAATGTTGAACGGTTAAAATGTTATAACATGTACATCGTGTATAGATGGATTCTTGATTATGATTTATTATTATCGGTTCCTTATAGTTATCTGATTTAATGGAATTCTTTCACTATAGTCTATTAAATTAGAAATATATTAAGGCTACAATCATGATTTGATTAATTGGGATGTGTCTTATAGGTTTTGTTGATATTTACATATTTAGTCCTATAATTAGTTTAAGATTTAAAAGGGATGTGTAAACAAATGTTTTGATTTATTATTATTCGTTAGGGTATATTCATTAGTGTACTTGTGTATTTGGAGGTTGTTTTGATTTTGTTGTGTTTTACCTCTTGAGTTGTTTTGTTTTGGAGGTGATTTTATTCATCGTGTTCGTGTTGAGATAAAGGATGATTTTGATGGTTCCTTATTATTTTGTCTCCCGTTTGAGTCATTTTGGTTGAAGAGATTATTATGTTATTTAGAAATGTTTCAATTAGAAATTAGAATATTATAAAACGGGTTAGGGTATTAATTGAATATGAAAAGGTCTGTAGATAATTGAAAGAGTATTAATCGAGAATTATATAGGTAAGTTATCTAAATGATTATTGTAGCATTAGATTTTAAGGTTCATCAGATAATCAGTTTGGTACTAATTGTTTAACTATATCAGCTATATTTTAGGATGTTTAAGCACATAATTATTATATTTTATAATGCTTATTAGTAGGTAGAACATTTAAATTGAATTCATTGTAAATGAATGTTGATTTGATAAAATTACATTTTGCTAAATGAAAGGCTAATGTAAATAAATGAAGTTAGATGATCCCATTGAATGTTGTTTTCTCTTATTCATGTGTTCTTCATATGGATAACTATTTAGGACTCTTGTGATGATGGTTGGTTTCTATCGTTGACTTGCCTATGGGCTTTGTTGAATGGTTTCTTGTGTGTCAACTGTAAGGGTCTCTTGTGAGGAGAAAATTGAGGTCTCTTGAGGATGCCCAGTTGAATGTTTTATGGATTTATGAGTGAAATTTGTGGTAGCCTCCTCTGTATTTGTTTTGATGCGTATTACTTTTGGTTTTACCTTGATTGAGGAGTCTTTATTCATTGCAATTGTTTTGGAAATTTTATATGTTGAAGTTTTATGTTGAAACCTTAATTGTTTTGCTATACCCTCGTTGGTGGGTAGTTGTTCTTTTCTTGGGCTTCCAGGGGTGAGGATAATCTTGTTTTATACTGATTCTTCATTGATTTGATTCTTTCCATGATTTTGATCACAATTGTGATTTTAAATTTAGGATTGGGTTGTATCCAATTCATGGGAAACTATGTTTATGGCTATTGGTGAGATGGTAAATGCCTCGAGTGTATTTCGGTTTTGAGATGTTGAACTTTTCCAGTTTTGGTACAACCCCTTGATGCCTTGGATTTTGGTTTATGTTTCGGGTCTCTAGGGAGAGTGGTTCTTCATGGGGGCCAGTGCCTCAAATAGGAGGAAGGACCAAGATAACCCATGCAAGAGTTAGATTAAAAAGTGAAAAATTAATTAAAGAATTAGGGGGATGGGTAGTAATAACATTAATAAGATAAATATGGATGCCTTATCTATCCATTAGGGCTTCCGCAGACTAATGCTAGACTGAGAAGGTCGTGGTTGGCAAGGTTGTTGCCTCATCCTCATGAGAGGTTAATGGCTCCGCATGAGTCACCCTATGGGTCTGGCACCTCAGGTAGAAGGAAGAGACAAGATAACCATAGATGGGGGTGAGCGCGTCAGGTAGCCAGGAGAAGTCGGCGCTTAGAGGAAGGGCCAGGATAACCCATGTAGGACTATGCAATGACACTCTCCCCTAGTACCCCTTATGATTTTTTATCTTTACGAGCCTCTGGAAGTGGTCTATTGATATGTTTTGGCAATTTATTGTTGTTATGTTTAAAAGTGATTTGGTGTTGTATCATTTGGAAATTGATTTATTGTTGTTATCTTGGAAGTGATTTCTTGATGATACATTATATGATTTATGATTTATTGTTGCTATGTTTGGAAATTAGTTTATTGTTGTTACATTGGAAGTGATTTACAAATGTTTCCTTTTATGATCTTTTGATGTTATGATGCGAGTGGATTATTGATATTGTATTTATCTCTGCATTTTTTGTCATCTATGTATGACGTTGAGTCTTGTTGTTCACAAGGGGTGGGTCTTCGAACCCATGTGGTTAGGTGGAATGTGCTAAGCACCCCATTGGGTCCCCAGTCAAGGATCGAGAGGTGCGGATTGGTGTCATTTGCAGCGACTCCTAAGTTGTTTCCATCTCAGAGCCAGTTATCGTATTTTGTATTATGCTACTTAGTTGTATCATTCTATCTTGTTATATGGATTCCCATTCATGTTGGGGAACACTGAACATTATATCATTGTTACTCTTGAACATTGTAATGAAATGTAATGATAAACCTTGTGTGAATATTGATCCTTAGCAGATGTTATTAGATGTGTTGTATCTGTGGAATTATGTCCCTTGATTTTTTATGGTGATGATAAGAGTTTATCATTATGTCTTTTGAGTTAATCATGTATATGTTGTATGTACGCACGAGGATGGTTTCTTATTAATGATTTATCATGTATGTGTTACATTTGTAAATGTTTACTTTGTTATGGATTATATCTTTGATTTTCATTCTTTGTCGTCGTTGTTTGGATCTAAGTTTCATAATGTCACAGCATGTACCCCAAGGGACTTAGGTGTTAGTGAAATTGTTTAAATGAATTTCATGTCATAACTTAATGTGTATTTCATGTATGTTATGTTCACTTTTAAAAAAAATAAAATTGTGTGGTTAATATTATTTAGTTGTCCTTTGGGGTTCACATGACAAGGCATTACACAAATAGATAATCCAATTGCACTTAGATCATTCCATTTAGTCTAAACAACATCACACATTATATAATTTGAGTGAACCTAGCTAGATCTTTTGTGTGGGGTTTATCTCTCTCCTTTTAGGTGAGACATCCTAAGAGTGCAAGAGTATGCTATAAGCCCTACCCAAAAATCTACGGTTCACAATGTCAAAATTTTCAAAGCATGAATTTAATAATAGACATGTTCACATAGTTGTCCCTATAGAGAATAATTTCAAGGATGAGGTGAGGCCTACCGATTATAAAGTGTAAACCATTAATTTAGGTCCATCCACCAAAGAGCAAGAAAAGGAAGAATTTCAATAATCTTCCCAAGCCATTCTGAGAGGGCTTGACAAAGAAATCAAGGAAAAGAAGAAGTTGCAAAAGCAACTTAGTGATATTCACAAATATGTCCAACACCTAATGAAGCCTCTATAAACTGTTGGTGATGGTGGTTCTTCAATCCCATAAGGGTTGTTACCAAAGGAGGTTGTATCAAAAATACAAAAGTTGAAATCTTTAGTGCATAATACTCATGATTGGCTTCAAGATGTCAGCAAAAGAGGTGATGAGTCAATTGAGAAGATCTTTAACATTCATGCTAAGCCTGCTGAATTTATAGAAGACACCTCCCAATTTTCTACATATTGCAATAAGGTTGATTAATCAACTATTGACGAATTGAAGAAAATTCTACAAGTGCCTAAGGAATAATTGGCCCAGATGAACATTTTCACCTCTGATGACATTTCCAAGGTGATGGAGTAGATAAAAGTTTGGAATTACAAAAAGGAACTCCTCTCTAAGGCCTTGAAGAATATATTTGAGATATAGGGGAAAATGAAAGAAATATATGACAGTTGCATCACTTTTTTGGAAATCATGACTTGAAGGAGAAAGTTAGATCAAAAGAATATGAACATCATCATATTATAGGCATGGTGGCATGAGATTTATGCTCCTTCTAAAGGTGCATCCATTACCAAAGACCATTTAGACGATGCAACTATTTACATTTCAAATCTAGATTAGTATCATGAGTTACAAGTTGAATAGGGTTTAAAGAAATGCCCAACTATGTTGATGAATTAAAGACTCATAAATTGAGAATAAAATTTATCCCTACTCTAGATCTAGCTGATGTGAAAGAAATATTAGAAAAATTCAAAGAATTATCCAACAGGATAGAGGCCAATAAGGAGGGAGAAAATAGCTAGCTTGTAGCCACCTAGGACAATGTGCCAGTCATATGATTTTTCAGCTAGGAGGGATGACCTAGGAGTTTGTGCTAGTAAGGAGAATATTTATAGAAGGTTCTAGGCTAACCTAGACTTTGTTTTATGATATTAAATGTAATTTAATTTTTATGAAACTCTCTAGGCTGACCTGTTTGGCTGACCTACTTTTTGTAACCCTAATTCTGGGCCGACCTAGTGCAATTTCTCTATAAATTAAGGCCCTAGCTTCATTTGAACGGGTTATATATAGTTTGAATAGTTAGAATTGAGAGAAGAATTAGTATTTTCTGAGAGCAAGTATTGAAACATTGCAGAGGCATGAATTGTTGCAAATTTAGGTGATTCAATATAAGTAAAGAAATTATTCTTTGGTGCTCTTTCTTGTGTTGTTCGCTTTGCATGGTTCCTACTTTTCTAGATCTTTAATAAGGGTATGTGCAAGATCATCATGGAAATAATAGGCCCTTAAGTGGAAAATTTTTTAGAAAAATCAGAGTTAGGCAACTTGACGTAAAAATTTGAATAAGTTATCTATATTATTTCAAAAATATGTAAGAAAAGAATCTACAGCAAATTGAATGTAGTTTCTAAAATGCTAGATTTGTTTATATATATATATATATTGTAGACACGTAAAATATATTGATTGACATTGTGCATCTGATCCTGACTTACTAACATCGTTTCTTCCTAAATCATCCCTCGGTCTAACCATTTAATCAAATTCCCCTATCTGATTAAATTCATCAATATTTGTCTCTTAATTAAATAAATCATTTTGTCTAATTAAGTCACTTTCTCTTGTTAATTAAATCAATCCATCTTATCTAATTATACCTATTTAATTAAATAATCAATTTATTTGATTAATTCTCTAAAGTCTATCTATTAAATTAAATAAATTAAAACCTTATTTGATTTAATCTAATACCATCCCTTTTAATTAAATAAATCAAAATCCTTATTTAATTAGCCTCTTATCATATTCCTCTCATATTTGATTTAAATAAGTCCATAAATTTGAGTCAAATAGGTCACATCATCTAATCTCCTATTAAATTAATTAACCCTTGATTAATTTAATCTCATCTCATGTCACATCCTCTAGATAATGCAAGTTGCACATGAAAATAGATTTAATTCACTTATTAAATCTCTATTTTCCTCACAAGGCATCTTTTGGAATATTCTCTCAATTTGAATTTAAAAATTCCAAGTCAACATGTACATCCATCAAGGCAATAAATTCATCTTACATGTCTTTTTCCTTGAGCCAAGGGGCTTTTATTGCATTTTCCCTTCCCTCTTGCATGTCATTTCAACAAATTTGAAATTCAAATATTATGCATTTATTGGCACAAGCCCCAAATCTTGCACATCCATCATCCATTCATAGCTTGACAAGTGGCATCATATCATTGGATGAATGTTAGTCCCACATTGCTCAAATTTGGATATTCATCCATCTTGAAATCCTATAAATAAAGAGCTCATATCCTCATTTCATCATCCACAATCCACAAACATTGCAAATTCATTATGCTCAAATATCTCTTGAATTTCATCCATTATTCTTGAGTCATAGCTAGGTTTTTGCAGATTTTTGGCTTGTAGTCTTCATTCTTCACTATCAAAAGTGGATCAATCTCTTCAACATTCGAAGCTTGCATCTTAGGAATTGGGAAAGGGCCAATTTTCACATCAAATTGGCATCAATTCCCCCATGGGATCATGAGTTTGCACATCTAATTAGGATTTAATCTTTGTTTTATCGTTTTCATTGTGTTCTTTGTTATTTTCATTCCTAGTTTGAGGTTGTAAATGGATTTCATGGGGAATCCTTGTTTTAGGTTGCAATTCCTTGTTTAACATGTTTACTCATGTTGTTTTGCAGGTACTAGGAAAAGGGTTCACGCATTTGGCACTAGAAGGAGGGCTGGATATCATTATTTCTGATCTTTTCTTGAAATTTCTGCATTTTTCTTCACATAGGAAATTCCAACGTGAGCTCGTCAGCGTTGCTATTTTGGCACCATGGGCTCATCAGCATTGCTATATGGCACCGCTTGAAACACAAACTGCACCACTGGACTCGTCCCGCCAAAATATTTGAATTCTAAACTCCGCCGCTAGACTCACCGACCTACAAAAACTTTCAAAAAATATTAAACTGCGATGCTGGACACAAACTACAATGCTGGGAGAAAACTGCGATGTAGTTGAGCTCTCTGTCCCGACACAGAGTGATGTTGATTGGTAAGCGACACTATGAGAGCATCACTGGGAGAAAAAACTGTGACACCTTCATGAGTTGCGATGTTGGGAGACAGTAAAAAGGGAAAAATTAATTTTAGCACGTGCTTTTGATTTATGACTGATTTTTCCTCTATTTTTTGCTTTTTAATTCTTGTGTTTTTTTCTAGAATCTGACTGGTTTTTCCTCTTTGTAGGTTGGGAATCGAAATCAAAAGAAAGAGAAGTATGAGAAGGATGTTTGTCAAATCAAAGTGTTTTTAAACACTCTAGTGTTTGTTTAACACTTCTTCAAGAATTTGTTATCTTCTCCCTCTTAGGACACTAATTCTTGTTGGGCTTAAAAAGGACATTTTCCATTTCTTACAAAGGCTAAAATGAACTTTAGGATTACAACTTACTAGATTTTGTTTATTGGATTAACAAATTGAACAAAATGTTTATCACTTGTCTTTTGGTGCTCTAAAATGAGTTCATTATTGCTTTGTGGATCTAAAAGGAACAAGTGTAGCTTTGTTTTTTGTGAGTGCTTACTTAGACTAAAGACATTGAAAAAGGATGTATGTGCTTCTCTCGCGCTTTAGAGTGACCTTGCGAATCAAAATGCCTTTTTCATGACTTTGGGTTAAGATAAAGCAATCACCTCCACACTTTGATTTGCGCTTAAAATTGAACATAATCTTGTGCGAGTGAGAGTGGGGGCTTTGTTGCGTACATTCTCTTTCCTTGTTACCAACAAGGATTGATCAAGTTATGAATATTGTTCTTCATTTGCTTTTGTTTATCCTATAGGGCTTGCCTTGGGGAAAAAGTACTCATCTAAGGGAATGACTCAACCGGTAACGCTCTAAAGCCAAGAGTATTTCCAGCTGGGATATAAATGTGGATATTGGAAGAAATGCCAATATCACGCGGTTGATTATGACAAGATGGATCCAAAAGGGAACTCTTTCCGTATGGGTCAATCTCCACGAACAGAAAGTCCTTACTAAAACCCATGTGCTAGAATTTGCCAAAATCCTTTAATCTATTTGTTGGTGCAAGAATGGTCGTTTTGAAGCCACCCAACACTTTTACAGTCTTCTAGTAGAAATGGAAAACATTCCATGGGAGTTTCATGGCTGTTGATGCTTGGCTGCCCCAATTGACGTTAATGAGCCATAGAGGGGAGCCAGTGGGGTCAAGCATCTAACCATTCGCTAGAGATAAGCATAGCTAGACTTGTCTAAGTGGGAATCCAACAAATATTGTCTTACACATCCATAGGATTGTAGTTATTCTTGGGTTACAAAATGCATTGCTTGATCAAAAACACCATAAAAAAAAACACTTAACATCATCCAAATTTCAAACCCTTTTGAGGACAAATACAATTGACTCAATCCATATGTTATTGCTTTCCCTTGGGATTTACATCCTTAGAGGTTTCTAAACATTGGATTATATTTCGATTTGTCTTCTTAAGTAAACAATAGGAAACCCTTGCCTTAAGTTCATTAAATTTCCACATAACATATCTTGTGGGGTTTGAAGAAATTAAGACATTGGACATCTTAGTTTGAAAACCTAATTGAAGAAAGTGTTTTTGGTAAAATAAAGACATTAAGCAAAGCTAAGCAGAATGAACTTTCACATGTGTTTAAGACTCAACCTCAAAAGCAAAAAAATCATTGGTTGGAAATCCAAAAATAAATGTTAAAATGAAATCATTTCTTGCTTACAAAGGTCTTTAGGAAGCATTTGCATGCTCTTCAATACCTAGGTCTAGGAAAACAAGGTATACATTTTTAGGTTCATCTTAGGTTCAAAACATATCAAAATATTTTTCATCCATCCTTCAAAACATCAAAACAACATCATCTCAAAAATCACCTTTTGGAAAATCTTGAAATCATCCTTAAATACAAGGCTTTGTGGAAAAATCAGAATCATCAAAATCATTGAGATAAAATGCTTGAAAAAATCATTTAGAAAACCTTTGGCTAGGCATGTGTAGATGCATCCTTTTGCATATACTTAGTCAAAGTTATCAAAATCATTTTCTCTAGCTTAGTATATGTAGATGAATCCTTCTTCATGTGCTTAGCAAAACAATCATCTTGTTTGAATAGGTGTGGGTAGATGCATCCTTCTCCTCACACATGTTCAAATCATCATCCTTTGAACAAAACTATCCCTTAGATCATCATCCAACATCTTAGGGTCATTTTTTTCAAAATCAAAATCAAAATCAAGGAAAAAATCCCAAATCAAAAAATCAAAATCAGCAAAGTCCTAAGAGCCTAGTATCTCATTCAAGATTTATCAAAAATCCGAAAACATCCATATCATCCATCCCTAACATCATCATCACACCATCACCTTTGATCCTCAATGCATCCTAAAGCCTTCTACTTTGGAGCATAAAATAGAGATCAATCCAAAAGAACCAAGAAATTCATCTCCCATTTTCTTGAAGATTCATCCTTGTTTTATGGTTCTAACTAGATCTCAATGCAAGAAGAGTATGGAAGCCAACAAAGAAACACCCGCTTCAAGCGATCTTAGCCAAACCAATGCAGAAATGAATCCCGTTGAAACAAGTAATCCATTGACCCTCTCATCATTGCAAAATCCGCAAGAAGAAAACCAAGAAGAGGACCTTACTTTTGGAATGTCTCTCGAGAAAATGACTGAAATGCTACAAAATCTAGACAACCATAGAATCATCAACATCATGATGAGACTTAACCCTTCGTTATATATGCTTGAACTAGCAAAACAAGGGGCCAAGTTGTCTTCGGATTTTGATGTGAGTACTATAGTGGATACATCATTTCCCCCAATCTCATCCACCATCCCCATCTCATCTACACCCCCAACTCAAAACATAATGCAAAACATTCCACAAATCACAACATCTTTTGCTCCAACCCAACCCAATGTTAATAAGGGAAGTGCATTTCTCAATGCATTTCAAACACACCCCCTTGTTAATAATCAAAATTTGGATGCAAACATCACCTTGGAACAAAGCATACCCCAAAACCCATTACACAAAAATGTTCCTCTTACATTCCATCATGATCTGTCATCATCATTTTTTCATGCAACACCATATACACCTCTTCTCACAAATTCACAAGAAGAGGGAGATATGTTCGGACCAGGGGGCATATTCAACACCACAACATCCTCACAACAACTCACACCCCTTACATTTCCACCTCTTCCACCATTGCCATCATCATCCACACCACTCCTTGGTTTAGGGCTCCCTCCCCTACCAAGTATCAATCAAACCTATATCCCAACCATCAATCAAAGCATTACACCAAACACTCAAAATTTGTCGTTGATATCGCAACAACAAATGAAAAACACACAAGCAATGGAAACATCATCAAACACACCCTTAACATCACAAAGCAAGGTCTCCCAAGGACCAACCATATCAATAGCACCATCCATCATGCAAAACACCAACACCACCTTCACAAACACCATTCCAAATCCACCACCACCCCCACCACCACCAACTTCCACCACATCAAGCCAATACGAAACATCATTGCAAGATGCTTTCCAAAGAGGATACCAACAATTTCAGAAACAAAAAGCCGTATAACAAGCCGCTCAAGCTACGCAAGCTACCCAAGTTGCACAAACCACACTACAAGCACAACAAGCCGCGCAAGCTCAAGCATTATTGCAACAACAATAGCAACAAGCCGCCCAAGCCGGACAAACATTGCAAACACAAAGGGTCGCTGAAGCACAACTTCTATTGCAGAAACAAGCAGATCAAGCACAAGCCACAGAAGCACAAGCGAAAGCGCAAGCTCAATATCAGGCACAACAAGCTCAATATCAAGCACAACTCAATGCACAAAGACAAGCAGTGCAATTGCAAGCATATCAGCAAGCAATAAAGCAATACCAAGAACAACAAGCATTGTTGGAATAACAACAAGCACAACAACAAGCACAAATCTTAGCACAACAACAACAAGACTAACAACAAACGTTTTTCATACAAAAGCAAGTAGAAGCCTACTTCACCCACCAGAACATATAGATACCATCAAACAATGCACTGACCAACCCATCCATCCAACCAAATATTGAAACACCCCAAAATGCTTTCATCCCACCCCTTGATCTACAAAATGTTATGATGACACAACTCAGGTTACTCTCGCAACAAGTGCTCGACCTTCAATCAAGGTGAACAACCAAAACACCAAGCAACTTGTGTCCCTATCCATTTGATATGAGCCTAGAGATGAAACCATTCCCCAAGGGATTTAAAATCCCCAAATTTGACAAATATCAAGGGATGGGAAACCTTGAAGATCACATCAGGGAATTCCAGGTTCATTGCATGGAAGTTGCATATGACGATACTTATCTGATGCGGCTATTCCCTAGGAGCTTGGAAGGCCCCCCTATAGAATGGTTCTCTCGCTTACCTTTAGGCATTAGAACATTCCAAGAAATTAGGGACGCATTCATTAAGAACTACACATGTAACATTGCAATGGATGTTAGTCTCGAAGAACTCTCAGCTCTGAAGCAAGGAAAGAATGAATCTTTCGCTTCATTCCTTCAATGATGGCGATCCAAGGCCAATTGGAGCAAGTGGAACATGCTAGATGAACAATAAGTTTGCACCATCATAGCCAACCTTGAAGGCCGCTTAGCATTTCATCTCAAGGTTCAAGGCATCACCACATATGATCAATTGATCTCCAAAGTGCTCAGCATCGAAAGAGCCCTTGTGACTCAACCTGCAGAATCAACATCATATCATGAACAACAAAATAACCGCCCACCATCCAATTACAACGATAAACCTCACACGTGGGCAAGGAAAAAAAATGTTACTAATGATGGTGTCGTCGATGCCAAGGTGGTCATTAGTGGTCCATGCCAACATACACCCACACTAAAAATCCAAATTCAACACCCAAACCACCATCACACAACACACCAACCCAACAATAATCCAACCATCAATAATCTCAATGACCAAAGGGGACCACCCCAACACAAAATTTATCCAAAACAAAAATACACCATTTTAGGAGAACCACTTGAGGACATAATGAAAAAGTTGATCAATGAAAAACTCATCAAGCCTCCTACATTCGAGAACTACCAAGAACCCGATGTCAAACCTCCTCGGTATAACGAGAATCAACTTTGTGAATTTCATAAAATCAAAGGTCATACCACAAACAACCGCATGAGACTCAAAAAAATCATCCAAGATCTCATTGATAAGAAAATCATAAATGTGGAACAACCTACGGGAAATCAGGATCTTAAAATCTACATGAATCTGATACCGAATCATGGCAACAAAGGGAATAGAAATGATAAAGGGAAGGTCAATGTAAATCATGTATATGAAATATTCATTGCCTCCCTAAATAAAGATTGCATGGTCATCACCATCAAGGATGCCCACGCCGAATATTGTGGAGTCACCACAAGAGGCAGAAAATTCACCATTACAGGATCGTCCCAACCAAATAGAGTCCCTTCATCTAGATTCATTCCTAATGGCTACAATTTCTTAGACCAACTCAGGAGAACACCAGCACACATCTCCATCATGGAGTTGTTAAAAATCTCATCAGCGCATAAGAAAATCCTTGAGGAAGCATTAGCCTCATCCACTGTCCCTGCAGATCTCAATGCAAAGCAATTCCAAGCTATGGTCAGAAATATCATAACGCTTAATCTCCTTACATTCTCTGACCAAGATTTCCCCGCTCAACCATCTCACAACCGTGCACTTCACTTGGAAGCCATTGTACACAAGATCAAAATCAAAAGGGTCTTGGTGGATGGAGGTGTGGGCTTGAGCATATGTTCCCTAAGCCCCATCAAGCAATTCAAAATATTAGAAGATTCCATCAATAAAGGAAAGGGCATCATGATAAGAGCATATGATGACCAAGAAAGAGTGTCTCAAGGCACAATTAAACTCCCTATTCAATTAGGGCCAACTCTTATGGAAACCACTTGTCAGGTCTTGGACCTTGACTTGCCATATAATATCCTCCTGGAACGCTTGCAGATCCATGCGATGAAAGTCGTAGCATCAACTTTCCACCAATGTGTGAAATTTACACATAACGGACAAGAGGTTACAGTCCATGGAGATCCCGAACCATTTTCATATTGCAAAAATATTGAGGAAAAGTACTACAAAATTCTAGAGGTGCCAAAGAATGATGAGGGTCCATCCACACCATACACCGACCCCGCCACTCTCATGTCCACTTCTATGACAAAGACACCTGCCACTCCCACCATTCCTACCATCTCCAACATCAAGCTCATCATCCAGGAGGATGGTTTTGGAAGCTACAAGCTCCCTACCAATTCTTTTGAGATAGGAGACTTACCACAATCTCCTAGATCACAAGGATGTCCACAAGAAAATCAAGCTTCCACATCACAAACGTATCCTGAAGACTATCCCGAATTCACAAGCTGGGGAGACCTTGGGTAAGAGGTTATTGAAGTAAATCCATCTCACATGTTGTATCAAGATGAAAGACCAATAGCTAATTTACCAATGGATGAGAGAAGCAAGGGCCTACAAATGATGCTCGCAATGGGCTACGACAGAAATCAAAGACTGGGACAAAACGACAATGGACTCATAATACCTATCATGTCTAAGACGTGACCCATAACAAATCTTGGCCTTAGATGTACCCCTCCGAGCATAACCATACATGGCCGAAGTCCTTCGGTTAGAATGGTTAATATTTCTCCTTAGCCAATACTAGCACAAGTATGCTCACTAATACCCACAGGCCAAGACATACATAACTTTATAACTGAGGCCTATATTAGCAGCGATGATGAGGATCACTTGACCAATCTACCTAGGTTATTCAAAGATACCACCTTGTGTATGATTAGTACCCTATCCTTTGAAATAGACCATCAAAATCATGAGATCCATTTAGTGTACCCCCAACTGATCGACTATGACCAACGAGGACCACCAGTTCTCAATACATTCAAAAATGATGAGGTGCTCTCAGAATTCATGGGATTGAGGGATAACATTCCAGATGGTGATCATAAGGCAGGGTTTATAACAGAGTTGGACACGCATGCCTATTACGGGGAAACTATTGAATCCTTTAGTCGCAAAAGTGAGAAACTAAGAATCATATCCAAGTCCTTGAGTGAAAACCACACTGTGGCACTCTCTGATAAGAAAATAGTAAAAAGAAAGGATGTATCCAACAATGAAAACCTCTCTGAGGCGCCCAAGGATGAAGGATTCAATCTTCCTTTAAGAGCTATCCATCAGGAGAAGTCAACAGTATTGGCCGAAAAATGCAATCCAGTCAACCTAGGAACATAGGAGACCCCACATATCACATTTTATACGAAATCACTATTATCAGAAGAGCAAGAACTCCTAGCAGCATTCCTAAAGGAAAGGAAAATAAACTTTGCATGGAATTATGCTGACATGCCAGGGCTTGATCTAGAGACTGTGGTTCATCATTTAGTAGTTTATCCAGAAGCAAATCCGGTCAAACAAAAGCTTCTGAAAATGCATCCTCAAATCGTCTTATTGGTCAAAATGGAGCTCAAAAAATTGTTAGATGTAGGATTTATCCGACCAATCGATTATCCAGAATGGGTATCAAACTTGGTACCTATTTCAAAACCTAAAGGAGCCATTATAATTTGTATAGACTTCAAATATTTGAACAAGCCATGTCCCAAGGATGATTTCCCGCTTCCTAACATCGACATGATAGTAGACATGATAGCAGGACATGAGATGCTATCACTAATGGACGGATTTTTAGGATACAACCAAATCATGATAGCAAAAGAAGATCAACATAAGATGACTTTCACTTGTCCATGGGGGACCTACTACTGGAACATGAATCCATTCGGCCTAAAGAATGTAGGAGCAACCTATCAAAGGGCCATGACATTAATATTCCATGACATGATTCATAAAACAGTCAAAGACTATGTTGACAAAATCCTAGCAAAATCCAAAAAAAGACAAGATCATATAGCAACCCTAAGCACTATCTTTGATAGACTGGAGGAATACAAAATCAGACTAAATCCCAAGAAGTGCATCTTCGGCATACAATCAGGTAAATTTCTAGGATACATAGTCTCCATGAGGGGTATTGAGGTGGATCCGAAAAAGGTAAAAGAAATACTCGAGATGGAAGCACCAAGGACATTAAAACAATTGAGAAGCCTCCAAGGTAGACTCCAATCCATCTGATGATTCATAGCACAACTAGCAAACAAGCAAAACCCATATTCCCACCTACTCCACAAGGGAGTAGCATACAAATGGGATACAAAATGCAAAGATACATTTAACAAAATCAAGGAATACCTACTAAAACCACCAATTTTAATGCCACCCATCCCAAGAAAGCCATTGATCTTATATGTGTCAGTAACAGCAGCAGCCCTTGGAGCTCTTCTTGCTCAACATGATGAAAATGGAACAAAGAGGGCTATCTACTATATCAGTAGAACAATGGTCGGTCACAAGCCAAACTACTCATTCATCGAGAAATCTTGCCTCGCAGTAGTGTTTGCATCCCAAAAATTTAGACATTACATGTTGGCACACAAGATAAAGCTCATTGCAAAAATTGACCCCCTCAAGTATCTCCTATCAAAGGCAATGCTCACAAGAAGAATGGAAAAATGGGTGATGATACTATCAGAGTATGACATCAAGTACGTAGAGTGGAAAGCCATTAAGGGCTAGGTTATTGCAGATCAACTAGTAGAAGCACCCATTTATTTTGAGAACCCTCTTGTCTCAGAATTCCTAGATGAATTCATTTTTAACCTCAACATAACTAACCATTGGAAACTATACTTCGATGGTTCATACACACAGCATGGATTAGGAGTTGGTGTCTTCTTCATCACCCCACAAGGGGATTGCATACCAAAGTCATACACATTTTCATTTCCTTGCACTAACAACATAGCGGAATACGAGGCTTTGACTATAGGCCTCAGGATAGCAGTGCAATGGAACATCATAGCTCTCAAGGTATATGGAGACTCTTAGTTGATCATAAATCAGGTCAATAATGAATATCAGACCAAGGATGGCAAGCTCACTCGATACAAGAAATTTGTGGAAACTCTAAAGAAATGATTCATTGACATAACATTTGAGTAGATTCCAAGAACCAACAACAAAGCAGACGCCATGGCTACAATTGGGTCCCTATTAGACATCCCTCATAACATGCCAAAATATAAATTCTTGATTGAGCAGCTTCTCGTCCCCACATTCGAGCTAATAGAATTGGAATATGTGTGTGAAATCATTGGTCCTGGCGATCCTTGGTATCATGACATCTATACATATCTTTGAATAGGAGTCATACCCACTGACCTACCATCAAACTTAAAATGAACCTTTGTTAAAAAGACATCTAAATTTGTGATCCTAGGTGATACCCTATACCGTAGAAGCATAGAAGGCACCTTACTGTGCTGCCTAAATGCTGAGGAGGCATTAACCAATCTAACCTAAGTACATAACGGTATCTGTGGTTCACACTCGAGTGGAACGACCATAGCCAAGAAACTGTTGAGGATGGGGTATTATTGGCCCACAATGGAAAGAGAAGCACATGATGATGCTAAAAATGTCTACAATTTCAGTAACATGGGGACCTCATCCATGCTCTAGCTCAAGAGCTTCATCCTATTATCACACCATGACCCTTTTCGCAATGGGGACTCAATCTCATTGGAAAAATCTCACCCACCTCATCCAATGGCCACAAATTCATCATAACTACAACTGAGTACTTCACAAAGTGGGTGGAGGCCATACCCATGACGTATATCACTGGGAAGAAGATCTCAAAATTCATCCTGAACTATCTCATCTGTTGTTACGGAGTCCCACAAGCCATTATCTCAGATAATGGGACACCATTCAAGAACCAGGAGGTTCGTGACTTGTGCGAGAAATTCAAAATCCAACATCGCTTCTCCACCCCATACTATCCCCAAGGCAATGGCCAAGCAGAAGCTACAAACAAAACCATCCTCAAAACCCTCAAGAAAATAGTCAATGATGCAGGTCATGACTGGCATCTACAACTTTATCTCGCCCTCTGGGCTTATCAAACTAGCATTCGTACACCCACTGGCACCACCCCCTTTTCCCTAGTCTATGGATCAGAAGTCGTACTCCCCATTGAGATTGAGCTCCCATCCCTTAGGATATCACTACAAAACCTCATCACGGATGAAGAGTACCAGGTATCAAGACTAAATGAGCTAGAGCTACTAGATGAGAGACATATCGATGCTTTGAATCATCTGCAAGTCTATCAAAATAGACTCAAATGTAGCTACAATAAGAAAATCAGAAGCAGGACTTTCCAAGTCAGAGAACTGGTCTTAAAAGAAAATTAGAAGAATGTCTCGAAACCAAGTAGCAAAGGCAAGTTCGAACCTAATTGGTTAGGACCTTTCATCATCACAACAAGTTATAAGTCAAGGGCATATCAGTTATCAGCACCTGAAGGGGAACCTCTATCAGAGCCAATGAATAGCTCCCATCTCAAAAAGTTTTATGCCTAAATATTTCAAGGTATAGAACCAAAAAATCCAAAAAATCAGAAAAAGTCCTAAAAAATGGTTACTTAGGTGAAAACCTGGCAAACAGGCGTCTTGGTGATAGCCAAAAAAATCAAAAAAGAAAAAAATTCAAAAAAAATAAAAAAAGGATTAAAAAAATCGTCCTTTAGTGAAAACCACTTCAGTGGCACTTTGGGCAAGTACCTCGATGAAAACCTAGCAAATAGGCGCCTTGCGTAAATAAGCACTCTCCATCCACTAGGATCTTTACGGCTTGTTTGACATCATCCCTCCATCACACTTCCATCAATCCATCGCATTCAGGTCTCCATCCATCACTCCTCCACTCGCATCTGCACCATAGCTTGGTCTTGTGTTTGTATCATGATCCCTCCTAGTACTACTCGGCCCATCCTCAAGGTCAGTTTGTCCTGCCTTTATCGGAGTAGTCTATCACATCATGTTGGGGGCATGTTCTCATCAGGTCAGATTCATGTATGATCTTAAGGTCCTCAAATCAGAAAACCCAAAAACATCAGAAAATTAGAAAATCAAAAAACATCAGAAAATCCAAAAATCCAAAAACATCAGAAAAGCACAAAATCCAAAAACATCAAAACATATCAAAATCCAAAAATAGATCAAAAAATCATTCAAAAGGTCATAATCAGAGTCATCTTGTCTAACTACGTTGTCTCTGAGCTTGAACGTAGGAAAGATTGATCTTTGATCATCCCCCGAGACATTTAGGTCAGTCCTATAGGAGTCTATCATAATAAACTGACATCTCATCATGTATATCATCATTTGTAAATCGGTCAAGTCATCAGTCGAACTACGTGGTCTCTACAAATATAACGTAGGCAAGGCTAGTCTGTTGACCAGCCCTCGAGACCCCTAGGATAGGTCTTTAGGTTAGTCTCTTGGTCAAAATCTTAGAAAATTCCAAAAATATTAGAAAATAAAAAATCAAAACATTTGCAAAATCTAAAAACAAAACCAAAAATAGCCTCAAAACATTGCAAAACATCAAAAACATCCAAATATTTGAAAAATCCATCCATCTCATCTCACTTGCACCTGCAATAAACACCATCCATAATAAACTGATCATCATCCTCAATCTTTGGTAGGACAATCGGAAACAAGTCTAGCAAATTAAAAGTGAAAACTCAAAATTATCAAGTCTAAAGTCTAATTTAGTGTGTAAGCAAGCTGGTTATCTCTTCGTATTGGTAACTCATCATCTAAATTGGTCCCATATCAATCATCCCTTAGAACACTTTGGGTAAACGAAACGACGTGCCGCCATCCACTAACATGTCCTAGGATGAATCCTTCACAATGGGCATTATCTTTTGGCAATAAGTTTTGGTTATAATCCTTAGAAAACACATCCTCTTTCCATTAGCGGTATTGAAGAGCATCAGTTTGTTTGTTTACTTGGTTTTTATCTTTTGACTTATCTTATTTGTGCTCATTCCAAGGACGTCTTGATGATATCCCAAAATAGAGGATTTAGAGAAATAGGAATGGGGCAATGATCATTATCTTTTGTCTGTTGTGCTTGTTGGACGTCCTTGTGATATAACCTCAGCGAATACTTTCTTTGTTAGGTATGTATGGAAGAGGTCTAGGGAAACTTGTTGACTATTGCAGGGATAGGTTTACCTTTTTGTGTTTTGGTCTGAGGTGTCTAAAACTTCTGAAGTGTATCCTAGCAAGGTTTTCGTATGTCAGGTGTGAACAAGAATACTCCTATCTGATTGTCAAGTCAAAGTCCATCACACTGGGTACAACGCCATCCTAGTTCTCTATACCTTGATGCATCGTACCACGTGTTTTATCAAACATAATACAATTTGGCCCTTTGAAAATCCCAATTCCTCAACAAGTAATTATCCTCATCATCATTCGCATTTGCATCATTTTCTGTCTTGTTGAAATGACTTCTTTTCTTACTGACCGCACTAACAAGGTACTATGATAGTCGATCATCATCATCACCATCATCATCATCTATCCTGCATCCACAAATCATTAGCATATTGCATAAAAATATCATATAGAAAACATATGCATTGCATAAACATATCATATAGCAAACATACACATTGCATTCTTATCATCATATAAACAGGTTATCATAAATATTCTTCATAAAAAGGTGCATCCATGTCATTGCATTTCACCCATTACATTACATCGCATAGCATTCATTTGCATTTCATAACCATTTCATATTACCATCTAAATCATCACATAAGCATGAACAAAAGCATTCCATAATCATTTTTGCATAATCATAAACAAATAGGTATATAAGCATTTAATTCATTAACATACATGCTTGCATAACATCGATGACATCATCTCACCACTTTACGCATTAACATATCATCACATCTCATAAAAAACCATTTCATTATGCATTAACACCATTTCATTGGCATCATCTCATAACCATCGCATTCATATTACATCCATTTATAAAACATCTCATATATAAGCATATTCCACACATCATTGCATATACCATAGATCATATCATTTTACATATTAAAATCCATATCACATATTGCATTGGCATAAAATAAATCATCATATAATTAACATCATTGCACATCATATCATAGGTTAACATAACATAGATCTGTTAGTCATAATCATAACCCATACATCATTACAAATAAATGCATCCATAAAACATCATTGCAAAGCATATAGAAATAAACCATCCATGCATAAAGGAAAACACAGTACATCGCATCAAAATAGACTCATATATATCATCAATGTCACTGTCATAGTACAAAGAATAAATCGGATCACTGTACATATATGTCAATCAGTACAAAATTCCCATCGGGCTATCAAAAATGAGCCCATAAGCCACAAAAAGTATGTATCATCTGGATCAAGCTCGATCTCTATGAATGCTTCCCTCACCCCTATCACCATGACTCTCTAGTGGTCTCTAGCTGGCCCGCTCTGAGTACTCCGGGACCCAATCTGCTCTAGGTACGATATCATGATAAGCCCGACGGTAGTACTCTATCTCTTGGATAGCATCCCTGTAAGACCGCAATGGCACTATACCCTAGGAGGAGGTTGTCATACTCTTGATCTGCTGCTTGCAGCCTAGCTCAGTTGTTGCCTGTAGCTCTGTAGCCTATCTCTACTGCACAGCCTAATCCCTCTCTGCTCTGAGCTACTCTCTCTCATCTTCACCTAGTCTCTCTCCACTATCAATGCCTGAACTTGGGCCTATAGCTGTGCAATCAGTGCATCCCGACCGTTTTCCTATCCTTGTGGCTGTACCCGTGGCTGCACGTGAACCTGATCCTCACCCTCGGCTTGTGGTGGTGGGACTAGCAGCTCCTGCTACTGATCTTGCATATGGACATCTCCTTGACCTGGCGGATTTGGGGGCACACCTGGTGGATCCTATCAAATCTTGACCCTCAGTCCTCACCCTCATCCTCTCCCTCTTCCTTTGACCCTGTGCACCTCTAGATCCTCAACTGGAATGGTCAATCGAAGGGGAGGTCTAAACCAGTCTCTGTAGGCCTATGTGGTCCCTGGATCTACCAAGCCTTGATCATAAGCCCACGGTCGGGCTAACAACTTCCTAAAGCTATCAACTGCTTCAGAGGTAGGAATATCATGACCCCATGACACCTGTGTCATGCTACGTGCAAAGACGGCTACATAGTCATCATAAGGCTGATCCTACAGCTTTCCAAACTAATGTTGCATGTGCCCAGGTAGATACCTCTCGATCATTGTGTGCTCTCACCCTTGGCAAAAATAAAAGAGCTGAGTAGCATCGTCGGCCCATCCAGGCCAACCAAGGTATGAATGCCAAGTAAAGACAAGCATCTCGTCTAGGACCCGCCTCCAGTAGGGGATCCCGTGCTCACCAGTGTGTGTGAAGGACACACCGCCTTTGTATCATGCCATGAGGGCATCCTCTACCCCCATTGGAATTGGAACGACATGTGGACGTAGCACATAAATGTGCTCCCACGCCCAAACATGAAGTAGTGTCACTCTAGCCCCCAATGCTCTGCCATCCATGTATACATACTCGTGAAGGTTCCTGTAAAGCGAAGCTAGAAGGATAGGCCCCCAGGCAAAGTGAACTGGCCTGTCTCGGACCATCTACTCCCAGCAATAACCCCAGCTGGGATTGAAATATCACCCTCATCAGTCTGGGGCAACCAGACCTGAAATGATCACTACAATTGCCTAGCGAAAGGGAGGTGCGATGACCCTGTATCTCTCTAACTCAATTTGTCCCTTGCAATAAATGATGTCCCCTGTGGCGAGGAATCTGATGCAGGACTCACATCCCTCGTCCATATCATAGATCACCTGATGGCCATGAATAGGAAATCGTAGAATGCACCAAACGTCCTCCAAGGTGATGGTGGCCTTGCCAGTGGAGAGATGAAACGACGATGTCTTGCTATGCCACCTCTCTGCCAGCGCTAACAACATCCCTAGGTGAGTGCGTACGGGCGCCGCGTATGCAATATGCCATAGTCCTACAGCTCCCAATCAATCCTGGTCACTGTTGCTTAGGTCCCATAAGACGCTAGCCAAATCTCCAACCAGCGCTCTTTAGAGTAGAGCTCCCTTGGCCCATCCTACATCAAGGAAAGTCACCGTGTTAAAAATTTTGAAAAATTTCTGGATGAACGCTCCAAGCTCATCTCCAACAGCGCAGTTTGTGAAGGCATCACAGTTTGATTTTACTCAAACTCCAACGCTCGAGCCCAAAAAGAGCCAAGTGGCACCGCCACGGCACACTTTATCCTCTAGCATCACAGTTTGCATGAAAAGGGCGCCGCCGCCGCGCACTTTACCCAAACCGGCCCGCCGAGCCCTAGCCCAGTGTCAAAGTTTCTAAACTCTGAACTGCAACGCTGCGGTACAAAATGAACTAGCGCAGTGTAGTTTAAATGCCGAGCGACACTATATAGCACCGCTGGAGGCGAGCTCTCCTTTTAAAGCAGTAATTAATGCATTAAATGAAAAGACGAAGCTTCAGTAAGGTTCACATACTGGTGACCCAATGCCATGTGGCTGCTGGTATGTTCGAACTCGGTCTGAAATGTGTAGGGGAAGCTATGGTTGTGCCATATCGCCAGAGGGTCAGAGCTCAAATCTCAGGTTTGCTAACGGAGGTGTGTGAAAATGACTTGAAAGTGACCCCTCAGGCCCCTTTTAAGCCTAAAAATTAGGGTTTTTTGACCCTAAATGGCTCTCCTGCTAGGGTTTCGGATCCTCGAACCTGATTTTGTCTGTTTGAGGCTTATTTTTCATTGTTTTATTGTTTTTAGACATGTTTTTAGCCTCTCAGACCCCTTTCTAACCTGTCGGACACTTTGTCATCTTTATTCGCGAGATCACCCAAACAATTAAATTTTTTGTCCAATCTCTCGAGGGGCATTATAATGGCATGTTTTCTCTCGCCATGCAGCAATGGGGCAAGTTTTTAAATATCAAAAATTTTGGCTTTGATCAAGATCGATTATTGTTTGAACCAACGCAACGAGTGCGTTGCTTCAAAGAGGGGAAAAATGTAGACACGTAAAATATATTGATTGACATTGTGCATCTGATCCTGACTTACTAACATCATTTCTTCCTTAATCATCCCTCAGTCTAACCATTTAATCAAATTCCCCTATCTGATTAAATTCATCAATATTCGTCTCTTAATTAAATAAATCATTTTGTCTAATTAATTCACTTTCTCTTGTTAATTAAATCAATCCATTTGATCTAATTATCCCTATTTAATTAAATAATCAATTTATTTGATTAAATCTCTAAAGTCTATCCATTAAATTAAATAAATTAAAACCTTATTTGATTTAATCTAAGACCATCCCCTTTTAATTAAATAAATCAAAATCCTTATTTAATTAGCCTCTTATCATATTCCTCTCTTATTTGATTTAAATAAATCCATAAATTTAGTCAAATAGGTCACATCATCTAATCTCCTATTAAATTAATTAACCCTTTATTAATTTAATCTCATCTCATGTCACATCCTCTAGATAATGTGTTGCACATGAAAATAGATTTAATTCATTTATTAAATCTCTATTTTCCTCACAAGGCATCTTTTGGAATATTCTCTCAATTTGAATTCAAAAATTCCAAGTCAACATGTACATCCAACAAGGCAATAAATTCATCTTACATGTCTTTTGCCTTGAGCCAAGTGGCATTTATTGCATTTTCCCTTCCCTCTTGCATGTCATTTCAACAAATTTGAAATTCAAATATTATGCATTTATTGGCACAAACCCCAAATCTTGCACATCCATCATCCATTCATAGCTTGACAAGTGGCATCATATCATTGGATGAATGTTAGTCCCACATTGCTCAAATTTGGACATTCATCCATCTTGAAATCCTATAAATAAAGAGTTCAAATCCTCATTTCATCATCCACAATCCATAAAAATTGCAAAGTTATTATGCTCAAATATCTCTTGAATTTCATCCATTATCCTTGAGTCATAGCTAGGTTTTTGCAGATTTTTGGCTTGGAGTCTTCATTCTTCACCAACAAAAGTTGATCAATCTCTTCAACATTCGAAGCTTGCATCTTAGGAATTGGGAAAGAGCCAATTTTCACATCAAATTGGCACCAATTCCCCCATGGGATTATGAGTTTGCACATCTAATTAGGATTTAATCTTTGTTTTATCGTTTTCATTGTGTTCTTTGTTATTTTCATTCCTAGTTTGAGGTTGTAAATGGATTTCATGGGGAATCCTTGTTTTAGCTTTCAATTCCTTATTTAACTTGTTTACTGATGTTGTTTTGCAGGTACTAGGAAAAGGGTTTGCACACACACACACACACACACACACACACACACACATATATTTGGTGAAAATTTAAAATTTCAATACAGTAGTACTTAAATTTCAGGGAAAAAATAAGTAGGTGTCTATCTGACCACCCTAACCATGGTAAAATGATAATATTTTTTATAATATTTTAGATATAAGTAGAGGACTTATGTCCCGATGTGATGCATATTTTTTTGTAATTTTTTTCCAAGTAAATAATTAATTATGAATTTTTTATTACAAATTTTTAAAAATATAAAAAAGCATATGTCTGACCACCTTAACTTGGTCCAAACTTCATGAAATTCATTTTTTCTTTTTTTAATCCTATACTATGCAAAGCATAGAATGTGATGCATGTTTTGGATTCAAAAAATGTGATACCATTTGAAATCTATAGATGTTTTTCAATTAGCCTATCAATCAAGACTTTAGTTGTAATTCAAATAGAAAATGAATACTAATTACTTATTAAATTCAAAATAAAGCATAATTTATATTGGTGGAAAGCTGAGAATCTCCTTTAAAAACCCTTTTCATTTCATCAGTTTTGGGTAAAAAAAAAGTCATCAGCCACATACCCATCATATTGACACTTTTTGGCCCATCATGATCCTACACATACCCATAAATTTCTTTGGAGTTGTGGTTGTAGGTTAGATTTTAGATTTAGATATGATTCAATTGTGTTAATGGCATAAAATTTGAAGTTTCTAAGCAATCCTTAGCCCATACTTTTGGTAATTTGTTGATTGTAAGTTGTGTAAAGTTAGTTTGGGCCTAAATATTGTGAGCTAAGTTCAATTGTGGGTATTTATTCATTTTATTTATTAAATAAGGTTGATTTGTGTGAATGCTCCATAATCTGAAAAAATTTGTTTCCTTAAAAGATTGCACTATTTATGTGAGATTGTAGGTTTAAGTTGGGTTTAGCAGGAACTAG
Organism: Sequoia sempervirens; assembly: GCA_007258455.2. Lineage (NCBI taxonomy): Eukaryota > Viridiplantae > Streptophyta > Pinopsida > Cupressales > Cupressaceae > Sequoia > Sequoia sempervirens. Next base: position 43,818,600 of record VDFB02026320.1, on the reverse strand, counting down.
TTTTTGAAGGATTGGTCCACTTTGAATGTTTAATTATTTGCACAATTGGTATTAGGTTTTAGTTTTTTAGAAATGTCTCTAAACCCTTTATCTTTTGCTATTTATTTTAAATTTGGGTTAGTTTTAGGATTAAAAGCATCAGCATATTGCAAGATTTGATGAATTTGAAGTTTTCAACACTTGTTTTGTAAGGCCCCTTGTGATTACCAACATTTCCACATTATCACTAAGTTGTTTTGTTTCATTGCCAATACCTGAGATTAGAGACCTTGGAGTTATATCTCGAGGCTTGTTGATAGATATTTACCTTTCAAGAGAGATAGGATATTATATTCTGTATGAGTTATTGTGCAAAAAACACCATCAATAGATCTATTTCGGTACTTCTATTTAAAAAGGGTTGAGAAGGTTCTAGTTTTGAATCCTTGGACCTTAGATTTGGCCAAATTGATCGTCCCAAATGTCTTTGTAGATGTTGAGTTTATTAAAGTATTGGCACAATATTATCACCTGGCTACTAGAACTATAAGAATGCTAGATAGTTAACCATTAATGGTGTTGACTAAAGAAGTAATTAGAGTGTTTTATGTTAAACAAGCATGCTATCACTAAGATCAACCTATTTAGAAGTGAGGAGGATTATAGGAGATTGAGAAAAACCTACAGGAGTGATGAACTTCCTTTACATATGAAAAAGGGTGTAAACAATAGGAGGATACCTATCTCCCCCTCCCAAAATGAGCCATTTACCATAGAATACTTCCAAGTATATCTCAAGAGAACTTATTTTTCTTTGTGCCGAGTGATTGGAATAGATGTTGAAGAGAGGATGCCAACATATCTCATAATGATGGCAATGAGGATACAAAATCTTGAAGTCAACATTGAGTATGAATTTGCTATTGAAATTGAGAAAGGGATACATGAGAGATTTTTGCAAGAGAGAACTTAGCTCCCATCACTTGCAGGAAATACTCTCTGCTATGTCATTTAATATTGTACCAAAATAGAAATTGATGGAATAAAAGAATGTGTTTGGGAATGATTGATGATGAAGGGAATAGGTTTCCTATACAAAATTGGTGTTACATCTGGGATAGTAGATGTAAAAATAGTGATTATCTAATATTTCATGATGATTTCATAGTAAAGGTCATGGTCACTCTTGGTCATATTTCACCAAGATTTCCTAAGAAAATCATGCAAGTATTAAGACCTTTAGCATTGAAGCTAGAGCAGGGACACACTCACAAAATCAGTGACTAGTTCTTCTTAGCAGACCAAACAGTAATAAGGGTTTATGGGTTTCCTCAAACCCCACATGTTTTATGTAAATTTGTTTCTATTTGAATTGTATTTTTAAAATTTATGTGGAAAATGTTATGGATGGAGTAGGATGTTATGAAAAGAAAAAAAAGGGGACATTCCTTGTTGACCTAACTGAATGTGAGGGGCTATCCTAGGGTCTGACACTCTTGAAGAACTACAACACTATTTGAAGATGTGATATTCATTGAAGTTACGAGGAGAAAGGATCTTTGATTCTAAAGGGAATATTAATTTTATAAAGCAAAAACTTCTCACTAAAGCTAGGATTACCCATGTAATGGATTGTGAAGAAGATGTAATAAGAAATTGCTTTACCCCTGATGAAGTTTTTCAAAGGAAGAGAAAGTGGGAAAACATAAAGAGGCTTGAGGAGGAGAAGAAGAAAAGGGACAATGGATTACAAGGATTCTATGTTGAAGAAAAGGATCCTATCAGAAGGATGAATGTAATAATTGACAACTTTGAAATATTATATGTTGAACTAGAAAAGAAACTTGAGGGTCATTCTTTGAAACCCTCCAAACTTCCCATTAAACCAAGTGAAATTGTAATCACAAAGCCCCTACTAGACACTGCCACAACACAATCAGAAGCATCCCCTGAGCAACCAAGTCCTAAAAGATAGAAGACACATGGAGTGGCCCCCTTAGTGACATATGAAATAAGTGGAGTAGGGGATATTGAAGAGGTATCCAATGTACTTTTGAATTTTAAAGATGATGAAGTTGATCATCCATCGCCTAAGCTTGCAATTGATGCTCACAAACCAGAAGAAAGAGTGGATGTACATGGGCATAATGATCAAGAAGTGCATGATGATGAAAGGGTGATTGTTGCCCTTAGATTTATTGAAGATTATGAATTTATTCTTGAACTCCCAAGTTTAAGGATTTTTGGTTTAATATGAAAATGAAAGAATTTAAGGAGAGACTCCAAATTAATAAGATGGGCACTAAGGAGTCACAACATGACCAGATTGTTGCCTAGACTCTTGAAGAAATTAGGATTAATGAAATTACTATTAGCCCCCAAGAAGCAAGAAAATTAGTCTTAGAAAGCAATATACTAATTATTCCTCGGATGGAGTTAAAAAATATATTCCTACTAGATCAAGTAAGAATCCAAGAAGATCCCATTTTGGTTTCTAAATTCAATTCAGATGAGGGAATGAGTGGGTTATAATCTAAGACTTGAAACCCTAGCCTTTTGGACCAAGCAAAAAAGAATAGAAAAACCAAGATTGCTTGATGTTGTAAAAGAAATGAGAGGGACTGCCATGGTAAAGACACTTCAAGACACATCAACATTGGAGGAAGCTACTATGACAATGCACTTAGCAATGTTTACTGGGGATGTGGTTAAAGCTATGGAGCTTAGATTGGTAGAATATGAGAAAGCATAGAATGATTTGAATGATGAAGTGAATAGGTTATTCATAGAAAATGTGAAATTAAAATAGTAGTTGAAGGGAGAAGGTCTTTCCCAAAACACATAATTAATAGTTTACCAACTCCCTACCATCCAGACTGATATAGGTGAAATCATTGTTGGACAAGTTAATGTGCTAAAAAAATAAATTGAGAAGTTGAAAAAGAGCAATGAAGAAGCAAAGGAAAGAGAAAAGAGAGAAACCCTCGAGGTATTGGAACAGATCTTAGAGCATAGGGTTAAACTAATTGTGGACAAATTGGAAAATGTGTATGAATTTTATGTCTCTTTGTCATAAGAAATTGATCAGATAAAGGCCCATATACCTATATTGGACCCCTTATTCAAGAAATGGCAATCTGTGCATCACACCTTAACAACTTTGTGCAAAATTTTACAAATGAGTGTTGAGGCCCCTGCAACTTTAAAGCCTATTGAGAAAATGGTCTGAATGGTCACAAATGAATTTCAATTCATGTTTGCAGAAGAGAAAAAGATCAAGGCAAGAATGGATTCATTTCACATGCTAAATAAGTGGTTTGTGCCTAAGATACTAAGGGATGATGATCAAATGAAAGGCTCCAAGGATTGGACATATGAGTTTAGAAAAATTGTTCCCAACTACCTCACTAATATACAAAAGGATGGTGACATAAATATTCACTACCTCAATTTAACCTTGGATGGAATAATTGCATTGGATGTTGGGTACTCAAAATTCATTGTGGATACCAAAGGGTTATTAGACAACAGATGGAAGAGTCACTTGGACAACATATAAAAAATCCAGGAGTACAAATGGCCTCATGATTACACAGTATACCAATGGGAGGAGACATATCTAGCTCCCCCAAAAGAATAGACCTTGCAATGAAGTACCAAGCCTTACAATTACTATCATGGAGAGAGGACCTTACCAGATCTGAATGATCATAGGTACCTTACAATGAGTAATGGACTTTCGTATCTTGTGTGTTGTGGAATTCAACATCTAATAAATTCTCTTCACTTCTCATCTTTCATTGCTTTCAAAATTTTATGTAATCCTATGTAAACAAAAATAATTAAGAGTTTTTGATTTATGTTAAATGTGGGTAACTGACAAGACACTTTTTAACTTGTCAGTCAGGACAAAAGTTTGAAACGTATTGTAAAATCTTTTTGAAGATCAATAGAATGAAGTTATAATTGGTAGTCAAATTTTGGTTTCAATTTTTTGTTTAAGTGAATTAATGAATGTTATCTTGCTATCTCCAATTTGATCTTTCCTTGTTATTTAAATCAATATATCAAGGGTATATATGGGTTATCAAAACACATTTTTTGTCAAAAAATTCATTTTGTACTACATTTTGGTGTCAAATATTTGGTAATTATGGCTAGTTTCATCACATTCAAATTATGAATTCTAGGAGATTATATACATTAAATAGATAGTGAAATTAGCTCTCTTAGAAATTAACTAAAATATCTAGAAGGATTATTTTGATTAAAGAGGATTTTGTGGTTATTTTTCTAACAATGATTTTATAGTGTAGCTAGCTTGCTATTTTCATTCAAGATACAAGTCATGATCAAATTAAAGCACATACCAAGAAGATGGTACTCTAATTCAAACCCTCAACCTCACTTAGTTTAGTCTACTTACATGGGGATATTAAGGAAGCTGCTAAATAATTAATATATATCATTTGTTGTTTGTGAAGGAAAATCCTGTGAGATCCAATATGACAGTGGATCAATTTCCAATTTCTTTTTCACTAATACTAAATGAGTTTAGGGTGCTACAACAACCAAGATGTTATACTTCAAAACATCAGAGTTTATAGTTATGGTGGCTAATACATATCCTCTTGCCATTCTTGATCCTTTGATTTCATTGGCCAAAGATAAGGTATTGATTTTTTCTCTCTCCTTGTACCATTTTGAAATTTGAAATTATTGCAACCTTTTAAGATTTCAGATGGGAATTGCAACATTTTTAGGTTAACTCCATTTTCCATGCAATACCTGAATCATTCCTTAATTTTTGAGAGGCTTTCCTTCAATCACCTATGATATGTTTCAACCATTCACTGGCAATCTTTACATCATGTAGATGTTGCAAAGGTGGATTGAAGGGATCAAAACCAATAAAATGAACATAGTTTGATTCTTATTGTATAGGATAGTAATCACATGGGTAAAATGGTGGGATTAAAACTAATGAAATGATGTTTGACATAGTACAAAACCATTTTAACTTCGAAGTTTTCCCATGATCAAATCCCCTTACATGCTGCCCTTTTTTCTAATTTTGATGAATTGTAAGAGAATAAACCTAATTAACTTGCATAGGAACATCAAATTTTTGGACTTATATTGATGATAGTTTTGAACCATTTGGTGATGCTTTTGTGTATTTGTTCAAGTAGTTGTTTTCTTGTAATTTTAATGGATGCCTTAAGTTTTGTTCTTAATCATTAGTTTTAACATTACATTGCAGAAAGTACCTTATGTTTTTGTTCCTTCAAAAGTTGAATTGTGTGGTCCTTGTAAAGTGAATGGGGAAGATGGTGTCATAGTTAAACATCAAGTTAGTAATGTTTGGATGTTAATGCATCCCAGTTTTATATCAAAGATCTTTCTCATCAATTTAATTTAAAATTTATGTATAAATGGATTCTTTAATGGTGCAGGTCTTTACTGAGACAATAGATGAACTAGGGTTGACATTTTTGTTGTCCAAGTCTGATGGCAATCTTGAGCTTGGTTTCTAAGAAATTTATGTTGATAATGTTGTTCCAATTTCATTAGTATTGATAGCCTTCATTCTATAATATGTCAACTTCATTGTATAATATGAGTGTATCACCTTTCTTAAATTTTGAACAAGGTTCTAAAATCAAGGGTTCAATATGCATATTGCAGGCCTATGTTGAACACTCTATTTAAGGCATTTGTTGACAAGGCTATAGTTTTTTAATTGATTTATCTTTCTGTTGTGTTTGAAATTTCTTTTGTAAAATTTAAATATACAATGCACTTTTATTCTTTCTGAATTGAGACTAATATTAATTTTTTTATTGAATTGAGGCACAACTTCATTCATGGTGGAAAATGTAACACCTTGTTGCTCATATCAGATGGCATGTTGCATATAAAGGAGAAAATATTCTAGCTTGGTTATTATTGACTGCATTGAAGGTAGAGAGAGATTCATATATGGGACATGATCAACACTCTCCTTAGATTCTACACATTACCACTTGCTCCAGGAAGATTTCCCATATTGTAGAAGTTTTAAGAGATGAAAGGGGCATGTGCTCACATTGAAGGGCTTCTAGCATGCATTTCCATCATTGCAAAAGTCTTTTGGAGAAGTTTCTTCCTTGCAGTCATTTCTTTGCAATATTGTAACTCATATTTTCAGTCTTCTGACTGAAAATAACAATTGTAATACTCTATTTGTAAGCTGTTACTAGAACACCTTTCATTTATTAATAAAGTTCACCAATTTTTCCTTCTTAATGGTTGTCTTATTATGTGCAATTGATCATTGATGTGTATTTCTATTTTTTATTCTTAAATGCTCAAATATAAGTCAATTAAAATGACTAAATATACTACTAATTGAAATCAATTAATAATTAAATTGACTAAATATACTGCCAATTGATAGAAATCAATGAATAGTGAATAAAAGTGACTAAATATACTACCAAATTGATCAAAATGATGATTAAAATTAATGACTAAATAAAATACCAATGCACAAAAATTAGTGAATAAAAATGACTAAATAAGTGACCAATTAACAACAATCAAGGACTAAATATATCAATAAATTAAAAAATGACTAAATAAGTAACCATATTACAACAATCAATGACTAAATCAACAACTAAATAAGTGACTAGTTAAATATATCAGTGAATAAAAAATGACTAAATAGTGACCAAATTACAACAATCAATGACTAAATATAATAGTGGCAAAAAAGTGACTAAATAAGTCACTAGATCACAACAATGCATGACTAAATCAATGACTAAATATACTACCAAATTGATCAATCAAAACAATGAATAAATGGCTAAAAATGGTTTAGTCATCAATCTAGTCATGTTATATATGATTGGCAATAAACTACTAGTGGTCACGTGACCAACTGTAGTCATTTAGAAGTAGTTTTTAGTAGTTTTTCAGTAGTTTATTGTTGTGCATGTATTAGTGCTTGTTACTTCTTGTAATGCATTTGATGATAATATGGCTTATCACCTAAGAGATAAAGACTCTCAAACTTTGAGGGATGCATTCAAAATTGCTCTGCACATTGATAGTAATAGAAGAGCTTGAAGAAAAGTGGGAAGAAGAGATGATGTCAAAATCTTGAAGAATCCCAAGGATAGATAAGAAAAGTCCTTTGGCTCAAATTTTGTCTATAATGAAAAATGGGATAAGGTGTTGAGTACTCTAAAATATATTAAATGTACTATTATAAAGAATGAAAAGGGACTTGAAAATGACAAATAGCAATTCCAAAAGAATGAAAAACCCCCAAAGCTCCAAGATTATCATTACAAGACCGACTAGCAGAATGGGACGCCAGTCCCCAATAATCAGAAAAATAAATAGGATCATGTCACACCTGATCCTTTGCAAAAGAATTCTACAAATTTCACTGATGAAGCTCCTTAGTGTATTGTTTGTTAGTTACCCCATTCTCCTCACCAATGTGCAGTTGCAAAATTGGTGGAAGTTGAGGAAGGCGCACCAGAGGATTATGATCAGTCTCACAATGATGGTGTTGAAGTCAATATGATCATGAGAAGGTCTGATTTTGTTGAAAAAAAATTCTCATCCGATGTGGAGTCTTATTAAATTTATGTGGATAGTTAAAGGAAAAGAGCAACTGCATATCACTAGCAAGTTGTTTCTGATGAGGACAATGATGATGATCATGAAGTGTGAACATTTGAAATAGTTGAGGATGATGTGTCTCTAAGGAGACCCTTAGACAAGGAAATTGCAAAGTTGACAATATCCTTGGCCACACAGGAAAGAGGTTCATACCACCTAAGAAATAGAATGGTTGGTGGAGACCAAGGAAAATCTAGTAGCCTATCCATCAAAGAGCAGAATGCAAAAGGAAAAGAAGCAAAAGCTGATAGTAAAGTGGATGGGGCTAAATCCAAGGAAGGAAAGGGAGAAAAAAATTGGGTAAAGAAGGTTGAGAAACTAAAGAGTGATGGAGAAGTTATCTCTCTTTCCATGAAGGTGAAAACACAAAATCAAAGTCATGAGCCTAAAAAGGACACCAAGAATAAATTTGAAACTTAAGGTGGGAAAAAAAAGGAGAAAAACATAAAAAATGGTATGATATCAATTGATCTACCTAAATATACTCCTATTGATATGTTTCAATTACTTTCTCAAGTAAAGATTTTTGTCCCCTTGCTTGAAATGGAGAGAATTCATGAGCATAAACAAAAGGTAGTAGCCCTTATCAATGGTGCTACTACAACTTGTAATGAATTAGTGGTGTCTACTCCACCCAAAGTGAGTGGGAAGGAAGGGAAAGAAAAGGAGGTTAAGGGAACAATCATTGAGATCCCTCAAATTTATCTAGAAAGTTCAATAACTGCTTGTCTTGGTAATATAGATCCATTTTTTGTAATTCTAATTATTTATGGAAAATTCTTGAAAAATTGTATGATTAATTCGAGAGCATCTAACAATATTATGCCAGTTAAGATTATGGAGGCAATGGGATTGAAAATGGATAGTTCCCATGGAAAATGCTATGCTATGGATTCTAGGGAAGTCCATGTGATTGGTGTGATCTATGAACTCCCATACAGATTAGTTGCATTCCCAGAGAAATAATTCAAAATGAGTGTGACAATGGTAGACATTCCACCAAATTATGGAATGTTTCTATCAAGAAAATGGAGTGCTTCCATGGGGGAAACATGCAATGTGATATGACTTTATCCACTTTCCTAATTGATGGAAAAGTCATCAAAATGGTTAGAGAATCAATAATTCCACACATAATTGAACATGTTCTTGATGATGATATAGTCCATTTTTTTGATACTAACATTAGTGATTTCAGGATAGAGTTACTAAGGGAAAATGATATGCAACCTGCACCTATTGAGAAGGAGATGAAATTTTTTTCTGATAGTAATGATCTTTGGACCAAGTATTTTGATGGTGCAAGTTCCAAAGAAGGACTAGGTGCAAGGATATTATTGGTATCACCCAGTAGCAACACATTCAAATTTTCTTTCACTTTGTCATTTGTTTGTACAAACAATGTGACAAATTATGAAGCCTTGTTGTTGGGGTTGAGGTTGGCAAAAAAACATGGGATAAAGAAGCTAAAAGTGATCAATGATTCAGGATTAGTGATATCCCAAGTTAGATCCAAATTTTCATCAAAGAATAAGAGATTGAAGCAATACATGAATTTAGTTTGGGATTCCATTGAGCAATTTGATGCATTTGGAATTGATTGGATGGGAAGATTCAAAAATAGAGTGGTAGTTTTGCTAGAAAATGTTGCACTCAAGTCTGATGATATAACTTTTGCTAGTATCTCCAAAGTGGAGGTACAAACAAGACCTTCGATCCTTGACAATATACAAAATTGGCAAGTCTTCAATGTTGATGAAGATATTTTAAGACTTTTTAAATGTGTAGATGAGTATGAAAGTCAGGAGATTGATTTCAAGGATTTTGTTAAAATGGTGGATGGAAAGGACACAATCTTTGGTAATGAAGTTATTCATAACTAAAGACTAACAAGATCCCTAAATGCCTTATAGCCTTGGAAAGAGTCTTTGACAACCAAGAAAAAAGCAATACCAAGACATTTTCCACCCATCTAGAAGATCTAGAAGAGGTGAATTTAGAAATTGAAAATACTTCTAAGAAATTTTATGTGGGCAAGAAAATAAAGCCCAAGATGAAAGCAATGTTGATTGCTTTATTGGTGAAGTATAGGTATGTCATTGCTTGGTCCTATGATGATTTGAAGGCATACATGGACGAATTGTTTCAGCATCAAATCCCTCTAAAAGAAAATGCAAAGCCTTTTGGGAAAAATAAAAGACCTATCAATCCCAACTTAGCATTGAAAATGCAAGAAGAGCTAGTGAAGCTAAGGGATGTTGGCATAATTAAGCCAATTAGGCACTCATCTTGGGTGTCTAATCTTGTTCCAGTAAAAAAAATAATGTGGACATCATATTATGCATTGACTTTAGGAATCTCAATGCATCCTCATTAAAGGATAACTATCCATTGCCTAACATGGAAGCCATGTTGTAGAAGGTGACTAGCTATGAGCTCTTGTCCATGATGGATGGTTTTTCTAGTTACAATCAAGTTAAAGTGAAGGAATCTAGGTAGTATAAGATTGTATTTAATACTCCATGGGCAACCTATGTTTATGTTAGAATTCCATTTGGCTTAACCAATGCAGGTGCAACTTTCCATAGGGCTATGGATGTAGCTTTTTCTGATTTTATTGATTTATTTTTGGAAATTTACCAGGATGATCTAGTTGCATACTCTAAAAAGGAAGATCACTATGCAATTGGAGAAAAATTTCATGAAGGCCTTGGAATATGGAATCTCACTTAACCCAAATAAATGTTCCTTTGGGGTCACTAAGGCAAGGTATTGGGACACATTGTGTCAAAGGAAGGAGTGAGAATTTACCTTGAGAGGGTAACTTCCATTGACAGAATTCCATAGCCAAAGAATGTGAAAGGAATTAAATCATTCTTTGGAAAAATTAACTTTTTAAGAAGATTTGTTACAAACTTTATAGAGATCACTCACCCCATATCAAAGATGTTAAAGAAGGGTGAGAAAGGGGAGTGGATTGAAGATCCAAGTAATGCTTTTCAAGAAATTAAGAAAGCAGTCAAGGAGGCCCTAGTTCTAAGGACCCCAAAATTTTCCAAACCACTACAAATCTTCTCATTTGCATCATTCCACGCCATCACTACAATTTTGTTACAAAAGAATCAAGAGGGTTTTGAACAACCCATTGCATTTTTTAGAAATTCCCTTCAAGTTGCAAAATTAAAATATGATTTGATTGAAAAATAGGCAATGCATTGGTCAACATTGTAAAGAAATTCAAGACCTATCTCATGGGAGCAACAGTTGTGGCATATATTCCTAATGTTGCTATAAAGGAAATCTTCACCCAATAGGAAGTCATCGGAAAGAGATGTAGATGGATAAACATGATATAAGAATTTAACATTGACATCCAGATCACCAAGTTGGTGAGAGGTCAAGGGTTAGGCAAGCTAATGGCTGAAGAAAATTTGGATGCCAACCAAATAAATCAAGAGGATTATTTTGATAGGTCACATATTTGTGATATGTAAGATTGTGATTGGTACAAGAATGTTATGTATTACTTATAGAAGATGCAATACCCTGAAGGATGTTGGTATGTGGTGATTGATCATGCTATACTATACACTCTTTATGTATCCTCATTAGGGCCTGGGGCCAAGCCTAGCCCCAAGCGGGTGTTCGAGGGAAGCAGCCCTTGAGAATTTTTTTTTCCCATTTTTTTTGCTTCATCACCGACAAAAGAAAAAATTGACTTTGTAAAACCTTAATTCTGGAAGCTTCTAAAAAACTTGTTATAAGTGGTTGGGATGGGGGTTGTAGTATGGAATTATTAGTGAGATTGTGATATGTTTAACATTGGATAATAAAATCATTGGATGACTATGGTTTTGTGGATGTAGCCTGGATTGGGTGAACCACGTTAAATTCTCTATGTTGTCTTGTTTCTGCTATAATTTTATGTGTATTTTATTTCTCTATTTTATTGATCAAATCTACATTTAACTGTTATATATCTACCTTCTAACCTTAACAAGTGGTATCAGAGTGAGTTTTGTTTGACTATCATCTGCAAGAAAGTCTCACGGTTGAGTGGGAGTCTCACAGTTAAGTAGGAGCAATGGCAGACGAGGGTGAATTGAAGGTGGATAAATTTAATGGGAAAAACTATCAGTTATGGAAGATGGACATGGAGGATTATTTCTATCAGAAGGATTTATGGAGGCCATTGGAAGGAATAGCCAAGAAATCAGCAATAATGAATGATGAGGATTAGAATCTTCTGGACAAAAAGGCATTGGGAGCCATTTGTTTATGCCTGGCACAATCAGTGGCATTCAATATTACAACAAAGACAACTCAAGAGTTGATGGAAACCTTGGCGAAGTTATATGAAAATCCTTCCACTTAGAATAAGGTATTTCTTATGAAACATTTATTTAATATGAAAATGGTAGAAGGTGGGTCAGTTGCTAATCATTTAAATGAGTTTAATATGATTACTAGTCAATTAACTTCTTTAAATGTAAACTTTGATGAAGTTAGGGATCTTTTGATTATGTGTTCTTTTCCTAAAAAGCTGGAATAGTTTGGTAATGACTATTAAAAAAATTGTTTCTAGTTTGAATATATTGAAATTTGATGATGTTGTTGATGTTATTTTGAGTGAGCAAATTGATAGGAAAAGCTTAGGTGGAACATCCACATCAGGTAGTGTTTTGAATACAAAAAGTAGGGGCAAAACAAAGGAGAGAGGAAACAATTTTGGAATTCATGGGAAGTCACAAGGAAAATCAAAGGACAAAAGGTCCCAATCTAGAGACAAGAGGGATTTTTGGTCTTGTGGTAAGCTGGGTCGTTTAAAGAAAGATTGTTGGTCTCAAAAAAATAAAGGAGACAAAAAGGAAGACAATAAAGAGGAAAATGTGGTAAGTAATAAATTTGATGAGGATGCTTTGATTCTTTCCCTTGATAATGCTGATAATTCTTGGGTGTTAGATTTAGGGGCTTCATTTCATGCTACGCCCCATAGAATTTATTTTCTTGATTATGTCCAAGGGGATTTTGGGCTAGTTTATTTGGGAGATAACGAACCCTGTCAGATTGTTGGAAAGGGAAGAATCAAGATTAGGTTGTAGAATGGGAATCATTGGCTACTACATGAGGTAAGGCATGTTCTAAAGTTAAAAGAAAATTTAATTTTAGTAGGGCAACTAGATGATGAAGGTTATGTTGTTACATTTAGTTATAAAAATTAGAAGGTTACAAAATGTGCCTTAGTGGTAGCAAAAGGCGTGAAAGTAGGCACCTTATATCTTTGTATAGGTCATAATGTTCCTTCTACTTTAGCTATTGCAGATAAAATTCAATGTTCAGGAACAATTGCAACATTTCAGTAGGCAGAAAATCAAACAATTTCTATGGATTTTGAATCAGCACTATGGCATAATAGACTTGGGAACATGAGTGCAAAAGGTATGAAAGTACTTCATTCAAAGAATGTTTTACCAGGTTTGAAATGTGCTACTATGGATTTATATGAAAGTTGTGTGTATGGAAAACAAAAGAGAGTTAGTTTTCTCAAGGATGGGAAGCAAAAGAAAGATGAGAAATTGGAGCTTGTGCATATAGATGTATGGGGACCAGCTCAAGTATCTTCTCTTAGTGGCTCTCAGTATTATGTCACTTTTATTGATGATGCAACAAGGAACCTGTATGGATTTATTTCCTTAGGAAGAAATATGATGTATTTGAAACTTATAAGAAATGGAGAAGCTTGGTTGAGAATGAGGTAGGTAAAAAGTTAAAAGGTAAAAATACAAAGTTGTGTCACACTTTATAAAGGAAATGACCAACACTAATTCAACTTTTAAAATTGAATCACTAAAAAGTGGCATATATGTTTTGAATTTTGAAATGATGTAAACTAGTAAAATGTGTATTTTTTAGTATATTTTATGCTTGTATTTTTTTTTTTAATTAAAATTTATTTTAAACTATTTTTTAATAAATTAACACTATAATTTAGTTGATAAAATGCTAAAAAATGAAGTTACATGAGATGTCAAAATTTTATAGTAAATTTTATATTTTATTTTTTAATTTTTTTTGTGTGTATTTATAACTTGAACCTTTAGTGCATGGATATATTTTTTCCAATTTTAATAAATATATATATTTTTAAATAAATATTAAAATATGTGTATCATAAATAGTTGTTTCCATTGGATGCAAAATTTCATATAAAATATTTATCTAAAATGGAAAAAAAACTATACCATCTTGATATAGATTCTTTTATCTAGTGCATCATAATTTTTTCAAATTTTTTAATAAGTTTTTGTATTTTTCCTTGGCATGGTAATCAACCTAATTTTTTTGTTGATAACCTACTTTTAGTAAAAATAAAAAATAAAATATAAATGATAATTAAAATATCAAAGTAAATATATTTTTGAGAGCTACACTTATGGATGTACAAAAGGGTATTTTATATTAAAAGAAAATATTATTTGCATGAGTAGGATTTATTGAAACATCCAGTTTTCCAAATAATTTTATTTTTTTGGTAAAGTGGCGTCAAAGTGGTGCTTCATATAATTTTAGCCAACATTTTTAGTTGAAAAAGTTGTATAAGTATCTAACTTAGATAGAGTGAATCTTACTAGATCATATGTTTGAACAAAATTGATTTTAAGTTAGAAATACTTAAAATCAGTTGTGTTGATAAGTTGGCCGAAAGTGTAACACAACTTTGTGTTTTTACCCTAAAATGTCTTAGATTTGATAATGGTGGTGAGTATTGCAGCAAAGAGTTTGAATATTATTGTTCCTCTAATGGTATTCATAGAAAGAAAATGGTTCCAAGGACTCCATAGGAAAATAGAGTGGTTGAGTGCATGAACGGAACAATAATGGAGTGTGCACAAACTATGAGATTGCATGTTGGGCTACCTTTAAACATGTGGGAAGAGGCTATAAACACTATTGTTTATTTAATCAATATAGGTCCCTCTAATCCTCTGGGTTGTGGTATTCCATAGGAAGCATGGATAGGTAAGAAGGTGAGTTATTCTTTTCTCAAGACCTTTGGTTTTGAAGCATTTGTACATGTAGATTCTGAAAATAGAACCAAGCTTGATGCAAAATCAAAGAAATATTTATTTGTTGGATATGGCATTGATAAATTTGGTTATAGGCTTTGGGATTTTGAAAATTAAAAAATTGTGAGAAGCGGGGATGCCATATTCAATGAGAAAGTGTTGTACAAAGATCAGTTCCAACAGCATGAGAAGAAAGAAAATGATTATGTAGTGCTAAATGATACAACAAAGAATGATGTTCTAGTGGTTCCTCATGCTCTGCAACAATAACAACAACAAATATCACAAACTTCAGTGAATGTTAGATAATCTTCAAGGATAAATAGACCTCCAAAAATATTTTCTCCCTCTTTTTATTCTATTTTATTAACTGATGTTGTTGAACTGGAATGTTATGATGAAACTATGCAGGTGGATACCAGGGTTTAGTGGGAGCATGGAATGGAAGAAGAAATAGACTCCTTGCTAAAAAATCAAACTTGGGAATTATGCAAGTTGCCTGTAAATAAAAACACTTTACCACACAAATGGGTTTATAGGATGAAAGAGGAGGATAAATGTAAGAAAATATTTAAATCCAAATTAATTGTAAAGGGATTTGAATAGAAAAAGGGTCTTGATTTTGATGAAATATTTTCTTTAGTTGTTAAAATGACTTCTATTCGTATTGTTTTAAGTATTGTGGCTGCTAAAGATTTGCATTTAGAACAAATCGATGTTACAACAGCCTTTCTCCATGGTGATTTGGAAGAGGAAATATCTGGAACAACCAGAAGGATTTGAGGTAAAAGGTTAGGAGAAATTGGTGTGCAGATTGAAGAAAATTTTATATGGCTTGAAGCAAGTACCTCGGCAATGGTATATTAAATTTGATAGCTTTATGGCTGAGCATGGCTACAGTCAATGTAATTTAGACTATTGTGTTTATTTTAAGAGGTTGGATGATGATAGCTACATTATTTTATGTTTATATGTTGATGATATGCTTGTAGTG
Organism: Sequoia sempervirens; assembly: GCA_007258455.2. Lineage (NCBI taxonomy): Eukaryota > Viridiplantae > Streptophyta > Pinopsida > Cupressales > Cupressaceae > Sequoia > Sequoia sempervirens. Next base: position 43,802,880 of record VDFB02026320.1, on the reverse strand, counting down.
GGGTCTTGTTAGGGTTAGAGATGGCAGATATCTAACAATTAAATACGGATTTAATTAATAAACAGAGAAACTAAAACACACACAGAATAAATCATAACACAAAGAATTTAATGTGGTTCACCCAATCCGGGCTACAACCACCAAACCGTAGCCATCCAATGCTTTTATTATCTAGTGCAAAACATATTACAATCTTGCAAATAATTGTGTTTTTCATCATACTGTAACACCCATCCAAACCCCCTTTTATCAAGCTTAGAAACTTCTAGATTTTGGGTTCTACAAAATTGAATTTTTCTTTTTTCGTTGTTTTTTCCCTTTTTTGGTGATGATGTGAAAAAGTAGGAGGAAATTTTTTCTCGGGGGTTGCCACCCCCAGACCCCAGCAAGAATACATGCCAGGGTGTACAGTATACCATGGGCTATACGGTATAGAATGATCAGTTACCACATACCAACAATCTCCCACTTAGAGACTGATCAGGCTCCACACCATCACAACCTCCCACTTGGAGATTGATCTTGGACGACATTGTTGCACTTACAGCTCCCACTAGAAATAAGTACCTTGGACCCTGCTACTTTGTTATACTTAAATTCAATTTTGAAGGCCAACTGAAGCTGAAGAGGAGCTCAACTTCTCCCTTGTCACTGCCTTCGTAAACATATCCACTAGATTGGCATCTGTATGTATCTTGTCCAGCTTCACATGTCCATCCTCCAACACCGACCAAATGAAATGATATCTCAACTATATGTGTTTTATTTTATAATGCAAGGGAAAAAATTTTGCAAGATGTATAGCACTCTGGCTATCTATAAACAAGTAATTTCCAGCCTGTTGTTTTCCCAACTCATCCATGAAAAGTTGTAGACATATCATCTCCTTTTCTGCCTCTGTTGCAACAACATACTCTACCTCTGTGGTGGATAAAGCAACAACCTTTTGCAATCGAGAAATCCAACTCACTGGTGTCCCACCAACTGTAAATACATAACTTGTGGTACTCTGTCTGGTATCTATATCCCCTTTCAAATCTGAGTCACATAGCCTTTTAAATCAGTATTAGAGCCCCCAAAACATAAAAATTTATTAGATGTACTTCTCAAGTACCTGAGAATCCATTTTACTGCATTCTAATGCTAAACTCCAGGATGACTCAAATACCTGCTAACAACTCCTACGACATGTGCAATATATGGTCTCATGCATACCATGGCATACATTAAACTGCCTACAGTTGAAGCATATGGTACCTTAGAAATTTTTTCTTCCTCCTCTTGTGTTTTTAGACACATATCCTTAGTCAATTTAATATGACTAGGCAAAAGTGTGCTGACAACTTTTGCATTCTCCATATGAAATCTCTGCAACACCTTTTCAACATAATTAGCCTGAGATAAAAAGAATTTTTTATTTTTCCTATCTCTACAAATTTTCATACCAAGGATTTGTTTTGTTGCCCCCAAATCCTTCATAGCAAAATATTTTGATAACTGTTGTTTTAGCTCACTTATGTGATCCATGTTAGACCCTGCTACAAGCATGTCATCAACATATAAACATAAAATAATGTAGCTTTCATTATCCAACCTCTTAAAATAAACACAATGGTCAGAATTACACCTGTTGTAGCCTTGCTCAACCATAAAACTATCAAATTTCAAGTACCATTGCCGAGGTGCTTGCTTCAAGCCATATAAACTATTCTTCAATCTGCACACTAGTTTCTCCTTACCTTTGACCTCAAATACTTGTAGTTGTTCCATATATATTTTCTCTTCCAAATCACCATAGAAAAATGTTGTTTTAACATCAAGCTATTCTAAATGCAAATCTTCAGTAGCCACAATACTTAAAACAATATGAATATAAGTCATTTTAACAACTGGAAAAAAAATCTCATCAAAACCAATACCTTTTTTCTGTGCAAATCCCTTTACAACTAATCTATCTTTAAATCTTTTCTTACCTCCATCCTCCTCTTTTAGCCTATAAACCCATTTGTTTGGTAAAGCCTTTTTACCTGTAGGCAACTTGGATAATTCCCAAGTTTGATTTTTTAGCAAGGAGTCCATTTCTTCTTCCATTCCATGCTCCCACTGAACCTTGGTATCCACTTGCATAGCTTCATCATAATATTCTGGTTCACCAGCATCAGTTAACAAAATAGTATACAAAGAGGGAGAGAATATTTCTAGAGGTCTACTTATCCTTGAAGATCGTCTAACAAAATTTTATGGTATTTTTTGTTGTTGTTGTTGCCCAGCATGAGGAACCACTGAAACATCATTGTTTGGAATATCATCCAACACTGCATAATCATTTTCTTTCTTCTCATGATGTAGCAATAGATCTTTGTATAACACTTTCTCATTGAATATGACATCCCTGCTTCTCACAATTTTTTGATTTTCAAAATCTCAAAGTCTATAACCAAATTCATCAATGCCATATCCAACAAATATACATTTCTTTGATTTTTCATCAAGCTTGGTTCTATTTCCAGAATCTACATGTCCAAATGTTTCATAACTGAAGGTTTTGAGAAAAGAATAACTCACCTTCTTACCTTTCCATGCTTCCTCTGGAATACCACAACCCAAAGGATTAGAGGGACCTCTATTAATTAAATAAACAACAGTGTTTACAGTCTCTGCCCACATTTTTAAAGGCAGCCCAACATGTAATCTCATAGTTTGTGCATGCTCTATTATTGTTCTATTCATGCGCTCAGCCACTCCATTTTCCCATGGAGTCCTTGGAACTATTTTCTGCCTATGAATACCATTAGAGGAACAATAATCTTCAAACTCTTTGTTGCAATACTCACCACCATTATCAGATCTGAGACATTTTATCTTTTTACCTATCTCATTCTCAACCAAGCTTCTCCATTTTTTAAAAGTTTCAAATACATCATATTTCTGCCTAAGGAAATAAATTCATGCCTTTCTAGTTGCATCATCAATGAATGTAACATAATACAAATAGCCACCAAGAGAAGATACCTGAGCTAGTCCCCATACATCCGTATGCACAAGCTCCAATTTCTCATCTTTATTTTGCTTCCCATCCTTGAGAAAACTAACTCTCTTTTGTTTTCTATACACACAAATTTCACAGAAATCCATATTAACACATTTTAGACCTAGTAAAACATTATTTGAATGAAGTAATTTCATAACTTTTGCAATCATATGCCCAAGTCTATTATGCCACAGTCCTGATTTAGAGTCCACAACAACTGTATGATCTTCTACCTGCTGAACTGCAGCAACTGTTCCTGAACATTAACCTTTTTTCATAACAATTAAAGTAGAAGGAACAGTATGACCTATACAAAGATATAAGGTGCCTAATTTAACACATTTTTCTACCACTAAGACACCCTTTGTGACCTTCCAATTTTTATCACTAAATGTAACAACACAACCTTCATCATCTAGTTTCCCTGCTGAAATTAAATTTCTGCTTAACTTTGGAACATGCCTTACCTCACGTAGTAGCCAATGATTCCCATTTTGCAACTTAATCTTGATTCTTCCCTTTCCAACAATGGACAAGGTTCGATATTCAGATGTCTGTACAAATTTGGACACTTAATTATCCAAATTTATCCCCTTTAATTAATAGCTTTAATTCACAAATCCTAAGGTATTTAATCAATAATACCTTATCTCTTTAATCTCCTTCCATCAATTGGATTAAATAAATATGTTATTTATTTAATTCCCCTTCATGTCACATCCTCCATTTTTTATCTTATCCTAATCCTTCTTCTAATCCCATCATTAGGATGTGCACATGCCTAATCCTTGATTAGGATGTGTCACATCCTCCAACTTTTGCAAGTTGGCCTCTAATCTCTCTTAGCCACCTAACCCCCTCTAATCCTTCATTACTCTTTCCCATGTGATCTTTGACTTGTCACATCAAGTCACATGTGAAATCTAACCCTCTTATAATCTTCATTAATTAATCTAATCAAGTACTTGCACAATCCTAATCACCCCCTTTGGTCAACTCTCCCCATCCCCCAAGGAATTTTTAATTCCTTTTTATTTATCCTAGGCTCCTCTCTTCCCCATGTGAATTTTTAATTCACCTTTTAATCCCCCAATGCACCCTTTGGAATTTAAAATTATTTCCCCTCTCCCCATGTGAATATTTGAGGAATTTTTAATTCCTCAAATGTCCTCTCACCCACATGGGGACAAGTACCTCCTTTATGAGGAGATCTTTTCCAATCCCAAGGTACTTTGTACTCCCCTCCATGTCATATCCTATCCTTCCACCTCATGTCCACTTCACCTTTTAGGGCTATCTCACATGCCACATGTCAAGATGTGAGGGCTTGTGAGTTCTCAACTCACCTTAGCCCTACATCTTGATATTTGATGGATCAATCTTGACCGTCCATTTCCCATAGGATTTCCCAAAAATCCTATAAATACCCCCTCTTTTCTCTCATTTTAGGGGGGATCATTTGTGCTAGCCAAACTCTTGCGTTTTGTTTCTCAACCCTACTTAGCCATTTTCACATTTTCATCCACTTGCATCCATCTTCACATCCTCATCTAGCTTGCATCTTGCCATCCAAGGAGCATACACGTCAAAGATCGAAGGGCCAACCAAAGAATCAACTCAACACAAGGTATAAAGTTCCATTTTGTGGCTTTGTCTTGTTTTGTTTCTAACTTAGGCTAATCTTGAAGTGTAGGTTGTTTAAGTTGTTTATTTGCACTCTTTTAACTTATTGCTTGATTTCTAATGCTCACATTCGACCTATCACATTTCTGGCACGCCCGATGGGACCCACAAACGGGTCTATTTTCTTCACGTTTTCTATTTTTTGCATTTTTCAAGGTTCAAGTTGCAGGGTGGCGGACTGGGCATAACAAAGTGGTGGATCTGTCCAGTGGTGGCAGACTGGGCCTAACAGAGTGGCAGACTGGTCCTGCAGTGGCGGATTGGTCCTACAGTGGCGAATTGGTCCTGCAGTGGTGGATTGGTCCTAATTCAGTGGCGGACTGGTCCTAATTCAGTGGCGGATTGGTCCTAATTCAGTGGCGGACTGGTCCTAATTCAGTGGCGGACTGGTCCAAATTCAGTGGCGGATTGGTCCTAATTCAGTGGTGGACCTGTCCTAACAGAGTGGCGGACCTGTCCTCTAGAAGGTAAAAATTTCCAGTTTTCTCGAATTGTCTTTTGATAAATTAGGCACATAGTCTAATTAAAGGGTGTCAATAAACCTTGCTTGGCGTGTTTGGGAAGGCTATTTGACGTATCCAATCCCCTTGCGCCATTTGGTGATCTTGGGTGACGAGAAATCGTAGCTTTCCAAGTCCTTTTGAGTCACCTATTTTTCACTTTCTTAGCAGGACTTGCTTGGGGATTTCATCACCCCAAGGGACGATTCCAACCACGCGTACCAGCGGGGTATATAAAGGGGGGAGAGCGAAAGTTGTACCCCAATCCAACCACGTTGTAATTGGCGAAGCGTCGGGATGACGTGAAGAGTTGGTCCGATCCTCTAGTATCTCGCTAAGGTTCCCGACTCACGCTTGTAACGGGTTGGTGTTCACGATTTGGGCCTCACGTACCATGCGTATATCGAGGACTCCTTAGCAACCATGTTCATCCTAGAGTAGAAGACCTTGTTGGCCATACCCATCTCTACTAATCTTAAGGTTGTGCTGTCTGAATTGTCTTTCTCATGCAAAACTAGTCATTATCAGTGTTTGATATATTTTGGGTCCTTTGCCTTACCCATCCATCAAAAAATCAAGCTTAAACTTATCCTTTGGTGGACTTGTCCTTATCCTTTGGCAGACCTGTCCCTGTGCAATGGCGGATTTGTCCCAGTGCAGTGGCGGATCTGTCCCAGTGCGGTGGCGGATTTGTCCTACTGCAGTGGCGGATTTGTCCTAATGCAGTGGCGGATCTGTCCCTGTGCAGTGGCGGATCTGTCCCAGTGCAGTGGCAGATTTGTCCCAGTGTAGTGGCAGATTTGTCCTACTGCAGTGGCAGATTTGTCCTAGTGCAGTGGCGGACCTGTCCCTGTGCAGTGGCGGACCTGTCCCAGTGCAGTGGTGGACCTATCCTTATGCAGTGGCGGATTTGACCTTCTGCATTTTCTTCCTAGGGCCGCCATTTCCGCACTATTTATCTGATTGACTCTGTTCAAAGGCAGTTCCTCTCGTCTTTTCGTGCTCTTTCTGATGATATGTACCACTTCATACTTTTGAGAAGTTGGCCGGGGCACCTTTTTTCTTCACCATCTACCTCCTCGAGGGGGGTATACCCTACCACTCTCTCTGTTTACTCATTCCGAGTAAACGTTCATCCATTTCACATATCCTTTCATCATTTTGAACTCTCATCCTATCATTCTAATCATTTGTTTGCTTGTTCCGAGTGGACATTCATCCATTTCTATCATCCATTCCTCCAATCAAATCATCCAAATCCCCTGAACTTCGTCTCGGGTTATTATCCAAATTGACCAAAGTGTCTGATCTGATCATCATCATTAACATCCTCTTAGGATTGTCATCCATCCTAAGTTAATCATCATCGTCGGCCCAATCAATCCATTTTCAATCTCAAAGTGGATTCAGTGCCCTAATCATCTCTTTGTCATTTAATCCGATCAATCAACATCCTAAGTCACCTAGGGTAATCTCTAAACGGGGTTTACAGTCCCTTTCGTCATCCTACCCAATCCATCATCTGACCTTTCAATCGATCAATCCAATCCAATCCAATCGCATCCCTATCCAATCACCTTTGACCCAATCAATCTACTTCCATCTCGAAGCAGATTCAGCGTCGTAATCATCCTTTGATAATCAAATCCGATCATCAAAATCAATCTGATCCAATCATCCAATCATCCCAATTTGAGCTTTAATCCAATCCCGATCTGAGCTTGTCCTAAATCCCAATTTGGGATTTTGTCCATTTCCATCCAAAATCTTTCATCCATCATCTTTATCCTTTCATCATCATGAATTCTTATCCTTATCCTCCATCAATAGTAGTCAAGGGAAACCCTAATTACGTCGACGACGATAATGAAAGTCTTGTTGATCACGAGGTATACGATATAGATCCCCTTGACACTATCATTGCTAGTAAGCTTACTCCACCCACATTCCAAAATCCAATCACCCCATCAAGTTATCCCATCATGTCTTCATCTATGCCTAATCACACTCCTTATGCTACCTTTGACAAGGGATGTCCATCATATCCATCATATCCTTCATCTACATCGTCCTCTTATCC